>JACAVU010000006.1:34281353-34973788 GCA_014183005.1 Castanea mollissima | reverse complement strand
AAAATAATCTTTGCCAAACAGACACTTAGTTTTAACTTGTTAGTAAATTAATAACAAGTCCTGCTTATCTTTGCGCTACTATGTAATACTTGTGTTACTGTTGTGTTTCTTTGACGTCTCGGCAATCACTTCAATTGGACCTCCCATGCACTACCAGTACCAGAGGCTTTAAGCATGTCTCCCCAGGGACGGAGCTAGGACTTCGAGTTAGGTGGGGCAAAACTTAAAACAATTTTTCTAAAACTCCAAATAAACATTCATTTAGCATTAACAAACCATCAACAAAAACAAATACACAAAATCTTTGTTTTTTAATACATTACGGGTCCCCTTGTGATCCACTTCTTTTGCCGAAACTGAAAACTTTTTGATGAAAATTGTAGATAAAGTAAAAGTTAGCTGAAATAGTACAGTGGGACCTATGACTACTATCAAAAAGTTCTTATCCTAAATAGTAGCAAAAAATAAGTTGAATGGTAAAATAATTTGGCAAAAATAATCTTTCCCAACAGACACTTAGTTTTAACTTGTTAGTAAATCAATAACAAGTCCATGCTTATCTTTGCCCTACTATTGTAATACTTGTGTACTGTTGTGTTTTCGTTGACGTCTCGGCAATCACTTCAATTGGACCTCCCATGCACTACCAGTACCAGAGGCTTTAAGCATGTCTCCCCAGGGACGGAGCTAGGACTTCGAGTTAGGTGGGGCAAAACTATAAACAATTTTTTCTAAAACTCCAAATAAACATTCATTTAGTATTAACAAAACCATCAACAAAAACAAATACACAAAATCTTTGTTTTTTAATACATTACGGGTCCCCTTGTGATCCACTTATTTTGCCGAAACTGAAAACTTTTTGATGAAAAATATTGTAGATAAGTAAAAGTTAGCTGAAATAGTACAGTAGGACCTATGACTACTATCAAAAGTTCTTATCCATAAATAGTAGCAAAAAATAAGCTGAATCGTAAAATAATTTGGCACAAATAATCTTTGCCAAACAGACACATAGTTTTAACTTGTTAGTAAATAATAACAAGTCCATGCTATCTTTGCACTACTATTGTAATACTTGTGTTACTGTTGTGTTTCGTTGACGTCTCGGCAATCACGTCAATTGGACCTCCCATGCACTGACCAGTACCAGAGGCTTTAAGCATGTCTCCCCAGGGACGGAGCTAGGACTTCGAGTTAGGTGGGGGAAAACTATAAACAATTTTTCTAAAACTCCAAATAAACATTCATTTAGTATTAACAAACCATCAACAAAAACAAATACACAAAATCTTGTTTTTTTAATACACTACGGGTCCCCTTGTGATCCACTTTTTTTGCCGAAGCTGAAAACTTTTTGATGAAAATATTGTAGATAAAGGTAAAAGTTAGCTGAAATAGTACGTGGGACCTATGACTACTATCAAAAAGTTCTTATCCATAAATAGTAGCAAAAAAATAAGTTGAATGGTAAAATAATTTGGCAAAAATAATCTTTTCCAAACAGACACTTAGTTTAACTTGTTAGTAAATCAATAACAAGTCCATGCTTATCTTTGCACTACTATTGTAATACTTGTGTACTGTTGTGTTTCTTTGACGTCTCGGCAACCACTCAATTGGACCTCCCATGCACTACCAGTACCAGAGGCTTTAAGCATGTCTCCCCAGGGACGAGCTAGGACTTCGAGTTAGGTGGGGCAAAACTATAAACAATTTTTTCTAACACTCCAAATAAACATTCATTAGCATTAACAAACCATCAACAAAAACAAATACACAAAATCTTTGTTTTTTTAATACATTACGGGTCCCCTTGTGATCCACTTCTTTGCCGAAGCTGAAAACTTTTGATGAAAATATTGTAGATAAAGGTAAAAGTTAGCTGAAATAGTACAGTGGGACCTATGACTACTATCAAAAAGTCTTATCCATAAATAGTAGCAAAAAAATAAGTTGAATGGTAAAATAATTTGGCAAAAATAATCTTTTCCAAACAGACACTTAGTTTTAACTTGTTAGTAAATCATAACAAGTCCATGCTTATCTTTGCCCTACTATTGTAATACTTGTGTACTGTTGTGTTTCTTTGACGTCTCGGCAATCACTTCAATTGGACCTCCCATGCACTACCAGTACCAGAGGCTTTAAGCATGTCTCCCCAGGGACGGAGCTAGGACTTCGAGTTAGGTGGGGCAAAACTATAAACAATTTTTTTCTAAAACTCCAAATAAACATTCATTAGCATTAACAAACCATCAACAAAAACAAATACACAAAATCTTTGTTTTTTAATACATTACGGGTCCCCTTGTGATCCACTTATTTGCCGAAGCTGAAAACTTTTTGATGAAAATATTGTAGATAAAGATAAAAGTTAGCTGAAATAGTACAGTGGGACCTATGACTACTATCAAAGTTCTTATCATAAATAGTAGCAAAAAATAAGCTGAATGTAAAATAATTTGGCAAAAATAATCTTTGCCAAACAGACACTTAGTTTTAACTTGTTAGTAAATTAATAACAAGTCCATGCTTATCTTTGCACTACTATTGTAATACTTGTGTACTGTTGTGTTTCGTTGACGTCTCGGCAATCACTTCAATTGGACCTCCCATGCACTACCAGTACCAGAGGCTTTAAGCATGTCTCCCCAGGGACGGAGCTAGGACTTCGAGTTAGGTGGGGGAAAAAAATATAACAATTTTTCTAAAACTCCAAATAAACATTCATTTAGTATTAACAAACCATCAACAAAAACAAATACACAAAATCTTTGTTTTTTTAATACACTACGGGTCCCCTTGTGATCCACTCTTTTTGCCGAAGCTGAAAACTTTTTGATGAAAATATTGTAGATAAAGGTAAAAGTTAGCTGAAATAGTACAGTGGGACCTATGACTACTATCAAAAAGTTCTTATCCATAAATAGTAGCAAAAAATAAGTTGAATGGTAAAATAATTTGGCAAAAATAATCTTTTCCAAACAGACACTTAGTTTTAACTTGTTAGTAAATCAATAACAAGTCCATGCTTATCTTTGCACTACTATTGTAATACTTGTGTACTGTTGTGTTTCTTTGACGTCTCGGCAATCACTTCAATTGGACCTCCCATGCACTACCAGTACCAGAGGCTTTAAGCATATCTCCCCAGGGACGGAGCTAGGACTTCGAGTTAGGTGGGGCAAAACTATAAACAATTTTTTCTAACACTCCAAATAAATTCATTTAGCATTAACAAACCATCAACAAAAAAAAAAACACAAAATCTTTGTTTTTTTAATACTTACGGGTCCCCTTGTGATCCACTTCTTTTGCCGAAGCTGAAAACTTTTTGATGAAAATATATGTAGAAAAAGGTAAAAGTTAGCTGAAATAGTACAGTGGGACCTATGACTACTATCAAAAGTTCTTATCCATAAATAGTAGCAAAAAATAAGTTGAATTGTAAAATAATTTGGCAAAAATAATCTTTTCCAAACAGACACTTAGTTTTAACTTGTTAGTAAATCAATAACAAGTCCATGCTTATCTTTGCACTACTATTGTAATACTTGTGTACTGTTGTGTTTCTTTGACGTCTCGGCAATCACTTCAATTGGACCTCCCATGCACTACCAGTACCAGAGGCTTTAAGCATGTCTCCCCAGGACGGAGCTAGGACTTCGAGTTAGGTGGGGCAAAACTATAAACAAATTTTTCTAAAACTCCAAAAAACATTCATTTAGCATAACAAACCATCAACAAAAACAAATACACAAAATCTTGTTTTTTTAATACACTACGGGTCCCTTGTGATCCACTTATTGCCGAAACTGAAAAACTTTTGATGAAAATATTGTAGATAAAGATAAAAGTTTTCTGAAATAGTACAGTAGGACCTATGACTACTATCAAAAGTTCTTATCCATAAATAGTAGCAAAAAAATAGGCTGAATCGTAAAATAAATTGGCAAAAATAATCTTGCTCCAAACAGACACTTAGTTTTAACTTGTTAGTAAATTATAACAAGTCCATGCTTATCTTTGCGCTACTATTATAATACTTGTGTACTGTTGTGTTTCGTTGACGTCTCGGCAATCACGTCAATTGGACCTCCCATGCACTGCCAGTACCAGAGGCTTTAAGCATGTCTCCCCAGGGACGGAGCTAGGACTTCGAGTTAGGTGGGGGAAAACTATAAACAATTTTTTCTAAAACTCCAAATAAACATTCATTTAGTATTAACAAACCATCAACAAAACAAATACACAAAATCTTGTTTTTTTATACATTACGGGTCCCCTTGTGATCCACTTTTTTGCCGAAGCTGAAAACTTTTTGATGAAATATTGTAGATAAAGGTAAAAGTTAGCTGAAATAGTACAGTGGGACCTATGATACTATCAAAAAGTTTCTTATCCATAAATAGTAGCAAAAAATAAGTTGAATGGTAAAATAATTTGGCAAAAATAATCTTTTCCAAACAGACACTTAGTTTTAACTTGTTAGTAAATCAATAACAAGTCCATGCTTATCTTTGCACTACTATTGTAATACTTGTGTACTGTTGTGTTTCTTTGACGTCTCGGCAATCACTTCAATTGGACCTCCCATGCACTACCAGTACCAGAGGCTTTAAGCATGTCTCCCCAGGGACGGAGCTAGGACTTCGAGTTAGGTGGGGCAAAACTATAAACAATTTTTTCTAAACTCCAAATAAACATTCATTAGCATTAACAAACCATCAACAAAAACAAATACACAAAATCTTGTTTTTTTAATACATTACGGGTCCCCTTGTGATCCACTATTTTGCCGAAGCTGAAAACTTTTTGATGAAAATATTATAGAAAAAGGTAAAAGTTAGCTGAAATAGTACAGTGGGACCTATGACTACTATCAAAAAGTTCTTATCCATAAATAGTAGCAAAAAATAAGTTGAATGGTAAAATAATTTGGCAAAAATAATCTTTTCCAAACAAACACTTAGTTTTAACTTGTTAGTAAATCAATAACAAGTCCATGCTTATCTTTGCACTACTATTGTAATACTTGTGTACTGTTGTGTTTCTTTGACGTCTCGGCAACCACTTCAATTGGACCTCCCATGCACTACCAGTACCAGAGGCTTTAAGCATATCTCCCCAGGGACGGAGCTAGGACTTCGAGTTAGGTGGGGCAAAACTATAAACAATTTTTTCTAAAACTCCAAATAAACATTCATTTAGCATTAACAAACCATCAACAAAAACAAATACACAAAATTTGTTTTTTTAATACACTACGGGTCCCCTTGTGATCCACTTATTTTGCCGAAACTGAAAACTTTTTGATGAAAGTATTGTAGATAAAGATAAAAGTTAGCTGAAATAGTACAGTGGGACCTATGACTACTATCAAAAGTTCTTATCCATAAATAGTAGCAAAAAATAAGCTGAATCGTAAAATAATTGGCAAAAATAATCTTTCCAAACAGACACTTAGTTTTAACTTGTTAGTAAATTAATAACAAGTCCATGCTTATCTTTGCGCTACTATATAATACTTGTGTACTGTTGTGTTTCGTTGACGTCTCGGCAATCACGTCAATTGGACCTCCCATGCACTACCAGTACCAGAGGCTTTAAGCATGTCTCCCAGGGACGGAGCTAGGACTTCGAGTTAGGTGGGGGAAAACTATAAACAATTTTTTCTAAAACTCCAAATAAACATTCATTTAGCATTAACAAACCATCAACAAAACAAATACACAAAATCTTTGTTTTTTTAATACATTACGGGTCCCTTGTGATCCACTTCTTTTGCCGAAGCTGAAAACTTTTGATGAAAATATTGTAGATAAAGGTAAAAGTTAGCTGAAATAGTACAGTGGGACCTATGACTACTATCAAAAAGTTCTTATCCATAAATAGTAGCAAAAAATAAGTTGAATGGTAAAATAATTTGGCAAAAATAATCTTTTCCAAACAGACACTTAGTTTTAACTTGTTAGTAAATCAATAACAAGTCCATGCTTATCTTTGCCTACTATTGTAATACTTGTGTACTGTTGTGTTTCTTGACGTCTCGGCAATCACTTCAATTGGACCTCCCATGCACTACCAGTACCAGAGGCTTTAAGCATGTCTCCCCAGGGACGGAGCTAGGACTTCGAGTTAGGTGGGGCAAAACTATAAACAATTTTTTCTAAAACTCCAAATAAACATTCATTTAGCATTAACAAACCATCAACAAAAACAAATACACAAAATCTTGTTTTTTTAATACATTACGGGTCCCCTTGTGATCCACTTATTTTGCCGAAGCTGAAAACTTTTGATGAAAATATTGTAGAAAAAGGTAAAAGTTAGCTGAAATAGTACAGTGGGACCTATGACTACTATCAAAAGTTCTTATCCATAAATAGTAGCAAAAAATAAGTTGAACGGTAAAATAATTTGGCAAAAATAATCTTTTCCAACAGACACTTAGTTTTAACTTGTTAGTAAATCAATAACAAGTCCATGCTTATCTTTGCACTACTATTGTAATACTTGTGTACTGTTGTGTTTCTTTGACGTCTCGGCAATCACTTCAATTGGACCTCCCATGCACTACCAGTACCAGAGGCTTTAAGCATGTCTCCCAGGGACGGAGCTAGGACTTCGAGTTAGGTGGGGCAAAACTATAAACAATTTTTTCTAAAACTCCAAATAAACATTCATTTAGCATTAACAAACCATCAACAAAAACAAATACACAAAATATTTGTTTTTTTAATACACTACGGGTCCCCTTGTGATCCACTTATTTTGCCGAAACTGAAAACTTTTTGATGAAAGTATTGTAGATAAAGATAAAAGTTTGCTGAAATAGTACAGTAGGACCTATGACTACTATCAAAAGTTCTTATCCATAAATAGTAGCAAAAAATCAGCTGAATCGTAAAATAATTTGGCAAAAATAATCATTGCCAAACAGACACTTAGTTTTGAACATGTTAGTAAATTAATAACAAGTCCATGCTTATCTTTGCGCTACTATTATAATACTTGTGTACTGTTGTGTTTCGTTGACGTCTCGGCAATCACGTCAATTGGACCTCCCATGCACTGCCAGTACCAGAGGCTTTAAGCATGTCTCCCCAGGGACGGAGCTAGGACTTCGAGTTAGGTGGGGGAAAACTATAAACAATTTTTTCTAAAACTCCAAATAAACATTCATTTAGTATTAACAAACCATCAACAAAAGCAAATACACAAAATCTTTGTTTTTTTAATACATTACGGGTCCCCTTGTGATCCACTTATTTTGCCGAAGCTGAAAACTTTTGATGAAAATATTGTAGATAAAGGTAAAAGTTAGCTGAAATAGTACTGTGGGACCTATAACTACTATCAAAAAGTTCTTATCCATAAATAGTAGCAAAAAATAAGTTGAATGGTAAAATAATTTGGCAAAAATAATCTTTTCCAAACAGACACTTAGTTTTAACTTGTTAGTAAATCAATAACAAGTCCATGCTTATCTTTGCACTACTATTGTAATACTTGTGTACTGTTGTGTTTCTTTGACGTCTCGGCAATCACTTCAATTGGACCTCCCATGCACTACCAGTACCAGAGGCTTTAAGCATGTCTCCCCAGGGACGGAGCTAGGACTTCGAGTTAGGTGGGGCAAAACTATAAACAATTTTTTCTAAAACTCCAAATAAACATTCATTTAGCATTAACAAACCATCAACAAAAACAAATACACAAAATCTTTGTTTTTTAATACATTACGGGTCCCCTTGTGATCCACTTATTTTGCCGAAGCTGAAAACTTTTTGATGAAAATATTGTAGATAAAGGTAAAAGTTAGCTGAAATAGTACAGTGGGACCTATGACTACTATCAAAAAGTTCTTATCCATAAATAGTAGCAAAAAATAAGTTGAATGGTAAAATAATTTGGCAAAAATAATCTTTTCCAACAGACACTTAGTTTTAACTTGTTAGTAAATCAATAACAAGTCCATGCTTATCTTTGCACTACTATTGTAATACTTGTGTACTGTTGTGTTTCTTTGACGTCTCGGCAATCACTTCAATTGGACCTCCCATGCACTACCAGTACCAGAGGCTTTAAGCATGTCTCCCCAGGGACGGAGCTAGGACTTCGAGTTAGGTGGGGCAAAACTATAAACAATTTTTTCTAAAACTCCAAATAAACATTCATTTAGCATTAACAAACCATCAAAAAAACAAATACACAAAATCTTTGTTTTTTTAATACATTACGGGTCCCCTTGTGATCCACTTCTTTTGCCGAAGCTGAAAACTTTTGATGAAAATATTGTAGATAAAGGTAAAAGTTAGCTGAAATAGTACAGTGGGACCTATGACTACTATCAAAAGTTCTTATCCATAAATAGTAGCAAAAAATAAGTTGAATGGTAAAATAATTTGGCAAAAATAATCTTTTCCAAACAGACACTTAGTTTTAACTTGTTAGTAAATCAATAACAAGTCCATGCTTATCTTTGCACTACTATTGTAATACTTGTGTACTGTTGTGTTTCTTTGACGTCTCGGCAATCACTTCAATTGGACCTCCCATGCACTACCAGTACCAGAGGCTTTAAGCATGTCTCCCCAGGGACGGAGCTAGGACTTCGAGTTAGGTGGGGCAAAACTATAAACAATTTTTTCTAAAACTCCAAATAAACATTCATTTAGCATTAACAAACCATCAACAAAAACAAATACACAAAATCTTTGTTTTTTTAATACATTACGGGTCCCCTTGTGATCCACTTCTTTTGCCGAAGCTGAAAACTTTTTGATGAAAATATTGTAGAAAAGGTAAAAGTTAGCTGAAATAGTACAGTGGGACCTATGACTACTATCAAAAAGTTCTTATCCATAAATAGTAGCAAAAAATAAGTTGAATGGTAAAATAATTTGGCAAAAATAATCTTTTCCAAACAGACACTTAGTTTTAACTTGTTAGTAAATCAATAACAAGTCCATGCTTATCTTTGCACTACTATTGTAATACTTGTGTACTGTTGTGTTTCTTTGACGTCTCGGCAATCACTTCAATTGGACCTCCCATGCACTACCAGTACCAGAGGCTTTAAGCATGTCTCCCCAGGGACGGAGCTAGGACTTCGAGTTAGGTGGGGCAAAACTATAAACAATTTTTTCTAAAACTCCAAATAAACATTCATTTAGCATTAACAAACCATCAACAAAAACAAATACACAAAATCTTTGTTTTTTAATACATTACGGGTCCCCTTGTGATCCACTTATTTTGCCGAAGCTGAAAACTTTTTGATGAAAATATTGTAGATAAAGGTAAAAGTTAGCTGAAATAGTACAGTGGGACCTATGACTACTATCAAAAAGTTCTTATCCATAAATAGTAGCAAAAAATAAGCTGAATCGTAAAATAATTTGGCAAAAATAATCTTTTCCAAACAGACACTTAGTTTTAACTTGTTAGTAAATCAATAACAAGTCCATGCTTATCTTTGCACTACTATTGTAATACTTGTGTACTGTTGTGTTTCTTTGACGTCTCGGCAATCACTTCAATTGGACCTCCCATGCACTACCAGTACCAGAGGCTTTAAGCATGTCTCCCCAGGGAAGGAGCTAGGACTTCGAGTTAGGTGGGGCAAAAGCATAAACAATTTTTCTAAAACTCCAAATAAACATTCATTTAGCATTAACAAACCATCAACAAAAACAAATACACAAAATATTGTTTTTTTAATACACTACGGGTCCCCTTGTGATCCACTTATTTTGCCGAAACTGAAAACTTTTTGATGAAAATATTGTAGATAAAGGTAAAAGTTAGCTGAAATAGTACAGTAAGACCTATGACTACTATCAAAAGTTCTTATCCATAAATAGTAGCAAAAAATAAGCTGAATCGTAAAATAATTTGGCAAAAATAATCTTTTCCAAACAGACACTTAGTTTTAACTTGTTAGTAAATAATAACAAGTCCATGCTTATCTTTGCACTACTATTGTAATACTTGTGTACTGTTGTGTTTCGTTGACGTCTCGGCAATCACTCAATTGGACCTCCCATGCACTACCAGTACCAGAGGCTTTAAGCATGTCTCCCCAGGGACGGAGCTAGGACTTCGAGTTAGGTGGGGGAAAACTATAAACAATTTTTTCTAAAACTCCAAATAAACATTCATTTAGCATTAACAAACCATCAACAAAAACAAATACACAAAATCTTTGTTTTTTTAATACATTACGGGTCCCCTTGTGATCCACTATTTTGCCGAAGCTGAAAACTTTTTGATGAAAATATTGTAGATAAAGGTAAAAGTTAGCTGAAATAGTACAGTGGGACCTATGACTACTATCAAAAAGTTCTTATCCATAAATAGTAGCAAAAAATAAGTTGAATGGTAAAATAATTTGGCAAAAATAATCTTTTCCAAACAGACACTTAGTTTTAACTTGTTAGTAAATCAATAACAAGTCCATGCTTATCTTTGCACTACTATTGTAATACTTGTGTACTGTTGTGTTTCTTTGACGTCTCGGCAATCACTTCAATTGGACCTCCCATGCACTACCAGTACCAGAGGCTTTAAGCATGTCTCCCCAGGGACGGAGCTAGGACTTCGAGTTAGGTGGGGCAAAACTATAAACAATTTTTTCTAAAACTCCAAATAAACATTCATTTAGCATTAACAAACCATCAACAAAAACAAATACACAAAATCTTTGTTTTTTTAATACACTACGGGTCCCCTTGTGATCCACTTATTTTGCCGAAACTGAAAACTTTTTGATGAAAGTATTGTAGATAAAGATAAAAGTTAGCTGAAATAGTACAGTGGGACCTATGACTACTATCAAAAGTTCTTATCCATAAATAGTAGCAAAAAATAAGCTGAATCGTAAAATAATTTGGCAAAAATAATCTTTGCCAAACAGACACTTAGTTTTAACTTGTTAGTAAATTAATAACAAGTCCATGCTTATCTTTGCGCTACTATTATAATACTTGTGTACTGTTGTGTTTCGTTGACGTCTCGGCAATCACGTCAATTGGACCTCCCATGCACTGCCAGTACCAGAGGCTTTAAGCATGTCTCCCCAGGGACGGAGCTAGGACTTCGAGTTAGGTGGGGGAAAACTATAAACAATTTTTTCTAAAACTCCAAATAAACATTCATTTAGTATTAACAAACCATCAACAAAAGCAAATACACAAAATCTTTGTTTTTTTAATACACTACGGGTCCCCTTGTGATCCACTTCTTTTGCCGAAGCTGAAAACTTTTTGATGAAAATATTGTAGATAAAGGTAAAAGTTAGCTGAAATAGTACAGTGGGACCTATGACTACTATCAAAAAGTTCTTATCCATAAATAGTAGCAAAAAATAAGTTGAATGGTAAAATAATTTGGCAAAAATAATCTTTTCCAAACAGACACTTAGTTTTAACTTGTTAGTAAATCAATAACAAGTCCATGCTTATCTTTGCACTACTATTGTAATACTTGTGTACTGTTGTGTTTCTTTGACGTCTCGGCAATCACTTCAATTGGACCTCCCATGCACTACCAGTACCAGAGGCTTTAAGCATGTCTCCCCAGGGACGGAGCTAGGACTTCGAGTTAGGTGGGGCAAAACTATAAACAATTTTTTCTAACACTCCAAATAAACATTCATTTAGCATTAACAAACCATCAACAAAAACAAATACACAAAATCTTTGTTTTTTTAATACATTACGGGTCCCCTTGTGATCCACTTCTTTTGCCGAAGCTGAAAACTTTTTGATGAAAATATTGTAGAAAAAGGTAAAAGTTAGCTGAAATAGTACAGTGGGACCTATGACTACTATCAAAAAGTTCTTATCCATAAATAGTAGCAAAAAATAAGTTGAATGGTAAAATAATTTGGCAAAAATAATCTTTTCCAAACAGACACTTAGTTTTAACTTGTTAGTAAATCAATAACAAGTCCATGCTTATCTTTGCACTACTATTGTAATACTTGTGTACTGTTGTGTTTCTTTGACGTCTCGGCAATCACTTCAATTGGACCTCCCATGCACTACCAGTACCAGAGGCTTTAAGCATGTCTCCCCAGGGACGGAGCTAGGACTTCGAGTTAGGTGGGGCAAAACTATAAACAATTTTTTCTAAAACTCCAAATAAACATTCATTTAGCATTAACAAACCATCAACAAAAACAAATACACAAAATATTTGTTTTTTTAATACACTACGGGTCCCCTTGTGATCCACTTATTTTGCCGAAACTGAAAACTTTTTGATGAAAGTATTGTAGATAAAGATAAAAGTTTTCTGAAATAGTACAGTAGGACCTATGACTACTATCAAAAGTTCTTATCCATAAATAGTAGCAAAAAATAAGTTGAATCGTAAAATAATTTGGCACAAATAATCATTGCTAAACAGACACATAGTTTTGAACTTGTTAGTAAATTAATAACAAGTCCATGCTTATCTTTGCGCTACTATTATAATACTTGTGTACTGTTGTGTTTCGTTGACGTCTCGGCAATCACGTCAATTGGACCTCCCATGCACTGCCAGTACCAGAGGCTTTAAGCATGTCTCCCCAGGGACGGAGCTAGGACTTCGAGTTAGGTGGGGGAAAACTATAAACAATTTTTTCTAAAACTCCAAATAAACATTCATTTAGTATTAACAAACCATCAACAAAAGCAAATACACAAAATCTTTGTTTTTTTAATACATTACGGGTCCCCTTGTGATCCACTTCTTTTGCCGAAGCTGAAAACTTTTTGATGAAAATATTGTAGATAAAGGTAAAAGTTAGCTGAAATAGTACAGTGGGACCTATGACTACTATCAAAAAGTTCTTATCCATAAATAGTAGCAAAAAATAAGTTGAATGGTAAAATAATTTGGCAAAAATAATCTTTTCCAAACAGACACTTAGTTTTAACTTGTTAGTAAATCAATAACAAGTCCATGCTTATCTTTGCACTACTATTGTAATACTTGTGTACTGTTGTGTTTCTTTGACGTCTCGGCAATCACTTCAATTGGACCTCCCATGCACTACCAGTACCAGAGGCTTTAAGCATGTCTCCCCAGGGACGGAGCTAGGACTTCGAGTTAGATGGGGCAAAACTATAAACAATTTTTTCTAAAACTCCAAATAAACATTCATTTAGCATTAACAAACCATCAACAAAAACAAATACACAAAATCTTTGTTTTTTTTAATACATTACGGGTCCCCTTGTGATCCACTTCTTTTGCCGAAGCTGAAAACTTTTTGATGAAAGTATTGTAGATAAAGGTAAAAGTTAGCTGAAATAGTACAGTGGGACCTATGACTACTATCAAAAAGTTCTTATCCATAAATAGTAGCAAAAAATAAGTTGAATGGTAAAATAATTTGGCAAAAATAATCTTTTCCAAACAGACACTTAGTTTTAACTTGTTAGTAAATCAATAACAAGTCCATGCTTATCTTTGCACTACTATTGTAATACTTGTGTACTGTTGTGTTTCTTTGACGTCTCGGCAATCACTTCAATTGGACCTCCCATGCACTACCAGTACCAGAGGCTTTAAGCATGTCTCCCCAGGGACGGAGCTAGGCCTTCGAGTTAGATGGGGCAAAACTATAAACAATTTTTTCTAAAACTCCAAATAAACATTCATTTAGCATTAACAAACCATCAACAAAAACAAATACACAAAATCTTTGTTTTTTTAATACATTACGGGTCCCCTTGTGATCCACTTATTTTGCCGAAGCTGAAAACTTTTTGATGAAAATATTGTAGATAAAGGTAAAAGTTAGCTGAAATAGTACAGTGGGACCTATGACTACTATCAAAAAGTTCTTATCCATAAATAGTAGCAAAAAATAAGTTGAACGGTAAAATAATTTGGCAAAAATAATCTTTTCCAAACAGACACTTAGTTTTAACTTGTTAGTAAATCAATAACAAGTCCATGCTTATCTTTGCACTACTATTGTAATACTTGTGTACTGTTGTGTTTCTTTGACGTCTCGGCAATCACTTCAATTGGACCTCCCATGCACTACCAGTACCAGAGGCTTTAAGCATATCTCCCCAGGGTCGGAGCTAGGACTACGAGTTAGGTGGGGCAAAACTATAAACAATTTTTTCTAACACTCCAAATAAACATTCATTTAGCATTAACAAACCATCAACAAAAACAAATACACAAAATCTTTGTTTTTTTAATACATTACGGGTCCCCTTGTGATCCACTTCTTTTGCCGAAGCTGAAAACTTTTTGATGAAAATATTGTAGATAAAGGTAAAAGTTAGCTGAAATAGTACAGTGGGACCTATGACTACTATCAAAAAGTTCTTATCCATAAATAGTAGCAAAAAATAAGTTGAATGGTAAAATAATTTGGCAAAAATAATCTTTTCCAAACAGACACTTAGTTTTAACTTGTTAGTAAATCAATAACAAGTCCATGCTTATCTTTGCCTACTATTGTAATACTTGTGTACTGTTGTGTTTCTTTGACGTCTCGGCAATCACTTCAATTGGACCTCCCATGCACTACCAGTACCAGAGGCTTTAAGCATGTCTCTCCAGGGACGGAGCTAGGACTTCGAGTTAGGTGGGGCAAAACTATAAACAATTTTTTCTAAAACTCCAAATAAACATTCATTTAGCATTAACAAACCATCAACAAAAACAAATACACAAAATCTATGTTTTTTTAATACATTACGGGTCCCCTTGTGATCCACTTATTTTGCCGAAGCTGAAAACTTTTTGATGAAAATATTGTAGATAAAGGTAAAAGTTAGCTGAAATAGTACAGTGGGACCTATGACTACTATCAAAAAGTTCTTATCCATAAATAGTAGCAAAAAATAAGCTGAATCGTAAAATAATTTGGCAAAAATAATCTTTTCCAAACAGACACTTAGTTTTAACTTGTTAGTAAATCAATAACAAGTCCATGCTTATCTTTTCCCTACTATTGTAATACTTGTGTACTGTTGTGTTTCTTTGACGTCTCGGCAATCACTTCAATTGGACCTCCCATGCACTACCAGTACCAGAGGCTTTAAGCATGTCTCCCCAGGGACGGAGCTAGGACTTCGAGTTAGGTGGGGCAAAACATAAACAATTTTTTCTAAAACTCCAAATAAACATTGATTTAGGATTAACAAACCATCAACAAAAACAAATACACAAAATATTGTTTTTTTAATACACTACGGGTCCCCTTGTGATCCACTTATTTTGCCGAAACTGAAAACTTTTTGATGAAAATAATGTAGATAAAGATAAAAGTTTTCTGAAATAGTACAGTAGGACCTATGACTACTATCAAAAGTTCTTATCCATAAATAGTAGCAAAAAATAAGCTGAATCGTAAAATAATTTGGCAAAAATAATCTTTTCCAAACAGACACTTAGTTTTAACTTGTTAGTAAATTAATAACAAGTCCATGCTTATCTTTGCGCTACTATTGTAATACTTGTGTACTGTTGTGTTTCGTTGACGTCTCGGCAATCACTTCAATTGGACCTCCCATGCACTACCAGTACCAGAGGCTTTAAGCATGTCTCCCCAGGGACGGAGCTAGGACTTCGAGTTAGGTGGGGCAAAACTATAAACAATTTTTTCTAAAACTCCAAATAAACATTCATTTAGCATTAACAAACCATCAACAAAAACAAATACACAAAATCTTTGTTTTTTTAATACATTACGGGTCCCCTTGTGATCCACTATTTTGCCGAAGCTGAAAACTTTTTGATGAAAATATTGTAGATAAAGGTAAAAGTTAGCTGAAATAGTACAGTGGGACCTATGACTACTATCAAAAAGTTCTTATCCATAAATAGTAGCAAAAAATAAGTTGAATGGTAAAATAATTTGGCAAAAATAATCTTTTCCAAACAGACACTTAGTTTTAACTTGTTAGTAAATCAATAACAAGTCCATGCTTATCTTTGCACTACTATTGTAATACTTGTGTACTGTTGTGTTTCTTTGACGTCTCGGCAATCACTTCAATTGGACCTCCCATGCACTACCAGTACCAGAGGCTTTAAGCATGTCTCCCAGGGACGGAGCTAGGACTTCGAGTTAGGTGGGGCAAAACTATAAACAATTTTTTCTAAAACTCCAAATAAACATTCATTTAGCATTAACAAACCATCAACAAAAACAAATACACAAAATCTTTGTTTTTTTAATACACTACGGGTCCCCTTGTGATCCACTTATTTTGCCGAAACTGAAAACTTTTTGATGAAAGTATTGTAGATAAAGGTAAAAGTTAGCTGAAATAGTACAGTGGGACCTATGACTACTATCAAAAGTTCTTATCCATAAATAGTAGCAAAAAATAATCTGAATTGTAAAATAATTTGGCAAAAATAATCTTTTCCAAACAGACACTTAGTTTTAACTTGTTAGTAAATCAATAACAAGTCCATGCTTATCTTTGCGCTACTATTATAATACTTGTGTACTGTTGTGTTTCGTTGACGTCTCGGCAATCACTTCAATTGGACCTCCCATGCACTACCAGTACCAGAGGCTTTAAGCATGTCTCCCAAGGGACGGAGCTAGGACTTCGAGTTAGGTGGGGGAAAACTATAAACAATTTTTTCTAAAACTCCAAATAAACATTCATTTAGCATTAACAAACCATCAACAAAAACAAATACACAAAATCTTTGTTTTTTTAATACACTACGGGTCCCCTTGTGATCCACTTCTTTTGCCGAAGCTGAAAACTTTTTGATGAAAATATTGTAGATAAAGGTAAAAGTTAGCTGAAATAGTACAGTGGGACCTATGACTACTATCAAAAAGTTCTTATCCATAAATAGTAGCAAAAAATAAGTTGAATGGTAAAATAATTTGGCAAAAATAATCTTTTCCAAACAGACACTTAGTTTTAACTTGTTAGTAAATCAATAACAAGTCCATGCTTATCTTTGCACTACTATTGTAATACTTGTGTACTGTTGTGTTTCTTTGACGTCTCGGCAATCACTTCAATTGGACCTCCCATGCACTACCAGTACCAGAGGCTTTAAGCATGTCTCCCCAGGGACGGAGCTAGGACTTCGAGTTAGGTGGGGGAAAACTATAAACAATTTTTTCTAAAACTCCAAATAAACATTCATTTAGCATTAACAAACCATCAACAAAAACAAATACACAAAATCTTTGTTTTTTTAATACATTACGGGTCCCCTTGTGATCCACTTCTTTTGCCGAAGCTGAAAACTTTTTGATGAAAATATTGTAGATAAAGGTAAAAGTTAGCTGAAATAGTACAGTGGGACCTATGACTACTATCAAAAAGTTCTTATCCATAAATAGTAGCAAAAAATAAGTTGAATGGTAAAATAATTTGGCAAAAATAATCTTTTCCAAACAGACACTTAGTTTTAACTTGTTAGTAAATCAATAACAAGTCCATGCTTATCTTTGCACTACTATTGTAATACTTGTGTACTGTTGTGTTTCTTTGACGTCTCGGCAATCACTTCAATTGGACCTCCCATGCACTACCAGTACCAGAGGCTTTAAGCATGTCTCCCCAGGGACGGAGCTAGGACTTCGAGTTAGGTGGGGCAAAACTATAAACAATTTTTTCTAAAACTCCAAATAAACATTCATTTAGCATTAACAAACCATCAACAAAAACAAATACACAAAATCTTTGTTTTTTTAATACATTACGGGTCCCCTTGTGATCCACTTCTTTTGCCGAAGCTGAAAACTTTTTGATGAAAATATTGTAGAAAAGGTAAAAGTTAGCTGAAATAGTACAGTGGGACCTATGACTACTATCAAAAAGTTCTTATCCATAAATAGTAGCAAAAAATAAGTTGAATGGTAAAATAATTTGGCAAAAATAATCTTTTCCAAACAGACACTTAGTTTTAACTTGTTAGTAAATCAATAACAAGTCCATGCTTATCTTTGCACTACTATTGTAATACTTGTGTACTGTTGTGTTTCTTTGACGTCTCGGCAATCACTTCAATTGGACCTCCCATGCACTACCAGTACCAGAGGCTTTAAGCATGTCTCCCCAGGGACGGAGCTAGGACTTCGAGTTAGGTGGGGCAAAACTATAAACAATTTTTTCTAAAACTCCAAATAAACATTCATTTAGCATTAACAAACCATCAACAAAAACAAATACACAAAATCTTTGTTTTTTTAATACACTACGGGTCCCCTTGTGATCCACTTATTTTGCCGAAACTGAAAACTTTTTGATGAAAGTATTGTAGATAAAGGTAAAAGTTAGCTGAAATAGTACAGTGGGACCTATGACTACTATCAAAAGTTCTTATCCATAAATAGTAGCAAAAAATAAGTTGAATCGTAAAATAATTTGGCAAAAATAATCTTTTCCAAACAGACACTTAGTTTTAACTTGTTAGTAAATTAATAACAAGTCCATGCTTATCTTTGCGCTACTATTATAATACTTGTGTACTGTTGTGTTTCTTGACGTCTCGGCAATCACTTCAATTGGACCTCCCATGCACTACCAGTACCAGAGGCTTTAAGCATGTCTCCCCCGGGACGGGGCTAGGACTTCGAGTTAGGTGGGGGAAAACTATAAACAATTTTTTCTAAAACTCCAAATAAACATTCATTTAGTATTAACAAACCATCAACAAAAGCAAATACACAAAATCTTTGTTTTTTTAATACATTACGGGTCCCCTTGTGATCCACTTCTTTTGCCGAAGCTGAAAACTTTTTGATGAAAATATTGTAGATAAAGGTAAAAGTTAGCTGAAATAGTACAGTGGGACCTATGACTACTATCAAAAAGTTCTTATCCTTAAATAGTAGCAAAAAATAAGTTGAATGGTAAAATAAATTGGCAAAAATAATCTTTTCCAAACAGACACTTAGTTTTAACTTGTTAGTAAATCAATAACAAGTCCATGCTTATCTTTGCCCTACTATTGTAATACTTGTGTACTGTTGTGTTTCTTTGACGTCTCGGCAATCACTTCAATTGGACCTCCCATGCACTACCAGTACCAGAGGCTTTAAGCATGTCTCCCCAGGGACGGAGCTAGGACTTCGAGTTAGGTGGGGCAAAACATAAACAATTTTTTCTAAAACTCCAAATAAACATTCATTTAGCATTAACAAACCATCAACAAAAACAAATACACAAAATCTTTGTTTTTTTAATACATTACGGGTCCCCTTGTGATCCACTTATTTTGCCGAAACTGAAAACTTTTTGATGAAAGTATTGTAGATAAAGGTAAAAGTTAGCTGAAATAGTACAGTGGGACCTATGACTACTATCAAAAGTTCTTATCCATAAATAGTAGCAAAAAATAATTGAATGTAAAATAATTTGGCAAAAATAATCTTTTCCAAACAGACACTTAGTTTTAACTTGTTAGTAAATCAATAACAAGTCCATGCTTATCTTTGCACTACTATTGTAATACTTGTGTACTGTTGTGTTTCTTTGACGTCTCGGCAATCACTTCAATTGGACCTCCCATGCACTACCAGTACCAGAGGCTTTAAGCATGTCTCCCCAGGGACGGAGCTAGGACTTCGAGTTAGGTGGGGCAAAACTATAAACAATTTTTTCTAAAACTCCAAATAAACATTCATTTAGCATTAACAAACCATCAACAAAAACAAATACACAAAATCTTGTTTTTTTAATACATTACGGGTCCCCTTGTGATCCACTTATTTTGCCGAAGCTGAAAACTTTTTGATGAAAATATTGTAGATAAAGGTAAAAGTTAGCTGAAATAGTACAGTGGGACCTATGACTACTATCAAAAAGTTCTTATCCATAAATAGTAGCAAAAAATAAGCTGAATCGTAAAATAATTTGGCAAAAATAATCTTTTCCAAACAGACACTTAGTTTTAACTTGTTAGTAAATCAATAACAAGTCCATGCTTATCTTTGCACTACTATTGTAATACTTGTGTACTGTTGTGTTTCTTTGACGTCTCGGCAATCACTTCAATTGGACCTCCCATGCACTACCAGTACCAGAGGCTTTAAGCATGTCTGCCCAGGGAAGGAGCAAGGACTTCGAGTTAGGTGGGGCAAAACTATAAACAAATTTTTCTAAAACTCCAAATAAACATTCATTTAGCATTAACAAACCATCAACAAAAACAAATACACAAAATCTTTGTTTTTTTAATACATTACGGGTCCCCTTGTGATCCACTTATTTTGCCGAAGCTGAAAACTTTTTAATGAAAGTATTGTAGATAAAGGTAAAAGTTAGCTGAAATAGTACAGTGGGACCTATGACTACTATCAAAAAGTTCTTATCCATAAATAGTAGCAAAAAATAAATTGAATGGTAAAATAATTTGGCAAAAATAATCTTTTACAAACAGACACTTAGTTTTAACTTGTTAGTAAATTAATAACAAGTCCATGCTTATCTTTGCACTACTATTGTAATACTTGTGTACTGTTGTGTTTCTTTGACGTCTCGGCAATCACTTCAATTGGACCTCCCATGCACTACCAGTACCAGAGGCTTTAAGCATGTCTCCCCAGGGACGGAGCTAGGACTTCGAGTTAGGTGGGGCAAAACTATAAACAATTTTTTCTAAAACTCCAAATAAACATTCATTTAGCATTAACAAACCATCAACAAAAACAAATACACAAAATCTTGTTTTTTTAATACATTACGGGTCCCCTTGTGATCCACTTATTTTGCCGAAGCTGAAAACTTTTTGATGAAAATATTGTAGATAAAGGTAAAAGTTAGCTGAAATAGTACAGTGGGACCTATGACTACTATCAAAAAGTTCTTATCCATAAATAGTAGCAAAAAATAAGCTGAATCGTAAAATAATTTGGCAAAAATAATCTTTTCCAAACAGACACTTAGTTTTAACTTGTTAGTAAATCAATAACAAGTCCATGCTTATCTTTGCACTACTATTGTAATACTTGTGTACTGTTGTGTTTCTTTGACGTCTCGGCAATCACTTCAATTGGACCTCCCATGCACTACCAGTACCAGAGGCTTTAAGCATGTCTCCCCAGGGAAGGAGCTAGGACTTCGAGTTAGGTGGGGCAAAAGCATAAACAATTTTTTCTAAAACTCCAAATAAACATTCATTTAGGATTAACAAACCATCAACAAAAACAAATACACAAAATCTTTGTTTTTTTAATACACTACGGGTCCCCTTGTGATCCACTTATTTTGCCGAAACTGAAAACTTTTTGATGAAAGTATTGTAGATAAAGGTAAAAGTTAGCTGAAATAGTACAGTGGGACCTATGACTACTATCAAAAGTTCTTATCCATAAATAGTAGCAAAAAATAAGCTGAATCGTAAAATAATTTGGCAAAAATAATCTTTTCCAAACAGACACTTAGTTTTAACTTGTTAGTAAATCAATAACAAGTCCATGCTTATCTTTGCGCTACTATTGTAATACTTGTGTACTGTTGTGTTTCGTTGACGTCTCGGCAATCACTTCAATTGGACCTCCCATGCACTACCAGTACCAGAGGCTTTAAGCATGTCTCCCCAGGGACGGAGCTAGGACTTCGAGTTAGGTGGGGGAAAACTATAAACAATTTTTTCTAAAACTCCAAATAAACATTCATTTAGTATTAACAAACCATCAACAAAAACAAATACACAAAATCTTTGTTTTTTTAATACATTACGGGTCCCCTTGTGATCCACTTCTTTTGCCGAAGCTGAAAACTTTTTGATGAAAATATTGTAGATAAAGGTAAAAGTTAGCTGAAATAGTACAGTGGGACCTATGACTACTATCAAAAAGTTCTTATCCATAAATAGTAGCAAAAAATAAGTTGAATGGTAAAATAATTTGGCAAAAATAATCTTTTCCAAACAGACACTTAGTTTTAACTTGTTAGTAAATCAATAACAAGTCCATGCTTATCTTTGCACTACTATTGTAATACTTGTGTACTGTTGTGTTTCTTTGACGTCTCGGCAATCACTTCAATTGGACCTCCCATGCACTACCAGTACCAGAGGCTTTATGCATGTCTCCCCAGGGACGGAGCTAGGCCTTCGAGTTAGATGGGGCAAAACTATAAACAATTTTTTCTAAAACTCTAAATAAATATTCATTTAGCATTAACAAACCATCAACAAAAACAAATACACAAAATCTTTGTTTTTTTAATACATTACGGGTCCCCTTGTGATCCACTTCTTTTGCCGAAGCTCAAAACTTTTTGATGAAAATATTGTAGAAAATGGTAAAAGTTAGCTGAAATAGTACAGTGGGACCTATGACTACTATCAAAAAGTTCTTATCCATAAATAGTAGCAAAAAATTAGTTGAACGGTAAAATAATTTGGCAAAAATAATCTTTTCCAAACAGACACTTAGTTTTAACTTGTTAGTAAATCAATAACAAGTCCATGCTTATCTTTGCACTACTATTGTAATACTTGTGTACTGTTGTGTTTCTTTGACATCTCGACAATCACTTCAATTGGACCTCCCATGCACTACCAGTACCAGAGGCTTTAAGCATGTCTCCCCAGGGACGGAGCTAGGACTTCGAGTTAGGTGGGGCAAAACATAAACAATTTTTTCTAAAACTCCAAATAAACATTCATTTAGCATTAACAAACCATCAACAAAAACAAATACACAAAATCTTTGTTTTTTAATACACTACGGGTCCCCTTGTGATCCACTTATTTTGCCGAAGCTGAAAACTTTTTGATGAAATATTGTAGATAAAGGTAAAAGTTAGCTGAAATAGTACAGTGGGACCTATGACTACTATCAAAAAGTTCTTATCCATAAATAGTAGCAAAAAATAAGCTGAATCGTAAAATAATTTGGCAAAAATAATCTTTTCCAAACAGACACTTAGTTTTAACTTGTTAGTAAATCAATAACAAGTCCATGCTTATCTTTGCACTACTATTGTAATACTTGTGTACTGTTGTGTTTCTTTGACGTCTCGGCAATCACTTCAATTGGACCTCCCATGCACTACCAGTACCA
Source organism: Castanea mollissima (assembly GCA_014183005.1). NCBI lineage: Eukaryota > Viridiplantae > Streptophyta > Magnoliopsida > Fagales > Fagaceae > Castanea > Castanea mollissima. Next base: position 34,950,765 of record JACAVU010000006.1, on the reverse strand, counting down.
GAGGCTTTAAGCATGTCTCCCCAGGGACGGAGCTAGGACTTCGAGTTAGGTGGGGCAAAACTATAAACAATTTTTTCTAAAACTCCAAATAAACATTCATTTAGCATTAACAAACCATCAACTAAAACAAATACACAAAATCTATGTTTTTTTAATACATTACGGGTCCCCTTGTGATCCATTTATTTTGCCGAAGCTGAAAACTTTTTGATGAAAATATTGTAGATAAAGGTAAAATTAGCTGAAATAGTACAGTGGGACCTATGACTACTATCAAAAAGTTCTTATCCATAAATAGTAGCAAAAAATAAGCTGAATCGTAAAATAATTTTGCAAAAATAATCTTTTCCAAACAGACACTTAGTTTTAACTTGTTAGTAAATCAATAACAAGTCCATGCTTATCTTTGCACTACTATTGTAACACTTTTGTACTGTTGTGTTTCTTTGACGTCTCGGCAATCACTTCAATTGGACCTCCCATGCACTACCAGTACCAGAGGCTTTAAGCATGTCTCCCCAGGGAAGGAGCTAGGACTTCAAGTTAGGTGCGGCAAAAGTATAAACAATTTTTTCTAAAAGTCCAAACAAACTTTCATTTAGCATTAACAAACCATCAACAAAAACAAATACACAAAATCTTTGTTTTTTTAATACATTACAGGTCCGCTTGTGATCCACTTATTTTGCCGAAACTAAAAACTTTTTGGTGAAAGTATTATAGATAAAGGTAAAAGTTAGCTGAAATAGTACAGTGGGACCTATGACTACAATAAAAAAGTTCTTATCCATAAAAAGTAGCTAAAAATAAGTTGAATGGTAAAATAATTTGGCAAAAATAATCTTTTCCAAACAGACACTTAGTTTTAACTTGTTAGTAAATCAATAACAAGTCCATGCTTATCTTTGCACTACTATTGTAATACTTGTGTACTGTTGTGTTTCTTTGACATCTCGACAATCACTTCAATTGGACCTCCCATGCACTACCAGTACCAGAGGCTTTAAGCATGTCTCCCCAGGGACGGAGCTAGGACTTCGAGTTAGGTGGGGCAAAACTATAAACAATTTTTTCTAAAACTCCAAATAAACATTCATTTAGCATTAACAAACCATCAACAAAAACAAATACACAAAATCTATGTTTTTTTAATACATTACGGGTCCCCTTGTGATCCACTTATTTTGCCGAAGCTGAAAACTTTTTGATGAAAATATTGTAGATAAAGGTAAAAGTTAGCTGAAATAGTACAGTGGGACCTATGACTACTATCAAAAAGTTCTTATCCATAAATAGTAGCAAAAAATAAGCTGAATCGTAAAATAATTTGGCAAAAATAATCTTTTCCAAACAGACACTTAGTTTTAACTTGTTAGTAAATCAATAACAAGTCCATGCTTATCTTTGCACTACTATTGTAATACTTGTGTACTGTTGTGTTTCTTTGACGTCTCGGCAATCACTTCAATTGGACCTCCCATGCACTACCAGTACCAGAGGCTTTAAGCATGTCTCCCCAGGGAAGGAGCTAGGACTTCGAGTTAGGTGGGGCAAAAGCATAAACAATTTTTTCTAAAACTCCAAATAAACATTCATTTAGCATTAACAAACCATCAACAAAAACAAATACACAAAATCTTTGTTTTTTTAATACACTACGGGTACCCTTGTGATCCACTTATTTTGCCGAAACTGAAAACTTTTTGATGAAAATATTGTAGATAAAGGTAAAAGTTAGCTGAAATAGTACAGTGGGACCTATGACTACTATCAAAAGTTCTTATCCATAAATAGTAGCAAAAAATAAGCTGAATCGTAAAATAATTTGGCAAAAATAATCTTTTCCAAACAGACACTTAGTTTTAACTTGTTAGTAAATCAATAACAAGTCCATGCTTATCTTTGCACTACTATTGTAATACTTGTGTACTGTTGTGTTTCTTTGACGTCTCGGCAATCACTTCAATTGGACCTCCCATGCACTACCAGTACCAGAGGCTTTAAGCATGTCTCCCCAGGGAAGGAGCTAGGACTTCGAGTTAGGTGGGGCAAAAGCATAAACAATTTTTTCTAAAACTCCAAATAAACATTCATTTAGCATTAACAAACCATCAACAAAAACAAATACACAAAATCTTTGTTTTTTTAATACACTACGGGTACCCTTGTGATCCACTTATTTTGCCGAAACTGAAAACTTTTTGATGAAAGTATTGTAGATAAAGATAAAAATTAGCTGAAATAGTACAGTGGGACCTATGACTACTATCAAAAGTTCTTATCCATAAATAGTAGCAAAAAATAAGCTGAATCGTAAAATAATTTGGCAAAAATAATCTTTGCCAAACAGACACTTAGTTTTAACTTGTTAGTAAATTAATAACAAGTCCATGCTTATCTTTGCGCTACTATTATAATACTTGTGTACTGTTGTGTTTCGTTGACGTCTCGGCAATCACGTCAATTGGACCTCCCATGCACTGCCAGTACCAGAGGCTTTAAGCATGTCTCCCCAGGGACGGAGCTAGGAGTTCGAGTTAGGTGGGGGAAAACTATAAACAATTTTTTCTAAAACTCCAAATAAACATTCATTTAGTATTAACAAACCATCAACAAAAACAAACACACAAAATCTATGTTTTTTTAATACATTACGGGTCCCCTTGTGATCCACTTCTTTTGCCGAAGCTGAAAACTTTTTGATGAAAATATTGTAGATAAAGGTAAAAGTTAGCTGAAATAGTACAGTGGGACCTATGACTACTATCAAAAAGTTCTTATCCATAAATAGTAGCAAAAAATAAGTTGAATGGTAAAATAATTTGGCAAAAATAATCTTTTCCAAACAGACACTTAGTTTTAACTTGTTAGTAAATCAATAACAAGTCCATGCTTATCTTTGCACTACTATTGTAATACTTGTGTACTGTTGTGTTTCTTTGACGTCTCGGCAATCACTTCAATTGGACCTCCCATGCACTACCAGTACCAGAGGCTTTAAGCATGTCTCCCCAGGGACGGAGCTAGGACTTCGAGTTAGGTGGGGCAAAACTATAAACAATTTTTTCTAAAACTCCAAATAAACATTCATTTAGCATTAACAAACCATCAACAAAAACAAATACACAAAATCTTTGTTTTTTTAATACATTACGGGTCCCCTTGTGATCCACTTCTTTTGCCGAAGCTGAAAACTTTTTGATGAAAATATTGTAGAAAAGGTAAAAGTTAGCTGAAATAGTACAGTGGGACCTATGACTACTATCAAAAAGTTCTTATCCATAAATAGTAGCAAAAAATAAGTTGAATGGTAAAATAATTTGGCAAAAATAATCTTTTCCAAACAGACACTTAGTTTTAACTTGTTAGTAAATCAATAATAAGTCCATGCTTATCTTTGCACTACTATTTTAATACTTGTGTACTGTTGTGTTTCTTTGACGTCTCGGCAATCACTTCAATTGGACCTCCCATGCACTACCAGTACCAGAGGCTTTAAGCAGGTCTCCCCAGGGAAGGAGCTAGGACTTCGAGTTAGGTGGAGCAAAAGCATAAACAATTTTTTCTAAAACTCCAAATAAACATTCATTTAGCATTAACAAACCATCAACAAAAACAAATACACAAAATCTTTGTTTTTTTAATACACTACGGGTACCCTTGTGATCCACTTATTTTGCCGAAACTGAAAACTTTTTGATGAAAGTATTGTAGATAAAGATAAAAGTTAGCTGAAATAGTACAGTAAGACCTATGACTACTATCAAAAGTTCTTATCCATAAATAGTAGCAAAAAATAATCTGAATTGTAAAATAATTTGGCAAAAATAATCTTTCACAAACAGACACTTAGTTTTAACTTGTTAGTAAATTAATAACAAGTCCATGCTTATCTTTGCGCTACTATTATAATACTTGTGTACTGTTGTGTTTCGTTGACGTCTCGGCAATCACTCAATTGGACCTCCCATGCACTACCAGTACCAGAGGCTTTAAGCATGTCTCCCCAGGGACGGAGCTAGGACTTCGAGTTAGGTGGGGGAAAACTATAAACAATTTTTTCTAAAACTCCAAATAAACATTCATTTAGTATTAACAAACCATCAACAAAAACAAATACACAAAATCTATGTTTTTTTAATACATTACGGGTCCCCTTGTGATCCACTTATTTTGCCGAAGCTGAAAACTTTTTGATGAAAATATTGCAGATAAAGGTAAAAGTTAGCTGAAATAGTACAGTGGGACCTATGACTACTATCAAAAAGTTCTTATCCATAAATAGTAGCAAAAAATAAGTTGAATGGTAAAATAATTTGGCAAAAATAATCTTTTCCAAACAGACACTTAGTTTTAACTTGTTAGTAAATCAATAACAAGTCCATGCTTATCTTTGCACTACTATTGTAATACTTGTGTACTGTTGTGTTTCTTTGACGTCTCGGCAATCACTTCAATTGGACCTCCCATGCACTACCAGTACCAGAGGCTTTAAGCATGTCTCCCCAGGGACGGAGCTAGGACTTCGAGTTAGGTGGGGCAAAACTATAAACAATTTTTTCTAAAACTCCAAATAAACATTCATTTAGCATTAACAAACCATCAACAAAAACAAATACACAAAATCTATGTTTTTTTAATACATTACGGGTCCCCTTGTGATCCACTTATTTTGCCGAAGCTGAAAACTTTTTGATGAAAATATTGCAGATAAAGGTAAAAATTAGCTGAAATAGTACAGTGGGACCTATGACTACTATCAAAAAGTTCTTATCCATAAATAGTAGCAAAAAATAAGCTGAATCGTAAAATAATTTGGCAAAAATAATCTTTTCCAAACAGACACTTAGTTTTAACTTGTTAGTAAATCAATAACAAGTCCATGCTTATCTTTGCACTACTATTGTAATACTTGTGTACTGTTGTGTTTCTTTGACGTCTCGGCAATCACTTCAATTGGACCTCCCATGCACTACCAGTACCAGAGGCTTTAAGCATGTCTCCCCAGGGAAGGAGCTAGGACTTCGAGTTAGGTGGGGCAAAAGCATAAACAATTTTTTCTAAAACTCCAAATAAACATTCATTTAGCATTAACAAACCATCAACAAAAACAAATACACAAAATCTTTGTTTTTTTAATACACTACGGGTCCCCTTGTGATCCACTTATTTTGCCGAAACTGAAAACTTTTTGATGAAAGTATTGTAGATAAAGATAAAAGTTAGCTGAAATAGTACAGTAAGACCTATGACTACTATCAAAAGTTCTTATCCATAAATAGTAGCAAAAAATAAGCTGAATCGTAAAATAATTTGGCAAAAATAATCTTTTCCAAACAGACACTTAGTTTTAACTTGTTAGTAAATCAATAACAAGTCCATGCTTATCTTTGCACTACTATTGTAATACTTGTGTACTGTTGTGTTTCTTTGACGTCTCGGCAATCACTTCAATTGGACCTCCCATGCACTACCAGTACCAGAGGCTTTAAGCATGTCTCCCCAGGGAAGGAGCTAGGACTTCGAGTTAGGTGGGGCAAAAGCATAAACAATTTTTTCTAAAACTCCAAATAAACATTCATTTAGGATTAACAAACCATCAACAAAAACAAATACACAAAATCTTTGTTTTTTTAATACACTACGGGTCCCCTTGTGATCCACTTATTTTGCCGAAACTGAAAACTTTTTGATGAAAGTATTGTAGATAAAGGTAAAAGTTAGCTGAAATAGTACAGTGGGACCTATGACTACTATCAAAAGTTCTTATCCATAAATAGTAGCAAAAAATAAGCTGAATCGTAAAATAATTTGGCAAAAATAATCTTTTCCAAACAGACACTTAGTTTTAACTTGTTAGTAAATCAATAACAAGTCCATGCTTATCTTTGCGCTACTATTATAATACTTGTGTACTGTTGTGTTTCGTTGACGTCTCGGCAATCACGTCAATTGGACCTCCCATGCACTACCAGTACCAGAGGCTTTAAGCATGTCTCCCCAGGGACGGAGCTAGGACTTCGAGTTAGGTGGGGGAAAACTATAAACAATTTTTTCTAAAACTCCAAATAAACATTCATTTAGTATTAACAAACCATCAACAAAAACAAATACACAAAATCTTTGTTTTTTTAATACATTACGGGTCCCCTTGTGATCCACTTCTTTTGCCGAAGCTGAAAACTTTTTGATGAAAATATTGTAGATAAAGGTAAAAGTTAGCTGAAATAGTACAGTGGGACCTATGACTACTATCAAAAAGTTCTTATCCATAAATAGTAGCAAAAAATAAGTTGAATGGTAAAATAATTTGGCAAAAATAATCTTTTCCAAACAGACACTTAGTTTTAACTTGTTAGTAAATCAATAACAAGTCCATGCTTATCTTTGCACTACTATTGTAACACTTGTGTACTGTTGTGTTTCTTTGACGTCTCGGCAATCACTTCAATTGGACCTCCCATGCACTACCAGTACCAGAGGCTTTAAGCATGTCTCCCCAGGGACGGAGCTAGGACTTCGAGTTAGGTGGGGCAAAACTATAAACAATTTTTTCTAAAACTCCAAATAAACATTCATTTAGCATTAACAAACCATCAACAAAAACAAATACACAAAATCTTTGTTTTTTTAATACATTACGGGTCCCCTTGTGATCCACTTCTTTTGCCGAAGCTGAAAACTTTTTGATGAAAATATTGTAGAAAAAGGTAAAAGTTAGCTGAAATAGTACAGTGGGACCTATGACTACTATCAAAAAGTTCTTATCCATAAATAGTAGCAAAAAATAAGTTGAATGGTAAAATAATTTGGCGAAAATAATCTTTTCCAAACAGACACTTAGTTTTAACTTGTTAGTAAATCAATAATAAGTCCATGCTTATCTTTGCACTACTATTTTAATACTTGTGTACTGTTGTGTTTCTTTGACGTCTCGGCAATCACTTCAATTGGACCTCCCATGCACTACCAGTACCAGAGGCTTTAAGCAGGTCTCCCAAGGGAAGGAGCTAGGACTTCGAGTTAGGTGGAGCAAAAGCATAAACAATTTTTTCTAAAACTCCAAATAAACATTCATTTAGCATTAACAAACCATCAACAAAAACAAATACACAAAATCTTTGTTTTTTTAATACACTACGGGTACCCTTGTGATCCACTTATTTTGCCGAAACTGAAAACTTTTTTATGAAAGTATTGTAGATAAAGATAAAAGTTAGCTGAAATAGTACAGTGGGACCTATGACTACTATCAAAAGTTCTTATCCATAAATAGTAGCAAAAAATAATTGAATGTAAAATAATTTGGCAAAAATAATCTTTTCCAAACAGACACTTAGTTTTAACTTGTTAGTAAATCAATAACAAGTCCATGCTTATCTTTGCGCTACTATTGTAATACTTGTGTACTGTTGTGTTTCGTTGACGTCTCGGCAATCACTTCAATTGGACCTCCCATGCACTACCAGTACCAGAGGCTTTAAGCATGTCTCCCCAGGGACGGAGCTAGGACTTCGAGTTAGGTGGGGAAAACTATAAACAATTTTTTCTAAAACTCCAAATAAACATTCATTTAGTATTAACAAACCATCAACAAAAACAAATACACAAAATCTTTGTTTTTTTAATACATTACGGGTCCCCTTGTGATCCACTTCTTTTGCCGAAGCTGAAAACTTTTTGATGAAAATATTGTAGAAAAGGTAAAAGTTAGCTGAAATAGTACAGTGGGACCTATGACTACTATCAAAAAGTTCTTATCCATAAATAGTAGCAAAAAATAAGTTGAATGGTAAAATAATTTGGCAAAAATAATCTTTTCCAAACAGACACTTAGTTTTAACTTGTTAGTAAATCAATAACAAGTCCATGCTTATCTTTGCACTACTATTGTAATACTTGTGTACTGTTGTGTTTCTTTGACGTCTCGGCAATCACTTCAATTGGACCTCCCATGCACTACCAGTACCAGAGGCTTTAAGCATGTCTCCCCAGGGACGGAGCTAGGACTTCGAGTTAGGTGGGGCAAAACTATAAACAATTTTTTCTAAAACTCCAAATAAACATTCATTTAGCATTAACAAACCATCAACAAAAACAAATACACAAAATCTATGTTTTTTTAATACATTACGGGTCCCCTTGTGATCCACTTATTTTGCCGAAGCTGAAAACTTTTTGATGAAAATATTGCAGATAAAGGTAAAAATTAGCTGAAATAGTACAGTGGGACCTATGACTACTATCAAAAAGTTCTTATCCATAAATAGTAGCAAAAAATAAGCTGAATCGTAAAATAATTTGGCAAAAATAATCTTTTCCAAACAGACACTTAGTTTTAACTTGTTAGTAAATCAATAACAAGTCCATGCTTATCTTTGCACTACTATTGTAATACTTGTGTACTGTTGTGTTTCTTTGACGTCTCGGCAATCACTTCAATTGGACCTCCCATGCACTACCAGTACCAGAGGCTTTAAGCATGTCTCCCCAGGGAAGGAGCTAGGACTTCGAGTTAGGTGGGGCAAAAGCATAAACAATTTTTTCTAAAACTCCAAATAAACATTCATTTAGGATTAACAAACCATCAACAAAAACAAATACACAAAATCTTTGTTTTTTTAATACACTACGGGTCCCCTTGTGATCCACTTATTTTGCCGAAACTGAAAACTTTTTGATGAAAATATTGTAGATAAAGGTAAAAGTTAGCTGAAATAGTACAGTAGGACCTATGACTACTATCAAAAGTTCTTATCCATAAATAGTAGCAAAAAATAAGCTGAATCGTAAAATAATTTGGCAAAAATAATCTTTTCCAAACAGACACTTAGTTTTAACTTGTTAGTAAATCAATAACAAGTCCATGCTTATCTTTGCACTACTATTGTAATACTTGTGTACTGTTGTGTTTCTTTGACGTCTCGGCAATCACTTCAATTGGACCTCCCATGCACTACCAGTACCAGAGGCTTTAAGCATGTCTCCCCAGGGAAGGAGCTAGGACTTCGAGTTAGGTGGGGCAAAAGCATAAACAATTTTTTCTAAAACTCCAAATAAACATTGATTTAGGATTAACAAACCATCAACAAAAACAAATACACAAAATATTTGTTTTTTTAATACACTACGGGTCCCCTTGTGATCCACTTATTTTGCCGAAACTGAAAACTTTTTGATGAAAGTATTGTAGATAAAGATAAAAGTTTGCTGAAATAGTACAGTAGGACCTATGACTACTATCAAAAGTTCTTATCCATAAATAGTAGCAAAAAATAAGCTGAATCGTAAAATAATTTGGCAAAAATAATCTTTTCCAAACAGACACTTAGTTTTAACTTGTTAGTAAATCAATAACAAGTCCATGCTTATCTTTGCGCTACTATTATAATACTTGTGTACTGTTGTGTTTCGTTGACGTCTCGGCAATCACTTCAATTGGACCTCCCATGCACTACCAGTACCAGAGGCTTTAAGCATGTCTCCCCAGGGACGGAGCTAGGACTTCGAGTTAGGTGGGGGAAAACTATAAACAATTTTTTCTAAAACTCCAAATAAACATTCATTTAGTATTAACAAACCATCAACAAAAACAAATACACAAAATCTTTGTTTTTTTAATACATTACGGGTCCCCTTGTGATCCACTTCTTTTGCCGAAGCTGAAAACTTTTTGATGAAAATATTGTAGATAAAGGTAAAAGTTAGCTGAAATAGTACAGTGGGACCTATGACTACTATCAAAAAGTTCTTATCCATAAATAGTAGCAAAAAATAAGTTGAATGGTAAAATAATTTGGCAAAAATAATCTTTTCCAAACAGACACTTAGTTTTAACTTGTTAGTAAATCAATAACAAGTCCATGCTTATCTTTGCACTACTATTGTAATACTTGTGTACTGTTGTGTTTCTTTGACGTCTCGGCAATCACTTCAATTGGACCTCCCATGCACTACCAGTACCAGAGGCTTTAAGCATGTCTCCCCAGGGACGGAGCTAGGACTTCGAGTTAGGTGGGGCAAAACTATAAACAATTTTTTCTAAAACTCCAAATAAACATTCATTTAGCATTAACAAACCATCAACAAAAACAAATACACAAAATCTTTGTTTTTTTAATACATTACGGGTCCCCTTGTGATCCACTTCTTTTGCCGAAGCTGAAAACTTTTTGATGAAAATATTGTAGAAAAGGTAAAAGTTAGCTGAAATAGTACAGTGGGACCTATGACTACTATCAAAAAGTTCTTATCCATAAATAGTAGCAAAAAATAAGTTGAATGGTAAAATAATTTGGCAAAAATAATCTTTTCCAAACAGACACTTAGTTTTAACTTGTTAGTAAATCAATAACAAGTCCATGCTTATCTTTGCACTACTATTGTAATACTTGTGTACTGTTGTGTTTCTTTGACGTCTCGGCAATCACTTCAATTGGACCTCCCATGCTCTACCAGTACCAGAGGCTTTAAGCAGGTCTCCCCAGGGAAGGAGCTAGGACTTCGAGTTAGGTGGAGCAAAAGCATAAACAATTTTTTCTAAAACTCCAAATAAACATTCATTTAGCATTAACAAACCATCAACAAAAACAAATACACAAAATCTTTGTTTTTTTAATACACTACGGGTACCCTTGTGATCCACTTATTTTGCCGAAACTGAAAACTTTTTGATGAAAGTATTGTAGATAAAGATAAAAATTAGCTGAAATAGTACAGTGGGACCTATGACTACTATCAAAAGTTCTTATCCATAAATAGTAGCAAAAAATAATCTGAATTGAAAAATAATTTGGCAAAAATAATCTTTGCCAAACAGACACTTAGTTTTAACTTGTTAGTAAATTAATAACAAGTCCATGCTTATCTTTGCGCTACTATTATAATACTTGTGTACTGTTGTGTTTCGTTGACTTCTCGACTATCACGTCAATTGGACCTCCCATGCACTGCCAGTACCAGAGGCTTTAAGCATGTCTCCCCAGGGACGGAGCTAGGACTTCGAGTTAGGTGGCGGAGAACTATAAACAGTTTTTTCTAAAACTCCAAATAAACATTCATTTAGTATTAACAAACCATCAACAAAAACAAATACACAAAATCTTTGTTTTTTTAATACATTACGGGTCCCCTTCTGATCCACTTCTTTTGCCGAAGCTCAAAACTTTTTGATGAAAATATTGTAGAAAATGGTAAAAGTTAGCTGAAATAGTACAGTGGGACCTATGACTACTATCAAAAAGTTCTTATCCATAAATAGTAGCAAAAAATTAGTTGAACGGTAAAATAATTTGGCAAAAATAATCTTTTCCAAACAGACACTTAGTTTTAACTTGTTAGTAAATCAATAACAAGTCCATGCTTATCTTTGCACTACTATTGTAATACTTGTGTACTGTTGTGTTTCTTTGACGTCTCGGCAATCACTTCAATTGGACCTCCCATGCACTACCAGTACCAGAGGCTTTAAGCATGTCTCCCCAGGGACGGAGCTAGGACTTCGAGTTAGGTGGGGCAAAACTATAAACAATTTTTTCTAAAACTCCAAATAAACATTCATTTAGCATTAACAAACCATCAACAAAAACAAATACACAAAATCTATGTTTTTTTAATACATTACGGGTCCCCTTGTGATCCACTTATTTTGCCGAAGCTGAAAACTTTTTGATGAAAATATTGCAGATAAAGGTAAAAATTAGCTGAAATAGTACAGTGGGACCTATGACTACTATCAAAAAGTTCTTATCCATAAATAGTAGCAAAAAATAAGCTGAATCGTAAAATAATTTGGCAAAAATAATCTTTTCCAAACAGACACTTAGTTTTAACTTGTTAGTAAATCAATAACAAGTCCATGCTTATCTTTGCACTACTATTGTAATACTTGTGTACTGTTGTGTTTCTTTGACGTCTCGGCAATCACTTCAATTGGACCTCCCATGCACTACCAGTACCAGAGGCTTTAAGCATGTCTCCCCAGGGAAGGAGCTAGGACTTCGAGTTAGGTGGGGCAAAAGCATAAACAATTTTTTCTAAAACTCCAAACAAACATTCATTTAGCATTAACAAACCATCAACAAAAACAAATACACAAAATCTTTGTTTTTTTAATACACTACGGGTACCCTTGTGATCCACTTATTTTGCCGAAACTGAAAACTTTTTGATGAAAATATTGTAGATAAAGGTAAAAGTTAGCTGAAATAGTACAGTGGGACCTATGACTACTATCAAAAGTTCTTATCCATAAATAGTAGCAAAAAATAAGCTGAATCGTAAAATAATTTGGCAAAAATAATCTTTTCCAAACAGACACTTAGTTTTAACTTGTTAGTAAATCAATAACAAGTCCATGCTTATCTTTGCACTACTATTGTAATACTTGTGTACTGTTGTGTTTCTTTGACGTCTCGGCAATCACTTCAATTGGACCTCCCATGCACTACCAGTACCAGAGGCTTTAAGCATGTCTCCCCAGGGAAGGAGCTAGGACTTCGAGTTAGGTGGGGCAAAAGCATAAACAATTTTTTCTAAAACTCCAAATAAACATTCATTTAGGATTAACAAACCATCAACAAAAACAAATACACAAAATCTTTGTTTTTTTAATACACTACGGGTCCCCTTGTGATCCACTTATTTTGCCGAAACTGAAAACTTTTTGATGAAAGTATTGTAGATAAAGGTAAAAGTTAGCTGAAATAGTACAGTGGGACCTATGACTACTATCAAAAGTTCTTATCCATAAATAGTAGCAAAAAATAAGCTGAATCGTAAAATAATTTGGCAAAAATAATCTTTTCCAAACAGACACTTAGTTTTAACTTGTTAGTAAATCAATAACAAGTCCATGCTTATCTTTGCGCTACTATTGTAATACTTGTGTACTGTTGTGTTTCTTGACGTCTCGGCAATCACTTCAATTGGACCTCCCATGCACTACCAGTACCAGAGGCTTTAAGCATGTCTCCCCAGGGACGGAGCTAGGACTTCGAGTTAGGTGGGGGAAAACTATAAACAATTTTTTCTAAAACTCCAAATAAACATTCATTTAGTATTAACAAACCATCAACAAAAACAAATACACAAAATCTTTGTTTTTTTAATACATTACGGGTCCCCTTGTGATCCACTTCTTTTGCCGAAGCTGAAAACTTTTTGATGAAAATATTGTAGATAAAGGTAAAAGTTAGCTGAAATAGTACAGTGGGACCTATGACTACTATCAAAAAGTTCTTATCCATAAATAGTAGCAAAAAATAAGTTGAATGGTAAAATAATTTGGCAAAAATAATCTTTTCCAAACAGACACTTAGTTTTAACTTGTTAGTAAATCAATAACAAGTCCATGCTTATCTTTGCACTACTATTGTAATACTTGTGTACTGTTGTGTTTCTTTGACGTCTCGGCAATCACTTCAATTGGACCTCCCATGCACTACCAGTACCAGAGGCTTTAAGCATGTCTCCCCAGGGACGGAGCTAGGACTTCGAGTTAGGTGGGGCAAAACTATAAACAATTTTTTCTAAAACTCCAAATAAACATTCATTTAGCATTAACAAACCATCAACAAAAACAAATACACAAAATCTTTGTTTTTTTAATACATTACGGGTCCCCTTGTGATCCACTTCTTTTGCCGAAGCTGAAAACTTTTTGATGAAAATATTGTAGAAAAGGTAAAAGTTAGCTGAAATAGTACAGTGGGACCTATGACTACTATCAAAAAGTTCTTATCCATAAATAGTAGCAAAAAATAAGTTGAATGGTAAAATAATTTGGCGAAAATAATCTTTTCCAAACAGACACTTAGTTTTAACTTGTTAGTAAATCAATAATAAGTCCATGCTTATCTTTGCACTACTATTTTAATACTTGTGTACTGTTGTGTTTCTTTGACGTCTCGGCAATCACTTCAATTGGACCTCCCATGCACTACCAGTACCAGAGGCTTTAAGCAGGTCTCCCCAGGGAAGGAGCTAGGACTTCGAGTTAGGTGGAGCAAAAGCATAAACAATTTTTTCTAAAACTCCAAATAAACATTCATTTAGCATTAACAAACCATCAACAAAAACAAATACACAAAATCTTTGTTTTTTTAATACACTACGGGTACCCTTGTGATCCACTTATTTTGCCGAAACTGAAAACTTTTTGATGAAAGTATTGTAGATAAAGGTAAAAGTTAGCTGAAATAGTACAGTGGGACCTATGACTACTATCAAAAGTTCTTATCCATAAATAGTAGCAAAAAATAATGAATTGTAAAATAATTTGGCAAAAATAATCTTTTCCAAACAGACACTTAGTTTTAACTTGTTAGTAAATCAATAACAAGTCCATGCTTATCTTTGCGCTACTATTATAATACTTGTGTACTGTTGTGTTTCGTTGACGTCTCGGCAATCACTCAATTGGACCTCCCATGCACTGCCAGTACCAGAGGCTTTAAGCATGTCTCCCCAGGGACGGAGCTAGGACTTCGAGTTAGGTGGGGAAAACTATAAACAATTTTTTCTAAAACTCCAAATAAACATTCATTTAGTATTAACAAACCATCAACAAAAACAAATACACAAAATCTTTGTTTTTTAATACATTACGGGTCCCCTTGTGATCCACTTATTTTGCCGAAGCTGAAAACTTTTTGATGAAATATTGTAGATAAAGGTAAAAGTTAGCTGAAATAGTACAGTGGGACCTATGACTACTATCAAAAAGTTCTTATCCATAAATAGTAGCAAAAAATAAGCTGAATCGTAAAATAATTTGGCAAAAATAATCTTTTCCAAACAGACACTTAGTTTTAACTTGTTAGTAAATCAATAACAAGTCCATGCTTATCTTTGCACTACTATTGTAATACTTGTGTACTGTTGTGTTTCTTTGACGTCTCGGCAATCACTTCAATTGGACCTCCCATGCACTACCAGTACCAGAGGCTTTAAGCATGTCTCCCCAGGGACGGAGCTAGGACTTCGAGTTAGGTGGGGCAAAACTATAAACAATTTTTTCTAAAACTCCAAATAAACATTCATTTAGCATTAACAAACCATCAACAAAAACAAATACACAAAATCTATGTTTTTTTAATACATTACGGGTCCCCTTGTGATCCACTTATTTTGCCGAAGCTGAAAACTTTTTGATGAAAATATTGCAGATAAAGGTAAAAATTAGCTGAAATAGTACAGTGGGACCTATGACTACTATCAAAAAGTTCTTATCCATAAATAGTAGCAAAAAATAAGCTGAATCGTAAAATAATTTGGCAAAAATAATCTTTTCCAAACAGACACTTAGTTTTAACTTGTTAGTAAATCAATAACAAGTCCATGCTTATCTTTGCACTACTATTGTAATACTTGTGTACTGTTGTGTTTCTTTGACGTCTCGGCAATCACTTCAATTGGACCTCCCATGCACTACCAGTACCAGAGGCTTTAAGCATGTCTCCCCAGGGACGGAGCTAGGACTTCGAGTTAGGTGGGGCAAAACTATAAACAATTTTTTCTAAAACTCCAAATAAACATTCATTTAGCATTAACAAACCATCAACAAAAACAAATACACAAAATCTATGTTTTTTTAATACATTACGGGTCCCCTTGTGATCCACTTATTTTGCCGAAGCTGAAAACTTTTTGATGAAAATATTGTAGATAAAGGTAAAAATTAGCTGAAATAGTACAGTGGGACCTATGACTACTATCAAAAAGTTCTTATCCATAAATAGTAGCAAAAAATAAGCTGAATCGTAAAATAATTTGGCAAAAATAATCTTTTCCAAACAGACACTTAGTTTTAACTTGTTAGTAAATCAATAACAAGTCCATGCTTATCTTTGCACTACTATTGTAATACTTGTGTACTGTTGTGTTTCTTTGACGTCTCGGCAATCACTTCAATTGGACCTCCCATGCACTACCAGTACCAGAGGCTTTAAGCATGTCTCCCCAGGGAAGGAGCTAGGACTTCGAGTTAGGTGGGGCAAAAGCATAAACAATTTTTTCTAAAACTCCAAATAAACATTCATTTAGGATTAACAAACCATCAACAAAAACAAATACACAAAATCTTTGTTTTTTTAATACACTACGGGTCCCCTTGTGATCCACTTATTTTGCCGAAACTGAAAACTTTTTGATGAAAGTATTGTAGATAAAGGTAAAAGTTAGCTGAAATAGTACAGTGGGACCTATGACTACTATCAAAAAGTTCTTATCCATAAATAGTAGCAAAAAATAAGTTGAATGGTAAAATAATTTGGCAAAAATAATCTTTTCCAAACAGACACTTAGTTTTAACTTGTTAGTAAATCAATAACAAGTCCATGCTTATCTTTGCACTACTATTGTAATACTTGTGTACTGTTGTGTTTCTTTGACGTCTCGGCAATCACTTCAATTGGACCTCCCATGCACTACCAGTACCAGAGGCTTTAAGCATGTCTCCCCAGGGAAGGAGCTAGGACTTCGAGTTAGGTGGGGCAAAACTAAAACAATTTTTTCTAAAACTCCAAATAAACATTCATTTAGGATTAACAAACCATCAACAAAAACAAATACACAAAATCTTTGTTTTTTTAATACACTACGGGTCCCCTTGTGATCCACTTATTTTGCCGAAACTGAAAACTTTTTGATGAAAGTATTGTAGATAAAGGTAAAAGTTAGCTGAAATAGTACAGTGGGACCTATGACTACTATCAAAAAGTTCTTATCCATAAATAGTAGCAAAAAATAAGTTGAATGGTAAAATAATTTGGCAAAAATAATCTTTTCCAAACAGACACTTAGTTTTAACTTGTTAGTAAATCAATAACAAGTCCATGCTTATCTTTGCGCTACTATTATAATACTTGTGTACTGTTGTGTTTCGTTGACGTCTCGGCAATCACTTCAATTGGACCTCCCATGCACTACCAGTACCAGAGGCTTTAAGCATGTCTCCCAAGGGAAGGAGCTAGGACTTCGAGTTAGGTGGGGGAAAACTATAAACAATTTTTTCTAAAACTCCAAATAAACATTCATTTAGTATTAACAAACCATCAACAAAAACAAATACACAAAATCTTTGTTTTTTTAATACATTACGGGTCCCCTTGTGATCCACTTCTTTTGCCGAAGCTGAAAACTTTTTGATGAAATATTGTAGATAAAGGTAAAAGTTAGCTGAAATAGTACAGTGGGACCTATGACTACTATCAAAAAGTTCTTATCCATAAATAGTAGCAAAAAATAAGTTGAATGGTAAAATAATTTGGCAAAAATAATCTTTTCCAAACAGACACTTAGTTTTAACTTGTTAGTAAATCAATAACAAGTCCATGCTTATCTTTGCACTACTATTGTAATACTTGTGTACTGTTGTGTTTCTTTGACGTCTCGGCAATCACTTCAATTGGACCTCCCATGCACTACCAGTACCAGAGGCTTTAAGCATGTCTCCCCAGGGACGGAGCTAGGACTTCGAGTTAGGTGGGGCAAAACTATAAACAATTTTTTCTAAAACTCCAAATAAATATTCATTTAGCATTAACAAACCATCAACAAAAACAAATACACAAAATCTTTGTTTTTTTAATACATTACGGGTCCCCTTGTGATCCACTTATTTTGCCGAAACTGAAAACTTTTTGATGAAAGTATTGTAGATAAAGGTAAAAGTTAGCTGAAATAGTACAGTGGGACCTATGACTACTATCAAAAAGTTCTTATCCATAAATAGTAGCAAAAAATAAGTTGAATGGTAAAATAATTAGGCAAAAATAATCTTTTCCAAACAGACACTTAGTTTTAACCTGTTAGTAAATCAATAACAAGTCCATGCTTATCTTTGCACTACTATTGTAATACTTGTGTACTGTTGTGTTTCTTTGACGTCTCGGCAATCACTTCAATTGGACCTCCCATGCACTACCAGTACCAGAGGCTTTAAGCATGTCTCCCCAGGGAAGGAGCTAGGACTTCGAGTTAGGTGGGGCAAAACTATAAACAATTTTTTCTAAAACTCCAAATAAACATTCATTTAGCATTAACAAACCATCAACAAAAACAAATACACAAAATCTTTGTTTTTTAATACATTACGGGTCCCCTTGTGATCCACTTATTTTGCCGAAGCTGAAAACTTTTTGATGAAATATTGTAGATAAAGGTAAAAGTTAGCTGAAATAGTACAGTGGGACCTATGACTACTATCAAAAAGTTCTTATCCATAAATAGTAGCAAAAAATAAGTTGAATGGTAAAATAATTTGGCAAAAATAATCTTTTCCAAACAGACACTTAGTTTTAACTTGTTAGTAAATCAATAACAAGTCCATGCTTATCTTTGCACTACTATTGTAATACTTGTGTACTGTTGTGTTTCTTTGACGTCTCGGCAATCACTTCAATTGGACCTCCCATGCACTACCAGTACCAGAGGCTTTAAGCATGTCTCCCCAGGGACGGAGCTAGGACTTCGAGTTAGGTGGGGCAAAACTATAAACAATTTTTTCTAAAACTCCAAATAAACATTCATTTAGCATTAACAAACCATCAACAAAAACAAATACACAAAATCTATGTTTTTTTAATACATTACGGGTCCCCTTGTGATCCACTTATTTTGCCGAAGCTGAAAACTTTTGATGAAAATATTGCAGATAAAGGTAAAAGTTAGCTGAAATAGTACAGTGGGACCTATGACTACTATCAAAAAGTTCTTATCCATAAATAGTAGCAAAAAATAAGCTGAATCGTAAAATAATTTGGCAAAAATAATCTTTTCCAAACAGACACTTAGTTTTAACTTGTTAGTAAATCAATAACAAGTCCATGCTTATCTTTGCACTACTATTGTAATACTTGTGTACTGTTGTGTTTCTTTGACGTCTCGGCAATCACTTCAATTGGACCTCCCATGCACTACCAGTACCAGAGGCTTTAAGCATGTCTCCCCAGGGAAGGAGCTAGGACTTCGAGTTAGGTGGGGCAAAAGCATAAACAATTTTTTCTAAAACTCCAAATAAACATTCATTTAGGATTAACAAACCATCAACAAAAACAAATACACAAAATCTTTGTTTTTTTAATACACTACGGGTCCCCTTGTGATCCACTTATTTTGCCGAAACTGAAAACTTTTTGATGAAAGTATTGTAGATAAAGGTAAAAGTTAGCTGAAATAGTACAGTGGGACCTATGACTACTATCAAAAAGTTCTTATCCATAAATAGTAGCAAAAAATAAGTTGAATGGTAAAATAATTTGGCAAAAATAATCTTTTCCAAACAGACACTTAGTTTTAACTTGTTAGTAAATCAATAACAAGTCCATGCTTATCTTTGCACTACTATTGTAATACTTGTGTACTGTTGTGTTTCTTTGACGTCTCGGCAATCACTTCAATTGGACCTCCCATGCACTACCAGTACCAGAGGCTTTAAGCATGTCTCCCCAGGGACGGAGCTAGGACTTCGAGTTAGGTGGGGCAAAACTATAAACAATTTTTTCTAAAACTCCAAATAAACATTCATTTAGCATTAACAAACCATCAACAAAAACAAATACACAAAATCTTTGTTTTTTTAATACATTACGGGTCCCCTTGTGATCCACTTCTTTTGCCGAAGCTGAAAACTTTTTGATGAAATATTGTAGATAAAGGTAAAAGTTAGCTGAAATAGTACAGTGGGACCTATGACTACTATCAAAAAGTTCTTATCCATAAATAGTAGCAAAAAATAAGTTGAATGGTAAAATAATTTGGCAAAAATAATCTTTTCCAAACAGACACTTAGTTTTAACTTGTTAGTAAATCAATAACAAGTCCATGCTTATCTTTGCACTACTATTGTAATACTTGTGTACTGTTGTGTTTCTTTGACGTCTCGGCAATCACTTCAATTGGACCTCCCATGCACTACCAGTACCAGAGGCTTTAAGCATGTCTCCCCAGGGACGGAGCTAGGACTTCGAGTTAGGTGGGGCAAAACTATAAACAATTTTTTCTAAAACTCCAAATAAACATTCATTTAGCATTAACAAACCATCAACAAAAACAAATACACAAAATCTATGTTTTTTTAATACATTACGGGTCCCCTTGTGAT
Organism: Castanea mollissima; assembly: GCA_014183005.1. Taxonomy (NCBI): domain Eukaryota; kingdom Viridiplantae; phylum Streptophyta; class Magnoliopsida; order Fagales; family Fagaceae; genus Castanea; species Castanea mollissima. Next base: position 34,930,661 of record JACAVU010000006.1, on the reverse strand, counting down.
CCACTTATTTTGCCGAAGCTGAAAACTTTTTGATGAAAATATTGTAGATAAAGGTAAAATTAGCTGAAATAGTACAGTGGGACCTATGACTACTATCAAAAAGTTCTTATCCATAAATAGTAGCAAAAAATAAGCTGAATCGTAAAATAATTTGGCAAAAATAATCTTTTCCAAACAGACACTTAGTTTTAACTTGTTAGTAAATCAATAACAAGTCCATGCTTATCTTTGCACTACTATTGTAATACTTGTGTACTGTTGTGTTTCTTTGACGTCTCGGCAATCACTTCAATTGGACCTCCCATGCACTACCAGTACCAGAGGCTTTAAGCATGTCTCCCCAGGGAAAGAGCTAGGACTTCGAGTTAGGTGGGGCAAAAGCATAAACAATTTTTTCTAAAACTCCAAATAAACATTGATTTAGGATTAACAAACCATCAACTAAAACAAATACACAAAATATTTGTTTTTTTAATGCACTACGGGTCCCCTTGTGATCCACTTATTTTGCCGAAACTGAAAACTTTTTGATGAATGTATTGTAGATAAAGATAAAAGTTTGCTGAAATAGTACAGTAGGACCTATGACTACTATCAAAAAGTTCTTATCCATAAAAGTAGCAAAAAATAAGTTGAATGGTAAAATAATTTGGCAAAAATAATCTTTTCCAAACAGACACTTAGTTTTAACTTGTTAGTAAATCAATAACAAGTCCATGCTTATCTTTGCACTACTATTGTAACACTTGTGTACTGTTGTGTTTATTTGACGTCTCGGCAATCACTTCAATTGGACCTCCCATGCACTACCAGTACCAGAGGCTTTAAGCATGTCTCCCCAGGGAAGGAGCTAGGACTTCGAGTTAGGTGGGGCAAAAGCATAAACAATTTTTTCTAAAACTCCAAATAAACATTCATTTAGGATTAACAAACCATCAACAAAAACAAATACACAAAATCTTTGTTTTTTTAATACACTACGGGTCCCCTTGTGATCCACTTATTTTGCCGAAACTGAAAACTTTTTGATGAAAGTATTGTAGATAAAGGTAAAAGTTAGCTGAAATAGTACAGTGGGACCTATGACTACTATCAAAAAGTTCTTATCCATAAAAGTAGCAAAAAATAAGTTGAATGGTAAAATAATTTGGCAAAAATAATCTTTTCCAAACAGACACTTAGTTTTAACTTGTTAGTAAATCAATAACAAGTCCATGCTTATCTTTGCACTACTATTGTAATACTTGTGTACTGTTGTGTTTCTTTGACGTCTCGGCAATCACTTCAATTGGACCTCCCATGCACTACCAGTACCAGAGGCTTTAAGCATGTCTCCCCAGGGAAGGAGCTAGGACTTCGAGTTAGGTGGGGCAAAAGCATAAACAATTTTTTCTAAAACTCCAAATAAACATTCATTTAGGATTAACAAACCATCAACAAAAACAAATACACAAAATCTTTGTTTTTTTAATACACTACGGGTCCCCTTTGATCCACTTATTTTGCCGAAACTGAAAACTTTTTGATGAAAGTATTGTAGATAAAGGTAAAAGTTAGCTGAAATAGTACAGTGGGACCTATGACTACTATCAAAAAGTTCTTATCCATAAATAGTAGCAAAAAATAAGTTGAATGGTAAAATAATTTGGCAAAAATAATCTTTTCCAAACAGACACTTAGTTTTAACTTGTTAGTAAATTAATAACAAGTCCATGCTTATCTTTGCGCTACTATTATAATACTTGTGTACTGTTGTGTTTCTTGACGTCTCGGCAATCACGTCAATTGGACCTCCCATGCACTGCCAGTACCAGAGGCTTTAAGCATGTCTCCCCAGGGACGGAGCTAGGACTTCGAGTTAGGTGGGGGAAAACTATAAACAATTTTTTCTAAAACTCCAAATAAACATTCATTTAGTATTAACAAACCATCAACAAAAACAAATACACAAAATCTTTGTTTTTTTAATACATTACGGGTCCCCTTGTGATCCACTTCTTTTGCCGAAGCTGAAAACTTTTTGATGAAATATTGTAGATAAAGGTAAAAGTTAGCTGAAATAGTACAGTGGGACCTATGACTACTATCAAAAAGTTCTTATCCATAAATAGTAGCAAAAAATAAGTTGAATGGTAAAATAATTTGGCAAAAATAATCTTTTCCAAACAGACACTTAGTTTTAACTTGTTAGTAAATCAATAACAAGTCCATGCTTATCTTTGCACTACTATTGTAATACTTGTGTACTGTTGTGTTTCTTTGACGTCTCGGCAATCACTTCAATTGGACCTCCCATGCACTACCAGTACCAGAGGCTTTAAGCATGTCTCCCCAGGGACGGAGCTAGGACTTCGAGTTAGGTGGGGCAAAACTGTAAACAATTTTTTCTAAAACTCCAAATAAACATTCATTTAGCATTAACAAACCATCAACAAAAACAAATACACAAAATCTATGTTTTTTTAATACATTACGGGTCCCCTTGTGATCCACTTATTTTGCCGAAGCTGAAAACTTTTTGATGAAAATATTGCAGATAAAGGTAAAAATTAGCTGAAATAGTACAGTGGGACCTATGACTACTATCAAAAAGTTCTTATCCATAAATAGTAGCAAAAAATAAGCTGAATCGTAAAATAATTTGGCAAAAATAATCTTTTCCAAACAGACACTTAGTTTTAACTTGTTAGTAAATCAATAACAAGTCCATGCTTATCTTTGCACTACTATTGTAACACTTGTGTACTGTTGTGTTTCTTTGACGTCTCGGCAATCACTTCAATTGGACCTCCCATGCACTACCAGTACCAGAGGCTTTAAGCATGTCTCCCCAGGGAAGGAGCTAGGACTTCGAGTTAGGTGGGGCAAAAGCATAAACAATTTTTTCTAAAACTCCAAATAAACATTGATTTAGGATTAACAAACCATCAACAAAAACAAATACACAAAATATTTGTTTTTTTAATACACTACGGGTCCCCTTGTGATCCACTTATTTTGCCGAAACTGAAAACTTTTTGATGAAAGTATTGTAGATAAAGATAAAAGTTTGCTGAAATAGTACAGTGGGACCTATGACTACTATCAAAAAGTTCTTATCCATAAAAGTAGCAAAAAATAAGTTGAATGGTAAAATAATTTGGCAAAAATAATCTTTTCCAAACAGACACTTAGTTTTAACTTGTTAGTAAATCAATAACAAGTCCATGCTTATCTTTGCACTACTATTGTAATACTTGTGTACTGTTGTGTTTCTTTGACGTCTCGGCAATCACTTCAATTGGACCTCCCATGCACTACCAGTACCAGAGGCTTTAAGCATGTCTCCCCAGGGAAGAGCTAGGACTTCGAGTTAGGTGGGGCAAAAGCATAAACAATTTTTTCTAAAACTCCAAATAAACATTCATTTAGGATTAACAAACCATCAACAAAAACAAATACACAAAATTTGTTTTTTTAATGCACTACGGGTCCCCTTGTGATCCACTTATTTTGCCGAAACTGAAAACTTTTTGATGAATGTATTGTAGATAAAGATAAAAGTTTGCTGAAATAGTACAGTAGGACCTATGACTACTATCAAAAGTTCTTATCCATAAATAGTAGCAAAAAATAAGCTGAATCGTAAAATAATTTGGCAAAAATAATCTTTTCCAAACAGACACTTAGTTTTAACTTGTTAGTAAATCAATAACAAGTCCATGCTTATCTTTGCACTACTATTGTAACACTTGTGTACTGTTGTGTTTATTTGACGTCTCGGCAATCACTTCAATTGGACCTCCCATGCACTACCAGTACCAGAGGCTTTAAGCATGTCTCCCCAGGGAAGGAGCTAGGACTTCGAGTTAGGTGGGGCAAAAGCATAAACAATTTTTTCTAAAATTCCAAATAAACATTGTTTTAGGATTAACAAACCATCAACAAAAACAAATACACAAAATATTTGTTTTTTTAATACACTACGGGTCCCCTTGTGATCCACTTATTTTGCCGAAACTGAAAACTTTTTGATGAAAGTATTGTAGATAAAGATAAAAGTTTGCTGAAATAGTACAGTTGGACCTATGACTACTATCAAAAGTTCTTATCCATAAATAGTAGCAAAAAATCAGCTGAATCGTAAAATAATTTGGCAAAAATAATCATTGCCAAACAGACACTTAGTTTTGAACATGTTAGTAAATCAATAACAAGTCCATGCTTATCTTTGCGCTACTATTATAATACTAGTGTACTGTTGTGTTTCGTTGACGTCTCGGCAATCACGTCAATTGGACCTCCCATGCACTGCCAGTACCAGAGGCTTTAAGCATGTCTTCCCAGGGACGGAGCTAGGACTTCGAGTTAGGTGGGGGAAAACTATAAACAATTTTTTCTAAAACTCCAAATAAACATTCATTTAGTATTAACAAACCATCAACAAAAGCAAATACACAAAATCTTTGTTTTTTTAATACATTACGGGTCCCCTTGTGATCCACTTCTTTTGCCGAAGCTGAAAACTTTTTGATGAAAATATTGTAGAAAAAGGTAAAAGTTAGCTGAAATAGTACAGTGGGACCTATGACTACTATCAAAAAGTTCTTATCCATAAATAGTAGCAAAAAATAAGTTGAACGGTAAAATAATTTGGCAAAAATAATCTTTTCCAAACAGACACTTAGTTTTAACTTGTTAGTAAATCAATAACAAGTCCATGCTTATCTTTGCACTACTATTGTAATACTTGTGTACTGTTGTGTTTCTTTGACGTCTCGGCAATCACTTCAATTGGACCTCCCATGCACTACCAGTACCAGAGGCTTTAAGCATATCTCCCCAGGGACGGAGCTAGGACTTCGAGTTAGGTGGGGCAAAACTATAAACAATTTTTTCTAACACTCCAAATAAACATTCATTTAGCATTAACAAACCATCAACAAAAACAAATACACAAAATCTTTGTTTTTTTAATACATTACGGGTCCCCTTCTGATCCACTTCTTTTGCCGAAGCTCAAAACTTTTTGATGAAAATATTGTAGAAAATGGTAAAAGTTAGCTGAAATAGTACAGTGGGACCTATGACTACTATCAAAAAGTTCTTATCCATAAATAGTAGCAAAAAATTAGTTGAACGGTAAAATAATTTGGCAAAAATAATCTTTTCCAAACAGACACTTAGTTTTAACTTGTTAGTAAATCAATAACAAGTCCATGCTTATCTTTGCACTACTATTGTAATACTTGTGTACTGTTGTGTTTCTTTGACGTCTCGGCAATCACTTCAATTGGACCTCCCATGCTCTACCAGTACCAGAGGCTTTAAGCAGGTCTCCCCAGGGAAGGAGCTAGGACTTCGAGTTAGGTGGAGCAAAAGCATAAACAATTTTTTCTAAAACTCCAAATAAACATTCATTTAGCATTAACAAACCATCAACAAAAACAAATACACAAAATCTTTGTTTTTTTAATACACTACGGGTACCCTTGTGATCCACTTATTTTGCCGAAACTGAAAACTTTTTGATGAAAGTATTGTAGATAAAGGTAAAATTAGCTGAAATAGTACAGTGGGACCTATGACTACTATCAAAAGTTCTTATCCATAAATAGTAGCAAAAAATAATCTGAATTGCAAAATAATTTGGCAAAAATAATCTTTCCCAAACAGACACTTAGTTTTAACTTGTTAGTAAATTAATAACAAGTCCATGCTTATCTTTGCCCTACTATTGTAATACTTGTGTACTGTTGTGTTTCTTCGACGTCTCGGCAATCACTTCAATTGGACCTCCCATGCACTACCAGTACCAGAGGCTTTAAGCATGTCTCCCCAGGGACGGAGCTAGGACTTCGAGTTAGGTGGGGGAAAACTATAAACAATTTTTTCTAAAACTCCAAATAAACATTCATTTAGTATTAACAAACCATCAACAAAAACAAATACACAAAATCTATGTTTTTTTAATACATTACGGGTCCCCTTGTGATCCACTTATTTTGCCGAAGCTGAAAACTTTTTGATGAAATATTGTAGATAAAGGTAAAAGTTAGCTGAAATAGTACAGTGGGACCTATGACTACTATCAAAAAGTTCTTATCCATAAATAGTAGCAAAAAATAAGCTGAATCGTAAAATAATTTGGCAAAAATAATCTTTTCCAAACAGACACTTAGTTTTAACTTGTTAGTAAATCAATAACAAGTCCATGCTTATCTTTGCACTACTATTGTAATACTTGTGTACTGTTGTGTTTCTTTGACGTCTCGGCAATCACTTCAATTGGACCTCCCATGCACTACCAGTACCAGAGGCTTTAAGCATGTCTCCCCAGGGACGGAGCTAGGACTTCGAGTTAGGTGGGGCAAAACTATAAACAATTTTTTCTAAAACTCCAAATAAACATTCATTTAGCATTAACAAACCATCAACAAAAACAAATACACAAAATCTTGTTTTTTTAATACATTACGGGTCCCCTTGTGATCCACTTATTTTGCCGAAGCTGAAAACTTTTTGATGAAAATATTGTAGATAAAGGTAAAATTAGCTGAAATAGTACAGTGGGACCTATGACTACTATCAAAAAGTTCTTATCCATAAATAGTAGCAAAAAATAAGCTGAATCGTAAAATAATTTGGCAAAAATAATCTTTTCCAAACAGACACTTAGTTTTAACTTGTTAGTAAATCAATAACAAGTCCATGCTTATCTTTGCACTACTATTGTAATACTTGTGTACTGTTGTGTTTCTTTGACGTCTCGGCAATCACTTCAATTGGACCTCCCATGCACTACCAGTACCAGAGGCTTTAAGCATGTCTCCCCAGGGACGGAGCTAGGACTTCGAGTTAGGTGGGGCAAAACTATAAACAATTTTTTCTAAAACTCCAAATAAACATTCATTTAGCATTAACAAACCATCAACAAAAACAAATACACAAAATCTTGTTTTTTTAATACATTACGGGTCCCCTTGTGATCCACTTATTTTGCCGAAGCTGAAAACTTTTTGATGAAAATATTGTAGATAAAGGTAAAAGTTAGCTGAAATAGTACAGTGGGACCTATGACTACTATCAAAAAGTTCTTATCCATAAATAGTAGCAAAAAATAAGCTGAATCGTAAAATAATTTGGCAAAAATAATCTTTTCCAAACAGACACTTAGTTTTAACTTGTTAGTAAATCAATAACAAGTCCATGCTTATCTTTGCACTACTATTGTAATACTTGTGTACTGTTGTGTTTCTTTGACGTCTCGGCAATCACTTCAATTGGACCTCCCATGCACTACCAGTACCAGAGGCTTTAAGCATGTCTCCCCAGGGAAGGAGCTAGGACTTCGAGTTAGGTGGAGCAAAAGCATAAACAATTTTTTCTAAAACTCCAAATAAACATTCATTTAGGATTAACAAACCATCAACAAAAACAAATACACAAAATCTTTGTTTTTTTAATACACTACGGGTCCCCTTGTGATCCACTTATTTTGCCGAAACTGAAAACTTTTTGATGAAAATATTGTAGATAAAGGTAAAAGTTAGCTGAAATAGTACAGTGGGACCTATGACTACTATCAAAAAGTTCTTATCCATAAATAGTAGCAAAAAATAAGTTGAATGGTAAAATAATTTGGCAAAAATAATCTTTTCCAAACAGACACTTAGTTTTAACTTGTTAGTAAATCAATAACAAGTCCATGCTTATCTTTGCACTACTATTGTAATACTTGTGTACTGTTGTGTTTCTTTGACGTCTCGGCAATCACTTCAATTGGACCTCCCATGCACTACCAGTACCAGAGGCTTTAAGCATGTCTCCCCAGGGAAGGAGCTAGGACTTCGAGTTAGGTGGGGCAAAACATAAACAATTTTTCTAAAACTCCAAATAAACATTCATTTAGGATTAACAAACCATCAACAAAAACAAATACACAAAATCTTTGTTTTTTTAATACATTACGGGTCCCCTTGTGATCCACTTATTTTGCCGAAACTGAAAACTTTTTGATGAAAGTATTGTAGATAAAGGTAAAAGTTAGCTGAAATAGTACAGTGGGACCTATGACTACTATCAAAAAGTTCTTATCCATAAATAGTAGCAAAAAATAAGTTGAATGGTAAAATAATTTGGCAAAAATAATCTTTTCCAAACAGACACTTAGTTTTAACTTGTTAGTAAATCAATAACAAGTCCATGCTTATCTTTGCGCTACTATTGTAATACTTGTGTACTGTTGTGTTTCTTTGACGTCTCGGCAATCACTTCAATTGGACCTCCCATGCACTACCAGTACCAGAGGCTTTAAGCATGTCTCCCCAGGGACGGAGCTAGGACTTCGAGTTAGGTGGGGCAAAACTATAAACAATTTTTTCTAAAACTCCAAATAAACATTCATTTAGTATTAACAAACCATCAACAAAAACAAATACACAAAATCTTTGTTTTTTTAATACATTACGGGTCCCCTTGTGATCCACTTCTTTTGCCGAAGCTGAAAACTTTTTGATGAAATATTGTAGATAAAGGTAAAAGTTAGCTGAAATAGTACAGTGGGACCTATGACTACTATCAAAAAGTTCTTATCCATAAATAGTAGCAAAAAATAAGTTGAATGGTAAAATAATTTGGCAAAAATAATCTTTTCCAAACAGACACTTAGTTTTAACTTGTTAGTAAATCAATAACAAGTCCATGCTTATCTTTGCACTACTATTGTAATACTTGTGTACTGTTGTGTTTCTTTGACGTCTCGGCAATCACTTCAATTGGACCTCCCATGCACTACCAGTACCAGAGGCTTTAAGCATGTCTCCCCAGGGACGGAGCTAGGACTTCGAGTTAGGTGGGGCAAAACTATAAACAATTTTTTCTAAAACTCCAAATAAACATTCATTTAGGATTAACAAACCATCAACAAAAACAAATACACAAAATCTTTGTTTTTTTAATACACTACGGGTCCCCTTGTGATCCACTTATTTTGCCGAAACTGAAAACTTTTTGATGAAAGTATTGTAGATAAAGGTAAAAGTTAGCTGAAATAGTACAGTGGGACCTATGACTACTATCAAAAAGTTCTTATCCATAAAAAGTAGCAAAAAATAAGTTGAATGGTAAAATAATTTGGCAAAAAGAATCTTTTCCAAACAGACACTTAGTTTTAACTTGTTAGTAAATCAATAACAAGTCCATGCTTATCTTTGCACTACTATTGTAATACTTGTGTACTGTTGTGTTTCTTTGACGTCTCGGCAATCACTTCAATTGGACCTCCCATGCACTACCAGTACCAGAGGCTTTAAGCATGTCTCCCCAGGGAAGGAGCTAGGACTTCGAGTTAGGTGGGGCAAAACAATAAACAATTTTTTCTAAAACTCCAAATAAACATTGATTTAGGATTAACAAACCATCAACAAAAACAAATACACAAAATCTTTGTTTTTTTAATACATTACGGGTCCCCTTGTGATCCACTTCTTTTGCCGAAGCTGAAAACTTTTTGATGAATATATTGTAGATAATGGTAAAAGTTAGCTGAAATAGTACAGTGGGACCTATGACTACTATTAAAAAGTTCTTATCCATAAATAGTAGCAAAAAATAAGTTGAATGGTAAAATAATTTGGCAAAAATAATCTTTTCCAAACAGACACTTAGTTTTAACTTGTTAGTAAATCAATAACAAGTCCATGCTTATCTTTGCACTACTATTGTAATACTTGTGTACTGTTGTGTTTCTTTGACGTCTCGACAATCACTTCAATTGGACCTCCTATGCACTACCAGTACCAGAGGCTTTAAGCATGTCTCCCCAGGGACGGAGCTAGGACTTCGAGTTAGGTGGGGCAAAACTGTAAACAATTTTTTCTAAAACTCCAAATAAACATTCATTTAGCATTAACAAACCATCAACAAAAACAAATACACAAAATCTATGTTTTTTTAATACATTACGGGTCCCCTTGTGATCCACTTATTTTGCCGAAGCTGAAAACTTTTTGATGAAAATATTGCAGATAAAGGTAAAATTAGCTAAATAGTACAGTGGGACCTATGACTACTATCAAAAAGTTCTTATCCATAAATAGTAGCAAAAAATAAGCTGAATCGTAAAATAATTTGGCAAAAATAATCTTTTCCAAACAGACACTTAGTTTTAACTTGTTAGTAAATCAATAACAAGTCCATGCTTATCTTTGCACTACTATTGTAACACTTGTGTACTGTTGTGTTTCTTTGACGTCTCGGCAATCACTTCAATTGGACCTCCCATGCACTACCAGTACCAGAGGCTTTAAGCATGTCTCCCCAGGGAAAGAGCTAGGACTTCGAGTTAGGTGGGGCAAAAGCATAAACAATTTTTTCTAAAACTCCAAATAAACATTCATTTAGGATTAACAAACCATCAACAAAACAAATACACAAAATCTTTGTTTTTTTAATACACTACGGGTCCCCTTGTGATCCACTTATTTTGCCGAAACTAAAACTTTTTGATGAAAGTATTGTAGATAAAGGTAAAAGTTAGCTGAAATAGTACAGTGGGACCTATGACTACTATCAAAAAGTTCTTATCCATAAAAGTAGCAAAAAATAAGTTGAATGGTAAAATAATTTGGCAAAAATAATCTTTTCCAAACAGACACTTAGTTTTAACTTGTTAGTAAATCAATAACAAGTCCATGCTTATCTTTGCACTACTATTGTAATACTTGTGTACTGTTGTGTTTCTTTGACGTCTCGGCAATCACTTCAATTGGACCTCCCATGCACTACCAGTACCAGAGGCTTTAAGCATGTCTCCCCAGGGAAGGAGCTAGGACTTCGAGTTAGGTGGGGCAAAAGCATAAACAATTTTTTCTAAAACTCCAAATAAACATTGATTTAGGATTAACAAACCATCAACAAAAACAAATACACAAAATCTTTGTTTTTTTAATACACTACGGGTCCCCTTTTGATCCACTTATTTTGCCGAAACTAAAAACTTTTTGGTGAAAGTATTGTAGATAAAGGTAAAAGTTAGCTGAAATAGTACAGTGGGACCTATGACTACTATCAAAAAGTTCTTATCCATAAAAAGTAGCAAAAAATAAGTTGAATGGTAAAATAATTTGGCAAAAATAATCTTTTCCAAACAGACACTTAGTTTTAACTTGTTAGTAAATCAATAACAAGTCCATGCTTATCTTTGCACTACTATTGTAATACTTGTGTACTGTTGTGTTTCTTTGACGTCTCGGCAATCACTTCAATTGGACCTCCCATGCACTACCAGTACCAGAGGCTTTAAGCATGTCTCCCCAGGGAAGGAGCTAGGACTTCGAGTTAGGTGGGGCAAAAGCATAAACAATTTTTTCTAAAACTCCAAATAAACATTGATTTAGGATTAACAAACCATCAACAAAAACAAATACACAAAATCTTTGTTTTTTAATACACTACGGGTCCCCTTTGATCCACTTATTTTGCCGAAACTGAAAACTTTTTGATGAAAGTATTGTAGATAATGGTAAAAGTTAGCTGAAATAGTGCAGTGGGACCTATGACTACTATCAAAAAGTTCTTATCCATAAATAGTAGCAAAAAATAAGTTGAATGGTAAAATAATTTGGCAAAAATAATCTTTTCCAAACAGACACTTAGTTTTAACTTGTTAGTAAATTAATAACAAGTCCATGCTTATCTTTGCGCTACTATTATAATACTTGTGTACTGTTGTGTTTCGTTGACGTCTCGGCAATCACGTCAATTGGACCTCCCATGCACTACCAGTACCAGAGGCTTTAAGCATGTCTCCCCAGGGACGGAGCTAGGACTTCGAGTTAGGTGGGGAAAACTATAAACAATTTTTTCTAAAACTCCAAATAAACATTCATTTAGTATTAACAAACCATCAACAAAAGCAAATACACAAAATCTTTGTTTTTTTAATACATTACGGGTCCCCTTGTGATCCACTTCTTTTGCCGAAGCTGAAAACTTTTTGATGAAATATTGTAGATAATGGTAAAAGTTAGCTGAAATAGTACAGTGGGACCTATGACTACTATCAAAAAGTTCTTATCCATAAATAGTAGCAAAAAATAAGTTGAATGGTAAAATAATTTGGCAAAAATAATCTTTTCCAAACAGACACTTAGTTTTAACTTGTTAGTAAATCAATAACAAGTCCATGCTTATCTTTGCACTACTATTGTAATACTTGTGTACTGTTGTGTTTCTTTGACGTCTCGGCAATCACTTCAATTGGACCTCCCATGCACTACCAGTACCAGAGGCTTTAAGCATGTCTCCCCAGGGACGGAGCTAGGACTTCGAGTTAGGTGGGGCAAAACTGTAAACAATTTTTTCTAAAACTCCAAATAAACATTCATTTAGCATTAACAAACCATCAACAAAAACAAATACACAAAATCTATGTTTTTTTAATACATTACGGGTCCCCTTGTGATCCACTTATTTTGCCGAAGCTGAAAACTTTTTGATGAAAATATTGCAGATAAAGGTAAAAATTAGCTAAATAGTACAGTGGGACCTATGACTACTATCAAAAAGTTCTTATCCATAAATAGTAGCAAAAAATAAGCTGAATCGTAAAATAATTTGGCAAAAATAATCTTTTCCAAACAGACACTTAGTTTTAACTTGTTAGTAAATCAATAACAAGTCCATGCTTATCTTTGCACTACTATTGTAACACTTGTGTACTGTTGTGTTTCTTTGACGTCTCGGCAATCACTTCAATTGGACCTCCCATGCACTACCAGTACCAGAGGCTTTAAGCATGTCTCCCCAGGGAAAGAGCTAGGACTTCGAGTTAGGTGGGGCAAAAGCATAAACAATTTTTTCTGAAACTCCAAATAAACATTGATTTAGGATTAACAAACCATCAACAAAACAAATACACAAAATTTGTTTTTTAATACACTACGGGTCCCCTTGTGATCCACTTATTTTGCCGAAACTAAAAACTTTTTGATGAAAGTATTGTAGATAAAGGTAAAAGTTAGCTGAAATAGTACAGTGGGACCTATGACTACTATCAAAAAGTTCTTATCCATAAAAGTAGCAAAAAATAAGTTGAATGGTAAAATAATTTGGCAAAAATAATCTTTTCCAAACAGACACTTAGTTTTAACTTGTTAGTAAATCAATAACAAGTCCATGCTTATCTTTGCACTACTATTGTAATACTTGTGTACTGTTGTGTTTCTTTGACGTCTCGGCAATCACTTCAATTGGACCTCCCATGCACTACCAGTACCAGAGGCTTTAAGCATGTCTCCCCAGGGAAGGAGCTAGGACTTCGAGTTAGGTGGGGCAAAAGCATAAACAATTTTTTCTAAAACTCCAAATAAACATTGATTTAGGATTAACAAACCATCAACAAAAACAAATACACAAAATCTTTGTTTTTTAATACACTACGGGTCCCCTTGTGATCCACTTATTTTGCCGAAACTAAAACTTTTTGGTGAAAGTATTGTAGATAAAGGTAAAAGTTAGCTGAAATAGTACAGTGGGACCTATGACTACTATCAAAAAGTTCTTATCCATAAAAAGTAGCAAAAAATAAGTTGAATGGTAAAATAATTTGGCAAAAAGAATCTTTTCCAAACAGACACTTAGTTTTAACTTGTTAGTAAATCAATAACAAGTCCATGCTTATCTTTGCACTACTATTGTAATACTTGTGTACTGTTGTGTTTCTTTGACGTCTCGGCAATCACTTCAATTGGACCTCCCATGCACTACCAGTACCAGAGGCTTTAAGCATGTCTCCCCAGGGAAGGAGCTAGGACTTCGAGTTAGGTGGGGCAAAAGCATAAACAATTTTTTCTAAAACTCCAAATAAACATTGATTTAGGATTAACAAACCATCAACAAAAACAAATACACAAAATCTTTGTTTTTTTAATACACTACGGGTCCCCTTGTGATCCACTTATTTTGCCGAAACTGAAAACTTTTTGATGAAAGTATTGTAGATAAAGGTAAAAGTTAGCTGAAATAGTACAGTGGGACCTATGACTACTATCAAAAAGTTCTTATCCATAAATAGTAGCAAAAAATAAGTTGAATGGTAAAATAATTTGGCAAAAATAATCTTTTCCAAACAGACACTTAGTTTTAACTTGTTAGTAAATAATAACAAGTCCATGCTTATCTTTGCGCTACTATTATAATACTTGTGTACTGTTGTGTTTCGTTGACGTCTCGGCAATCACGTCAATTGGACCTCCCATGCACTGCCAGTACCAGAGGCTTTAAGCATGTCTCCCCAGGGACGGAGCTAGGACTTCGAGTTAGGTGGGGGAAAACTATAAACAATTTTTTCTAAAACTCCAAATAAACATTCATTTAGTATTAACAAACCATCAACAAAAGCAAATACACAAAATCTTTGTTTTTTTAATACATTACGGGTCCCCTTGTGATCCACTTCTTTTGCCGAAGCTGAAAACTTTTTGATGAATATATTGTAGATAATGGTAAAAGTTAGCTGAAATAGTACAGTGGGACCTATGACTACTATCAAAAAGTTCTTATCCATAAATAGTAGCAAAAAATAAGTTGAATGGTAAAATAATTTGGCAAAAATAATCTTTTCCAAACAGACACTTAGTTTTAACTTGTTAGTAAATCAATAACAAGTCCATGTTTATCTTTGCACTACTATTGTAATACTTGTGTACTGTTGTGTTTCTTTGACGTCTCGGCAATCACTTCAATTGGACCTCCCATGCACTACCAGTACCAGAGGCTTTAAGCATGTCTCCCCAGGGACGGAGCTAGGACTTCGAGTTAGGTGGGGCAAAACTGTAAACAATTTTTCTAAAACTCCAAATAAACATTCATTTAGCATTAACAAACCATCAACAAAACAAATACACAAAATCTATGTTTTTTTAATACATTACGGGTCCCCTTGTGATCCACTTATTTTGCCGAAGCTGAAAACTTTTTGATGAAAATATTGCAGATAAAGGTAAAATTAGCTAAATAGTACAGTGGGACCTATGACTACTATCAAAAAGTTCTTATCCATAAATAGTAGCAAAAAATAAGCTGAATCGTAAAATAATTTGGCAAAAATAATCTTTTCCAAACAGACACTTAGTTTTAACTTGTTAGTAAATCAATAACAAGTCCATGCTTATCTTTGCACTACTATTGTAACACTTGTGTACTGTTGTGTTTCTTTGACGTCTCGGCAATCACTTCAATTGGACCTCCCATGCACTACCAGTACCAGAGGCTTTAAGCATGTCTCCCCAGGGAAAGAGCTAGGACTTCGAGTTAGGTGGGGCAAAAGCATAAACAATTTTTTCTAAAACTCCAAATAAACATTCATTTAGGATTAACAAACCATCAACAAAACAAATACACAAAATTTGTTTTTTAATACACTACGGGTCCCCTTGTGATCCACTTATTTTGCCGAAACTAAAACTTTTTGGTGAAAGTATTGTAGATAAAGGTAAAAGTTAGCTGAAATAGTACAGTGGGACCTATGACTACTATCAAAAAGTTCTTATCCGTAAAAAGTAGCAAAAAATAAGTTGAATGGTAAAATAATTTGGCAAAAATAATCTTTTCCAAACAGACACTTAGTTTTAACTTGTTAGTAAATCAATAACAAGTCCATGCTTATCTTTGCACTACTATTGTAATACTTGTGTACTGTTGTGTTTCTTTGACGTCTCGGCAATCACTTCAATTGGACCTCCCATGCACTACCAGTACCAGAGGCTTTAAGCATGTCTCCCCAGGGAAGGAGCTAGGACTTCGAGTTAGGTGGGGCAAAAGCATAAACAATTTTTTCTAAAACTCCAAATAAACATTGATTTAGGATTAACAAACCATCAACAAAAACAAATACACAAAATCTTTGTTTTTTTAATACACTACGGGTCCCCTTTTGATCCACTTATTTTGCCGAAACTAAAAACTTTTTGGTGAAAGTATTGTAGATAAAGGTAAAAGTTAGCTGAAATAGTACAGTGGGACCTATGACTACTATCAAAAAGTTCTTATCCATAAAAAGTAGCAAAAAATAAGTTGAATGGTAAAATAATTTGGCAAAAAGAATCTTTTCCAAACAGACACTTAGTTTTAACTTGTTAGTAAATCAATAACAAGTCCATGCTTATCTTTGCACTACTATTGTAATACTTGTGTACTGTTGTGTTTCTTTGACGTCTCGGCAATCACTTCAATTGGACCTCCCATGCACTACCAGTACCAGAGGCTTTAAGCATGTCTCCCCAGGGAAGGAGCTAGGACTTCGAGTTAGGTGGGGCAAAAGCATAAACAATTTTTTCTAAAACTCCAAATAAACATTGATTTAGGATTAACAAACCATCAACAAAAACAAATACACAAAATCTTTGTTTTTTTAATACACTACGGGTCCCCTTTGATCCACTTATTTTGCCGAAACTGAAAACTTTTTGATGAAAGTATTGTAGATAATGGTAAAAGTTAGCTGAAATAGTACAGTGGGACCTATGACTACTATCAAAAAGTTCTTATCCATAAATAGTAGCAAAAAATAAGTTGAATGGTAAAATAATTTGGCAAAAATAATCTTTTCCAAACAGACACTTAGTTTTAACTTGTTAGTAAATTAATAACAAGTCCATGCTTATCTTTGCGCTACTATTATAATACTTGTGTACTGTTGTGTTTCGTTGACGTCTCGGCAATCACGTCAATTGGACCTCCCATGCACTGCCAGTACCAGAGGCTTTAAGCATGTCTCCCCAGGGACGGAGCTAGGACTTCGAGTTAGGTGGGGGAAAACTATAAACAATTTTTCTAAAACTCCAAATAAACATTCATTTAGTATTAACAAACCATCAACAAAAACAAATACACAAAATCTTTGTTTTTTTAATACATTACGGGTCCCCTTGTGATCCACTTCTTTTGCCGAAGCTGAAAACTTTTTGATGAATATATTGTAGATAATGGTAAAAGTTAGCTGAAATAGTACAGTGGGACCTATGACTACTATCAAAAAGTTCTTATCCATAAATAGTAGCAAAAAATAAGTTGAATGGTAAAATAATTTGGCAAAAATAATCTTTTCCAAACAGACACTTAGTTTTAACTTGTTAGTAAATCAATAACAAGTCCATGCTTATCTTTGCACTACTATTGTAATACTTGTGTACTGTTGTGTTTCTTTGACGTCTCGACAATCACTTCAATTGGACCTCCCATGCACTACCAGTACCAGAGGCTTTAAGCATGTCTCCCCAGGGACGGAGCTAGGACTTCGAGTTAGGTGGGGCAAAACTGTAAACAATTTTTTCTAAAACTCCAAATAAACATTCATTTAGCATTAACAAACCATCAACAAAAACAAATACACAAAATCTATGTTTTTTTAATACATTACGGGTCCCCTTGTGATCCACTTATTTTGCCTAAGCTGAAAACTTTTTGATGAAAATATTGCAGATAAAGGTAAAAATTAGCTAAACTAGTACAGTGGGACCTATGACTACTATCAAAAAGTTCTTATCCATAAATAGTAGCAAAAAATAAGCTGAATCGTAAAATAATTTGGCAAAAATAATCTTTTCCAAACAGACACTTAGTTTTAACTTGTTAGTAAATCAATAACAAGTCCATGCTTATCTTTGCACTACTATTGTAACACTTGTGTACTGTTGTGTTTCTTTGACGTCTCGGCAATCACTTCAATTGGACCTCCCATGCACTACCAGTACCAGAGGCTTTAAGCATGTCTCCCCAGGGAAAGAGCTAGGACTTCGAGTTAGGTGGGGCAAAAGCATAAACAATTTTTTCTGAAACTCCAAATAAACATTGATTTAGGATTAACAAACCATCAACTAAAACAAATACACAAAATATTTGTTTTTTTAATACACTACGGGTCCCCTTGTGATCCACTTATTTTGCCGAAACTAAAAACTTTTTGGTGAAAGTATTGTAGATAAAGGTAAAAGTTAGCTGAAATAGTACAGTGGGACCTATGACTACTATCAAAAAGTTCTTATCCATAAAAAGTAGCAAAAAATAAGTGAATGGTAAAATAATTTGGCAAAAAGAATCTTTTCCAAACAGACACTTAGTTTTAACTTGTTAGTAAATCAATAACAAGTCCATGCTTATCTTTGCACTACTATTGTAATACTTGTGTACTGTTGTGTTTCTTTGACGTCTCGGCAATCACTTCAATTGGACCTCCCATGCACTACCAGTACCAGAGGCTTTAAGCATGTCTCCCCAGGGAAGGAGCTAGGACTTCGAGTTAGGTGGGGCAAAAGCATAAACAATTTTTTCTAAAACTCCAAATAAACATTGATTTAGGATTAACAAACCATCAACAAAAACAAATACACAAAATCTTTGTTTTTTTAATACACTACGGGTCCCCTTGTGATCCACTTATTTTGCCGAAACTAAAAACTTTTTGGTGAAAGTATTGTAGATAAAGGTAAAAGTTAGCTGAAATAGTACAGTGGGACCTATGACTACTATCAAAAAGTTCTTATCCATAAAAGTAGCAAAAAATAAGTTGAATGGTAAAATAATTTGGCAAAAATAATCTTTTCCAAACAGACACTTAGTTTTAACTTGTTAGTAAATCAATAACAAGTCCATGCTTATCTTTGCACTACTATTGTAATACTTGTGTACTGTTGTGTTTCTTTGACGTCTCGGCAATCACTTCAATTGGACCTCCCATGCACTACCAGTACCAGAGGCTTTAAGCATGTCTCCCCAGGGAAGGAGCTAGGACTTCGAGTTAGGTGGGGCAAAAGCATAAACAATTTTTTCTAAAACTCCAAATAAACATTGATTTAGGATTAACAAACCATCAACAAAAACAAATACACAAAATCTTTGTTTTTTTAATACACTACGGGTCCCCTTGTGATCCACTTATTTTGCCGAAACTGAAAACTTTTTGATGAAAGTATTGTAGATAAAGGTAAAAGTTAGCTGAAATAGTACAGTGGGACCTATGACTACTATCAAAAAGTTCTTATCCATAAAAAGTAGCAAAAAATAAGTTGAATGGTAAAATAATTTGGCAAAAAGAATCTTTTCCAAACAGACACTTAGTTTTAACTTGTTAGTAAATCAATAACAAGTCCATGCTTATCTTTGCACTACTATTGTAATACTTGTGTACTGTTGTGTTTCTTTGACGTCTCGGCAATCACTTCAATTGGACCTCCCATGCACTACCAGTACCAGAGGCTTTAAGCATGTCTCCCCAGGGAAGGAGCTAGGACTTCGAGTTAGGTGGGGCAAAACAATAAACAATTTTTTCTAAAACTCCAAATAAACATTGATTTAGGATTAACAAACCATCAACAAAAACAAATACACAAAATCTTTGTTTTTTAATACATACGGGTCCCCTTGTGATCCACTTATTTTGCCGAAACTGAAAACTTTTGATGAAAGTATTGTAGATAATGGTAAAAGTTAGCTGAAATAGTACAGTGGGACCTATGACTACTATCAAAAAGTTCTTATCCATAAATAGTAGCAAAAAATAAGTTGAATGGTAAAATAATTTGGCAAAAATAATCTTTTCCAAACAGACACTTAGTTTTAACTTGTTAGTAAATTAATAACAAGTCCATGCTTATCTTTGCGCTACTATTATAATACTTGTGTACTGTTGTGTTTCGTTGACGTCTCGGCAATCACGTCAATTGGACCTCCCATGCACAGCCAGTACCAGAGGCTTTAAGCATGTCTCCCCAGGGACGGAGCTAGGACTTCGAGTTAGGTGGGGCAAAACTATAAACAATTTTTTCTAACACTCCAAATAAACATTCATTTAGCATTAACAAACCATCAACAAAAACAAATACACAAAATCTTTGTTTTTTTAATACATTACGGGTCCCCATGTGATCCACTTCTTTTGCCGAAGCTGAAAACTTTTTGATGAAAATATTGTAGAAAAAGGTAAAAGTTAGCTGAAATAGTACAGTGGGACCTATGACTACTATCAAAAAGTACTTATCCATAAATAGTAGCAAAAAATAAGTTGAACGGTAAAATAATTTGGCAAAAATAATCTTTTCCAAACAGACACTTAGTTTTAACTTGTTAGTAAATCAATAACAAGTCCATGCTTATCTTTGCACTACTATTGTAATACTTGTGTACTGTTGTGTTTCTTTGACATCTCGACAATCACTTCAATTGGACCTCCCATGCACTACCAGTACCAGAGGCTTTAAGCATGTCTCCCCAGGGACGGAGCTAGGACTTCGAGTTAGGTGGGGCAAAACTGTAAACAATTTTTTCTAAAACTCCAAATAAACATTCATTTAGCATTAACAAACCATCAACAAAAACAAATACACAAAATCTATGTTTTTTTAATACATTACGGGTCCCCTTGTGATCCACTTATTTTGCCGAGGCTGAAAACTTTTTGATGAAAATATTGCAGATAAAGGTAAAAATTAGCTGAACTAGTACAGTGGGACGTATGACTACTATCAAAAAGTTCTTATCCATAAATAGTAGCAAAAAATAAGCTGAATCGTAAAATAATTTGGCAAAAATAATCTTTTCCAAACAGACACTTAGTTTTAACTTGTTAGTAAATCAATAACAAGTCCATGCTTATCTTTGCACTACTATTGTAATACTTGTGTACTGTTGTGTTTCTTTGACGTCTCGGCAATCACTTCAATTGGACCTCCCATGCACTACCAGTACCAGAGGCTTTAAGCATGTCTCCCCAGGGAAAGAGCTAGGACTTCGAGTTAGGTGGGGCAAAAGCATAAACAATTTTTTCTAAAACTCCAAATAAACATTGATTTAGGATTAACAAACCATCAACAAAAACAAATACACAAAATATTTGTTTTTTTAATACACTACGGGTCCCCTTGTGATCCACTTATTTTGCCGAAACTAAAAACTTTTTGGTGAAAGTATTGTAGATAAAGGTAAAAGTTAGCTGAAATAGTACAGTGGGACCTATGACTACTATCAAAAAGTTCTTATCCATAAAAAGTAGCAAAAAATAAGTTGAATGGTAAAATAATTTGGCAAAAAGAATCTTTTCCAAACAGACACTTAGTTTTAACTTGTTAGTAAATCAATAACAAGTCCATGCTTATCTTTGCACTACTATTGTAATACTTGTGTACTGTTGTGTTTCTTTGACGTCTCGGCAATCACTTCAATTGGACCTCCCATGCACTACCAGTACCAGAGGCTTTAAGCATGTCTCCCCAGGGAAGGAGCTAGGACTTCGAGTTAGGTGGGGCAAAAGCATAAACAATTTTTTCTAAAACTCCAAATAAACATTGATTTAGGATTAACAAACCATCAACAAAAACAAATACACAAAATCTTTGTTTTTTAATACACTACGGGTCCCCTTTTGATCCACTTATTTTGCCGAAACTGAAAACTTTTTGATGAAAGTATTGTAGATAATGGTAAAAGTTAGCTGAAATAGTACAGTGGGACCTATGACTACTATCAAAAAGTTCTTATCCATAAATAGTAGCAAAAAATAAGTTGAATGGTAAAATAATTTGGCAAAAATAATCTTTTCCAAACAGACACTTAGTTTTAACTTGTTAGTAAATAATAACAAGTCCATGCTTATCTTTGCGCTACTATTATAATACTTGTGTACTGTTGTGTTTCGTTGACGTCTCGGCAATCACGTCAATTGGACCTCCCATGCACTGCCAGTACCAGAGGCTTTAAGCATGTCTCCCCAGGGACGGAGCTAGGACTTCGAGTTAGGTGGGGGAAAACTATAAACAATTTTTTCTAAAACTCCAAATAAACATTCATTTAGTATTAACAAACCATCAACAAAACAAATACACAAAATCTTTGTTTTTTTAATACATTACGGGTCCCCTTGTGATCCACTTCTTTTGCCGAAGCTGAAAACTTTTTGATGAAATATTGTAGATAATGGTAAAAGTTAGCTGAAATAGTACAGTGGGACCTATGACTACTATCAAAAAGTTCTTATCCATAAATAGTAGCAAAAAATAAGTTGAATGGTAAAATAATTTGGCAAAAATAATCTTTTCCAAACAGACACTTAGTTTTAACTTGTTAGTAAATCAATAACAAGTCCATGCTTATCTTTGCACTACTATTGTAATACTTGTGTACTGTTGTGTTTCTTTGACGTCTCGACAATCACTTCAATTGGACCTCCCATGCACTACCAGTACCAGAGGCTTTAAGCATGTCTCCCCAGGGACGGAGCTAGGACTTCGAGTTAGGTGGGGCAAAACTGTAAACAATTTTTTCTAAAACTCCAAATAAACATTCATTTAGCATTAACAAACCATCAACAAAAACAAATACACAAAATCTATGTTTTTTAATACATTACGGGTCCCCTTGTGATCCACTTATTTTGCCGAAGCTGAAAACTTTTTGATGAAAATATTGCAGATAAAGGTAAAATTAGCTAAATAGTACAGTGGGACCTATGACTACTATCAAAAAGTTCTTATCCATAAATAGTAGCAAAAAATAAGCAGAATCGTAAAATAATTTGGCAAAAATAATCTTTTCCAAACAGACACTTAGTTTTAACTTGTTAGTAAATCAATAACAAGTCCATGCTTATCTTTGCACTACTATTGTAACACTTGTGTACTGTTGTGTTTCTTTGACGTCTCGGCAATCACTTCAATTGGACCTCCCATGCACTACCAGTACCAGAGGCTTTAAGCATGTCTCCCCAGGGAAAGAGCTAGGACTTCGAGTTAGGTGGGGCAAAAGCATAAACAATTTTTTCTAAAACTCCAAATAAACATTGATTTAGGATTAACAAACCATCAACTAAAACAAATACACAAAATATTTGTTTTTTTAATACACTACGGGTCCCCTTGTGATCCACTTATTTTGCCGAAACTAAAAACTTTTTGGTGAAAGTATTGTAGATAAAGGTAAAAGTTAGCTGAAATAGTACAGTGGGACCTATGACTACTATCAAAAAGTTCTTATCCATAAAAAGTAGCAAAAAATAAGTTGAATGGTAAAATAATTTGGCAAAAAGAATCTTTTCCAAACAGACACTTAGTTTTAACTTGTTAGTAAATCAATAACAAGTCCATGCTTATCTTTGCACTACTATTGTAATACTTGTGTACTGTTGTGTTTCTTTGACGTCTCGGCAATCACTTCAATTGGACCTCCCATGCACTACCAGTACCAGAGGCTTTAAGCATGTCTCCCCAGGGAAGGAGCTAGGACTTCGAGTTAGGTGGGGCAAAAGCATAAACAATTTTTTCTAAAACTCCAAATAAACATTGATTTAGGATTAACAAACCATCAACAAAAACAAATACACAAAATCTTTGTTTTTTAATACATACGGGTCCCCTTGTGATCCACTTATTTTGCCGAAACTAAAACTTTTTGATGAAAGTATTGTAGATAAAGGTAAAAGTTAGCTGAAATAGTACAGTGGGACCTATGACTACTATCAAAAAGTTCTTATCCATAAATAGTAGCAAAAAATAAGTGAATGGTAAAATAATTTGGCAAAAATAATCTTTTCCAAACAGACACTTAGTTTTAACTTGTTAGTAAATCAATAACAAGTCCATGCTTATCTTTGCACTACTATTGTAATACTTGTGTACTGTTGTGTTTCTTTGACGTCTCGGCAATCACTTCAATTGGACCTCCCATGCACTACCAGTACCAGAGGCTTTAAGCATGTCTCCCCAGGGAAGGAGCTAGGACTTCGAGTTAGGTGGGGCAAAAGCATAAACAATTTTTTCTAAAACTCCAAATAAACATTCATTTAGGATTAACAAACCATCAACAAAAACAAATACACAAAATCTTTGTTTTTTTAATACACTTACGGGTCCCCTTTGATCCACTTATTTTGCCGAAACTGAAAACTTTTTGATGAAAGTATTGTAGATAATGGTAAAAGTTAGCTGAAATAGTACAGTGGGACCTATGACTACTATCAAAAAGTTCTTATCCATAAATAGTAGCAAAAAATAAGTTGAATGGTAAAATAATTTGGCAAAAATAATCTTTTCCAAACAGACACTTAGTTTTAACTTGTTAGTAAATTAATAACAAGTCCATGCTTATCTTTGCGCTACTATTATAATACTTGTGTACTGTTGTGTTTCGTTGACGTCTCGGCAATCACGTCAATTGGACCTCCCATGCACTGCCAGTACCAGAGGCTTTAAGCATGTCTCCCCAGGGACGGAGCTAGGACTTCGAGTTAGGTGGGGGAAAACTATAAACAATTTTTTCTAAAACTCCAAATAAACATTCATTTAGTATTAACAAACCATCAACAAAAGCAAATACACAAAATCTTTGTTTTTTTAATACATTACGGGTCCCCTTGTGATCCACTTCTTTTGCCGAAGCTGAAAACTTTTTGATGAATATATTGTAGATAATGGTAAAAGTTAGCTGAAATAGTACAGTGGGACCTATGACTACTATCAAAAAGTTCTTATCCATAAATAGTAGCAAAAAATAAGTTGAATGGTAAAATAATTTGGCAAAAATAATCTTTTCCAAACAGACACTTAGTTTTAACTTGTTAGTAAATCAATAACAAGTCCATGCTTATCTTTGCACTACTATTGTAATACTTGTGTACTGTTGTGTTTCTTTGACGTCTCGGCAATCACTTCAATTGGACCTCCCATGCACTACCAGTACCAGAGGCTTTAAGCATGTCTCCCCAGGGACGGAGCTAGGACTTCGAGTTAGGTGGGGCAAAACTGTAAACAATTTTTTCTAAAACTCCAAATAAACATTCATTTAGCATTAACAAACCATCAACAAAAACAAATACACAAAATCTATGTTTTTTTAATACATTACGGGTCCCCTTGTGATCCACTTATTTTGCCGAAGCTGAAAACTTTTTGATGAAAATATTGCAGATAAAGGTAAAATTAGCTAAATAGTACAGTGGGACCTATGACTACTATCAAAAAGTTCTTATCCATAAATAGTAGCAAAAAATAAGCTGAATCGTAAAATAATTTGGCAAAAATAATCTTTTCCAAACAGACACTTAGTTTTAACTTGTTAGTAAATCAATAACAAGTCCATGCTTATCTTTGCACTACTATTGTAACACTTGTGTACTGTTGTGTTTCTTTGACGTCTCGGCAATCACTTCAATTGGACCTCCCATGCACTACCAGTACCAGAGGCTTTAAGCATGTCTCCCCAGGGAAAGAGCTAGGACTTCGAGTTAGGTGGGGCAAAAGCATAAACAATTTTTTCTAAAACTCCAAATAAACATTCATTTAGCATTAACAAACCATCAACAAAACAAATACACAAAATCTTTGTTTTTTTAATACACTACGGGTCCCCTTGTGATCCACTTATTTTGCCGAAACTAAAACTTTTTGATGAAAATTGTAGATAAAGGTAAAAGTTAGCTGAAATAGTACAGTGGGACCTATGACTACTATCAAAAAGTTCTTATCCATAAATAGTAGCAAAAAATAAGTTGAATGGTAAAATAATTTGGCAAAAATAATCTTTTCCAAACAGACACTTAGTTTTAACTTGTTAGTAAATCAATAACAAGTCCATGCTTATCTTTGCACTACTATTGTAATACTTGTGTACTGTTGTGTTTCTTTGACGTCTCGGCAATCACTTCAATTGGACCTCCCATGCACTACCAGTACCAGAGGCTTTAAGCATGTCTCCCCAGGGAAGGAGCTAGGACTTCGAGTTAGGTGGGGCAAAAGCATAAACAATTTTTTCTAAAACTCCAAATAAACATTGATTTAGGATTAACAAACCATCAACAAAAACAAATACACAAAATCTTTGTTTTTTTAATACACTACGGGTCCCCTTGTGATCCACTTATTTTGCCGAAACTAAAAACTTTTTGGTGAAAGTATTGTAGATAAAGGTAAAAGTTAGCTGAAATAGTACAGTGGGACCTATGACTACTATCAAAAAGTTCTTATCCATAAAAGTAGCAAAAAATAAGTTGAATGGTAAAATAATTTGGCAAAAATAATCTTTTCCAAACAGACACTTAGTTTTAACTTGTTAGTAAATCAATAACAAGTCCATGCTTATCTTTGCACTACTATTGTAATACTTGTGTACTGTTGTGTTTCTTTGACGTCTCGGCAATCACTTCAATTGGACCTCCCATGCACTACCAGTACCAGAGGCTTTAAGCATGTCTCCCCAGGGAAGGAGCTAGGACTTCGAGTTAGGTGGGGCAAAAGCATAAACAATTTTTTCTAAAACTCCAAATAAACATTGATTTAGGATTAACAAACCATCAACAAAAACAAATACACAAAATCTTTGTTTTTTTAATACACTACGGGTCCCCTTGTGATCCACTTATTTTGCCGAAACTAAAACTTTTTGATGAAAGTATTGTAGATAAAGGTAAAAGTTAGCTGAAATAGTACAGTGGGACCTATGACTACTATCAAAAAGTTCTTATCCATAAAAGTAGCAAAAAATAAGTGAATGGTAAAATAATTTGGCAAAAATAATCTTTTCCAAACAGACACTTAGTTTTAACTTGTTAGTAAATCAATAACAAGTCCATGCTTATCTTTGCACTACTATTGTAATACTTGTGTACTGTTGTGTTTCTTTGACGTCTCGGCAATCACTTCAATTGGACCTCCCATGCACTACCAGTACCAGAGGCTTTAAGCATGTCTCCCCAGGGAAGGAGCTAGGACTTCGAGTTAGGTGGGGCAAAACTAATAAACAATTTTTTAAAACTCCAAATAAACATTCATTTAGCATTAACAAACCATCAACAAAAACAAATACACAAAATCTTTGTTTTTTTAATACATTACGGGTCCCCTTGTGATCCACTTATTTTGCCGAAGCTGAAAACTTTTTGATGAAAATATTGTAGATAAAGGTAAAAGTTAGCTGAAATAGTACAGTGGGACCTATGACTACTATCAAAAGTTCTTATCCATAAATAGTAGCAAAAAATAAGTTGAATGGTAAAATAATTTGGCAAAAATAATCTTTTCCAAACAGACACTTAGTTTTAACTTGTTAGTAAATCAATAACAAGTCCATGCTTATCTTTGCGCTACTATTATAATACTTGTGTACTGTTCTGTTTCTTTGACGTCTCGGCAATCACGTCAATTGGACCTCCCATGCACTGCCAGTACCAGAGGCTTTAAGCATGTCTCCCCAGGGACGGAGCTAGGACTTCGAGTTAGGTGGGGCAAAACTATAAACAATTTTTTCTAAAACTCCAAATAAACATTCATTTAGCATTAACAAACCATCAACAAAACAAATACACAAAATCTTTGTTTTTTTAATACATTACGGGTCCCCTTGTGATCCACTTCTTTTGCCGAAGCTGAAAACTTTTTGATGAAATAATTGTAGATAAAGGTAAAAGTTAGCTGAAATAGTACAGTGGGACCTATGACTACTATCAAAAAGTTCTTATCCATAAATAGTAGCAAAAATAAGTTGAATGGTAAAATAATTTGGCAAAAATAATCTTTTCCAAACAGACACTTAGTTTTAACTTGTTAGTAAATCAATAACAAGTCCATGCTTATCTTTGCACTACTATTGTAATACTTGTGTACTGTTGTGTTTCTTTGACGTCTCGGCAATCACTTCAATTGGACCTCCCATGCACTACCAGTACCAGAGGCTTTAAGCATGTCTCCCCAGGGACGGAGCTAGGACTTCGAGTTAGGTGGGGCAAAACTGTAAACAATTTTTTCTAAAACTCCAAATAAACATTCATTTAGCATTAACAAACCATCAACAAAACAAATACACAAAATCTATGTTTTTTAATACATTACGGGTCCCCTTGTGATCCACTTATTTTGCCGAAGCTGAAAACTTTTTGATGAAAATATTGCAGATAAAGGTAAAATTAGCTGAAATAGTACAGTGGGACCTATGACTACTATCAAAAAGTTCTTATCCATAAATAGTAGCAAAAAATAAGCTGAATCGTAAAATAATTTGGCAAAAATAATCTTTTCCAAACAGACACTTAGTTTAACTTGTTAGTAAATCAATAACAAGTCCATGCTTATCTTTGCACTACTATTGTAATACTTGTGTACTGTTGTGTTTCTTTGACGTCTCGGCAATCACTTCAATTGGACCTCCCATGCACTACCAGTACCAGAGGCTTTAAGCATGTCTCCCCAGGGACGGAGCTAGGACTTCGAGTTAGGTGGGGCAAAAGCATAAACAATTTTTTCTAAAACTCCAAATAAACATTCATTTAGCATTAACAAACCATCAACAAAACAAATACACAAAATTTGTTTTTTTAATACATACGGGTCCCCTTGTGATCCACTTATTTTGCCGAAACTGAAAACTTTTTGATGAAAGTATTGTAGATAAAGGTAAAAGTTAGCTGAAATAGTACAGTGGGACCTATGACTACTATCAAAAAGTTCTTATCCATAAATAGTAGCAAAAAATAAGTGAATGGTAAAATAATTTGGCAAAAATAATCTTTTCCAAACAGACACTTAGTTTTAACTTGTTAGTAAATCAATAACAAGTCCATGCTTATCTTTGCACTACTATTGTAATACTTGTGTACTGTTGTGTTTCTTTGACGTCTCGGCAATCACTTCAATTGGACCTCCCATGCACTACCAGTACCAGAGGCTTTAAGCATGTCTCCCCAGGGAAGGAGCTAGGACTTCGAGTTAGGTGGGGCAAAAGCATAAACAATTTTTTCTAAAACTCCAAATAAACATTGATTTAGGATTAACAAACCATCAACAAAAACAAATACACAAAATCTTTGTTTTTTTAATACACTACGGGTCCCCTTTTGATCCACTTATTTTGCCGAAACTGAAAACTTTTTGATGAAAGTATTGTAGATAAGGTAAAAGTTAGCTGAAATAGTACAGTGGGACCTATGACTACTATCAAAAAGTTCTTATCCATAAATAGTAGCAAAAAATAATTGAATGTAAAATAATTTGGCAAAAATAATCTTTTCCAAACAGACACTTAGTTTTAACTTGTTAGTAAATTAATAACAAGTCCATGCTTATCTTTGCGCTACTATTATAATACTTGTGTACTGTTGTGTTTCGTTGACGTCTCGGCAATCACGTCAATTGGACCTCCCATGCACTGCCAGTACCAGAGGCTTTAAGCATGTCTCCCCAGGGACGGAGCTAGGACTTCGAGTTAGGTGGTGGAAAACTATAAACAATTTTTTCTAAAACTCCAAATAAACATTCATTTAGTATTAACAAACCATCAACAAAAGCAAATACACAAAATCTTTGTTTTTTTAATACATTACGGGTCCCCTTGTGATCCACTTCTTTTGCCGAAGCTGAAAACTTTTTGATGAATATATTGCAGATAAAGGTAAAAGTTAGCTGAAATAGTACAGTGGGACCTATGACTACTATCAAAAAGTTCTTATCCATAAATAGTAGCAAAAAATAAGCTGAATCGTAAAATAATTTGGCAAAAATAATCTTTTCCAAACAGACACTTAGTTTTAACTTGTTAGTAAATCAATAACAAGTCCATGCTTATCTTTGCACTACTATTGTAATACTTGTGTACTGTTGTGTTTCTTTGACGTCTCGGCAATCACTTCAATTGGACCTCCCATGCACTACCAGTACCAGAGGCTTTAAGCATGTCTCCCCAGGGACGGAGCTAGGACTTCGAGTTAGGTGGGGCAAAACTGTAAACAATTTTTTCTAAAACTCCAAATAAACATTCATTTAGCATTAACAAACCATCAACAAAAACAAATACACAAAATCTATGTTTTTTTAATACATTACGGTCCCCTTGTGATCCACTTATTTTGCCGAAGCTGAAAACTTTTTGATGAAAATATTGCAGATAAAGGTAAAAATTAGCTGAAATAGTACAGTGGGACCTATGACTACTATCAAAAAGTTCTTATCCATAAATAGTAGCAAAAAATAAGCTGAATCGTAAAATAATTTGGCAAAAATAATCTTTTCCAAACAGACACTTAGTTTTAACTTGTTAGTAAATCAATAACAAGTCCATGCTTATCTTTGCACTACTATTGTAACACTTGTGTACTGTTGTGTTTCTTTGACGTCTCGGCAATCACTTCAATTGGACCTCCCATGCACTACCAGTACCAGAGGCTTTAAGCATGTCTCCCCAGGGAAGAGCTAGGACTTCGAGTTAGGTGGGGCAAAAGCATAAACAATTTTTTCTAAAACTCCAAATAAACATTCATTTAGCATTAACAAACCATCAACAAAAACAAATACACAAAATATTTGTTTTTTTAATACACTACGGGTCCCCTTGTGATCCACTTATTTTGCCGAAACTGAAAACTTTTTGGTGAAATATTGTAGATAAAGGTAAAAGTTAGCTGAAATAGTACAGTGGGACCTATGACTACTATCAAAAAGTTCTTATCCATAAAAAGTAGCAAAAAATAAGTTGAATGGTAAAATAATTTGGCAAAAAGAATCTTTTCCAAACAGACACTTAGTTTTAACTTGTTAGTAAATCAATAACAAGTCCATGCTTATCTTTGCACTACTATTGTAATACTTGTGTACTGTTGTGTTTCTTTGACGTCTCGGCAATCACTTCAATTGGACCTCCCATGCACTACCAGTACCAGAGGCTTTAAGCATGTCTCCCCAGGGAAGGAGCTAGGACTTCGAGTTAGGTGGGGCAAAAGCTAAACAATTTTTTCTAAAACTCCAAATAAACATTGATTTAGGATTAACAAACCATCAACAAAAACAAATACACAAAATCTTTGTTTTTTAATACACTACGGGTCCCCTTGTGATCCACTTATTTTGCCGAAACTAAAAACTTTTTGATGAAAGTATTGTAGATAAAGGTAAAAGTTAGCTGAAATAGTACAGTGGGACCTATGACTACTATCAAAAGTTCTTATCCATAAAAGTAGCAAAAAATAAGTTGAATGGTAAATAATTTGGCAAAAAGAATCTTTTCCAAACAGACACTTAGTTTTAACTTGTTAGTAAATCAATAACAAGTCCATGCTTATCTTTGCACTACTATTGTAACTTGTGTACTGTTGTGTTTCTTTGACGTCTCGGCAATCACTTCAATTGGACCTCCCATGCACTACCAGTACCAGAGGCTTTAAGCATGTCTCCCCAGGGAAGGAGCTAGGACTTCGAGTTAGGTGGGGCAAAAGCATAAACAATTTTTCTAAAACTCCAAATAAACATTCATTTAGCATTAACAAACCATCAACAAAAACAAATACACAAAATCTTTGTTTTTTTAATACACTACGGGTCCCCTTTTGATCCACTTATTTTGCCGAAACTGAAAACTTTTTGATGAAAGTATTGTAGATAAGGTAAAAGTTAGCTGAAATAGTACAGTGGGACCTATGACTACTATCAAAAGTTCTTATCCATAAATAGTAGCAAAAAATAAGTTGAATGGTAAAATAATTTGGCAAAAATAATCTTTTCCAAACAGACACTTAGTTTTAACTTGTTAGTAATTAATAACAAGTCCATGCTTATCTTTGCGCTACTATTATAATACTTGTGTACTGTTGTGTTTCGTTGACGTCTCGGCAATCACGTCAATTGGACCTCCCATGCACTACGCCAGTACCAGAGGCTTTAAGCATGTCTCCCCAGGGACGGAGCTAGGACTTCGAGTTAGGTGGGGGAAAACTATAAACAATTTTTTCTAAACTCCAAATAAACATTCATTTAGTATTAACAAACCATCAACAAAAGCAAATACACAAAATCTTTGTTTTTTAAATACATTACGGGTCCCCTTGTGATCCACTTCTTTTGCCGAAGCTGAAAACTTTTTGATGAATATATTGTAGATAATGGTAAAAGTTAGCTGAAATAGTACAGTGGGACCTATGACTACTATAAAAAGTTCTTATCCATAATAGTAGCAAAAAATAAGTTGAATGGTAAAATAATTTGGCAAAAATAATCTTTTCCAAACAGACACTTAGTTTTAACTTGTTAGTAAATCAATAACAAGTCCATGCTTATCTTTGCACTACTATTGTAATACTTGTGTACTGTTGTGTTTCTTTGACGTCTCGACAATCACTTCAATTGGACCTCCTATGCACTACCAGTACCAGAGGCTTTAAGCATGTCTCCCCAGGGACGGAGCTAGGACTTCGAGTTAGGTGGGGCAAAACTGTAAACAATTTTTTCTAAAACTCCAAATAAACATTCATTTAGCATTAACAAACCATCAACAAAAAAAATACACAAAATCTATGTTTTTTAATACATTACGGGTCCCTTGTGATCCACTTATTTTGCCTAAGCTGAAAACTTTTTGATGAAAATATTGCAGATAAAGGTAAAAATTAGCTAAATAGTACAGTGGGACCTATGACTACTATCAAAAAGTTCTTATCCATAAATAGTAGCAAAATAAGCTGAATCGTAAAATAATTTGGCAAAAATAATCTTTTCCAAACAGACACTTAGTTTTAACTTGTTAGTAAATCAATAACAAGTCCATGCTTATCTTTGCACTACTATTGTAATACTTGTGTACTGTTGTGTTTCTTTGACGTCTCGACAATCACTTCAATTGGACCTCCTCATGCACTACCAGTACCAGAGGCTTTAAGCATGTCTCCCCAGGGACGGAGCTAGGACTTCGAGTTAGGTGGGGGCAAAACTGTAAACAATTTTTTCTAAAACTCCAAATAACATCATTTAGCATTAACAAACCATCAACAAAAACAAATACACAAAATCTATGTTTTTTAATACATTACGGGTCCCCTTGTGATCCACTTATTTTGCCTAAGCTGAAAACTTTTTGATGAAAATATTGCAGATAAAGGTAAAAATTAGCTAAATAGTACAGTGGGACCTATGACTACTATCAAAAAGTTCTTATCCATAAATAGTAGCAAAAAATAAGCTGAATCGTAAAATAATTTGGCAAAAATAATCTTTTCCAAACAGACACTTAGTTTTAACTTGTTAGTAAATCAATAACAAGTCCATGCTTATCTTTGCACTACTATTGTAACACTTGTGTACTGTTGTGTTTCTTTGACGTCTCGGCAATCACTTCAATTGGACCTCCCATGCACTACCAGTACCAGAGGCTTTAAGCATGTCTCCCCAGGGAAAGCTAGGACTTCGAGTTAGGTGGGGCAAAAGCATAAACAATTTTTTCTGAAACTCCAAATAAACATTGATTTAGGATTAACAAACCATCAACTAAAACAAATACACAAAATATTGTTTTTTAATACACTACGGGTCCCCTTGTGATCCACTTATTTTGCCGAAACTAAAAACTTTTTTTTGTGAAAGTATTGTAGATAAAGGTAAAAGTTAGCTGAAATAGTACAGTGGGACCTATGACTACTATCAAAAAGTTCTTATCCATAAAAGTAGCAAAAAATAAGTTGAATGGTAAAATAATTTGGCAAAAAGAATCTTTTCCAAACAGACACTTAGTTTTAACTTGTTAGTAAATCAATAACAAGTCCATGCTTATCTTTGCACTACTATTGTAATACTTGTGTACTGTTGTGTTTCTTTGACGTCTCGGCAATCACTTCAATTGGACCTCCCATGCACTACCAGTACCAGAGGCTTTAAGCATGTCTCCCCAGGGAAGGAGCTAGGACTTCGAGTTAGGTGGGGCAAAAGCATAAACAATTTTTTCTAAAACTCCAAATAAACATTGATTTAGGATTAACAAACCATCAACAAAAACAAATACACAAAATCTTTGTTTTTTTAATACACTACGGGTCCCCTTTTGATCCACTTATTTTGCCGAAACTGAAAACTTTTTGATGAAAGTATTGTAGATAATGGTAAAAGTTAGCTGAAATAGTACAGTGGGACCTATGACTACTATCAAAAAGTTCTTATCCATAAATAGTAGCAAAAAATAAGTTGAATGGTAAAATAATTTGGCAAAAATAATCTTTTCCAAACAGACACTTAGTTTTAACTTGTTAGTAAATTAATAACAAGTCCATGCTTATCTTTGCGCTACTATTATAATACTTGTGTACTGTTGTGTTTCGTTGACGTCTCGGCAATCACGTCAATTGGACCTCCCATGCACTGCCAGTACCAGAGGCTTTAAGCATGTCTCCCCAGGGACGGAGCTAGGACTTCGAGTTAGGTGGGGGAAAACTATAAACAATTTTTTCTAAAACTCCAAGTAAACATTCATTTAGTATTAACAAACCATCAACAAAGCAAATACACAAAATCTTTGTTTTTTTAATACATTACGGTCCCCTTGTGATCCACTTCTTTTGCCGAAGCTGAAAACTTTTTGATGAATATATTGTAGATAATGGTAAAAGTTAGCTGAAATAGTACAGTGGGACCTATGACTACTATCAAAAAGTTCTTATCCATAAATAGTAGCAAAAAATAAGTTGAATGGTAAAATAATTTGGCAAAAATAATCTTTTCCAAACAGACACTTAGTTTTAACTTGTTAGTAAATCAATAACAAGTCCATGCTTATCTTTGCACTACTATTGTAACTTGTGTACTGTTGTGTTTCTTTGACGTCTCGACAATCACTTCAATTGGACCTCCCATGCACTACCAGTACCAGAGGCTTTAAGCATGTCTCCCCAGGGACGGAGCTAGGACTTCGAGTTAGGTGGGGCAAAACTGTAAAAAATTTTTTCTAAAACTCCAAATAAACATTCATTTAGCATTAACAAACCATCAACAAAAACAAATACACAAAATCTATGTTTTTTAATACATTACGGGTCCCCTTGTGATCCACTTATTTTGCCTAAGCTGAAAACTTTTTGATGAAAATATTGCAGAGAAAGGTAAAAATTAGCTAAACTAGTACAGTGGGACCTATGACTACTATCAAAAAGTTCTTATCCATAAATAGTAGCAAAAAATAAGCTGAATCGTAAAATAATTTGCAAAAATAATCTTTTCCAAACAGACACTTAGTTTTAACTTGTTAGTAAATCAATAACAAGTCCATGCTTATCTTTGCACTACTATTGTAACACTTGTGTACTGTTGTGTTTCTTTGACGTCTCGGCAATCACTTCAATTGGACCTCCCATGCACTACCAGTACCAGAGGCTTTAAGCATGTCTCCCCAGGGAAAGAGCTAGGACTTCGAGTTAGGTGGGGCAAAAGCATAAACAATTTTTTCTGAAACTCCAAATAAACATTGATTTAGGATTAACAAACCATCAACTAAAACAAATACACAAAATATTTGTTTTATTAATACACTACGGGTCCCCTTGTGATCCACTTATTTTGCCGAAACTAAAAACTTTTTGGTGAAAGTATTGTAGATAAAGGTAAAAGTTAGCTGAAATAGTACAGTGGGACCTATGACTACTATCAAAAAGTTCTTATCCATAAAAGTAGCAAAAAATAAGTTGAATGGTAAAATAATTTGGCAAAAAGAATCTTTTCCAAACAGACACTTAGTTTTAACTTGTTAGTAAATCAATAACAAGTCCATGCTTATCTTTGCACTACTATTGTAATACTTGTGTACTGTTGTGTTTCTTTGACGTCTCGGCAATCACTTCAATTGGACCTCCCATGCACTACCAGTACCAGAGGCTTTAAGCATGTCTCCCCAGGGAAGGAGCTAGGACTTCGAGTTAGGTGGGGCAAAAGCATAAACAATTTTTTCTAAAACTCCAAATAAACATTGATTTAGGATTAACAAACCATCAACAAAAACAAATACACAAAATCTTTGTTTTTTTAATACAATACGGGTCCCCTTTTGATCCACTTATTTTGCCGAAACTGAAAATTTTGATGAAAGTATTGTAGATAATGGTAAAAGTTAGCTGAAATAGTACAGTGGGACCTATGACTACTATCAAAAAGTTCTTATCCATAAATAGTAGCAAAAAATAAGTTGAATGGTAAAATAATTTGGCAAAAATAATCTTTTCCAAACAGACACTTAGTTTTAACTTGTTAGTAATTAATAACAAGTCCATGCTTATCTTTGCGCTACTATTATAATACTTGTGTACTGTTGTGTTTCGTTGACGTCTCGGCAATCACGTCAATTGGACCTCCCATGCACTGCCAGTACCAGAGGCTTTAAGCATGTCTCCCAGGGAGGAGCTAGGACTTCGAGTTAGGTGGGGGAAAACTATAAACAATTTTTTCTAAAACTCCAAATAAACATTCATTTAGTATTAACAAACCATCAACAAAAGCAAATACACAAAATCTTTGTTTTTTTAATACATTACGGGTCACCTTGTGATCCACTTCTTTTGCCGAAGCTGAAAACTTTTTGATGAAAATATTGCAGATAAAGGTAAAAGTTAGCTGAAATAGTACAGTGGGACCTATGACTGCTATCAAAAAGTTCTTATCCATAAATAGTAGCAAAAAATAAGCTGAATCGTAAAATAATTTGGCAAAAATAATCTTTTCCAAACAGACACTTAGTTTTAACTTGTTAGTAAATCAATAACAAGTCCATGGTTATCTTTGCACTACTATTGTAATACTTGTGTACTGTTGTGTTTCTTTGACGTCTCGGCAATCACTTCACCTCCCCCATGCATACCAGTACCAGAGGCTTTAAGCATGTCTCCCCAGGGACGGAGCTAGGACTTCGAGTTAGGTGGGGCAAAACTGTAAACAATTTTTTCTAAAACTCCAAATAAACATTCATTTAGCATTAACAAACCATCAAATAAAACAAATACACAAAATCTATTTTTTTTTAATACATTACGGATCCCCTTGTGATCCACTTATTTTGCCGAAGCTGAAAACTTTTTGATGAAAATATTGCAGATAAAGGTAAAAATTAGCTGAAATAGTACAGTGGGACCTATGACTACTATCAAAAAGTTCTTATCCATAAAAAGTAGCAAAAAATAAGTTGAATGGTAAAATAATTTGGCAAAAATAATCTTTTCCAAACAGACACTTAGTTTTAACTTGTTAGTAAATCAATAACAAGTCCATGCTTATCTTTGCACTACTATTGTAATACTTGTGTACTGTTGTGTTTCTTTGACGTCTCGGCAATCACTTCAATTGGACCTCCCATGCACTACCAGTACCAGAGGCTTTAAGCATGTCTCCCCAGGGAAAGAGCTAGGACTTCGAGTTAGGTGGGGCAAAAGCATAAACAATTTTTTTTAAAACTCCAAATAAACATTGATTTAGGATTAACAAACCATCAACAAAAACAAATACATAAAATCTTTGTTTTTTTAATACACTACGGGTCCCCTTGTGATCCACTTATTTTGCCGAAACTGAAAACTTTTTCATGAAAGTATTGTAGATAAAGATAAAAGTTAGCTGAAATAGTACAGTAAGACCTATGACTACTATCAAAAGTTCTTATCCATAAATAGTAGCAAAAAATATGCTGAATCGTAAAATAATTTGGCAAAAATAATCTTTTCCAAATAGACACTTAGTTTTAACTTGTTAGTAAATCAATAACAAGTCCATGCTTATCTTTGCACTACTATTGTAACACTTTTGTACTGTTGTGTTTCTTTGACGTCTCGGCAATCACTTCAATTGGACCTCCCATGCACTACCAGTACCAGAGGCTTTAAGCATGTCTCCCCAGGGAAGGAGCTAGGACTTCGAGTTAGGTGCGGCAAAAGTATAAACAATTTTTTCTAAAACTCCAAACAAACATTCATTTAGCATTAACAAACCATCAACAAAAACAAATACACAAAATCTATGTTTTTTTAATACATTACAGGTCCGCTTGTGATCCACTTATTTTGCCGAAACTAAAAACTTTTTGGTGAAAATATTGTAGATAAAGGTAAAAGTTAGCTGAAATAGTACAGTGGGACCTATGACTACTATCAAAAGTTCTTATCCATAAATAGTAGCAAAAAATAATCTGAATTGTAAAATAATTTGGCAAAAATAATCTTTGCCAAACAGACACTTAGTTTTAACTTGTTAGTAAATTAATAACAAGTCCATGCTTATCTTTGCGCTACTATTATAATACCTGTGTACTGTTGTGTTTCGTTGACGTCTCGGCAATCACGTCAATTGGACCTCCCATGCACTGCCCGTACCAGAGGCTTTAAGCATGTCTCCCCAGGGACAGAGCTAGGACTTCGAGTTAGGTGGGGGAAAACTATAAACAATTTTTTCTAAAACTCTAAACAAACATTCATTTAGCATTAACAAACCATCAACAAAAACAAATACACAAAATCTATGTTTTTTTAATACATTACGGGTCCCCTTGTGATCCACTTATTTTGCCGAAGCTGAAAACTTTTTGATGAAAATATTGCAGATAAAGGTAAAAATTAGCTGAAATAGTACAGTGGGACCTATGACTACTATCAAAAAGTTCTTATCCATAAATAGTAGCAAAAAATAAGCTGAATCGTAAAATAATTTGGCAAAAATAATCTTTTCCAAACAGACACTTAGTTTTAACTTGTTAGTAAATGTATAACAAGTCCATGGTTATCTTTGCACTACTATTGTAATACTTGTGTACTGTTGTGTTTCTTTGACGTCTCGGCAATCACTTCAATTGGACCTCCCATGCACTACCAGTACCAGAGGCTTTAAGCATGTCTCCCCAGGGAAGGAGCTAGGACTTCGAGTTAGGTGGAGCAAAAGCGTAAACAATTTTTTCTAAAACTCCAAATAAACATTCATTTAGCATTAACAAACCATCAACAAAAACAAATACACAAAATCTATGTTTTTTTAATACATTACGGGTCCCTTTGTGATCCACTTCTTTTGCCGAAGCTGAAAACTTTTTGTGAAATGATAATGCAGATAAAGGTAAAAGTTAGCTGAAATAATACAGTGGACCTATGACTACTATCAAGAGTTCTTATCCATAGTAATCATAGCAAAAAATAAGGAATGGTAAAATAATTTGGCAAAAATAATCTTTTCCAAACAGACACTTAGTTTTAACTTGTTAGTAAATCAATAACAAGTCCATGCTTATCTTTGCACTACTATTGTAATACTTTTGTACTGTTGTGTTTCTTTGACGTCTCGGCAATCACTTCAATTGGACCTCCCATGCACTACCAGTACCAGAGGCTTTAAGCATGTCTCCCCAGGGACGGAGCTTGGACTTCGAGTTATGTGGGGCAAAACTATAAACAATTTTTTCTAAAACTCCAAATAAACATTCATTTAGCATTAACAAACCATCAACAAAAACAAATACACAAAATCTTTGTTTTTTCAATACATTACGGGTCCCCTTGTGATCCACTTCTTTTGCCGAAGCTGAAAAGTTTTTTATGAAAATATTGTAGAAAAATGTAAAAGTTAGCTGAAATAGTACTGTGGGACCTATGACTACTATCAAAAAGTTCTTATCCATAAATAGTGGCAAAAAATAAGTTGAATGGTAAAATAATTTGGCAAAAATAATCTTTTCCAAACAGACACTTAGTTTTAACTTGTTAGTAAATCAATAACAAGTCCATGCTTATCTTTGCACTACTATTGTAACACTTTTGTACTGTTGTGTTTCTTTGACGTCTCGGCAATCACTTCAATTGGACCTCCCATGCACTGCCAGTACCAGAGGCTTTAAGCATGTCTCCCCAGGGAAGGAGCTAGGACTTCGAGTTAGTTGCGGCAAAAGTATAAACAATTTTTTCTAAAACTCCAAACAAACATTCATTTAGCATTAACAAACCATCAACAAAAACAAATACACAAAATCTTTGTTTTTTTAATACATTACGGGTCCCCTTGTGATCCACTTATTTTGCCGAAGCTGAAAACTTTTTGAAGAAAATATTGCAGATAAAGGTAAAAGTTATCTGAAATAGTACAGTGGGACCTATGACTACTATCAAAAAGTTCTTATCCATAAATAGTAGAAAAAATAAGCTGAATCGTAAAATAATTTGGCAAAAATAATCTTTTCCAAACAGACACTTAGTTTTAACTTGTTAGTAAATCAATAACAAGTCCATGGTTATCTTTGCACTACTATTGTAATACTTGTGTACTGTTGTGTTTCTTTGACGTCTCGGCAATCACTTCAATTGGACCTCCCATGCACTGCCAGTACCAAAGGCTTTAAGCATGTCTCCCTAGGGACGGAGCTAGGACTTCGAGTTAGGTGGGGGAAAACTATAAACAATTTTTTCTAAAACTCCAAATAAACATTCATTTTGTATTAACAAACCATCAACAAAAACAAATACACAAAATCTATGTTTTTTTAATACATTACGGGTCCCCTTGTGATCCACTTATTTTGCCGAAGCTGAAAACTTTTTGATGAAAATATTGCAGATAAAGGTAAAAGTTAGCTGAAATAGTACAGTGGGAGCTATGACTACCAACAAAAAGTTCTTATCCATAAATAGTAGCAAAAAATAAGCCGAATCGTATAATAATTTGGCAAAAATAATCTTTGCCAAACAGACATTTCGTTTTAACTTTTTAGTAAATTATTAACAAGTCCATGCTTATCTTGCGCTACTATTGTAATACTTGTGTACTATTGTGTTTCTTTGACGTCTCGGCAATCACGTCAATTGGACCTCCCATGCACTACCAGTACCAGAGGCTTTAAGCATGTCTCCCCCGGGACGGAGCTAGGACTTCGAGTTAGGTGGGGCAAAAGTATAAACAATTTTTTCTAAAACTCCAATAAACATTCATTTAGCATTAACAAACCATCAACAAAAATAAATACACAAAATCTTTTTTTTTTTAATACATTACGGGTCCGCTTATGATCCACTTATTTTGCCGAAACTGAAAACTTTTTGATGAAAGTATTGTAGATAAAGTTAAAAGTTAGCTAAAATAATACATTGGGACCCATGACTACTATCAAAAAGTTCTTATCCATAAATAGTAGCAAAAAATAAGCTGAATGGTAAAATAATTTGGTAAAAATAATCATTGCCAAACAAACACTTAGTTTTAACTTGTTAGTAAATTAATAGCAAGTCGATGCTCATCTTTGTGCCCACTGCAATCATTTATGTCTTGTTAGTTTACTATTGTCATACTTGTGTACTGTAGTTTCTCTTTGACCTCTCTGTAATCACGTTAATTGGACCTCCCATGCACTATTATTACCAGAGGCTTTAAGCATCTCTTCCTAAGAACGGAGCCAGGACTTAGAATTAAGAGAGGCAAAAGTATAAACCATTTTTTTAACTCCAAATAAACATTCATTTAGGATCAACAAACCATCAACAAAAAAAAATACACAAAATCTTTGTTTTTTAATGTATTACAGGCCCATTTGAGATCCACTTATTTTGTTGAAACTGAAAACTTTTTGCTGAAAGTACTGTAGATTAAGGTAAACGTTAGCTGAAATAGTACAGTGGGACTCATGACTACTATCAAAAAGTGTAGACCCATGAATAGTAGCAAAAAATAAGCTACATAGTAAAATAAGTTGGCCAAAATAATCTTTATCAAATTGACACTTAGTTTTAACTTGTTAGTAAATTAATAGCAAGTCCATGCTCATCTTTGTGCCCACTGTAATCATTTTTGTCCTGTTAGTTTATTATTGTTATACTTGTGTGCTGTTGTTTTTCTTTCACCTCTCTGCTATCGCATCAATTGGACCTCCTATAAACTACTAGTACTAGAGGCTTTAAGCATGTCTCCACATTAATAATAGCAAAAAATAAGCTAAATAGTAAAATAAGTTAGCAAAAATACTTTTTGCTAAACATACACTACAATGCATTAACAAGCACTCATTACACACAGCAGTCAAGCCTCAGCAACTAATTAAAAGACACTAACAAACAAGCAATAAAAGAATATAGACAAAATTTAAAACTGTCAGATGCAATGCATAATACATGGGTGATGTGATGTGTTATTGTGTTAGTCACATATCACAACTATTTTTTAAAAAAATTACACTACAAAAAAGATTGCTATTAGCGATGACTAGAGTTCGTCGCAACAACACAAAAAGCCATTGCAAATTAGTATTACCGACGGTAAAAGGCCGTCGAGGGCCGTCGGAAAAAGCTTTGTCAGCAATACTATATTACCGACGAGACGGTTGCTAACACTCATTTTCGACAGCACAACTCCGTCGTAAGTACTTGATGATTGCCGTCATAGATTCAACTTCAAACGAGGAAGTTGGACGACCAAATACCTTTTGTGATGACATTCGGCCGTCGTTAATGCATAGTTTCGATGACAAAATGCCGTCGTAGTTATTTTATTTGTCATCGACAATACAACTTTATATGAGAAAGTCATATGACCAAATACTTTCTACGATGAACTAAGGTCATTGTTAATACTTTTTTTGATGAATAAAAGCTGTCGTAATTACTTGGTTTGTCATCGACAATGTAACTTCATACGAGGAAGTCAAATGACCAAATACTTTCTACAACAAACTAAGGTTGTTAATGCCCTTGTTTTGACAAATAAAGTTGTCATAAGTACTTGGTTTGTAATCGACAATGTAACCTCATACGAGGAAGTCAAACAACCAAATACTTTCTACGACAAACTAAGGCCATTGTTAATGCCCTTGTTTTGACGAATAAAAGTTGTCATAAATACTTGGTTTGGTGTCAAAAATAACTTTTGTGATGAACTATAGTCGTCGTTAATGTAGTTTTCCAATGACTAAAAGCCATCGTAAAAAAATTGGTTTTTCATCAACAATACATTATCAATGTGACCATTTACCTTTTTCAATGAACTTTGACCATTATTGAAACCTATTCACCACATCAGTAATACATTATTTGCAACAAAATAACTCTGTCAATAATAAAAGAGAGATCATTTCTAATATTTTAATTGCAAGGAAACATAAATCTCCCAAAAGTTTTTCAATTCAAATAACAAGCACAAATCCATAATTGTCCAAATCTAGAAAGTGCATAATGCAATAAAAAAAAATTAAAACATCTATAAAATAGAATAAAAAATTTTAATTAAAACGTCTACATGAAAGCTATAATATCCTTCACCAATGTTGAAAATATAAATATTGGAAGATCAATCATCATTTGAGTCAGTATTCTCCTTCTGAGAGCCATCTAAGTCATCTTCCTCCTCAGAGTCATCTTCTGTGTTTTCGTGCACATTTTGATTTCCTTCTCTAGCATTGGTCTGTAATATTTTGATTAAACTAAATAAGAATACAAAAAATTATGACTATGCAAATTATATTTACAATACATAATAAAGATATTGAAACGTATTAATTTAACAACATCAACAACAATCTCCACAATGAATAACAATGGTATTTTATTTGTTGCTAAAGTGTATACTCTCACACACACGAACATAATCTTCACTTGTACATTTCAAGACTTGTCTCCCCGGATCTGTTTGATAAATCTCTTGAAAAATAACATTTCTTAAGAAAGTTGAAGGTTTGATGTTGACCGCGTGCATTTTGTACAATGAAAAATTGGAGTAGGAAACCAAAACATTTATGTATATACACTTTGTCATATACATTACCACAATTTATGTACGAGTCAAGTAGTGATTGAATTTGTTTTTCACCAAAGACTAGAGAATCAGTTATGTAATCTAACTTGTGAAAAAGTCTTTGGTAAAATGAGTTGTAGGAAACAGTACTAGCTGTTAATTGTGGACTTCACTAGTTTCATTCCTTCCATGCATGCTTGCATGCACGTACGTACGCATGGAAGCCATGAATTTGAATGTCCTAATATATATATATGGTTCTTATTTTTGACCTTAAGGCCATGCTTTCCGACTCAAAATTGGTAATAACATCTGTGCCTAAATGCTTTTCTTCTTTTTTTCTGTTTGATAAGCACAAATGTTTGATGACATTGGTTGTTACCTATTTTGACCAATAAAGTACTTCAAGTTAAGAACCAATTAGACCTTCATGTGCCTGTCACTCTGTCGGTACAACCACATTTCCCTTTCCACTGCCGCGTTGCTTTCACATTGTTCATAAAAAATTGTGATATGCGTGTACAGTGTACTCCAAAAATTTTGAAATTCTCATTAAAGCTCTTTAAAAAGTTAACTAAACTTAATCATTTTAGGCTTCCCCCAAGTAAAAATTATGAACTCCATAAGAAGAAAAAAAAAATTAATGCTTTAAAAGTGATGCTACGTCATTGTTATTATGCCACGTGGTATTCTTTTATTAAACTAATTAAATACACGTGATAAAATTATGTGTTATTTGACAAAAAATATAGATGGAAGCATTGTTAATCCAAATGAAATATAATTTTAAGAGTGTAAAATTCAAATTTTGATAGGATATAAAATACAGAGACACCGAACTTCAAGGATATAGTTTGCATCTTAACCTTGTTTTGTTTTAGTGCACTCTAGAAAGATTATTTGATTTTCAAATTTTATATATTTTTATATTTTTTTTAAGAGATATATTAAGCCCAATAGTATAAGTTCAAGTCCAATCTAACATAGTGTGCAAGCCAAGTATTATACTTGCAACAAGTCTGTTAATCATAGTTAATATATGGTTAATTTAAGATT
Source organism: Castanea mollissima (assembly GCA_014183005.1). NCBI lineage: Eukaryota > Viridiplantae > Streptophyta > Magnoliopsida > Fagales > Fagaceae > Castanea > Castanea mollissima. Next base: position 34,886,118 of record JACAVU010000006.1, on the reverse strand, counting down.
TAGCCTTTTATATGTACCTATATATATTGGGTTCATTGTAACACAAAATTTGTACTTGGTTTGCACATTAAGCAAGATTAGGCTCCCCTATGCTATTGGGTTTAATATATCTCTAACAATTTTGAAGGTTTTTTTAAAGAAAAAAGAAACTTGCCGCAAACGAGCTTGATTGTAGGATGTAGTATAATGATAGGATAACAAACAATGTTAAATAAATAGGAGGAAAGAAATATAAAAGAGAAGAAGAAAGAAATGTTGGAAATTTATGTGATTTAAACTAACGGTCTACAAATACGGAGGAAAACCTTTGAGAGCTACATAATTTATCTATGAGTGAAGTACAAATCTTATATTACAATAAAAGAGAAACCTTAAACTGACCATACATTAACTATAGTTAATAGACTTGTGGTACAAATATAATTTTTGTCTTGTACACATTAAGTAAAATTGGGTTTGGACCTTGACCATTTGGCTTGATATGTCTTTAACAAACCATATTAAGACATAAAAGTGTGATGGGTAAGGCAAATGACAGTTTTTTCCTCAAGTTCAAGAATTATTTGATAATGGTTAAAAAATTTCTAGTCAAATAAAGCAGGAATATTATTAATAAGGGTAAATTTCAGTAACTTTCCCTGAGATTTGGGTCAATACCAACTAAGTCCAAAAGATTTTAAAATTGATCAATTTAGTCCCTAAACACCGTTAATGTCATTAGTCAGCCCTCTCTTCTCTCTCTCATCTCTCTGATTTTCCCCTGCCCTCTATTCTCTCTCTTGCCCCTCTCTTCTCTCTTTGTGTGTACACCCAGCCAAACCCATACCAAATCAGCAAGACATACATAGATTTTGACTAATGAACCCATCAAATTCTTCTCTTTTACAAAGCCAAACAAAATCATTGCCTCACCACCATTGTCAGTTTTTTTACAAACCCACCACCACAAACAAAGCTTACATCACTAATTTAGGCACATATGCACAGTACATCCAAGCCCATTGGAAATCAACCCCTATATCCTATTTTCCAAACCTTAATAGCAAAGCTCAAAACACCCAATATCCTATGGGTGATGTGATGTGTTATTGTGTTAGTCACATATCACAACTACTTTTAAAAAAAAATGTGAATAAATGTGTGGTTTTCCTCAAGGTTCGGAAAATATCAAGGACTTGCCTATGTTTAGTACGATCATAACTTTAGATTTTTGTTCTTCATAACAAATGCACTTGTATGATTTCCTTTCCCTAATAGTAAGTTGTGACATTATATTATATTTTCAAATGAGATTCTAATCCAAAATATAACTTTAAATAATGACTACTAATTAAAATGATTGATCAAAAGAAAAATAAATAAATAAAAAATAAATATTTGAAGTTATTTCAATGCAAAAAAGCCTGCAAGAGAGGGTGAAGCAAAGACTTTAAGGGTCCTTTTGATAGGCATCTATATTTTTGTACCTAATTGAGGGTTGTAGGCTATTGTGCCTAATTAAGGGTTGTAGGGTATTGTACCTAAATGACACTTAGTGTATCTGTTAGTAGTAGCATGTCAATTAGTTAGTTAGTGGGAGCATTTTGTAGTTAGAGTAGCTAAGGTCATGCTAGTATAAAGATCAGGAATCATATTGTACAAAGGATTAATGAATGAATTCTCCTGTTAATCTCCTTCTTTTCTCTCTAATCCTCTGTACTCTCATTTCTTTCTCTCTTCTCTACTTCAAAGGCCCGGGTCCCCTCAAAGTGACCTACCTTAATTCCTAATTTAATCACACAATTCCTAACATTGGTATCAAAGCATCTGATCCTTCTACACCACCATGACAGAAACTCGTTCCAACTCATAGAATTCAGAAAAAACGCAACTTTAGCTAGGGTTTTAGAAAATCATAAGTAGGCTATACAAGAAATTTAGAAACAATTGCAGACCATTAATAGGTTCATGCAGAGAATAGCTGAAGCAAAGGAGAAGCCACAACAAGCTCCAAGTTTAGGCTCTCAAGCTCTTCTCTTCAACAATCATGTAGGAAATTCAAAATCTTTGCTTGTGAATTCTAGTAAGAATCTGAAATTAGAGTTTCCTAGGTTCCAAGGAGAAGATCCAACTTGCTGGGTATATCAAGCAAAGTAGTTCTTTTCTTATCACAACAATTTGGAACATCAACAAGTGGTTATGGCATCGTATCATCTTGATGGGGAAGCTTTAATATGGTTTTAGAATATTAAACAAGCTAGGGATTATGCTAGCTAGGATGTCTTCGTTAAAGCTTTACAAACCAAATTTGGAGTCACAGCTTATGATGATCCTATGGAGGCACTTACCCATCTCAAGCAAACTTCCTTTATGGTAGCTTATAAAGGTAATTTTGAAATTGTCTCTAACATGCTTGTGGGGTTATCTGAGTCTCATAAACTTAGTTGTTTTTTTAGTGGATTAAAGGATGAATTTAGACTACCAGTGAGAATGTTAGTACCTAAGTCCCATAATGAAGCATTTGGGTAAGCTAAAATCCAGGAAGAGTATTTACTGAGTAGTAGGAAAAGATTTAGGGTTCGTGTAATTGATAATGGAAAACCTTCAATTCTCGAATTGCCTAAGTTTGAGAGTAATACTGATCAGAAACTCAAGCTTCCATGACAAAGGTTAACTAGTGCTCAAATGGAGGAAACTTGGACTTTGTTATAACTGTGATGAAAAATGGCAAATAGGGCATAGGTGTAAGGGAGCTAGGTTGTTTTTACTTGAAAGGTGTGATATGGAGTTTGAACAAAAATCAGGGGCGCAATTGGTGGAGTTGGAAGATGATGGAGTGATGTTGGGACATCAAGAAGCTATGCAAGCATCTGAGAATATGGTTGCTCCTACTGAAATTACTTTGTATGCTTTAGTGGGTAGCCTTCCTCTCAAATAATGAGGGTTAGGGAAAGAATAAAGAGTAGAGAGGTGATGTCTCTCATTGACTCTGGAAATACACATAATTTCTTGAATGCTACTGACTTGGATAATCTGAGGTTACCACTTGATACATCACAAATTTCAAAAGTTAAAGTGGTTGATGGCAGTATTGTTAAGACATTAGGGGTGTGTCATGGGGTTACCCTCTTTATTCAGGGGTATAAATTTGTGTTGGATCTTAATGTGTTGCATTTGGGGGAGGGGGGGGTGTGCAGTGGTTCTTAGAACCTAATGGCTGAGTACATTAGGTGCAATCATTTGGGATTTCAAGCTATTAACCATAAGGTTTTGTTATTTGGGTAAAGAGGTGTTCTTGCAAGGTTTGCATTTGTCGCCATCAACTTTTTCAGAGGTTGACAAGCTCTTCACCGATTCAGCAAAGAAGGGTTTCGTTCTTCAAATCACAATTTTCAACACTGACCAATCACTACTAGCTACTGCTCTGTCTACCTTGTTAGATCAATTTTCCAAGGTATTTGACATCCCTTCTAGATTGCCTCCAATCCAAGGGCATGAGCATTAGATTGTACTCAAGGAAGGCACAACACCAATCTGTGAAAGGCCCTACAAGTATCCCTATTTCCAAAAATTTGAAATTGAAAAGATTATCAATGAATTACTTGAAGTTGATTCCATCCAACCTAGTCAAAGTCATTTATCTTCACCTGTCCTTCTTGTTAGAAAAGCTAATGGTAGTTGGAGGATGTGCATAGACTATAGGGCTTTAAATAAGGCTACTGTTAAAGATAAGTTTCCAATACGTGTGGTAGATGAACTGTTGGATGAACTTGCTGGTGCTACCATTTCTTCTAAGTTAGATTTGAGATCAGGCTACCACCAAATCTGTATGAAACCTGAGGATATTCCTAAGACAACATTCAGAACTCATGAGGGTCATTATGAATTTCTTGTGATGTCCTTTGGTTTGACAAATGCACCATCTACATTCCAAGCTCTTATGAATGCCAAATTCGGACTTATTTGAGAAAATTTGTCCTAGTTTTCTTTGATGATATCTTATTCTTTAGTTCTTGCTTGGAAGATCATCTGTCACATTTGAGAATTTTTTTGGACACCCTATTTTCTAATAAGTTGTATGCAAAGAAGTCCAAATGTGTATTTAGGTGTAATGAGGTTAAGTATCTTGGCCATATTATATCTAGTGATAAGGTCGAGGTAGATCCTAAGAAGATTCTGTCTATGCAGCAATGGCCTATTCCAACCATTCTTAAAGCTTTGAGAGGTTTCCTAGGCCTCACTTGGTAGTATAGAAAGTTTATTCAAGGGTATGGAGCTATTGCTCAACCCTTAACAAACCTCCTTAAAAAATATGGGTTTCATTGGTTTGATACAGCTTTAATGGCCTTCAACAAACTCAAGGTAGCTGTGGTTCAACCTCCAGTTTTGGCTCTTCCCAGTTTCTCAAAGCCCTTTGTCATTGAGTGTGATGCTTCTAGGGTTGGTTTGGGGGCAATCCTGATGCAAGCCAACAGACTCATTGCCTTCCACAGCCAAGCCTCAAAGAGTAAACACCTTCATTTTTCCACTTATGAGACTAAATTGTTAGCATTGGCAACTGCTGTCAAGAAATGAAGGACATATTTGCTTGGAAGACCTCTTGTGGTGAGGACTAACCATCAAAGCCTCAAGCTTCTGCTTGAACAAAGGATTACCACTCCTACTCAGCAAAAATGGCTTGTTAAGCTCTTGGGGTATGCATTTGTAGTGGAATATAAGAAGGGAAGTGAGAATAACGTGGCTGATGCACTTTCTAGAAACCCTGACTTGCCTCCACTGGCTGATTTACAAAAGACTTGCTGTTTATTTCTCCTTGCAACTCCTGATCCTACTTGGTTGACCATACTTAGGACAACTACTCTCAAGATCAAAGCTTGCAGCAGCTTATTCAGTCCATTTAAGTTGGTATTGCTCCCAAGGGTTTCACTTGGCAAAATGGCCTAATTTTTTACAAAGGCAGATTTTTTTTGGGGTTACATTGCCCTTTAAAATCCCAAGTTCTGCATTTAGTTCACGATAGTCCTATGGCAGGCCATTCTAGTTTCCTTAAGTCATTTCTGAGCCTCCCAAGAGTGAGAATGTCAAACCAGTAGAAGTTACACCACCTCTTAGGAAGATTAGAGTTGATCTTAAAGAAACCAAGCCTAAGAATCCTAATCTACCTAAGGATGAGTTGCATGATGGACCGGTGTGGGTTTGACATTGTTGTGGAAAGACTGGACATATTCGCCTAAATTGTTTCAAGTTGCAAGCTACCAAGCAAGCAAATAAGCCAAAAGTACCTGTGCCTCAAGCACAAGATCCTATGGTACTTATTGGTAAATTGGTAAAAGTTTTGAACCTTTATACCAACCTTGGAGTTGCTCAGAATTCTCATGTGAATAATAACTCCAATGCTATAATTGCATCTAAAAAGTTTTGCATGCAAAATGCTCAATCTAATTGAGTCCTTCTGACATGGTCCTTGTGCTTCATCTCTTAATTCATTGTGACCATTTTTCTTTTGTTGTTTTGTTTTCCATTTTGCCTTTAGGAATTGCATTGCATTAAATTCATGTATTTCATTTTAGGTTGTTTTTGTTTTTCCAAAAATATAAATTAAAAATTAAAAATTAAAAAAAAAAGGAAAAAGAAAAGGGAAAAGGGAAAAATGTGTTTTGCTTAATATATCTTGGATTTTGTAATCAAAGTTGGCCATAGTATTTTTACATAACATGCTTGTGTACCTTGTTCAGCCTGGATGAGCTTAATTTTATTGCACTTTGCTAGTTTTGGTTATGTAGTGCATGTTGTGTGGGAATTGTTCATAGTTTTTTATCACGTGATCTTAATTTTGAAGTCACATGCTTTTGATTGTAAGGACTAAAAAATCCTAAGAGAAAAACATAAATAACTATCTTACCACTGTTTACTAGCCAATCATGAACACCTTAGTGCATATCATAAGATTTTATACTCGAGAAAATGTAGCACATGCACAAAAAGAACATAAGGTGTAACCTCAGTTATAATAAATTTAATAAAAAAAAAATTGGTGTATACATTATCTAGCTTAAATACCAATTAACAATGAAATGAAATTGGTGTGCACATTATAAGGCAAAACAAGAAACTTCTATAATTGCAAACTTGTTTTCTAGGAGATGTGGGAGTTACATGATATAACTCTTTAGGTGATAGTCACTTTCAATTTATGTAATGAATTCTGTAGAAAATGTGATTGATTACTACCTGCTTATCACCTCACATATATCTCATGTTGTTACTAGTTGCACACACTACACAAGTTATTCCTTGCTAAAATTAGTACGTGATATTGTGTGTAAATGTGTTTTGGCCATCCAAGATTATATGCCCTTGATGTTAACGCAAAATGTGTTTGATTTTTGAGTTTTGAGGACAAATTGTATGGAAAATTTTGTTTGTGGAAGATTTGGGTTAAATTCAATTATTTTTTAAAAACTTTTTATCTCATTCTCATTCATTCCATTCATGAAACATTGAGTTTTGAGAGGTTTCTGCATTAAAATGCCTCGTTTTCACAAAAATTTTGAATTTTCAAGATTTTCAATCGATCGAATCTGTCTCTTGACCGATCGAAAATGTGATAAAAAGTTAGGTTTGAATCTGCCTTACTCAATTAATGCTGGATCGATCGAATATGTTTTTCAACCGATCGAGGCTTATTTTTCGACCAATCAAATTTCAGTCAGAAGGTTTTTAAAAAGGTGATTTTTCACGTGCTCATCACACTTTTCAAACCTTTTTCAAAAGTTTTCCACTGTTCCTCCTTAAATGATCTTATCCAAGCCTATTTTGTCATTTTCTTCCTAAATTTTCTCAAGTGCTTTTGTCTTCAAGTGCAGGTAAGTCCTAAATACCCTTCTTTTTCATTAAAATCACAATTTTCATGCATTTTTCATCGAAATTTTCGAACATAAGAGATTTGGGATTTTTGTGTTTTCACTTGTTTTTAATCAAATTTGTTCAACGGGTTTTTGTTCCTAGATTATATAAACTTGATTCTCTTGCTTTAATTTGATCAATTTTGTGATTTGGAAAAAATTGGAATTTCTAGGGCTTGAAACTTTAAAAAATTGGGATTTTGTTCAATTGGGCTAAAATTGATGAATTTGGCTTGTGTTGTTGGTTGATTATGTCATTATATGATGTTATCTAACTAGTATAATGATAAATTGATCAATATGTTGTTCTTTTTGAAAGTGGTTTTTTTCAAAATTTAGGGTTTTTGCTTTAAACCTCTGGGTTCAAGTCAATTGATGTGTCATGAAGTACAATTGAACAAATTTTAATGCATTAGAGCATGCATCATATGTGCATTCCTTACATGCATCATATAGATTGTTATTTATTGAGTTTTTTGTGCTCTAACCTTGTCTAATGCAATCTGCCATTGTGTTTTTTTTTTTTTTTTCCTTTTTGTCTATTCTCTTAGCACAATGTTTAGGAAAACTAGGGCAAACAAGAAAACTTTCACCCCCTCTACCCCTGCTTTTGATAGTGATAGGTTTCAAACTGAGAAAAACCAAGCGACCTATGAGAAACTAAACATTTTTAGGTCGATCTGGGCTAAGCGTAAGGTCATACTTAATGAGTTAGATCTGGAGATACGTAGGAACTTTAAGCGTACGAGCTGGTTACCACTCTTAGAGGTATAGCATCCTCTTTCGGCTGCTTTGATTAGAGAGTTCTACTCAAACCTCTCTGTCCACTCCGATGCTTCCAACACTCAATATGTGAGGAGGTGGATAGGGGTGAGGAGTATGTCATTACACCCCATGTAGTGGCCTCTGCTCTAGGTGTACCTTTGGTACAGCAACCCGTGTACCCATACACTGAGTCCCCTCCTCTTAATGACATCATGTCTTTCATTACCGGTACCACCACTAGTTGGGGTAATGATCCTCGTATGACTTCTCATGAGCTTATTGAGCTCAATTATTTGTTTTCCGGGATTGCTTGTCATTCTATTTGACCTATCTCTCATTTTCATACCATTCCCATTGGGAGATGTGCCTTTTTTAAGCCTTAGTTACTAATGCTCTTATAAGTTTTCCTACTCTTTGTATTTAATATGTTGTTAAGGTTCATAGGAGTAGTGCAAAATCTCATGGTATTTCTTCCCTGTTTTTATTCATAGAATTCTTTTTAGACTTAGGTTTAGAGGATTTTCCCACGTCTGAGGCTGTACATATCATAGCTCCAATAGGTGCCACCTTTCTTCGGCAAAAAGCAGCTCAAATGAAAGCTAGATCTAAACTCCCTAGAGTTGAGTCTTCTATAGATGCATCTCGGCCTTCTACATCTGGCGACCCCACTGTTAAGGAGTATGTTTATCCTACCACCGCTGTTATTCCTCCACCTTTTTCTAGTGATGCTTCTATATGAAGTTTACTAGATATTATGATGACCGTTCAAGCAGCTCATGGATAGATTTTTGTGGATGTGCTTACTGAACTTCAAGCTTTACGAGAAGATTTGGCGAGTGTTGGACATTCTTCTCCACCTCCACCTTTTAATGATGAGTCCTGATTGCCCTTTGGCAATTCGTCACACAAAGGGGAAGTACATATGCATGATATGGAGTTGTTTTTGTTTTGGAATTAGATTGTATCTAGGTGCTTCCTTATTGTATTTCTTTTTATTTGGATCATGATGTATTTATTTTTGTGAGTTGTATATGTTAAGGAGAGATACTTTGTTTTATGTTTCTTTTATTTGTTTCTTGTTTCACATATGATTCATTGGTTATTGATTTATATTATGAGGTTATTCATGGTATGTCTTTTATTTTCTGTGTTGTGAAATCAAGAATTTATTTTGTTTTACTTGTATTTTCCACACATGTGTTTATGTGTTTGTTGAGGGTTTTAGGAATATACAGGTTAATTCAGTCATGGCTACTGTCTACACTGGCAACTAATAGATATTAGTTAGGTTGAATTGTGTTTAGAGCATTTTAATTTTAAATAGGCTGTTTTGTAACTTTCAGCATTTCATGTTTGTAATGTGTTTTGTCACGGATTGCCAAATGGGAAGATTGTTAGGTTCTAAGACTGTAGGGACTAATGTATTAAAACTTCAATGTGTATTGTGTTAGCAAACCATGATCGAAACATAGAGTCTAGGTTTAGGCTTTCTCAAAGTATGTTTTGTTGTAAAGTTGGAATCGAGTGATTGCAGAAATTATTGGTCAAATTCTGCAAGGCTTGATCAATTGAAAATTAGATTCGATCGATCGAGAATCGTGCAGATTATTTTTTTTCTGCAGAATTTTCAACTCAGCCCAAGCCCATTTGACGTTTAGGGTTTTATGTTTTATGTCTCGTATAAATAAAAAACCCTAAACTACGTTTTAGAGGCTTTTGATATGTTGTATATTTGAATCTCTTGTGAGATCTAGAGGTGTTTACCTTCATACACACTTAGGGTTATCAAGATTGTGATTGATGTCAAGAGCTTGGTGATCATTTCAATTGCTGCACAAAAAACATTCAAGAAGATCAAGATTTACAAGTAAGAGAACTTGCGTTTGTAGTGGATCAAAGAAAGAAATAGTCCGTAGACTCGGAGCTATCATGGGGTCATGGTAGTAAGTTTTCTATTCGAGGTGGCAATAGAATGTTAGTGGTCTAAGTCTTATTGTACAAATTTTAATTCTTTCTAGTGGATTTGCTTTTTACCTTGAGGATAGCTAGGTTAAATCTTTCCCAGGTTTTTTGCCTGTTTGGTTTTCCTTGGTCATCAGATTTTTGTGTTCTTTATATTTTTGCATTATATTTGTTTGGCGTAAATGTACTTTTGGTCCCTATATTTTGGGGTCATTTCTATTTTGGTCCCTATATTTTCATTTCAACACTTTTAGTCCCTAAATCAATTAACGCGTTCCATTTTGGTCCTTACCGTTACTCACTTAACAGAAATTGCTGATGTGGCAAATAGCGTTCACTGTTGACACATTAAATGCTGACGTGGCCAATAAAATAATATTAAAAATGCCATGTCAGCTTATAAATAAATAAATAAAAATTATTTATTTATTTTAACAAAATAAAAAATTTAAAACAGATTATTTAAAAAAGAAATTAAATTAATCAAACTAAAAAAAAAAAATCTTTACATTATGTTCTTCCCTACAAATTCTTTACATGAAAAATCAAACCCTCCATACAAACATCAAACCCATTTCCCTTTTCAATTTCTCTTCACTATCACTTACTCATTCACCAAACTATTTTATCTCCGTACCCATTTCCCTTTTCAATTTCTCTTCACTATCACTCGCTTATTCACCAAACCATTTTATCTCCGTTTTGTTTCATTTTTCTGATCTGTGATCACCTAAATCGAATCTCGATTGGCTGATCATTCCCAGACTTGAAAACAAGAAATCTATGTGCGATGGCAATAATTGGATTTTTCGGTGTTCTCGCAGTCGCTAGACATGTATAATCGAACGATGGAGAACACAAATGCATAGTATCGAGTATATATTAGGGTTTGAGAGCCTATTTTTGGTTTTCATCGTGGCGATCGGGTTTTTTATCCGGCGAAAATGGCGGCTCTCGGTGGCCAGAAAAGCCGAGATCAAGTGGCTTTCGGTGCTCGCAGCTAAAGAAGCCGCTAGAGCCGAGCTCGAAGCCTCGGCTAGCTATGGCTACAGCTACAGCTACAGCCATAACCCCAGCCCCAACCCCACCGACTCAGTCTCTGTGGCAGCACTGGCAGCTCCGATTTCCAAGAATTATCAAAAGGCATCAGATTCTGACTCAAAGGGAAATGGGTTTGATGTTTGTATGGAGGGTCTGATTTTTCATGTGTTCTAGGTTTGCTAGAGATTTGAAGGTTGGGTTTAGGTTCTTTGTGTTTTGAATCTTTGAAATTCTTTGTATTTTGTAGATCTTGTAGATCTGTGCCTTTTGATTTTGGGTGTTTCATATTGGCATGTTCTTGATGTTCATGATTTTAAGGAAGAACTCATGAAGACTGGAAGAACACAATGTAAAGAATTTTTTTTAAAATTTAATTAATTTAATTTCTTTTTTAAACATTCTGTTTTTAATTTTTTTTTTTTTTAGTTAAAATAAATATATAATTTTTTTATTTATTTATAAGTTGACGTGGCATTTTTAATATTATTTTATTGGTCACGTCAGCATTTAATGTGCCAACAGTGAACGCCGTTTGCCATATCAGCAATTTCTGTTAAGTGAGTAACGGTAAGGACCAAAATGGAACGCGTTAATTGATTTAGGGACTAAAAGTGGTGAAATGAAAATGTAAGGACCAAAATAGAAATAACCTCAAAATATAGGGACCAAAAGTGCATTTACGCCTATTTGTTTTACACATATTGGTTTAACCTAGTGTTAATTAACAAATCTGTTAATCAACTTGGCTTAATATTAGGTTAAACAGATTGTGTTAAGGAGTCTAAATGTCTACAATATATACTATGTGATGTAGCTGCTTAATCGTATGGAGAAAGAGATATCTACAAGGTCTAGTGTAAATAGAATTGGGTGCTCTTTATGTGTGAGAGTCAATAGTGTATTTGGGGTTTGGGTCTTGTGAGAGTGTTATTATTCTACTATTGTAATCTCTTAATTTTACAGTAGAACTTTCTCTATCGCCATTTATGAACGTAGGCATATTGCCGAACCACATGAATTTTATGTGTCTATTTTTTCTTCTCTCTTCTTTAATCTTGCGTAAGTGGGTTTATTTTCACAATACTCGCATGTGTTTGGATGGAAGGATGGAAAAGTAGAGAAATGAAAAGCTCATTTATTTGATTGAGAAGAAAAATTCAAGGATGGGAAATAAAATTGGTATACATTGACTCATATCCCTTATTAAAAAATAGTGCTTAATTAAAATAAATAAATAAACATTCAATCAAAAAAATCCCACAAAGTTTATTAAAACAAAATCATGCCCAATTAAAAATAAAATAAAAAGCAAAGAACCAAATGAAAAAAGAAGAAGAAGAGAAAACAACCAAAATAGCATACACACGCCCATTTAGCCAAAAAAATAAAACAATAAAAGAGGCAATACTAGTGTGTGCAAGTGCAACCAACCCGCCAAAACCGACCCAGACCACTAGGTTGGGTCAATTTTAGGGGTAGATGAGTTGGGTTGAGTTATGAAATTTGTTTTTACAATGGGTCAGATTAGGTTCGGTTCATAAGATATACGAATCCGCCTAACCTAACCCAACTCACCTATATTTAATATATATTTAAATTTTATAAAATATATTGTAAAAAAAAATTATTTACTTTTTTTACTCCTCTTCCTAAATAAAACACAAATCCTAAGTTCTTCTCATATAGTTTGTGTTAGTTTGGAATTATGCTCTGGATTATTTGGTTATAAATTTGCCCTTATTTGTTGTAACATCCAGTAAGTCAAAAAAAGGAGGAAGTCAGATTTTTTTAGTTCCCACGTGCCCCACCTAACCCCACTCCCCACCACTCATTTCAATTTATCTCACCCTCTCACATCCTGCCATATCTCTCATTTGCTTCTTTTCTTTTCTTTTCACTTAAACACACTCCTCCTCTCACTCTCATCCTCCCTACCAGCACTTCCACACCACCACCACCATTTCCAACATCATTTTTCTGCCAAGATCACCAGAAAATTGTTAAGAACCTTTAAGCATCTTCATTCTGTTTTTTTTTTCTTTTTTTTTTTGAGGTAAAAATGTCTAATCATTTTTGTGGGTTTTACACTTTTGCTTGAGGTTAGTTTTTATCTAAGCTTTAATAATGATACCCATATAATTTATGAGCATTGGAAGTGATATTTATGTGTTTTTATGTATGGATTTTGTATTGGTGGAATTATTTGATGAGTGGGTATATAATTTGTGCTAATAATGACTACTTAAGGTTTATGTATGGTGGAAAATTTAGGGGTTTTAAGTTATAACATGTGATGGTTGGTAAATTTAATTTTTCCGTTGCCATTGGGTTTATTTGGAGTTAGTTGAAATCCTAAATTTCTAGGCTTGGAGAATATTTTGATATTTGCTTTCATGGGTCTCTTAATGATGTAGTGTAAATTTTATGGAAGCTAGTCATAATATTGGAGATGATATTAAATGGGTTAACTTTATAAATTGGAGTTTATACCTTGTGAATCAATTTGTTGAGAAACTTTGGAAGTGACATATATTATTATTGATGAGGTTAAGTACTAGGCTTGCCTAATTAAGTGCTTATTTGGCAATTCCTAAATTTTAGCAAGATGCAATTTCAGGCTCTATGCTTATTGTGATAGGTTTACTTGATATTGTTTAAGTTCTAGCTAATCTCCTTGGAGATTGGAAAATTAGGATTTTGCAGTTGTGAGATAAGTAGCTTTTGAATGGGATTTTTGAAAAATAACCATGTTGCATAAATGTTGTTTTTGGGTCAAATACATTTTGAAAAATTATATATGGATATATGTTTTCTTAAAAGTATAGTGTTGTGACCCTATTATATATTATTATATATGAAAAGTGCATATTTTGGTATTGCACTTGGGGAAATGCATGAATTGTTGATATGGAAAATATGAGCATCTTTGATAAGGAATTCATTGATTTTATGGTATATTGAAAAATTTAAAGATGCTTATCTTGTCTTGTTATTTGAGAAAAAGATAGAAAATCTTTCTTGACAAGAATGAGGTTAAAAACCTTACAAACTTTGTGAAAGTTAGATTATTTAAGGTTTTCTGAAACTACCTAGATATAAACTGTGTTTTAAAGTATATTTAACCTGTGAACTTTATGTTGTTTTAGGCCTATGCCACGTGTGATTTCTTGATGATCACTCGATTTGGTTTTCGTAGTCTTTGTGACAACGGAATCAGATCCAGGTCAATGCCCTTTTACTTTAGATGACGCGTTCTTCCCTGCTGCCCATTGGGGGGGGGGGGGGTGAAGTTTCCTTGATTGTGTGTGGATGGGCCTACTATCCATGGAGCCAAAAGACCACATGCAAAAGAGGTTCTATTTGACGTGCTCTCTTTGCTGCCCATGGGGGGAGAGAAAAACCTTGAGGATATGAGTAAGGCTGCTGTCCATGGGGCCAAGAGTCTACATACCAGAGAGGACAATATTATGCCAATTGTGAATGGATGAATCCCCTGACCGGTCTATGTGGTAGTGTGGTATATTTGTGATAATTTGCCTTATGTTAGATATTATGGCTTTGAAAATTATGTCGTTGATGCTCACAGATTATAGTATATAGTTTCAAGATATTGACTTTGAGAAACTTTGTATTTCATTACTTAATCATTCTTGTCATATTATTATTATTGAAAATGAAACTTACATTTCCCCCACCTCCATTAACTATGCTACTTGCTGGACTTTGTCTCATTCCATTATTTTATAAATTTTTCTGAGTAGGCAACAATCTTTTGAGACAACTTTTTTGTGACTAACAGTAGTTAGACTAACAACTGATGGAAGCTGAACTTTTGAAATGGAGATATTAGATGATGTACATCTTAGAATAGGCTTGACTCATTTTTTTGTATATTATAGTGGTTGTGACGTTATTCCCACTAATGGGACAAGCTGATGATATGTAATTATTTATTCAAACCTCTATTCTTTTGTGACCAATGGTCCTTGTAATTAATACTTAGAGCTCCGACTTTTAAGAGTATATTCAATAAAATTATTATGATAATTCTTGATGTTGGTTCTTGATAGGATTTATGTGGATTGAATTGTCAAAAAAGAAAAATTTACAGGCACTTGAGACATCTTTCTCATGCTTTGGGCCCTTTGGGGTTTGGGACGTGACATTTGTGGTAATGTTATTCTAATTCTCAATTTAATATTAATATTAGTAATTTAAAAAAAATAATAATATGTCCAACCCAACCCAACTCATGTGGATCGAGTTGGGTTGAGTTGGAACCCTGTGATGGTTGGATTTTTGTTAACCCACCATGATGGATTGGGTTGAAAAAACCTCTCAACCTGACCCAATTCGACCCATACACACCCTTAGGCAGTACGTTACACAGAGATAGAAGACAAAAACAATTTAAAAAAAAAAAAAAAAAAACAATGATTGATGAAGACATGTGACATAACTAACGTTAAAGACCAATAAAATAATATTCTTGATTATAAAACGTGAAGATAACTACATTCCAAAATACAATAGTGCATTTACATCAATAGAAAGTATCTACAAGAGGAAGAAAAAAAAGGAACATAATTTAAATATATAATTTTATTATATTATTAATTTATGGTATCACCGATTAGACCACAAATTGGACCAAAAGAAACCGAAAACTACTCCATTTTTCAGTTCCTTATCATGGTTTAAATACTAAAGGTGTTCATTCAAAAAAAAAAAAGGTGTTAACAGAGAATTCCGAAATTCAAAATGGACAACCTTCTCTCTCACTCTCTCCATAGGCTAAGACACTAACATGCTTTGAACATGGGTTGTCAAGATTTGACTCCCAGGTGGGGACGGAGCATGCTTCTGTTTGATAAATCTCTTGAAAATAGGAGTAAAACATTTTTAAGAATGTTGAAGGTTTGATATTGACTGCATGCATTTTGTACAATGAAAAATTGGAGTAGGAAACCAAAAAGTTTATATATACACACTTTCTCACACACGTTACCACAACTTAATCAACTTATGTATGTATTAAGGGGTGATTGTTTTAGTGTAAGTGATGTAATCTAACTTGAGCAAATTGTGTCTAGTAAAATGAATGTCCTTATCAGAAGAGTTGTTAGGAAACGGTAGCCGTTAATTGCGGACATCACTTTATTGGAAAGGATAGAACAAGTCACAGGGGCGGCTCTACAGCCAGCCCAGGGGGGTCAAATGAACCCCCTGGCTTTGCCCCAAATATATATATATATATATATATATATTACTCAAACCCTAAATTTTGTTTAAGCCCAATTGAAATAAACTTGAAATATGATTATATTAGTGCTGTTTTCACAAAATTTTTACAACAAAGGTTAAGTGACAAGTTGTAATATATTGGCTTTTTATTTAAATCCATAACTAATATCATTTTTTTTACATACTTTTAACAACTTGTCATCTAGATTTTATTGCCTAAATGTTTTGTCCTCTTAAAATTGCTCATTTATTAAAAAATAAATCAACCTTCTCTCTAGATTCTGGCTTACTTTTCAGTTGATGGTAGAATGATTTTTTTTTTTTTTTTTTGCACTTTTTCTTCTTCATCAACTAAAACTTACACCACTTGCACTACCAACTGATCTATATATACATCTATGATTCTTTTCTCATTCTCTCTTTCTCCCTTCTATATTTTCTTTCTATCTAATCAAGTAGTTTGATAATTGTTCTACAGTTTTTCAAGTTTAAAAAGTCTTTTAGTATTTGCTCCAATTTCAAGAGAATGACCACATATGTAGTTAAAAATCTATATACTTTAAAAGCAAAATCTTATATAAGTTACTATTTATTTTCCTTAGTTTATTATTTACTCTCAAACCCACTCTTAGGTGTGTTACTATTCTTCTTTATCATATATTTTTATTTAATTGATATTACATATGATTATAATAAATTATTATTAATTTGACAAATATTATGATTAGTTATTTATTTATATGCATTTTATTGTTGTTTTCTTACAGATTTTTAAACTATTAATAAATTTTTTAGACTATTTTACAATATAGTTGTATTGTATACTATTTAGAATATTGTGTTAGATTATTGTATGTAATATGACAATTGTATATACAAAAAGAAAAATTAATCATTTTATTTTTTACTCCCCACAAACAAATTCTAACTCAAGACACTATTGATCCCCTAAAAGAAAATCCCAGAACTGCCACTGACAAGTCATGAGTGTTCCATCTTCAATCTTCATGCATGCATGCAGAAGTCATGAATTTGAATTATTATCCTAATATATGGTTGTTATTTTTGACCTTTAACTAGGCCATGCTTTAAGAATCAAAATCTTGCTACAACATGTGCGCATCACAAACCAAAACTACCAGCTAATTATGATGCTCTAATTAAAACACAGTTCCTTGATTTGGATTCAAAACCATTTGCCTCTATTCCGGTTTAGCATTTACAGATTTGGCAATCAATCAAATCAAGTTTAAATGTATGACGACATTGGTTTTGGTCGTACCTATTTTGACCAATAATTCCTTCAAGGAAAGGACCAATTATACTTCCCATGTGTTGTCTGTCTGTACTACGGCATCCCCGTTTCCACCACCGAGTCTCTTTCATATTGTTCATAAAAATTGTGATTTGCGTGTGTACTCTTAGGTGGAGTTTGCATACAACTTTTGCGTTTTCATGTTTTGCGTTTTCATATTTTTTTTTTTTTTTTTTTTTTTTCTTCTTCTTCTACTGCAGCTCCAGGGACAAATGCACTGTGCACGTACTGTGTGTGCACTGTTCATGTACCTTTTTATCAACTTTTTATTAAAAATAGGTCCCGCATCACTATTTACACATTTAAAAATTATTTTGCTACAGTATTTTCAGTTTTCAGTTTTCAGCAATAAGTTCTATCCAAACAGACCCTTAAAAGACGGAATAAGTTCACCCCCAAAATTTTGAAAATTTCATTCAAACTCTTTAAAAACTTAACTAATTAAAATTTGTTCTTTTAGGCTTCCCCCAAGAAAAAATTATGAACGCCTTCCTCTCAAAAGGAGGAAAAAAAATTAATGTTTTAAAGATGATGCCACGTCATTGTTATTATGTCATGTGACATCATTTTATTAAGTTAACTAAATACACATAACAAGTTTACGTGACATTTAATGGAAAATATGAACAAAGACGCTACTGATGTAAATAAAATATAACTTTAGGAAGTAAAATACAAATTCGGGAAACTTTAAAGTATAAAATCCAAATATACTAAAATTTCAAAGATGTAATTTGCACTTTAACCCAAAAAAAATTATAGAGCACTCCAGAAAGATTATTTGATTTTCTTTTCTTTTAAAAAAAAAAAATATTTTTGTTAAAGATATATTAAATCCAATAGTATAGGTTCAAGTCTAATCTTACTTAATGTGCAAGCCAAGTATTATACTTGTACAACAAGCCTATTAATCATAGTTAAATATAGTTAGTTTAGGATTTAGCCTCTTATATGAACCCATATTGGGTTCATTGGAATACAGGATTTGTACCATGGTTTGCACACTAAGTGAGATTAGGCACACTAAGTAAGCCAATTACACTATTGGGCTTAATATATCTTTAACAATTTTGAGGACTTTTTTAAAGAAAAATGAAAATTGCCCCAAACAAGCTTGATCGTAGAATGTAGTATAATGATAGGATAATAAACAATGTTAAATAAATTGGAGGTTACCAAGAGCAGAAGAGGAAACGTAAAAGAGAATAAGAAAGAATGCGAGAAAAATTACATGGTTCAGACTAACAACCTACGTCTACGAAGGTAAACCTTTGAGGGCTACATATCTTGTCTATGAGTGAAATACAAATCTTAAGTTACAATGAAGGCGAAACCTTAGACTAACCATATATTGACCATGTTTGATTGACTTATAGTACAAATATAATTTTTAGGACAAAATTTAATTACAAAATTAATTGTAGTCTAAGTATCTGTTTGGATACAAGTCTAAGTTTTGAGTTTGCGTTTTCAGCTTCTTCTTCTTCTTTTTTTTTTTTCTCCAGCACGTGAATAGTAATCGGTACTATTCATGCACATGGATTCACTGTGCGGGAAACGAAGTTACTGTTCACGCACTATTCATGGGACCCACAAACACTTTATTTAGAAAAAATATATATATTAAAAATGGGTCCCATAATACTATTCACACATTTAAAAATTATTTTACTACAGTGTTTTCAGTTTTCAGTACTAAGTTCTATCTAAACGGATCCTAAGGCTACAGCTTTACTCAATAACTTTTTATTAGAGATGAATTTTGACAATATCTACCATTGGATTACATCTTCTTCTTATATCCTCAATGCTTACAAAAATTTTAGAAAATTAAATATTAATAACTATGCCATCAATAAATTTTTTAAATTGCAAGTTTTTATAGTTTAAAATTTTCATAAAATATAAGCTTATAGATCATATAGTAAATAACATTTTATTGATACAAAATTTGATATGTGTATTAAAACCATAAAGGGAATGCAATTCAATGGTTAGATTTTCAAAATATATTGTAATATTTATTTTATTAATATTTATTTTATTAATAGTAAGATTGTAGCCTTAGACTACAACCAATTTTATAGCTAAATTTATCCTAATGTTTATCACATCTAGTAGAATTGGGCTTCTTCTAAATAAATAAAAAGAAAAAAGAAAAAAAGAATTGGGCTTTATATATCTTTAACAAACAGTATTAAACCTTCCCAAAAAAAAAAAAAAACAAACAAACAGTATTAAACTTAAGGTAAGGCAAATGACAGTTTTTTCCTCAAGGTCAAGAATGATTTGATATATTCTTAATAATAATGAGGATTTTGATATCCAAGTATCATGAGAAGATACCAGATTTATGTGACACCACATTTTGAACAAGATCAAGTTTTTAAATTTGAAATTCTGCATGAAATTTAATTCCAATGATGTCAAACATCAAAATGTAGAGTTGCTTGGGAAGATAGATGTTGGGATAAAAATTGTTAGAAATTCTTGAAAATCTTATGAGACTCATTCAAGGTGAACAAATAACCCACAAGTTCTTATTTTGGATCCCATTGATTTCCCCGAGTCCCGACATCAAAGCATCGGAATGCAATGACTTCATTAGGGATGAAAATTTAATTTGACTTTTTATTCTTAAATTGATTAGCCTCATAAATCAGCTAAAGTTAGTCCGCTACTTTTGGGAAATAAGTTTTATAACATTTCACGAAGTACAAATGCTTTAATCGTCGATTCATTTGTTTAGAAAATTTTAGTTTAAAATTGAAAATACGAGATTGGCTTTTTTTTTTAAGTGAAGCTTAACCTATAAATTGTTTGAGAGTAATTTATGATTATCAAATCACTTTAGTTACTACATTGGTAATTTTCTATTTTAGGACTGAGATAATAAGATGCTATATCTAAGTATTATATACAGTGGGTGCAAGTGAATATAATGGCATAATTTTATTTTATTTTTTGGTTTTTTGTATTTGATCCCATGGTAGGGGAAAAAAGTTAAACATTTTTCCCCTCTTACTGAATTCAATTGTACCTGGGTGCCTACTGCCTAGATATTATATTGGATCTCAGTCCCTTATTTTACATTTTACATTAATCACGCCTATATTGGCCTATGATAATTATATGGAATAAAACTAAATTCCCATTTAATTTTCTCTTACAATATTTCTGTGAGACAATTATTTTTTCTTTCATATCTAAGCATTATGTTAAACTAAAACAAGATCTAACCCCATGATGCTATTCAATCTCCATAAGCAGAAAATATATGTAGCATCCAGCCATCCACATATTGATTAATGAAAAGCATGCATAATAGTAAATTATTATTGTTTTGGACTTGTGAAGAATGATGCATGTTGATCCTGTCATCTATGCCATACCTGGATGTTTTGATTCTCTCATATTCACTTCTGGCTTCAACATCTTTCATAATGCAATATAATTGCTTCATGAGGTAACCTGTTAATTGCTTCATAATGCAATATAACCTAGAAGTCCACAAGTGACATCGCCATACTAGAAGTAGAACCTGATAATGGAACTCGAGGCAGTTTCAGCATTCCAAATACTTTGTATATTCCAAGATCATTTTAAGTCCGATCTCTGCACGAGTAACAAAGAAAACGAACCTAATGCTAAGCCATTTGGAAAAGTTTATCTACCACACAGAATTCTTGGACTGGCTATTGGATATTTTTCTTTCATTTACTTTTTGTCCTTTTTTTTTTTTGATTGGTAAATAGATGGTGAGGGAAAAAGGAGAGATAAACTTCAAACTACATACCTGTGATACCATAAAACTACATACAAATAAGGCTTTACGTTTTGTTCTTCCCACTTTTACCCCCTTTTGTCTCTTACTATGTGTTTGGAAAATTGCTTCTCATCCAAACGCGCTTACCTTGGTAAAATTCTCTCTTTTGAGGCAATTTTGAACCAAAAAAACATATATATATATATATATATTCTTTCACGTTAATTTACATCCACAAATCCACTATTTCACACACATTAAAGTGGATTTGAAAAAACAAACGTAAAATAGTGGATGTGTGAGAATCAAAACTCTTTCGAGTTTATACCATTAACATAAAGTTAAATAATATCCTCAAGAATGCTTCGAGACTAAAAGTAACACAGCCTCAAAACTTACATAGAGCACAAAGTTAACGTTAAACAAAAAATAAAAATAAAAAATACTAAAATGTGATGGAGCTAATTAGCTATATAAACCCAATGGCATAAGTTTGTAATTTGTCCATAAAATGCAATATTTTTTAATGTAAACAAAAATTTAATGATTTCATTTAACTTCAAATTTTAGTTGTCAAATTTAGTTATTGAAACTTGGTGACCACAGTTACATTTTCCGTTGACTTATATTTTTCACCATGCCAAACACTAAAAACAAAAAATAAAGGTTTTTTATCAAAGCAAATAGGGTATAAATTGTGATAGGGCCAAACTATAATGACCTATTTGGGAGGGGGAAATGGGTAAAAAAGAATATATTATGAGATTAATCTTTATAATATCTTGTTTGGGAGTTTATGTAAAAGGCAACAGGACAGGCACAGAGCGGGTTTTTTATTCCCCACCTCCACTAATGGGGTTCAAGTGTTGTGAGTGATATGTTGCATATTGCGGATGTGACATATACCTTCTTGACTGAATCTAGCTTATATGAAATTAAAATAATAAAATAATAAAAAAAGAGTGGAATGGTTGATTCTTAAATGTTCTTTTTTTTTTTTTTTTTTTTTAAGGTTTTAATTGTAAAAGTGATGAGGTGAGTAACAACTGCATGAAGTGACATTTTGCAACCACAGCTAGCCAATATGAAATTGGATTTAACCACGGGTGAGTAAGATATAATTATCCTTGTATTCTAAGGAGTTAAGGGTAGGAGTGGCAATAGGACGAGTATGTGGCGGGTTTTCTACTCTCCACCCCCACACTAGTGGTGTTCAAGTGTTGTGAGTGATATGTTGTATATTTCGGATATGGCATATACCTTCTCAGCTGAATCTTAGATGAAGAAAAAAAAAAAGGAATTGTTGAATCTTAAATGCTCTTAAAAAAATGGTTCTAACCATAAAAATGATGAGGAGAGTGATGACTGCATAAAGTGACATTTTGCAACCATGGCTAGCCAATATGAAATTGGATTTAATCAAGGGTGAGTAAGCTGTAATTATCCTTATTTTATTAAGAGTGAAGAGTAAGAGTGGCAACAGGACGAGCATAGGGCAAGTTTTCTATTCCCCACCCCCACTCTGCTTTAGGGCGAGTTTTTTTTTTTTTTTTTCCTGCCCTAGAAGGTGTCCATCCTGCCACACTCAAGTTATATATATATATATAATATATATATATATATATATATATATATATAATTTATTAAAAGCTTATTTTGAATACATTAAATTAAAACACATAAAACATTGAAAAAAAGTTCTAACATTACAAAATCTTCTCAAATCATAACAATACAACAATTTATGTATTAAGAAATACAAAAATAATTCATACACAATGATGCAACAATTAAAAAATATAAACAACTTAAATCTTAAAACATAAAAATATATTCAATAATACAAGAATACTGGAGAAAATGAGTTTTTACCATTTTTTTTTTTTAAAGATATCCAGCATTTTACCCTATTTCTGAAACTATTAGGGAAATGCCCTTATTTTAAAACTTGATTTTCTAAAAATCGAGTTTCAATTTAAAACTCGATTTTTGGACAATCGAGTTATACTAAACTGAAAATAAAAAATAAAAAAATTTTGGAACTCAAGTTCCATGTGAAGTACTCGAGTTCCTTGGAAAAATTCAAATAGAACTTGAGTTCCATGAACTCAAGTAATTTACATGGAACTCGAGTTCTAAAAGAAAATTCTAAGTTCACGTTCACTATAATTCAATATTTCAAAAATCAAGTTATACATTTGTAACTCGATTTTTAGAAAATCAAGTTTCAAAACAGAAACATTTCCCTAATTAGTTTCAAACATGGAATATTTTGTTAGAAAGTTTGTGAGAAATGAGTAAAAGCCCATTTTGACCCAAGTATACAACATCAAAAAAATTAGAAAGAATAATGTATGAAAGATAAAAACACGAACACACATATATAACTCGTATAAATGTTTTTTTCTTTTTAAATTGTTTAAATATAAACGAGATGGGTGCAAATGTCTATGAGGAAAAATGTAAACCCCATTCCCACCCCCATTTGCTATGCGGGACAGATAAAACCCATCTGTTGAGAGCACGTAAAACGAATACCCAAGACCCAACCCAATATCTGTTGATGCTATTGTCATATAAGAGAAGTTTGTAAAAAGGCCATGGGCTTGAAATCAAGGTCACCACCCAAGACCCAACCCAATATCTACATGATTTGAGGCAGTGTTTTAGATGGGCCGAAGAGGCAAATTGGGACCATCACCATGCCACTCATGTCTTATCATCCTCTCATCGTACCCAACAAGTGTAGCGTACCGTAGTGTTGAGTGTAGTTTGTCTTGTCACCGTCGTCGGAGACAGAAAGAACACAGCAGGAAGAACCGAAGGAGGTTCCGAAGTCCTCTACCTTCGAATTCTATGAATGTGTTTGAATAGAAATTATTGTGGCTACGTTTTCTGTACTTTTTTTCTTTTTTTTCTTTATTGTGGCAAAGTGTGCAGTGTGCGTACTATTTATGTGCCGGTGTTTTTAGTTTCCAGTAATAAATTCTATCTAAACCGGCTAAAATTTCTCCAACTCCAGTGGACCCATAGACGTGTTCTGGCATGCTGAAACACGAAACTGGCACAGGCGTTTTCGACAGTGGCATGGATCCTGGGTTTATTGACGTCTTAGAAAAGCACCCAGAGAACTCAGACAGGGTCAAGAACATGCACACCTGCTCTCGTCCCTCAATTGCTCTCCTTCCACACTCAAGGTACATGTCCACCAGTTTCAGTTTGTTTCTTTTAATTTGTTATTAAGAATTTATGATTGTGTGCTTTCAAACTGAATCTGGGTCGGTTTTGTTTTGTTTAAAGCAAAAAAGATGATGTTTTTTGAATGGCATGTTTGATTCATTAGTAAACTTTGAAGAGTGGCATGGAGGTGGGGTCTAGAAGCTGTGGGACTGATTAACTCCCAATTTGCTATACCTTCCCTATAATCTGTTGCAAATCAAATAACGTATGGAAGAAAATGTTGGGGAGGGATTATCTTGAATGTAACAACCTGTCTTAAGTTTGCTGGGCATGAGTTACATCATAGTCTGATATTATTTCAAATTTGTTGATTTCCCATAATACAAATTGAAGCAGATAGGAATGGAGGAAAAATGCTTTGTACCATGCTCAGCCTACTCAAGCTGATGGGTACTGCTTCCTGAACAATGCAGGTCTTGCTGTTCAGTTGGCTTTGGATTCTGGGTGTCAAAAGGTTGCAGTTGTTGACATTGATGTTCATTATGGCAATGGAACAGCAGAGGGGTTCTATAGGTCAAATAAAGTTCTTACCATCTCCCTTCATATGAATCATGGGACTTGGGGTCCATCTCATCCACAGAATGGATCTGTTGATGAACTTGGTGAAGGAGAAGGATTTGGCTATAATATGAATATACCTCTACCAAATGGCATTGGTGACAGGGGATATGTGTATGCCATGACCGAGTTGGTCATTCCAGCAATTGAAAAGTTTGAGCCTAATATGACAGTTTGGGTTGTTGGAGAAGATTCAAGTGTTGTAAGTTCTCTCTCTGTAAGTTCTCTCTCTCTCTGTTGTAATTGTTGGGGTTTATGCCCTAATAACGAGCTAAGGATCATGACATAATTTTAAAGATCTGTAAATGGAGACTGAATGGTGGATATATGATGAAAAATGTGCTATCATTTGGTCTACTTGGTTTTGCAAGTTGCTGGGTTTTGTATATATTTGATTAAAATTAGGACTTTGGACTATCTCTAAAGTTTAAGCTTCAGACCCCAGTGTTTCTTTCTTTTTTCTATTAATGTCTGACCCCAATGTTTCTATGCAGTTGAATTCAGCCCTCAGGTGTCTTCTCATGAAGACTGTTGAGTCAAATAAAAATTATTCATTATTACTTTTGTTTAGCATTACAAAGTAACTATTCAAAGGATAAGAAGCACATTTTATGAAATTTAAGAAACCGAACTTTCCAGATCATTCAAATATATCTGCTCAAGAAAATTTATAACCAGTTTCTTGGTTATGTACTTCACTTACATTCCTTGGAGCACTTCCCTTCACTTTAAAGGGCGTCCTTCTCTATAGGGATAAAGCCTTTGATTTCTATCAAATGACTCAGCCTCTAAATCTTCCACCACCCAAGCTCACTTTCCTCCCTATGCTATGCTTTCCCAGCCAAGGCCTACCACACTGCACGCCTGCAACATTTTCGCTAGATAGTTTTTTTCTATCAAATGACTCGGCCTCTAAATCATCCACCACCCTAATTCACTTTCCTCCCTATGCTATGCTTTCCCAGCCAAGGCCTACCACACTGCACTCCTGCAACATTTTCGCTAGATATTGCCAGAAGTGCCACCCTTCCTGCTGGTGTATGAGTGGATTTGTCCCTCACTGTTGGTAAAAAGAGAGAAAGGGGCAGCAATCTAGTGGGAGTTGTTTCGGTTGTATGCAATAGGCCACTATGGACAAGGGGGCAAGGCTTTGGGTGCAGGCACCCTACACCATCCCTCCCATTGCATTCCCTTGTCTCCTATTGTACTGTACTGTATCAGAACATTCCTAATAGGAACATCAGATCAGGAATGAGTTTATGTCTGTTCCTTATTTTGTGGCTGGGAAATAACTTAATTTTGAAGTAAATAATATCCCTTCTTTCAAAACAAGGAAATTGGATGAGTCTTATTATTCTCTAGTTGTAGTGAACTCAAGGAAAACAATGAGATGAATCAGGATTTTCTGGATTCAATAGTTACTACATTGGGTCTCTGTTTGGTTTATCTATTTATCATTTCTTAAGATGAAGCAAGAGAAGCTGTTATGCTAGAACTCAGTTGAAGAAGAAGACAAGATGTTTGAATGAATTAATATTGATCAAATAGATTTGGTTCATTGTGATAAAGAGATCACACATGGCTTGCTTGCCAATGAGCTTCAACTCAATTGGCACTTCCCCATAAGATCTAGGTGGATGTTGAGATTGTAGATTTAAGACCCAATAAGTTCATATATAACTTATGAATCAAAATAAATAGATAAAAATCTATATCATGTCTTCCATTAAAAATTTAAATAAAAATAAAAAGAAGAAAGAGTGACTCTTTTCTTGGGTAAGTCACAAAGAAAAAAAAAGATTCACAAAAGAAAAGGAAATCAATCTTTTATGCCTTGGTAATAGTCGCAAGATACAAGGGCGAGCTGATAGTCCAAAATCCAAAGTCTAACCTCTCACTTGTAGTCAACACTAGCGTTCAAAGCCATCTTGTAAGATCTGAACTAAGAGAAATTAATTTTCTATGTATGCATCTTTGGGAGGGGGGTTGAATTTAAGCTCCACCTTGTGGACTGACATTATTTGTTCTCCATTCTAAAATTGACGTTCAGGGTAAGGAAGTCAGGCACTTTTAACTTGGCATTGTTGGGAAAATGATTATTGCATTATGGGCAGAGGAAAATCATCTATAGAGATAGGTTTTTTGTCTTAATGTGGGGAAGAGTGGAGACAGTGGTCAATGAAGGTAGTCATGAAGCAATGCTTAATTATCTGTTCTATTTTTGTGGATTCTTAAAATCTTTTCATGTAAATTATAAGGGATCAATTGTTAATGTTGATAAAGATGGAGTTTCTTATACAGTTATTACATGTGATTTAGTTTGATCCAAATGGAAGACAATGTTTGACAATGAATGGTTATCGAGAGATTGGGCAGATAGTTCGTAGCTTGGCAAATAGGCATACCGGCGGTCGCCTTCTTATTGTCCAAGAAGGTGGATATAATGTTACATATTCAGCTTATTGTCTTCATGCAATGCTTGAAGGTGCGCTCAACCTTTCATGTCCACTATTATCTGATCCCATCGCTTATTACCCGGAGGATGAGGCCTTTTCTGTAAAAGTAATTGAATCCATCAAACAGTACCAACAAGACACACTACCATTTCTAAAAGGCGCTTAATATGAAGGTATTTGCTTTACATTCTGCTCTTATAATTTGTTCTCCACTTGTAAATCTTTGTATATGATATTCTATTTAAATTAATAAGTAGTAAGTTAATTGTAAATGTTTGTTATTTTAATTTAGAAATTAATGTTTTACTCATCATGGTAGGCAGGAGCAAAACTAGAAATTTATCATGAGGGGAGCCAAAGCTAATATTTGTGAGAGATTTAGAGTATTGTAGTAAAATTTTACTTTTACATGTATGTATGGATAGTCATTTACTTTTACTAGATTTCTTTTCAATGTTTAAAACTCTATAATGACTATTATCTATTATATCAAAAACCTTTATCCTTCAGGGTTGCACCCAAAAGAAAGTTCAGATGGGAGCATGATGCGATATGTGTTTTGAAGAGAGAGTTTTTTTTGGGGGGGGGGGGAGAGGAGGAGAGGGTGTGTGTTAGTTAAGTTTTCTGTTTTTGGACAAATTTAGTTAGGTTTTTGGATTTTAAAAAAAAATGGTGATTGAAATGTTAGGGGCATTGCCCTGCCCCCCCCCCCCACCAGGACTAAGCTTGGTTTGCCACTCTTTGTAGGATTCAAAGATGATTCCACATTAGAATTGAGGTTCTATTATGCTGCTAATTGTGTATGTGTGTGTGTGTGTTTTGAGGTCTTAGACACATATTATTGTTACTGAAGTTTACACAATCTTTGTTATATGGCATAGATCTCCGTAGCAATTCGTTGTATTCAGAATTTTGGACACCTTTGTTCTTCAAATCATAATATCATTCACAAAAGGAGTAGTCATACCAAATCCTCTGATTAATGCATATGTTTAAATAAGTTATGAACCAGTTTAAAACATGTGGCTTAGGTTTTTGTACCAATTGAACTCTCTCTCTCTCTCTCTCTCTCTCTTATGAGCAAAACATGTTTCTTGCTTGGCTTTCTGATTGACTCTGTTAAAGTTGATAAATTAGGTCTGTGTCATGTGGAAATTGTCACTTGCTGGATACAGAAAAGATAATTCTTGAAGCAGGTTTTTGCTGTCCATTTGTTATGTTGGTTTTGGAGTTTGGACATTTTCCACTACTAGTAGATGCTATCATCTATGTCTATAATATTCCTTTTCTGAATTGTAAATAACCTCTGGGTAAAATTCCACATCAGGTTAATTTTCACTTAACCATTTTTTGTAAATACATTATGCAAAGTGAAGGTGTTGGGGGCTTCCCCTCATTGTCTCATGTGATTCAATTTGCTTATTGTGAGGGTACACATGGAGTTTTCTTAAAGGGATAATGACTCCTTGGGTCACTAAAATGAATGACTTTCCATAATTAATCAATGCATGGTAGTCTATAGGTATACCATACTTCTAGAATGATTCCTCATGGAGTTCCACTCTTTTTCTCTTGAACCAATTATACAATGCAGGATTTATTTCAATTCAGATAGTAGTTTGTATTCTTTAGTTTGCACTTTTGCGTTTTTTTTTTTTTTTTTTCTAAACAACGATAAAAAATACTACAAATTTTACTACATAAAACTTACAAATTGATGTGATAATATATGTAATTGGTGGACTTCAACCACCTAATAAATATGTTTGAAATGTATTTTTGGTTATTTGTGATACATTAGTTTATAAGTTTCATATAGTAAAAGTTGTAGTGTCCCTAGCATCACTCCTTTGGTGGCAAATTTTCATCACCAAACTTTGAATTTATATGCTATAGCTGGAGGAATTATTAAGTCCACCAGGAGGACCGATGACGTAGTCTTCCCTAATCCTCCAACCAATAAAATATTGTTATCTATGCAAATGTAGCATCACTTGGTAATTTTTTATTTTTTATTCCTTGTGTTGATTAAGAAACTCATTCACACATTTGCATAAATAGCATCATCTCATTGGTTAGGAGGACCACGTCAATAGTCCTCCCGGTGTACCTAATAACTTTTACTTTATGAAACTTATAAACTAACGTATCACAAATCACCAAAAATACATTTCAAGCATATTTATTAAGTGGTTGAAGTCCACCAATTACATACATTACCACATCAATTTGTAAGTTTTATGTAATAAAACTTGTAGTATTTTTATCATTTTTCTATTAAAAAAAAGTGCGAACTAAAGAATACAAACTACTATCTGAATTGAAATAAATCCTGCATGCTATAATTGGTTGATCTTAAAGGAAAAGAATTGAAAATTTCACGAGTCATCAATGACTGCTACAGCGCAATTGTTGGGTGTATATTGATTGTTGGTTAGTTTAGATTTCTCACTCGGAGGTAGATAGATAGTCAAAGCTGCTTTAAAGTAGACGGTTTACTCGTCACCTTTGCAGAAATTATGCTCTTAAGATTGGTCCCATTTGGCACATCAATTCAAAGTCGCGTGATCAATTAGCTTGGTAATTATGAATACATATCAACTTATTTGTGTACTCGAATTTTATTCTGATATATGTTACTATGTTAGTTTTTATTTAAATCAACTAATATATAATATCTTTCTAAAACCCATTTTAGGTCTTTACTCTCTTTTTCTTTTTTTTAACAAAATAAACAGTAAAAAAAAAGCTATCGAGGGTTGTTTTTATTAATTTATTCGATTTTAATGTTTATTGTGTGAAAATATAACTGTATCTATAATAAACAAATAAAAAAAATCTGAGGATCTGTACCTAAAAATACTTTAGAAAAAATGTTGTTTTTTTTGGTTAAGTAATATAAGGGGAATGAGAAAAATAGATGAAGGACTTTTTAGATGTAAGTTTCAAACCCATCCCAAAACTCCCAAGATAGCTTAGGCATGATAAAAACCAACATTTCTGTTTTAAAGGAAAATTACTTTTCATTTCTCTGTATACTCGGGGAGTATGTGATGGACTTCTAAAGTCAAATTATATGATATGATATGGGCCTAACTAGTGTTCTTTTCACCATTTGCATCTTGTGGTTATTCCGTCAGTGCTCAAGAATTATCAATCCAAATTCTTCAATGGGATATGAGCTACTTTTCCTTTCCAAAATTTATATGCTTTGATCTCAACGGACTGCCTGTCATTAGTTTTCATTATTTAGTGGCTTAGGAATAGGAAGAAAGACAACAGAGCGAGCATCACTCCTTGAGCCAACAGGATTTCTTGAAAGGCAATGTTTATATTTCATGTCAGTTGTTGCACACGATTGTACACACATGCCTTTCGCATTGAATCATGAGTCACGATTTTAATTTAAAAAGTTTTGAATTGAAATCTTGACTTCAAGCCACAATTTTAGTTTAAAAAATCTGTATATAGTTGCTTGCAATAATAGGTATGAAATAGTATTTATCATTTTTCAAATAAATTGACATTCTAATTCTAAAACTATCATCATATTCATGAGGTCATGATGCTCTAGAATTTCTAACTTCAAGGTCCAATTGGGTCCACACATACATACCCGTTTATAGTAGTTTAGGCTATTTTTGTAGACTTTCGCATCGCACGGAAATATGCCGACGAAAGTTCAAGTTTTCAGACATTATTGAAGAATTTGATGATGGAAAAAGAATTGTTAAATGAGGTTAGTTACATACGTTGCCGCCCCGTGTTCTAACTTCTAAGGGAAATCATCTCCGGCATGCGACCACGCACCTGTTTCATACTCTTTTTTTTTTTTTTTTTTTTTTTATCAATGTTTCATGCTCTCTTGAAATAGCGTGAAAGAAAGAAATTTAGTTAAATTACTACATTAACCTCCCTTTAAATTTACTGAAATGATATTCCTGTTTTCACTCTTGAGATTTTGTATATACAATAAACTAGTTGCTAATCTGTGTCATGTATGGGAATTTACTTATTTGTAAGGTAAATTAGAATAATTTTATAAAATCTTAAATTGATTAAGAAACTACACAATTACATGGTTTACTTTTGTATAACTTCAATTTGTGTTATAATTTGATGAAAAAGTCATTGCTTGAAAGTGCAATGACTTACAAAATATTTGTCAGACAGTTTCAATAACTGCAAAAAAAATAACTCAAAAATTTAAATATTAAAACTTCTGAATGACCAAAAAATATTAAAGAATTATATAATTCACTGTTTAAAAACTATTGAAACAAAACAAAATATATATGACTAAACAATAAAGAAACATAAGAGAAAGATGGATTACATTCAAAAGAATAATTCATGGCTATAACTATTAAAATGAATCAAAATATTCAAAGCATATAAATTATAGATAATATATACATTTGTGTGTGTGTGTGTGTGACTACACAAATCCAAATGTTAAAATTTTCAAAATGCCAAAAAATATATATAATTAAAGAATAAGTTATTGAAACAATTCAAAAAATAAGTGATTATTCAAAACAAAAATATAAGAAAAAGAAAAAAAATTACACAAACCCATAAAAGCAATAAGTTTTAAATTTTAAGAAGTCTAAACTTTAAATGAACCTTATCAGTAAGGCTGTCCAACCCACCCAACCACCCGACCCCACACAGGTTGGTTGCTGGTTTTACATTTCAAAACCCGTGACACCCGACCGAAACCGAAACAATTATCCTCTCTGGTAAATATTAATAATTTTGGACTAAATCCGGTGAGATCCTTCGAGATACAGTGATGTTCTGGTGTTCCTCAGCTCCAATTAGGCCATCCTTGGTCTTCCTTCGCTCAAATCAACTCCGATCCGGCCATCCTTGGTCTTCCTTTGCTCAGATCCAATGTTCCTCGCTCAGATTTGCTCAAATCCGGCGGTATTGGGTTAGATCTAACTTAGATCTACGCAAATCCAGCTATTCTTGGTTAGATTGGGCTCCAATCTACTCAAATCTGGCGATAATGTATTAAATCCGGTCGACCTTCAACTCAAATCGACGAAGATATATATTTTCCTCTGCTCATCGTCGCTCATCATCGGACTCGAACGACCTAATTGTTCGCCCCCCTGAGCCCGGTCGACTCGACTCGTGGTGGTCAACGGTCGGTTGCAGGTCCATTTTTGTTCCACCAAACGTAAGCGGGTCGAGTCCGGGTTGAGGCCAAAACCGACTCAAACCGACCCGTGACAGCCCTACTTATCAACATGTGACCCATGCTAAAAATTGTTGAGCAAGAGTCCACGTTGAGATAATGAAAGCCATACCTCCTCTTAATATATCCTATATATAAGTTTTTTGTTTAAGAAATTAACATACTTTCATATCGTGAGGTGAATTAAAGACATATGTAGTAGCAACAACTTTAAATTTCAATTATTGCAAGCTTTTTTATCTTGTAAAAAACAGTTAAAGAGAGTTTGGTGGTTCATGTACAAAAGTTCACTTTTAAAAAATACATGAAAAACAAAAAAATAAAATTTTATTTTAACAAACTAGGGGAGAAGAAAATAACAGAAGAAGAGCTCAAACCTTTACTCGGCTTAAAAAAAATATTGGGATTTGCACTACTTTTATAGTATTCATGATTAACCTCGCAAATTTGGAGATAAATGATCAACGTTTGAATTTGAGTTTAATTTGAACTTGTTAGAAAGATAAAATTTCACTCCTTATTAAGTTTGGACTAAACAAAATAATTTCATTTAAAAATAATAATAATGATGAATTTGAGTTTAAGTTGGATATGTTAGAGAGATAGAGTTTCACTCATTGTTAAATTATCAATGTGTGAGTTTGAGTTTAAGTTGGAATTGTTAGAGAAATAAAGTTTCATTCTTTATTAAGTTTGAACTAAACAAAAATAATTTTATTTAAAAAAATGATAATGATGAGTTTAAGTTTAAGTTGAACTTATTAGAAAAATAGAGTTTCACTCCTAGTTAAGTATAGAGTAAACAAAAATAATTTTATTTTAAAAAAAAATAATAATGTGGCAAGCTCTGAAGAGGTCAATAAAAAGCCAAAAGGTTCGATGTTTATATATATATATAAAAGTTTATATTCTCTCTCACCCTTACATCCGTAACAGAATATATTTTAAGGGTAAATTTCAAATTTGGGCTAATACCAATAAGGTTTGAGAAAATTCAAAACTAATAAATTTGGTTCCCAAAATCAACTTAGTCTCTAAACGCTATTAGGCTCGTTAGTCATTCTCTCTTCTCTATTTTAGGAACCAAGTTGGTTTTAGAAATCAAATTGATCAGTTTTAAAATATCTCAAATCTTGTTGGCATTAGCCTAAATCTCAAGGTAACTTAATGAAATCTGCCATTTTTTTTTAAGTTCTCTACTCTTTAATACAAAACTTAAAGGGTGAATAGTAATCCCTCCCACTGTTTTTAGGCCGGACCAAACCGAGAGGTCGAACTGTGAAAACCGAAAATCGGGATGAAAACCGGTTTTTTAAGCATAAAGAACCATATTTTTAGTTAATTCTGTGAACCCCTAAAACTGGGGTTTGACTGCATGAACCGGTGTCAAGAACCGTGCGGTCCGACCCCTTAGCAATTTTTTTTAATAAAAAAAACTTAACACAATTTTATTCTACTTAATTAAATTATCCATCTCTTACAAGGAATAAAAAAATTATAATTAAAATCCTTCAAAGATATTCAACTTTACTTCAAAAATTAATCATAAATTTTAATGTTTTCATGGTTATTATTTTATTTTATTAACTTTCTTATTTAATTATTAAATATATATTTGAAAATCATTAAATATTCCTCACATATATAGATATATTAGTCAATTTTGCTAGTTTTATGAATTTAATATCTATATTTTGTCTTTAATTAATTATGACATCATTACAGTTCGACCCCGGTTCAACCTTAGTTCAACTTCAAAAACCTTAAACCTCTCTTTTACGGTTCAATAAACGGTCCAAGTTTCAAAACCTTGATCCCTCCACCGGCCTCAAGAAAGGAATGTCATTTTGTTTATAGTTTAAGTATAAATTTTTTATAAAGAGCGTGAGAGTATGATTTATATGTTGTATTTAGTGTGATAACTCAACTCAACTTGAGAGCAAGACTCCTTATAACTCACACCAATAACAACATTGAGCGACCAAAGACTTATAATATTCAAAAAAAAAAAAAAAATGCAGCCCAACCGCCATTCCCCCTTAGCCGCCTACTTACCTTGTGTTTGTGACTAAGTCGGAGGTTAAGACTTAAGACTAGTGCGATCCAACAAAAAACAGAAGTCGTTTAAATTAAGTGATACATGAATTGTTCAGCAGTGCTTTGCCACAATCATAATTGGCGGAACTATCAGCATAGTCTTGCCAAGACTGAGGTTGAGGCTTAGGGTTCGTTAAAAAAAGGAGATTGTTGTAATCATTTTTCTTGTGTGAATCTTTATTTCATACTCGAATCATAATGAAAGCATAAACTTACGTGTTTGATTTATTTAAATCAACCTCAATGGAGAATGTCAATTCATAATCATAAAACCTTAGTGGCGTGAAGATGGTGTAATTTCGCTATAAAATATATATATAATATATGAATGGGAAGAGATACGATGGAGTAGTTGAGAGGGAGAAAAGGACAAGAAGATAAGAGAAAAAAGGTGAGAAAGTACATAGTTGAAGTTGAAATATTTGATGTTATCTTTTCAAGAAATTATTTCAATTAATATGGATGCTTTTGCCTGATAACAGTTGATGAAAATGACATTTCAAGGAAATGCATATGATATACAGTATTTAGAGAAGGAAAACTGTCGGTAACTCTGCTTTCTTGATGAAAATGAAACAGATTTAAATTCGTTAATCCTGCTATGATTAGTACCTTTCCTTTTATTTATTCCAAAGCAATGGTTCCACTTCCAGTAGTATATTACTCATTGCATTTGTACACGAATCTTGGAGGTTGACATCTTTGTGGGGTTACTCCCTTTTGGGGGGCTATTTTCTCTCTATCTATATCTCCTTTTATTTAAATTTATTAGCACTGTATTTGGGACGGTTTATGGAATAAAAAGAAATATGATTTTCTCTACTGTACTTTGGAGTTTATAAAAGACAAAAATAATAATAATAATAAGAATAATAGAAAAGACATGGGACAGTATATATTTGTATTATTATACATTTTGCAAATTAATTATCACTTTTTTTGAAAAAGGATAGAATCTATTATTCATCATTTTTTGGAAGAATACTTGAAGAGAACAGCTGTAATATACTGTTAGTACATTCTCATCATTCCTCAAAAACATATCTTCCAAACTAGACAATGGTAGCTCACATCACTACTCAATTTCCTAAATACCCTTGATTCAAGAGTATTCATTCCAGCTCATATATAGCATAAACTCAAAATGTAATCAATGAAACCCAAAATCACCCGTATCAGATTATGAAACAATTATGCAAAATGAGATTTTACTACCGTGCATATACAAATATTACAAGTCACAGTAGCTTATGCAAAACGATATTTTTATTATTTCTTTTTACTTCTTGAGTGTGAAGAAATAGAATAGAAGGTGATTGTTGCAGGTAAAGAAAGTGAAACGATTGAAAAAATGGTATTTTAATAAAATAAAATATAGAATAGATAATCATATATATGAGTATTTTGAAAAATTGTTAACTGAATATATGAGTATATGAGTATTTTGCATAAATTAATATGAATGTTAAAGTTTGTATAGGGAATCCAAGGCATTACAATCGACATGCCGACGAGAGAACATGGTGGGACTTCTTGATATGTCCCTTAGGTTTTGTGTGGTTACCAAATAGACAGCGTGACATTTCGAGGCACGTGTTTCTGTTGAGGATTGGCAATACGAGAACCATTGAAGAGGATAGCGGAAATGAATGACATTTAATGCTTTCATAACAATTCAATGTCCTCATTGGTTCATTTTTGTCGGATTGTCAAACTTGACATTTTTTAGATTTGTATTTCTTTTCATTTCTTGCTACTGTTTAAACTTCTTCTCAAATAAGGTTTAAACGCATTGTCAAATTGAGATTTTGTTGGGCTTCCTCTCCTGTGTGAGGAAGTGCATAACAGGATTTATAAAATAATAAAAATAAAAACTAGGTTGGCATGTGGATGTGGGCGTTTACTTATGTAATCATTTCTCTCCTAGTAAGCACAAACATAAATACAAATACGGATATGGATATGAATACGATACAGTAATATGAACAATTATTAAAAAATTATAATATAAAACGGCTAATACAAAACAGATACGGCACATTAAACAATAAAGGAGTATTTATGCTTCTTAATTTCTCTTCCATAATTTAGTTGAGAAAGTGAGAAACCTTAGTCATGTCATTCACTTAGCATTTCAGTTCCTTCCTAATGATGTAAGAACTGAGAACCATGAGCACTGTCAAAGACAAAATGGTCTTTTTTTATACTTTCTTTTGCTCTGTGTACCTGAAGATTTCTTTACTAAAAAGTGATGCTTTGTTTGGTTGTCAAGAATATATATATATATAGGAAAAGAAAAAGAATCGGAAATGATATCTTTTTTCATTATTTATTCAACATAGATTTTCTTTAAATGAGTGAAATGTGGAGAGCTACATGTAGTACTAATTTGTTTTTAGTGGTGAATTCAAGTTATTCAACTCGATCAACTCGCTTCGTGGATCTTTAAATAAAGTATGATATTTCACATGTAAGTTTCTAATGATATTCACTTTTCAGTTGTTAATGGAGTCTCATTGTGTATCATTACGGTAGAATATATGTGCGAATGGCTACATAATGTGACTGTCTTTTTTAATGCTTCATGATGTTTAATACTTCAAAGTATATGATTTTTTGGTTTTAACATCATGAACCACTTTTGCTCACTTTATATTTGAATTTTCCTGATCGATTTGCACAATATCACCGAAATTTTTCACCTTTGGAATGCTTGGAGTCGAGTCTCTATATAGCTTTATGAAAAAGATTAAATTAATTAATTGGTTCATATTGTTTTCTTTCAAGGGCATGCTTGTACATACATCATAATGTCTCTAACAATATTAAATTTTTAAAAACCTAGTGGATGGGAGAAAGCTAGTTTGACTAAATTTGGATTCTAAAGCTTTGATATCCTCAATAGGTCACAATTCCTAAGTTCATCTACGGCTCTACCATTAGACATTAGCAATAATGATTTGTTTAATACATGGGCTCACCCTGTCTAACTTTGGTCGATGTGTTGTTACTTGTTACAAAAGCCTCCTACACATCTCCCACCAATATCCTATTAGAATAATTTTAGTGATCAAATATTTAGGGTTTTATGCCAAAAAGTCATTAAAAAGAAAATAATTTAGAAGCTTCAAAGCAACTTAGATTAATCTGCTAGATTTGTTAAATGCCTAACCTGATAAGAGTTAACCATTAGAGTAACTACATAATTAATAAAATTAACCATTAGAGTTAACCAATACCCGCTCTCCTAAGTGCTTTTTATGCCCTCTCTCTCATATAAAGGGAAGCAAAAAGTAATTAGGCATCAAGTGTGAGAGAGACCTAGCTACCTTTCCCGGCCATTTCTTTTGCTCGGATAGATATGGCTTATAAGAGAAAATAAATAAGGAAAATGCTAAAGTTATTATAAATGTTACTGCACTAATCGTACAAATTTATGTGGTAATAATGAATGTAATTAGTGAACTTTAACTACTTACTAAATGAGTGTTTGAATTCTTTTTTTAGTGATTAGTGACACATTTGATTTGTAAGCTTTATGTAATAAAATTTGTAATATCTTCAATATCACTCAAAATATAAATACATGTCTATACTCTATAGTAGTATTCATAAAGATATGAACACTTATCTCTAGGTTTTGACAAAGACTTTTAAATTCACACGAGTAAAACCAAAGAATTTTGAATCAAGACATCTTTTTATTATTTCAAGTAACGAACTAGATCCCCCTATGAACTCTTAAGACTTATTGGTATGTAGGTACCATGCAGTTCCCACATACTAGCACTTACAATAGTCCGCTAAAATATTGAAATTTACCAATACAACCCTAGACTATAGAACATATAAAGAGCACCAAAAGAAAGAGAATGGACATTAGGGTTTATTCTCAATGGGTGGCTGAGGGAAGCCACCTCCTTTTACGAGCTACTTTTATCTGTTTAAAAAAGTATACTTAGCTCCCAACAATAAACTCTACAATTAGGGTTTTCTTTGATAGCGAATTGTTCACATGGACGTTTATTGGGCGTAAGCATATGGCCCAATACTGACCGTTTTTGTCCACAAAGAAAAATTTTACCCAAATCGATTTGGAGGAAAATTCCTCCAACGTACTACATAGATGTTGAAAAGACCATCTACATGAACTTTTAATCACATGAAATTTGTAATGAGTTGTGTGACTTGTTTAAATAATTCTTGTAAATAGGCTTATAAATCGTCATGTAATAAGTTGTAAAAGATTCTTCCAAAGTGGTTAAAAAAATTTATCTAGAAAATTAAAACTAATGTGAAAGGATTTTAGGGATACATATGATTGTAATCAATCAGTGCAAGTTAATTATGTGTAAGCTCAAATCTCACAAATTATGCAAACAAGGAATAAAAATAATTTAAAATCAAGGGCAGGCCAAGGGAGTTTGAGGAAGAAATTTCAAGAGCATGACTCTAGTTCTTACACAAATTTGTCAATGTCCAAGATGTATAGAAGATAAAACCTCAAAGAGCTAGATTCTTACCCCCATGGTAACCCTAATTAATAACTTAGTACTTATAATTTTTAAAGGGGTCCCTTTTTTGTGTAGCAATCAGAGAATAGCTACTAGGAAGTAGGGATTTTTTTTTTTTTTAATGAAGAGATAGGATTATATTTTTATGAATCGTGTTAACAGACATCATAAAGTGCCTGTTAAGAAATTGCTTTATGTCAAATATTTTACTTTATATTATATTTTTTTACTAGCTTTATGGGATGTGGAATCAATTGAGTAACTTTTTAAGTCTCACTTATCACTTCAGTCATATTTTTAGTCTCTCATCAATTCAAGCCAATTTTTTTATTAACCATACCTTACAATAACTCATCATTAATGGGCACTATACAATGCTTGTTAACATTTCCCTATTTTTATTAGAAAGCAATAGCTGGACACATGAAATGTTTTCAAGGAAAGCTACATTTCGCTCAAGGAAACGCCTGAGGAAAGAGTTTAGTCTTAACTTTGTTTTGTGTGAAATGAAATCAAAGATATGAAACATGTGTGATTACTAAGTCCACCACAAATTGTATTGTGGCCCCGCCATGGCTCTCATTGTATTCGAGCATAAAGTTCAAATCCCATAGCTTCATTAGTGTGTGTGTGTATATATATATATATATTCCTTCAAAAATATATTCTTCTTTTGCTAGATTTTTCCTCCCACCAACATCTAATGCAGGATCATTTGAACGAGCATGCTTGTAGGGCATTATATGAGCACATAATTATAGAAACTTATTACTAGTTTGCATATGTTGCATAATTTGTAAGAATAATTAACATGATAGTTGGGGAAATATGGATTCGAATATTGAATGTTTCCATTGAAATCACTAGGAAGTGTTATTGGAAGGCTCTTGATATGAGAATTATTCAAACAATTATTCAAACAAGATAAAATGTACCATACATCTTGCTTTCTTTAAAGACAACCGTTGGAAAACACACACACACACAAAGAGTAATTATATTTTAAACTTATAGTTAAAGGATAGTTTCAAATTAAACCTCCACATTTAAAATAACAAAAAATATATATATCAAATCAAGCATTTTGTGCATGAAGAAATGCTAAAAACTTGAACTCTAGCTCCTCTCTCTCTTCCGCATCTTACAATAACTTAAACATGCCTAATAGTAAAAGAAAAGTACAATTATTCTAATATTTAATTAACCTAGTTAATAGGGTAACAAATTAATGGCCAGAATTCATTCAAGTCATGTGGTGAAAGAACTAGCCGACACAAACTAATTATCATCTATTGGGGCTGCATTGTCTGAAATATCTTGTAATTGGACTTTGGAGCCAGGAGTTAATAGATTCAATCCTATTGTACTGACCACAAAAATAAATGAACAAAGAGAAAAAGTAAAAGTCTATTGCATTAAAATTTCCAACATGAAGCATATTCTTTCTATTTCTTAATTTCAAATATCAATAATTTATTGTTTGTTATGACTTATGACCCCGCCTCATATGTTTAGACAAAATTTGACTGATCTTTCATTTTACAAATAAAAAATCACAAGCGCAACTGACACAATTTAAAAAAATAATAAT
The DNA here is from genome assembly GCA_014183005.1 of Castanea mollissima. Taxonomy (NCBI): domain Eukaryota; kingdom Viridiplantae; phylum Streptophyta; class Magnoliopsida; order Fagales; family Fagaceae; genus Castanea; species Castanea mollissima. The sequence continues at coordinate 34,845,479 of JACAVU010000006.1, read as the reverse complement.
TATTGAAGTAGTTGATTGTGACTAATGAGAAAAAAATGATTTTCATAAAAAATTAATATTATTCATCATTTACCGTTAATTATTTTAGCAAATATGAAAAATATTGTGAAAAAAAAGTTATAAACGTAACATTAGTCCTAACAAATATATGGATAAATTTTTACCAATCACAAAGGATCAATTATCAATTGACACTACTTGATCTATGAATATAACATATCATGCATTACCTTTTTTTTCTCCCCAAAATATTTAACCCACTTGGCCATTTCTCTTCTACATTTTTTTTTAATGTAAATCATCGCCCACTTTCTCTTCTAACACTACAATTCTTTCTGTTGTTGATCATTTTCTTACACCAATTCTCTTTCTCCAAGAGTCCAAGTAAAACTAAAGATTTTTCTTTTCAAAGAGAATATATTTTTCTCATCTATTTTTCAAAGAGAATCTGGCAATCCCGGAATTCTGTTTTCCTGCAGAGAATTTTTTAAGTCCCAAGAGATGCGGCTTCTAACTACGACTACGAGGAATAATAACTTCCAAACCGAAATTACCGGAGCACTCTTCTCAATAAGCCGACATCATAACCTATAATCTTTGCAGGACCCACAGTTTTAGCTTTGAGCCTACCATACCTACAAGTGTACACTATTATTTTCTAAAGTTTTTCTTGATTATATACCAAACCCAAAGCTGGTGAAATCAAAATCTTTTTTGACACTGCCACTCTCTACATTAATTTAATCCTAATTCTATCTAGAAAGTTATAATTTTTATTATAATTATTTTATTTTAATAGACTGTAATTAACCGACATTATTTTTATATGAATTTTTTCTTTTTCTTTTTATTTTTCTCGTAAATAGCTATGACAAAAATTATGTTTTTATTTTTTTGGTACTAAATTTTTTGCTTCCAAGATTTATTAGTTCCTATGTGGCTCCTATTTCTATGTGTTGTGTGTCGCCTTCGCCCATGCTGGCACAGTCATTTTTAATAAGATATTTTTATTAAATAATAAAATGTAAATTAGAAGAAAAAAAAAAAAAAAAAAGGATGAAAAAAATAGGAATGGCAAAGAGAGAGAGAGAAAGACAGTGATGGTGGAGATGGACTACTGCTTTTGGGTTTGTTCCCTCGAGAAAAGGATAAAAACCACAAAAGTAGAAGCTGATCTCTATCTAACAGTTTTTGTCCCTACATAGAACCTCCATTTTCCCGTTTGGGTCTTCACCATTTTTTCATAAAAACCTTTACTTTTCCATGCCTGTTTTTTAGTTCACTTCCCAAGCATACTGTTTACTGTATCTGGGTCTTTGTTTGCATGTTGTACTTAGGTGATATGAGTAAGTGAGTTTTAGCAATCATGTGGGTTTTCTAAGTACATTGGCATTTGCTATTTTCTTCATGGAGGTTGGGCTGTGCGTTTGTGTTGCCCTGTGCCTTTTCACAGTGGCTAATAGTATCACAGACCCTAGTGACTTCAAAATTCTGAACGATTTCAGAGAAGGGCTGGAGAATCCAGAGCTTCTCAAGTGGCCTGGCAATGGAGATGAAGACCCATGTGGCCCTCCATCTTGGCCTCATGTGATCTGTTCAGGGGATAAAGTGTCACAGATTCAGGTTCAGAGTCTTGGTCTCATAGGACCTTTGCCTCAAAACTTTAACCAACTCTCAAAGCTTTCCAATTTGGGCCTTCAAAGAAACAAGTTCAATGGGTCATTGCCCACCTTTAGTGGGTTATCAGAGTTAGAATTTGCCTACCTAGATTATAATGAATTTGATTCAATCCCCTCTGATTTCTTTGATGAACTTAGCAGTATTCGTGTTCTGGCTTTGGATTACAATCCTTTTAATGCGAGTACTGGTTGGTCTCTTCCAGATGGGTTAGCAAAATCAGTTCAATTGACAAATCTTTCTTTGGTAAATAGTTATTTAGCTGGACCATTGCCAGAATTTCTAGGCACATTACCTTCTCTCTCAAACTTGAAGCTTTCATATAACAATTTATCTGGCATGATTCCAGCTAGTTTTGGGCAGTCATTGATGCAGATCTTGTGGCTGAATGATCAAAATGGTGGAGGGATGACTGGTCCAATTGATGTAATTGCATCAATGACTTCACTGACACAGCTTTGGCTACATGGAAACCAGTTCACAGGGACTATTCCACAAGGCATAGGAAACCTGACATCCTTGAAAGATCTCAACCTCAATGGAAACCAACTTGTTGGTCTCATTCCTGAGGGTTTAGCAAGTTTGGAGCTTGACAACTTGGACTTGAACAATAACAGGCTAATGGGTCCAATACCAAAGTTTAAAGCTGGTAATGTTTCTTTTGCTTACAATTCTTTTTGTCAACCTGATCCTGGGATAATATGTTCCCCTGATGTTATTGCACTTTTGGATTTTCTTGGTGATGTGAATTATCCCTCGAGTCTTACTTCTGACTGGTCTGGTGATGACCCGTGTCGAGGGCCATGGTTGGGATTGAGTTGCAACCCCAATTCCCAGGTTTCTATTTTAAATTTGCCAAGACATGGGCTTAATGGTACTCTAAGTCCTTCAATTGCAAAATTAGACTCTTTGATGGAAATTAGGCTTGCAGGAAACAATTTAAACGGTGTTGTCCCTGATAATTTTACTGCATTGAAATCATTGAGATTGTTGGATTTGAGCGGAAACAATCTTGAGCCACCGCTACCAAAATTTCATCAAAGTGTGAAGGTTATTACTGAGGGAAATCCTCTGTTTGTTGCTAATCAGACTGAGGCTCCACTACCTGCAAAGAATCCACCACCCATGAGTCCAGATTCTCCCTCTAATAGTACACCACCCCGTCCTGCCCCTGCACAACAAGCACCATCCTATAGACCACCTCCCCCACTTAGGGGCTCAAGCTCTAATTCTTCTAGTTCTGTTTCAGTGCAATCCCAACCAAAAAGCTCCAAAGGATTGAAAACAGTAATTATTTTGGTAGGAGCTGCTGTTATTGCAGTTGTGGTTCTTCTGGTGATTATTTTATATGTATGCTGTTGTAAGAAGGGGAAACACACTTTAGAAGCTCCTAGTTCCATTGTGGTTCATCCTAGAGACCCATCTGATCCAGAAAATATGGTTAAGATTGCAGTGTCGAATAACACCACTGGAAGTTTGTCTACTCTAACAGGAACTAGTTCTACAAGTGACACCAGCAGCGGAACTGAAAATTCTCATGTGATTGAATCTGGGAACCTGGTCATATCTGTTCAAGTTCTCCGCAAGGTGACTAAAGATTTTGCACCACAAAATGAGCTTGGCCGGGGTGGATTTGGAACTGTTTATAAGGGTGAATTAGAAGATGGTACAAAAATAGCTGTTAAGAGAATGGAGGGTGGGGTGATTGGCAGCAAAGCGCTGGATGAATTTGGGGCTGAAATTGCTGTTCTGTCTAAGGTCCGGCACCGCCATTTGGTATCTCTGTTGGGGTACTCTATCGAAGGCAACGAAAGGATTCTTGTGTATGAGTATATGCCTCAGGGTGCTCTAAGCAGGCATCTTTTCCATTGGGAGAGCCTGAATTTGGAGCCACTATCTTGGACCAGGAGGCTCTCAATTGCATTGGATGTTGCTAGAGGAATGGAGTATCTTCATAATCTGGCTCGCGAAACCTTCATACACCGAGATCTCAAGTCTTCAAACATTCTTTTGGGTGATGACTTTCGGGCAAAAGTTTCAGATTTTGGGTTAGTCAAACTTGCTCCAGATGGTGAGAAATCTGTTGCTACTAAGCTTGCTGGGACATTTGGATACCTCGCACCTGAATATGCTGGTAAGATTTTTTTCCCTTTTTGGCCCCCTGTCACTTCTCAATTTTGGCATTGGTTATATATTAGTTCATAAATATTGAGGATGTAAAACAAAACTACATATGCCATGATTTACTACTACTGTGAATATAATCTCTCTTTTTTTTTTTTTTTTTTTAGTTTTTAGTCAGTTCTAAGATGGCATGCTTAATCCCTTCTAGTGCCTGTTAATTCCATTTCCAAAATGCAAAAGGAGGTAATTTATGGTCTCAGTTGTGTAAAGTTTTTACAATTCTGAGTATTTGTAATTAGAATTTCATTTAGTTGCTGTGGTCACAACTTAATAAAACAGGTACTATTACCAAAAAGATATTGAAGATGATGCTGGAAAATCACTACTTGTCTACTTAGGCTTTCTTCTACGCAACAAATTTTCGTACATTTGAGTGAGCATAAAAGTTGCATTTCAGAGAGGAACATGGTCCAAGATATCATGCAAATTAAAACTATGTGCATCTGATAGGCCCCTATAGAGTGTTTCAATTTATGTCACACCAATTTCCTGAAGCGGGACAAAACCAAAACAATACAACAATAAAATTGAAGAACAAACAAAAAGGATAGATCTCACCTTGGAGTCAACATAAAACAAGAGAGAACAAACCTCTAGGAGTTCGTCCCTAAGGTTAGCTAGAATCAGCTCCAGATCATTGGAAATTTCCAAGAGAGATTTTATTAATCAATAATACTCTAATCTGTCTCCATACGAGTACAATGAACAATACTATGCTTATAGACTAATAAACCTAGTGGACTTAGGAAACAACAGTTCTAATTGACTTGGGAAATCCTCATTATTGACTTACAAAAATAATCTTGATGGTAGGAAATAAAATACTAATTACCTAATTAACTAATAATACCTAACAGAAAATCCAAGTGACCCCAAAATTAAATTAGACTAAATTAGAACAACTTTTACACACTTCCCACATTATTTAGAATGCACATTTACTTATATTTTACACTAAATGCAAGCTTTTCTTTCCTGTTCTTGTTAATAAGCTCTATGTTTTGTTAGCCCAAAACTTTTTCCTTTTTAATATGCTTTATTTCTGAAAATGCCCCAAAGTGATTGACAACCTGCAACATAGCTATTTCAAGTTTCTGCTTTTCTGACAAAGATTGTTCTGGTAGAGATCAATACTAAACTGCAGATTTTTAGAAACACAACTATATACAAGTATGTGGTGTAAAGAAATTAAAAAAGTGAATTTAAATACTGCTTCCAATGAGTATGATATAGTTATAGACTTATGACTCTGATCCTTAGTGTATGTCCAAATTAAACTGTTCAATTGTATTTGAATTCCAAGGTAAACAATTTCTTGATCATCAAAAGGTCAGGATCTTTGGGTGTTCTTGAGATGATAGCCTTTTCAAAATTTTGTCTTTATATCACATGGTTTGATGCACTTAAGGAGTCTCCTGATATATTATTTCTATGGGTTTCAGTGATGGGGAAAATCACAACTAAAGCTGATGTGTTCAGCTTCGGAGTGGTGTTGATGGAACTTTTGACTGGATTAATGGCACTTGATGAGAGTCGTTCAGAGGAAAGCCGGTACTTGGCTGAGTGGTTTTGGCGAATCAAATCAAGCAAAGAGAGTCTTACGGCTGCCATTGATACAGCTATCGATGTAGATGAAGAGACCTTTGAGAGCATCTCTATCATTGCTGAACTTGCTGGACATTGTACTGCGAGGGAGCCATCTCATCGGCCTGATATGGGCCATGCAGTGAATGTGCTGTCTCTACTCGTTGAAAAATGGAAGCCAATGACCGACGAATCAGAGTATATCTCTGGAATTGATTACAGTCTACCCCTTCCACAGATGTTAAAGGTTTGGCAGGAAACAGAAAGCAAAGTCAGTTTTACTAGTATTTATAGTAGCAAGGGAAGTATTCCAGCAAGGCCTGCTGGATTTGCAGATTCCTTCACTTCTGCTGATGGTCGATGAGTAAAGTCCCAGTCAGTTCTAATTATTGGGTTTTGTTGCATTCTTCTCAAATATGTTGGTTATTTAGTTGATCCCAATATATCTACATTGTGCTTTCGTGATTGCACACAATAATTTCATGGTTAGAATTCATGTGCCCAAGGTATACTTCCCTCAGTGCTTCTGGATTTCATTCTTGAACTCTGAGAACTGGAACAGTGATGTAGATAAAGAGCAGTAATTTATACTTTGTTTGTTTGTTGTTCCTTGAATTATGTGGTCTGCTTTTATACCTATTTCATTTTGCTTTGTTAAGACTCGATGTCATTTAAAAACCTATCAAGCATCAATTAATTTCAGATTTTCATCATGACTTCTTGATTTTCCCCTAAATGTTCTATTTCTTTTCCCTCTTAACCAACTGTGGGGGCCCCAGGACATGTAAGTGGAACCATTTAAAAAAAAATTAGAAATATATTTATTACTAAAAAATTACATGAGTACATAAGAAATAACAGCCTACATGCCAGGCAGAAACGGAAAGAACCATAGCTCAGTTACAGTGAGCTCATCCATCACCTAAAAACCATTTACACAATTGCACCTGGACCCAAAAAAGATTATGGGCTCAGGCCCAATGAGCCTTAAACAATGAAAATTTGTAGAGCGTGGGTTCGATATCTAGATTAAAGGTACTGAGAACTTGATAACAGGTTTTTATATGCCAACACTTGTAAACAATGAATGATAATTGCAAATGGGTCTCCTCGGACTTGAGCCGAGGACTCTTTCTTTACTATTTCTCTTTCTTTCTTTACTATTTCTCTTTCTTCCTTAAAGATTACAATTCTTAATTTCTTTCTTTTTTCTAGACCCTCCCCCTGTCTCTATGGCCTTCACTGCCCTTAAATACTTCTTTCCCTCTTACTTTTTGGACGGTGACTAGAAGTTTCAGCCTTACTGTTCAGGGGTCACTTCTCCATTAATGCGGCCAGGAAGGTAGGTGCAGAGTCTTTAATGCGGAGATGGCAGCCTTTACTCTTGATATTTTTTTAACACTAGTGCCTCTAGAAGGTTCAGGGTCTCCTCTTTTTAACCAACAGTCTTCCCAGAATTCTGTCTTGACCTTTGTAGTGCATCTCCGAATTCTCTTGGAACGGTCCGAGGAGGAACTCACTCTCGGCTGTATTCTCGGACCCTCGGCATATGGGCCAATTCGTAGAGTTAACAAATTCTTAATTCTAAAGCAAGTCGGCCCTCCATGCTACAGTCCAAAGGCCCATATGCCCACTTGGGTCCTTTTACTCCCCACAATAAGTGTAGAGGGTATGTGTTGCATTTTTATTGATGCCCATTGGCTAGTTATCCCAGTCATGAGGAAAAGGAAGCCCTGCAACTAGTAAATTTTGCTTTTTGTACTGAGTTTGATCAGTTATGGATAGGGGAACCTCCCCTTGTTTTATAATCATATTGTAATTAATTCTCTCTTCTTTATTCAATAAAGATTTATTTTCTGTCTTCTCCTCAAAAAAGAAATAACAGCCTACATCAACTGAGCGGGCAAAGCTTCCAACCAATTACAATCATCAAAAATAGAAATAAAATACTTTGCTAACAATACAGAAACACTATTAGATTTGGATGGAAGAAAATCCGATGGCGTGCAATCCAGGCAATGTCATTAACCAAAAAAAAAAATTGCTTCCTCATACTTTAAGTTTTCTTATATATACTTTATTCAAATATTTAAAGAACTTCTATAAAAACAAATAAACTGTTAATAAAAAGGATGCGAAATCGATTTTATCCCTATTTGCATAAAATATAAATAAAAAGATAAATGATTTAATAATAAAACTATATCTTTTTTTTTTTCTTCACTATTCTACCTCCCAAATGCATTATAAAAAAAATAACACATAATTTTATTATTAAAGTTGGGAGGAGGTTTGGTTCTTCATCAGGTAAGCTACTCGAGTTTATTGTCAGCAGAAGAGAAATTGAATCGTTACGAAGTCCTTTAGGGAAATGTCGATGTATAGTGTTAAAAGGGATTTTTTTTTTTTTTTTTTCTCCCCCAGTGTTAAGGACCGGCTCTCATTTTACTAATATACTATTAGATTCATCACTTATTGCTGCATCAATTCTTCTACAACCACACATTTTGCTGCAAACATGTTAAAATGGCCACTCAAAGTAGTAGGCTATCTCACTTTCACATTAATTCATCATTTTTTTTTTTTTTGCAAGACTCAAAATCAACCACTTAAAATTTGTGTCATTAACTCAAACGATCATCTAATGCTATTGAAATTGTCCTAATTTTTACAACTTGATGATATGTGTAACTGAGATAAGTTAACCACCACTTTCATATAAACTCACCACTTACAACAAAAGTTGTGTCCACACACATTAACTAAACCTATTATCCAAGAATATTGAAATTATCTTAATTTTTGCCACAACTTGATGACATGTGTGACTATAATAAGTTAACCATAATTTTATATAGGGTCGCCGCTTGCTGGGTCCACACTTTTTCTCAACCTGGTCTCACACTTATTCGCTTACTAATTTGAGCGTGACTACCCTCCCCGTTTTCACAATCGCTAACATGCTGGGTGAATGTTTACAAGTAAAATATAAAGAGAATCAAATACTGGTGGGATGAAATTCAAAACCCATGCCTGATGTTGGCCCTTACCCCGAGGCCATCCAGCATGATGGTCAATCCTATACTTTATTATCTTTTTATATTTGTGGCCAAAATTAAATCCACGTAACCATGTTCCAGATTCTATCTTTTGTAAAAAATATATTCGCTACTCATGAAGAATAACAGCCAGTAAAGAATACATTAACTCCTTTCATCGCTCTATCTAGTTCTCTTTCAATTCGATCCACTCATCAAACAAAACGGTATTTTGAAGTTTGAACAACAAAATGAACGTTACCGCCTACACTAACACAGCCACCCCAACCCAACTCTCTTCTCCTCCCAAGACACCAAAACCACCACTCCCAACCCAACCCTCCTCCTTACCAAACCACCGTCACCGCGTGTCTCTCCCACAGACCAACAGACCCACCATTGACCCCGTTGTCTCATGGACTTCTTCCATTGCTCGCCACTGCCGAAATGCCCAACTACCGGAGGCCGCCGCAGAGTTTCAACGCATGAGACTAGCTGGGGTCGAACCCAATCACGTCACTTTCATTACGCTTCTCTCGGCTTGTGCTGATTTCCCACTTGAGAGTGTGGCTTTTGGGTCTTCAATTCATGCTTATGTTCGCAAGTTTGGTTTGCTTTCAAACAATGTCATGGTCGGTACTGCACTCCTTGATATGTACGCAAAATGTAGACACGTGGATCTTGCGAGAACGGTTTTTGATGAGATGGGTGTGAAGAATTCGGTGTCTTGGAATACTATGATGATGGGTATATGAGGAATGGAAAAGTTGAGGACGCGATACGGCTGTTGATGAAATGCCTGAGAGAGACGCGATTTCTTGGACTGCTTTGATTGGTGGGTTTGTTAAGAAGGATCACTTTGAGCAAGCCTTGCTATGGTTCCAAGAAATGCAGCTTGCCCGAGTGAAACCGGATTATGTCACCATTATTGCAGTACTTTCCGCGTGTGCCAATTTGGGAACCCTTGGTTTGGGGCTATGGATGAATCGATTTGTTTTGAAGCAAGACTTTAAGGACAATATTAGGATAAGTAACTCTTTGATAGACATGTATTCCCGATGTGGATGTATCGAATTTGCTCGTCAAATCTTTGAGAAAATGACGAAGCGAACCTTGGTATCATGGAATTCAATCATTGTAGGCTTTGCTGTTAACGGTCATGTAGAAGAAGCTCTGGAGTTCTTCGGTTTAATGCAGAAGGAAGGGTTCAAGCCGGATGGGATCAGCTTCACAGGAGCTCTTACTGCATGTAGCCATGCTGGATTAGTTGATGAGGGGCTCAAATTCTTTGATGAAATGAAAAGAGTTCATAGAATTACCCCTAGAATAGAGCACTATGGCTGCATGGTGGATCTTTATAGCCGTGCAGGGAGGTTGGAAGATGCACTGAATGTGATAGAAAACATGCCAATGAAGCCAAATGAAGTTGTGTTGGGGTCATTGTTGGCTGCTTGTAGGACTCATGGGAATGTCAGTTTGGCTGAAAGGTTAATGAATTATCTTTCTGAATTAGACCCCAGTGGCGATTCCAATTATGTTCTCCTTTCGAATATATATGCAGCCATTGGTAGGTGGGATGGTGCTAGCAAGATTAGAAGGACAATGAAGGCCCGTGGAATACAAAAGAAACCGGGATCTAGTTCAATTGAAATTGATTGTAGCATTCACGAATTTGTGGCTGGCGATAACTGCCATGCTGAAACAGATCACATTCATGCAATGTTAGAGCTTCTGTCCCTTGAACTGAAACTATGTGGTTATGTACCTCAAACCTGTGAAAGTGAATCTTACGAAGATGATTAAAACACATTATTGAGGTTTAGCAACAGACACAAGAATGTAATATATGTTTTTTGTTATATACTAATCAAGTTAAAGACATCATATTTTTCGCCTATAAATTTCTGTTTTAGATTGATTGCATGTGAAAATTTGTTAGCTCCAGAACCATGACTAATTAATCTATTCAGGAAAATGAAAGAAGAAGAAAATCCAAACAAAATTGTTCATTAAAGATTTTTTTTTCTTAATAAAAGAAAGCGTGTGTAACGTGTGATAACATTTTTTTTGTCTACGGAACCAACCAAAGTGTTACAAAAGGAACAATCTGGTCATTTCTTTAACCTCACAGGTTTGAAATTTCAAATTTAAAAATTATAGTAAGAGATCAGTTTGATTTTGAATCAAAATTCAGGAATTTTTTTTGCATTTTCTTTAAATTAGATTGAGTCTATTTCACCACAATGCAAAGCTAATGATCTAAAAATGGCAGATGTTACAAGGATATGGATACACATATACATACATGTATATATGTATGGATACACAAGTATATATTTTAATGCAAAATGGAAGACTACAAAAGGAAGAATGATATATGTATAGAAAGAGTCGGTCGATCTTGCCATACTGTTGTAACTAGAGCTACAAAAGGAAGAATGACATGCAGGGAACCAATCGTAATGAAACCTGAATGTAAAGGTGAATGAAAGCCAATACATCACCATAGTCTACATAGAAATAAAATTGCTAATTCAATATTTCTGTACAAGCATATTGTGTTATTAACCAGGCTAGGTATGAAACTAATAAAAAAAATTACACTGAAAAATAGCTCCTTACAGAGCTTAATTGAGCAGATTATGATGATGATAATTGTCAATCTCAAATCAATCATTATTCACAACTCACAACCTCAATCCCTTCAAAAAGACACAATAGCGAACATAATATCTGTATAAAGAAAGAAGTGTGTCACCTTAAAATTTATGAATATATTCTTGAAAAGTATAATGATCTCTATTTGTTGGCCAAACTATCCTAACGGATCCTTTGCCCAATTTTGGACATTTTTATAGTAGTTTCAGTTCAGCTCTTCTACAACTCATGAAATACCAACCCCTTTCATCTTCTGGTCAATGTAATAACTTGTAGCATGTTCTTATCATCCCTCACCGATCAATATCACTTAAATATTGATAGCAAGGCCATCAAGAAACACTTGAACCACGCAAAGGAAGAGCAAAGAAACCAAAGAATTTATGGTATACTTCGATATGGCATTTCCATGAGTTGCCACCAAAAAATATTTCTCAAAAGAAGAAGCTGGCAAAGGTGAAATGAGCACTCTTATCTGTTCGCTTGCTAAATGCTTCAGCTCAGAAATGACTTTCAATTTTCATGGTGATCCAAGAAGTCAAAATGTCTTCCTCTCCAACATAGCTTATTGAACTATAGAACTCATTCAAGCGACAATCTTAAGCCCATGCAGGAAAATGATTCACAAAGATTCTACACTAAGTCGCTTCCCATAAACCTTCTCTGCCACCCTCTCAGCCACCTCCAGCTTCCCATGAATTTTACAAGCAGCCAACAATGCGGCCCAAAGAGCTTCATCAGGCTCTATCTCCATTCCAAAAATCAACTTTTCCGCTTCCTCCACCTGGCCTACCCTCCCCAACATATCCACCATACACGTATAGTGCTCCAGCCCTGGTTTAACCCTAAATCTCCCCTGCATCATCTTGAAGTACTCCTTCCCTTTGTCTGTCAAACCGCCATGACTACATGCTGTCAGTACCGTCGTAAAAGTCACGCCATCTGGCCTCTCATTAGCCTCCAACATCCTATCAAACAACCCAAACACTTCACCAAACATCCCATGCATTCCATACCCCGCCATCATCGCTGACCAAGAAATCTCATTCCTCACAGGCATTCCATCAAACACCTTACGCCCATTTTCCAAATCACCACACTTCACATACATTGTTATCAACGCGTTCAAATTGCCCAAATCTAAGGCAAACCCATTAACCAAAACCGCATTGTGGACTTGCCGGCCAAGTCGTAGAGCCGATAACCCGGCGCACGATTTAAGCACAACGGGCAAGGTGTGGCGGTCAATGGGTTTGGTAGCAAAGAGCATTTGGCGAAAAAGGGAGAGAGAGTGAGAGAAGAGACTGAGAGATGAGTAGGCTCTGATGATAGTGTTGAAAAGGTAAGTGGGTCGGCGAGTGGCAAAGGAGAAAAGAAGGTTAGCTTGGTGAAGTTGGGCACAGGAGGCGTAGGAGGAGATGAGCTTAGTTCGGATGAAGTCGTGAGGTGAAATGCCGAGTCTAATGGTTCTGGCGTGAAGACGTTTGAGATTTTGAAGGTTTTTGGTGGAAGAGCAAGCGTCGAGGAGTGTTGCGTAGAAGGGTACGATGTCACGAGTGGATGCCATGTTAGCTCTTAGAGCAACGCATGCAATAACATCACAGAGATCTATAATTCTATGGATTAGTATTATTTCTTATTAGCCGCAAATAGGGATTTTTTTCAAAATTACATTAATTTTTAAACAATTTTGTTAGTTAGCACGTTTTTAAAATTATTTAAAAAATTGACATCTCGAGTGTAATAGACTCAATTTTGGGAATGCTAAATTGAGTTTGTTGAACTCGATTTCAGGATCATGGCATAAAAATCGAGTTTGTAGAGCTTGATTTCATTTGAATTGAAATTGAGCCTTGCAGACTCGATTTCTTATTCATGCCTTTTCCGTTACACTCTTTTTCTCACTCAAAAGAAATCAACGAAGAAATAACAAAATCACGAAAAAGAGAGGCGGCGACAGAAACCCACGAAGAACAACACCCAAACCATGAAGACAAAAAACAAAACAAACCAAAGAGGTGACGACAGTGAAGGATCTGAGAGGCGACAACAGCGAAGGAGGCGGTGGCGGCAGCAATTGAACCTTGGTGGCGAAGGTTCTAGGATCCATTACACTCATCTCTTGATTCTTGATGTTTCTCTCTTGATGTTGCCAACGAACATGAGAGAGTGAGAGACGGAGAGAGCATTGCTGTGAAATCGAGTATGTAAGGCTTGATTTCAATTTAAATGAAACCGAGTTCAATTGACTCGTGTTCAGCACTCCAAAATCAAGTTTGTTGCACTCGAAATGTTAGTTTCCTAAATAGTTTTGAAAACATGCTAACTAATAAAATTGTTTGAAAATTAATGTTATTTAAAAAAAAAACCACAAATAGTTCTGAACTTCAACAAGAGAGTAGTTGTCTAAATTTGAAAAAAATTTATGAAAAAAGTGATTAACTTTTTTTACAACTTTTTTAATTTTCGAAAAAAGTTTTCTAAAATAGATTATTAAAAGCCACAATCATTTGCCTTCACCAGGGCCGGCCTTAGGACTAGGCCAATTGGGGCATTGCCTAGGGCCCCGTACGAGAGAAAGGCCCCAAATTTAGGGGGCAAAAATTGTTTTTTTTTTATAAATATTTTTTATAGATATTAAAAAAAAAATTAATTCACATTTTTTTTTCATTATTAAAAATGCCAAAGAATTAAATAATGCTAGAGATAGAGATAAGACAAATTTAAATTAATAGGTCTTACAAATAGATATGTTACTAATCACAAGGAATTCAAATAGGAAAACGTTAAAAAGACTATAAATTTTACTACATAACTTTTTTTTTTCTATATAAAATAAAAATTCTACTCTACCCTAATCTAAATATATATGTGTGTAAAATTTCCTCCTATAAACTTGAATCCCGGCTTTTTCCCTTTTACACTCCACAAGCATTTATATTTATGGAGTGACCACTGTACCAAAAGTACACAGTGGTTTATATAACTTTTTATAATTTGATGTGACAATGAATATAATAGGTGGACTTCAACAAACTATTAAATGCATTTTTGAATGAATTTTTGTGATTTGTGATATATCTTTGTAATTCTCATGTTGTAAATTTTGTAATGTCTCTAGCATTTTTGTAAGTCTCATGTCATTGATCACATTCGTTACAACATCAGTTTATAGTAAAATTTGTTATAATTTTAGCATTTTCTTTAAAAAAAATCATATTAAAGTAAAAAGAATGGATTTAAAAAAAAATTATTATATAAAATGCTAGTTAAATATTATTTAAGTGATAACATAAATCCCCATTTGAAGATTTCGCCTTAGGCCTTCAAAACCTTTGAGCCGGCCCTAGCATTCATGACCTACAAAACAACTGAGAGGAGAGAGGAGATAACATGGGAAATAGATCATACAAGTTAAAATTAAGTTCCCCTCAAAAAAAAACAAAACAAAACAAAAGTTAAAATTAAGTTTGGTTGATCTATACAAGTTAAACCGAATTTAACCATTCTTTGGTTGAATATTCAACCATATTTTTGAAATATATATTAACAAGCATGAAATTCCCTTTCAATCTCACTATTTACCAGCAAGAATCAGGCTTAAATTGAGATATGACGAAAATATGAAAGTAGCCATTTTGTGGTTCTTTTATGGAAAAGCTACGTAATTTTATTTAAAAAAAAAAATGTTAGATTTTTATTTAAAATGTGTTATAATTTTCTTAGAAAAATAGCCCATATGTTCAATAATTTCAATAAACGAGTATGCACGTGACATTCTTTAAGAATTTAGCCAATTTTTCTTAAGTATTTAATTCCAAGTTTTATTCATGGTCAAGGTTATACTATTTAAACTTCATTTTTATAAGAACAAAGTCTAACTATAAAATTGATTTTTATTTAAGACTATAACCTTACTCAATATTTTTTTATTAGAAGTGAATTTTGACAAATTCACCATTGGATTACATCTTCTTTTTATATTCTCTATACTTGCAAAATTTCTAAAAAAATAAAGATCAATAGTTATGTTATCAATAAATAATTTAAATTGCAAGTTTTTTAGTTTAAAATTATGCAAAAAATATAAGCTTATAGATTATATAATAAATAATAGACATAAATGCATTTTTAGTCCCTACATTTTGGCTTTTTTCCATTTTGGTCCCTATATTTTAATTTCACCACTTTTAGTCCCTAAATCAAGTAACGTGTGTTATTTTGGTCCTTTCCGTCAGTCAACAGACGGAAATATCTGAGGTGGCTAATGGAGGACTTAAATATTATTAAAAATCTATATTACCCATAACACGTTAGCATATAAATTAAAAAAAATTAATTTATTAATTTTAACTAAATAAAAACCAAAATTCACATGAATTAAAAGAAAAAAGTTTCTTGAACAAAAACACCAACCCAGATCTAAAAGTTGCAGCCCCACCAACCCAAATCTGAATGCTAGACTACCTATGAAATAAATACTTCATTCTAATTTGAAGCTTCTTTCTTCCTATTGTTTTTATTTTGTTCACTCTTTAGGTTATGCCACCTAATCATTCAAATGCAAATTCATCTAATTTAGTGCAAAACACCACAAAATTTGGACCCCAGTTTGGCATGAATAAAAATCCTCAAATTCAAGTCCCTTTCAATAATTCCAATGCCCATTCAAACCCCAATATAAGGTCTTTCATAAATCAACCTAGTTTCATGAACCCACCTTTGCAAAATTCTCATTTGGGTATGCCCTTGCAAATGCCAAATTCTTCTCAAGTTGTACGGTGTTGTCCCTATACCGTCTCCTTCAACCTTATTTCTGTTTCTCTTTCTCTAACCACGAAACCCAGATATACAAAATCACAACTCAAACTTAGATTTTCTCATCTTTCCGAGAAACCAACACAAAATCAACTTAAACCAAACACAAACCAATCTCTAGCAAGAACACAAACATATACCCAACAGCAGATCTAGAGCCAACCCACAAATATCAAACCTAGAAAACAAATTAACTCATAAATTTCAGAACTAAAAATTTGAAACAAACGAAGACCATTAGAGCAAGATTCCTTCAAACCCAACTGATCCTTGCAACTTTCTAATACAAACAAACCCATATGAAACAGAGAACCCAAACCCATATAAAACTAAAACCATGACCGAAAATCTAAGATTTTGAACCTGAGAAGCCTAGTCTTCGAGTGGAGGTGTCAAAGTCTTCGATCTCGGCGTGGTTGGCCGCCTCCATTGGTCCATAAAGCTCCATTGTTGAAGTGAGCCCGAGTTTGAGATTCGATCTAGACGAAGTCCCATTCTCAAGCACTTAATGAGTTAAGGAAAAGAAAAAGATCAAAGACCCATAAATCCCTAAACCCGAACCAACCACCATAAAACAAACCCAGAAAACTAAAATTCCATAAATGAAAGAGGGATGCGCTCTGCGTATTTTGTTCATATTTGGGTATTTTGAGTTTGTTAACATTTGGATATGTGCTGGGTTTACTGATGATATTGAATTGAGTTTGTATTCTTGTTGTTCAAGTTCAAGTTAAATTCAGATCTTAATTCATGTTACTTTTCATTTTTAATTCTGTTTTTTATTTTGTTAAATTGAGAAATTATTATTTTAACTCATATTTTTTCTTTTGTTAAAATTGAGAAATTAATTTTTTTAAAATTATAATCTGATGTGACATCAGTGATGAGTGCCACATGGATTTTTAATAATATTTTAATTCCTCTGTTAGTCACCTCAGATATTTTCGTCTATTGACTGACATAAAGGACAAAAATAACACGTGTTAATTGGTTTAGGAACTAAAAGTGGTGAAATTAATATGTAGGTATTGGGAAATTTAGACCCCGGTTGATAGAATTAACAAATTTTAAACCCAAGTTGTTAAGTAGATTTATTATGCATAAAACTTGTTAAAACAAACAAACATCAATATCATGTCAAAATCGTAGCAGCAGAAAAATAAATAAGACAAGATATGATGACCCGAAAAACCAAAGAAACCAATTAGTTTCACAGTAAAAAAATCTGGGGAGAAACCTTCTCGAAAAACAATTCACTATAGTAAAGAAAAGTTTCAGATCTAGTACAAAACCTTTGCCCCTAAACTCTACAATCTCCGTAGATAAACTCACAGCAAAAACCTTCTACCGGTTCAGACCTTCTAAACTCTTCAATATATGAACGCCACCCTTTGATGCACGGATCCCAGTACGTGACTAACTCATTTTCACAAATCCCAGTGCATGACTCACTCACCAACTTGAGAAAGAAGAATGTTAGTTGCAAAATTCTTCACTTCATCAATAATGAAGATCAAGAAGCACTTAGTTACAAAACCCTATGGCGCAAAAATGCAGTAACTTCTTTCTAAGAAAATAAGGCTTCGGTCACCTTTTGAATATGGTCACCTTTTGAATACGTTCACCTTTTGAATATGTTCTCCTTGTATTCTCTTATGTGACGGCCTCTAAAATAAGTCTTATATATGCCTAGAATTATGAGAAAGAAACCCTACACAAATACAAAAGCCTGGCACAAAAATCAAATTTGAAAATTCTGATTTCCGTAACCTCGATAGATACCTCGATAAATAGCAGATATCGAGCCTTATTAAACCTCAATAGATAGCTATCCGTTAAGCAGCTGTCGAGCAGGTGTTCGCAGGTATCTAGCAGGTGTCTAGCAGGTGTCCAGGTTTAGTAAACACATTTTCTTCACTTATTTCTTGGTCCAATCTTCATGACTTTAATACTAGACTTGAATAACATGTTCTTTGAAGTATTAAGCACATCCTAGATCTACTCAAATACAAGTAAAGTACGTTTTGTCAAAAAATTAGCCAACTACATAGAATATATCCTTAACAGTAGGAACCAAAATGGAAAAAAAGCCAAAATGTAGTGACTAAAAGTGCATTTATGCCTAAATAATATCCAATTGGCACAAAATTTGGCATGTGTATTAAGGGCGTAAAAAACATGCAATTTAAAGATTAAATTTTTATCAATGTAGTAATGTTTATTTTATTGAGTAAAGTTGTAGCCTTAGACTACAACCAATTTTGTAGTTAAATTTTGTCTTTTTTATAATTTATATTTTAATTGATAGATAGAATTCTACTTAAACTTAATGTAAGTGTGTGTGTGTGTGTGTGTGTGTGTGAAACTCCCTTCTAGAGACTTAAACCTCAATCTTTGTCCCCCACACCCCACAAACACTTATATTTTTGGAGTAACTACCGCACTAAGGGTGCATGGTAATTCTTAAGCACTTATACTTATAGAGTGACCATGACTTATGGCAAAATCTTGAATTGCCACGTGACTTCAATAAGACTTGACAATTTCTCATCACTTTGCAAAGGTGAGAAATTGTCAAGTCTCATTGAAGTCACGTGGCAATTCAAGATTTTACCACAAGCCATGATCATGTTATGTCACATGTAGGCATATATAAATGCATATTTCAAAGTAGCGTTGAGTATTAAAAATTTAGAGTTGTTCATTTAATTTTATTTTGAATACAAGTTGAGCTCAATCAAATTAGGGGTAATTACAACTTACCCACCTATGGTTTGCCTCAAATTTAATTTACCCACCTGTGATTTCATTTTTGACACTTTACTCACCTGTGGTTTATTTTGTTAACGCTCTGTTACCCAACTCTCAATCTACTATTACTCTAACACGTTTGATCCCAAAATCAAATAAAAAACAGATCAAACACTCCTCTACCCTAGCAACTCTCTCTCTCTCTCTCTCTCTCTCTCTCTCTCATTGAGGATGCTACCCACCTGAGTTCTTAGACTTGTTTATGCTTGGGATCCTCTGGGTGATTTCTAGCAAGGAAACCGTGGAGTTACTCTAACACGTTTTATCAAAAAACAAACAAGAAATCAGATCAAACACTCCTCTCCCACACATTCCCCCACGCTTGCTCACCCATGCTAAACCCTTAGACTAAGAAATTGACTAGGTTTTGTTTATGCAATGACACCAAGGAGGAAGACCCACAGATTATGGAAGGAGACCACGAATTCGTGTTTTGGAACATTTTGGCTCTTGAATCAACTGGGTTTTATTTGTGTTTCTCTTGAATTTGTTCGTGTTCCTCGCCCTCTTATTCTAAGTAGATTTCATGTTTGAAACCTAGGGTTTTCCTTTTTTTGAAATTGGGTTTCTGCAAAGTGGCCATGGAACCAGAAATTCGAACATTAAATTAGCCTAGTTATTTAAGTGGTGTGTGATATTTTGATCCTATTTGGTCAGGTGGGAACATTAACTTTAAAATATAGAATTAGCTACAGAGTGAACTAAAGCACGTAGCAGATTTAATTTCTATCAAAGCACCACCTATGTTAGGCTATTATTACTGCCACTTTGATTTTTTAACACTAAATTTCTTGTTGGGTTTCTGCTATAGATACCTGTAAAGTGGTGTCTTTTTTAAAGTCTTATATGAGTGGCTGGTTTAAAGTATTAGGATTTCTTCCAGGTTTGAGTGGCTTTTTTTTTTTTTTTTTTTGTATTCATCAATGTGGGGCTATTGGAACGTGTGTATCTATGGTCCATTTCCATGTGTTTGTCTCCCACAAATAGAACAAAAACTTTTTAATAATATTGTCTGTTTGGGTGTTGTGGTTTGTGTAGACCACAGGATTAAATTAGCCTAGTTATTTAAGTGGTGTGTGATATTTTGATCCTATTTCCACTAGGAAAGGTCAAGTGGGAACATTAACTCTAAAATATAGGATTAGCTACAGAGTGAACTAAAGCACGTAGCAGATTTAATTTCTATCAAAGCACCACCTATGTTAGGCCATTATTACTGCCACTTTGATTTTTTAACACTAAATTTCTTGTTGGATTTCTGCTATAGATACCTGCAAAGTTGTGTTTTTTTTTTTTTTTTGTAAGTTTTATATGAGTGGCTGGTTTGAAGTATTAGGATTTTTGCCAAGTTTGAGTGGCTGTTTTGTTTTATTTTTGTATTCATCAATGTGGGGCTGCTGGAACGTGTTTATCTATGGTCCCTTTCCATGTGTTTGTCTCTCACAAACAGAACAAAAACTTTTTAATAATATTGTCTGTTTGTGTGTTGTGGTTTGTGTGGACCACAGGATTCTATTTGGTTTGAGAATAATTTACATGCAGATGTAATATATTTCATCTTTCTCAATGAAAAATAAGCAATGCCACCATACTAAGTCTAGGTTACATTTGACTTTGTAGTTTTTTATTATTTTTTTTTCATTAGGTGATACTGTATATGATACTTTATTATTTTAAATTGATTTAAATTTGATAGACTTTAGACTTTAGATGATACTTTATTGTTTTAAATGATACTTTATTGTTTTAAATTTGATAGATTGATACTTTATTGTGTTGTATTTTATATGCAGATGGCTATCTTGAATTTCATTTTTGAGATTCATCATGGTGGAAGCTTTGTGTGGAACCCAAACTTAGTATATTTAGGTGGCAATATTTCTATTATTGATGACGTTGACCCTGATAAACTAAGTTACTTTAAAACATGAGATATGTGTGGTGAGTTGGGAGCATCTAGTACAAGTAGATTTCATTAGTTTATTCCTGAAGGTAATTTGGAGCAACGGTTAAGACTTATAACTGAAGATAAGGATGTAGTTTATATGTGTGAGATTTATGCTGAATGGCCAATAGATAGGATAACACTATATGTCGAAGGTGTTGAGGAGCCACTTGTAGTTGAGGAACTTGGGTAGAATACAGAAGTTAATGAGGGAGTAGTGGGTTAGAATGATGATGTTGTGCATGAGGTGCATGAAGAAGGTAATGCGGATGTTGAAGGAGGTGATGATGTAGTAGATAAGTCGAATGGTGTACAAGAATGTTCAAGTTTTAATTGGATGGAGGGAGGGTTTGAGGGGCCAGATTTTGATGATGATGTCTTTGGGAATATGGATGCTAGGCCATCTATACATGATGTAGTTAGTGACAATGCATCAGCCCCACATAGGCCTACTACAGCTGATAATGTCAATGTTGCCCCACGTAGACCTACAACAGCTTAAAATGACATGGAATTAGCAATTAGGTCTAATGCAAGAGAAAATGGGTGTTTGGAAGAGTGTGAGTGGATTGAACCACCTATTGAAGATGACATGGAAAGTCTGATAGGGTTTGATGGTGAGCTAACACCATTGTTGCAAAAGAACCAGTGTTTAATGTCCAAACTGACATGAGAGAACTAGTGTTAAAGATGGGAATGAAGTTTCCTAACTCTAAGGTTTTTAGAGAGGCCTTGAGGGAATATGCTATAAAAAAAAAAGCCGGCAAATATCAAATTCAAACAGAATGAAAAAAAGAAGATATCAGTTTATTGCATAAATGAATGTGGATGGAAGTGTTATGCATCTCAAATATCTGGGGAATCGACAATCCAAATAAAGACATTCCATCCAGAATGCACCTCCTTAGAACCTTCCAACACAGCCAAGTGGCTGCAGGTTATGTTGCAAAGAAGTTTGTGCTAGGATTTTGGCAAGAATCCCACTTGGACAGTAGCCAGTGTTAAACATCATGTGAGGCAAAAAAAAAAAAATTGACATAAGTATCATTAAAGTGTATAGGGCAAAAATGAAAGCTACTGATTTGATTACTGAAGATGAATAACTGCAATATGGGAAGCTTAGAGATTATGCAAAGATGATAAGATTGAATGATGTAGAAAGTAGGGTTATTCTGCAAACTAAAATGGAGGATGGAAATGCACAGCCCAAATTTAAGAGAATGTATATTAGATATAATGCACAAAAAGTTGATTTAAGAGAATGTATATTAGATATAATGCACCAACCATTAGGCCTGCACCAAGTACTTAAACTCTAGCTGCATCTAGGGCCAACTGGGTCTCTTCCTCCTCACAACCAAGCTTCCATACCCCTAAAGAGACATGAGATTCCTTACCATCATCATCCTAAGTATTGCAGCTTATCAACCTCTACTTATTTCTATTTTTTTTTCTCTTGATATTGTTGGACCATCCTACTAACTGCTACATTTCATTATGTAGCCAACAAGGGCCTCTAGGAGCACTACTGGTGTAGCTGGTCAAAGAAGTGGTGGTGGTGCTACTATGGGGTTCAATGGCAGAAAGTTTGGTGTATTAAGGCCACCAAAGTTTCAACCACTTGGTGGAAAGGGCAAGAAGGCCAATAAGCACACTAAAAATAGTAAATGAAGTAGATCATCAATTTTTTTTTTTTTTTTTGGTTCCCACATTTAATGTAACTAGTATTTAAATTGGTCAAGTTTACTGTTTTGGTTGGAAGATGTGTATGTCTGATGTGTGGTGGACTAGTTGTTAGGTTTCAGTTGTAATCCTATATGCATGTGGCTTAAAGACAAAACTGATTGTCTTTACTTTTGGTAGATGATAACATTATATACGTTTAGTCAATGCAACAGAACTTTTATTTGATGCAGCAAAATTTTTTCAATGCATCAGATTTTATTTGTATTACTGAGTTTTATTTAATGCAGCAGATTTTCAATGCAATAGAATTTTTTTTCAATGCAACAGATTTTATTTGCAGAAGAAATTTGTATTGCAAGGAGGATTTTTATTTAATGCTTTTTATAACAAGCAGAAAGCAAAAATTTTAGCAAGCAGAAATTTTTAGTAGCAAGCAACAGGCAAAAGCTTAATCATATTTTCTTGCAAGAAGTAACAAGCAGCAAGCAATATGCTTGACCCAAAAGATGATTGTCTTTTCACTATTTTTTTTAGAAACTTTCATTCTTTGATACTTGTGTTAATTAGGGAAAATAACAGGTTTTCATTTGGAAAGATACTTGTTTAATTAATGTGTATTGGCAGATTTTGTATTACTGAGCTTTGCTATCAAAGCAACAAGATTTTGTATTACTGAGCTTTGCTGTCAAAGTAGCAAGAGAAAGTATGCTTGACCCAAAAGATGACTGCCTTTTCACTAGTTTTTTTATTTAGAAACTTTCATTCTTTGATACTTGTGTTAATTAGGGAAAATAACTGGTTTTCATTTGGATAGATACTTCTTGTTGTTTCATTTGGAAAATAACAGGTTGTCATAAACACCTTAATGTGCTATACAATATGAAAAATGAATTGTTTAAAAAAATATACAAAAGAGCCAAAAAGGAGGACATAAGAACAGCACAATAAAGCAATCAACAAAATGACAAGCAATGCATATAACATTAACATACATTAGAGCTTTCACATGTATCTATTACATATAGACCTCCATGCCAATAAGAATGGAACTTAAATTGTAACTTACAATAAACAAGGACTTAAATCTGTCCAAATAGGGTTGGTATACCACCAAAATGAATTTAAATACCCATCCACTTTTTTCAACATCCCCCACAAGCATCATGGCAGACTAAGGTTCTTCACCCTTATATTATTGTACATTGTGGCAAAACACAACAACAACATGACAAAAATGAAAGATAATCATGACACTACTAGTGCTAGCTTGTACAATCTCTCACTCTCTAACCCGCATAACTTTCTCCCTAATCTCACAATTCACAATTAATCATCGCTAATAATTTGATCTTCTCGAATGGTTGACCATAGCCTGAATTGGAAAGCCCACTGATCCACGGAAACTGTGTGGGCCTTTTTTTTGCAAATGTTGGGCTGGACCACCTGCTGCTACACTAGGCCCAAAGATTTCTTGTCCGATCGTGGGCTTTTCGTGCTTTATTCCCAGCCTTGTTATTTGCTTCCTGCCACATCATTCTGTTATACCTGTCGATAAGTTTGCTTGACCCAAGGCTGCTAAGCCCCTTTAAGCTTTTCTGTTCATTCCTTTTCTAAAGGCCCAATAAACATTGGACCCTTTATTACTTGCGGGCTCTCTCGTCCCGCCTATTTTCCTTTGAACATCCTTAGCCCATTTACTTTCTTGGCTCCTTTGACTTTCTAGACCCAAGTGTTTCATACTTCATCCTTAGAACTCATGGATTCTCCATTACCCCTTACTCTCTTTACTTACATTGCCTTGGGCTTGCTATGACAGCCGTAACCCATTCTCACTTTTCTGCATTCATACTGTCCATGAGTTTCCTATTTCTTTCTTTCGGGCCTTCTTAGGCTCATTTACTTCTTCAGGGTCCATTTGTTTATTTTATAAACCCATGATCCATTATTCCTACCGCTTGGACTTAATGGTATTTCCATCTCACACTCTTCTGCCCATGTCTTTGGGATTTTCCTCCTGCTGGGCTTCTAAAAAAATGAGCATCTACAACAGCATTTGCTACTAAGCAAAGGGAGCTTATAATGCCAGAGACTTTCCAACTAGAGACTTTCCAGCACCATAAGGTAGCTCTATAATGCCAGATCTTGCTTTACCTACAATTAAATAACTTAATACAAGAGTAATATATTTGTCTTGCCAAAGCCATTTGAGAACTTGAGAAAATCTAACAATGAAAAAATTGTAAAATTGTTAATAAGAATACCAGTCACAAATAAGGAGAGAAAAAATCATAAATTATCAAGCAGATTTAAGATTAGCATGTGGGGTTTCTACACCATTCAAAAATCGGCATAAATAATCTGCTCATGCATATCAGCTTTCAGATATGCATGTCAGATTATAGATAAAACAAACCCCTTAGCCTACAAATAGCATATCAAACAAAAGACCATAATACTTCAATCCAAAAGCTTACAGATAGCATAAAAACTTTGCATATAGTCCTTGACTTTTCCCTTCCTAAGGCCCCAACATGACACAAGTAGCGTCAGCCATACTAGTATTTACCCACCATGACACCTTAAGGATACAAACAAATTAGGAACCTCATAAAAATTCATTTAATACTCCAACCATCTGAGTCCAATTTTATATTCTCAGTGGAGAATCTATACAGAGCAATACAATTTCATATAGATATATCAATTCCATAAAACTTCAAACAAAACACCACTTTACAGAAACCTAATTTCAAAAAAAATAAACTAAAACCCTAGGTTTCTAAAATTAAATCTACCTAGAATAAGAGGAAAAGAGCAGATGAAAGTAAAAAAAAAAAAAAAAAAAAAAACCCTTCAAGCTCAGAAAGTCAGGAACTCACCCAATAGAGAGAAACATGAACAGATCAAGATCCAATTTGTTAACAAAAAATCACGGGTTGGTGACAATCAAAACCTTGAATCAATAGTTCAATGACTCCACAGTTTCCTTCCTAAAAATCACTCAAAGGATCTTAAGCATAAACGGGTCTAAGAACTCAGGTGGGTAGCATCCTCAATGGGTCAGCAAGAGAGAGAGAGAGAGAGAGAGAGAGAGAGAGAGAGAGAGAGAGAGAGAGAGAGATGAGAGAGAGAGAGAGAGAGAGAGGTGGGTAACGGTAGATTGAGAGGTGGGTAACGGAGCCTTAACAGAATAAACCATAAGTGGATAAGTGTAAAAAATGAAAGCACAGATGAATAAGTTAAATTTGAGGTAAACCACAAGTGGGTAAGTTGTAATTTAGAGTTGAGTATTAAAAATTTGGAGTTGTTCATTCAATTTTATTTTGAATACAAGTTGAGCTCAATTAGATTATATATAAAAGTTTGGTTTATTTTCTTATCAAATAAAAGTGGGTTTATTAATATTGAGTTATTAGATTAACTTATTCTTTATTCATTTCTAGTAAATATTAATACTAAAACTTTGTACCCCTCTCACAAATATAGGGTAATAACTAAATTATATTACTTTTTTTTATTTGATAAACAATACTATTGTAAGTGCACAATTGCACCTGGCCCTAAGAACAGTTATGGGCTCAGGCCCAATGAGCCTTGAACAATATGAATTTGTAGAGTGTGGGCTTGAAACCCAGGTTAGAAGTGTTTAAGGATTATATGACAAGCTAAAACTTATAAACACTTAAAAACGATAAGAAATATTGCAATTCCACCTCCTCGGAGATAGGCCGAGGACTGTTCTTATATAATTTTCATTTCCTTTCTTTTTAGGTTACAAATAGGGAGTCCTCCCTTTTTTCTGTTCCAGATCCCTCCTTAAATACTACTCACTTCGATATTTGTGACACGTGTTGCCCTCACCTCCCTTTGACCTAGATATTTCCCTTCCTAGTGACTTTGAATAGTAACCAGAAGTTTCACTTCTACTGTTCAGGCGTCACTTCCCCATAAATGCGGCCAGGGTGGTAGGTGCAGGGTATTTAATGTGGAGGTGACAGTCTTCAACTTGAGTATATCTCCAACATCGGTGCTTCTAGGTTGTTCAAGGGTTCACCCCCTAACCGTTGGTCTTTACCGTGTCATTCCCTAACCTTTACAATGAAGTCTCGGGTTCTCCGGTGTCCGTCCGAGGGGAAAATCATCCTCGGCTGGATCCTCGGATCCTCGGCGTATGGGTCGACCCGTAGTACTAACAAGTTCTAAATCCAAAAGTAGGTCGGCCTTCCTTAGCATGGCCCAAAGGCCCACCAGGGTTTTTTTACTCCCCACAACTATCTAACACACACACACACATATATATATAGGGGAACTATTACTTGAGTTAATTACGTAGTATTATTTTAATAAATAATAGGAACAAATAAAATTTTTGTAAAAAAAAGGGACACAATCACAAATAAATGGAAAAATAGGAAAAAATTTCGTAATTTAACAGTGTTCAAACACTTAAATGAGAACTCACAAAAATCAAAATATGTCTAGGTCTCTTTCTGACTATATCAAAGTCTCTTTCCTTGTGAGAGGACCATTGAGCAAAGATACCAAACTCATATAAAATTATTGATTGTTTATAATTAAAAGTTCAATATATATATATATATATATTCCTTGGTGGGCAAGGAATATCTCTTTTTGGTGAATAAGGAATACTTTTCATGTTGGATAAGAAATAAACTATCCTTTCACATAAAACAAAACCAAAAAAAAAAAGTAATCAATTCGAAATAAAATTTTGAGACAATTTCAAACTGTACAGTTGCATGTTTTGTAGGTACCACCTATGTGCACCACCTTAACCGTCATGTGTATTGTAGGTACTTGGACAGTTGCATGTTTTGTTCTTCTCCATAATTAGCCGTTTGGATTTTTCTTTTCTTTTTTTGAAAAATTATAAAATCACAACTAATTCCATACCTAATTTCATTAAAATATGATGTAGTTGACTGTTAGTGATAGAAAAAAAAAAAGTTGTGTATTTATGTGAAATTGGCAAACAATTAGTTACAATCTACAACATAAGATAGTTATAAAAATAGCATTGAATTTATTGAGGTCCTAGAATTTTATTTATTTATTTAAGAGTGAACCCTTCTCTAATTTTAGTAGCTTGAAGTCCCAAAAACTCAATTCCGACTCTAATCACAGTTCATCTCAAATAACCTCACTTTTTTCTTTTTTGATACCAACCTCACTTTTTCGGATTGACATAACTTTCAATGGCTAAGATTGAGAGTTGAAAAATAATATTTCAATCTCAACAATTGAATAAATAAAGTGAGAAAAAGTTAAAAATTGAAAGCAGTAAAAAAAAAAATGTGAGTAGAATTCATTCTTATATTTACTAAAATTTTGGATCATTCATCATATGAAGAATTCTTTGATTTCATTGTAATTAAATTGTCTATCTTCATTGTTAGAAAATTTCAAACTTACAAATTTTCAAAACTTTCACTATAATAGTTGTAAGTGCACAATTGCACCTGGCCCCAAGAACAGTTATGGGCTCAGGCCCAATGAGCCTTAAACAATACGAATTTGTAGAGTGTGGGCTTGAAACCCAGGTTAGAAGAGTTTAAGGGTTCTAGGGCAAGTCAAAGATTATCAATACGTAAAACAACAAGGAATATTGCAACTCAACCTCCTCGGACGTAAGCCGAGGATTGTTCTTATATTATCTTTGTTTTCTTTCTTCTCTTTTGATTACAAAAAAATAATGGGAGCCCTTTTCTGTTTTGGGTCTCCCCTTAAATACTCATCTTTTTAATCCCTAATACACGTGTTGCCCTATCTCCCCCTTAGCCTAGATATTTCTTTTCTCAGTGCCTTTGAATAGTAACCAGAAGTTTCCCTTCCACTGTTCAGATGTCACTCCTCATTAATGCGGCTAAGGTAGTAGGTGAAGGGTCTTTAATGTGGAGGCAGCAGCCTTTAGTACTTTTCAAACATCGGAGTTTCTAGGACATCCAGGGGTTCACCCCTCTTAACCGTTGGTCTCCATCATGTCGTTATGTGCTATTATGATAACGTTGCTGATTCTTCTATGCCCATCTGAGAGTAAAATCAACCTCGGATTGGGCCTCGGGTCCTCGGCACATGAGCAGGCCCGCGGCACTACAAGATTTACAAATCAAGGACAGGTCGGCCTTACTTAGAGTGGCCCAAAAGCCCATATACCTGTTAGGACCTTTTTACTCCCCACAATAGCCCCTCAAAATTCTAATTTCGAAGTCCGAGGAGAAAAATAGAGTTTTGATCCGAAGAGAACTTATTCTACACACTTCAGGAGTAAGTGCACGTGTGGAAACCGTTTCATATACCAAAAGATGCCACTTGGCGGTTTCCTTTTTAAAACGCGCGTATTATTACCGTATGTTACACTATGTCCCCACGTTCAACAGTGAGATGGGCATCCAGCGGCCCTCATGCTCCACGAAAATTTGGGCGGGTAAACTAAATTCGAGGCCGCCATTCCGCACGTCGTGACGCTTTGGGAACCTGCGCCTTCATTTATTTTGCCAGGGACTGATCCCATCAAAACATCAACCATCACATTTCATCTTCAGAAAACCGTGGAAATTTGCATATCCTCAAACTCCGTAAGTTCTTACTCACCACTCCTTTCTTCTCAACCCTTTATCCTCGGACTTTGTCCTCGGCTGTCCTAGTAGACGTTTTTACTCTTTAGATTCTAGCCTTTCTTTATTTTCCATGGGTAGATTTAAGTGTCTTGTCGATACGGCCGCCGGAATGGAAGGCTTCAGAGCCAAATACCACATTCCCGGTGACGTAGGCCTGAAATATTGCCCGGCGGAGGCCGTGGCTAATTCTAGGAAGGAGGGAGAGGTCATAATCCCAATGATAGCCTTTATAGAAGGCGGGATGACCCTCCGATGAAACCTGTGATGAGGGAATACCTTCGCAACCATAGGTTGTGTCCCGACCAATGCCTCCCTAACGTTTTTAGAGTTTTAGGCAGCGTCGACGCCTTAAATGAACAGATGGGCTTAAACCTAACTTGGCACGACGTTGTTTTTTATATGAATCCCATAAATTGTCCAACGTAGGCTACTACATTAAGTCCCGATCCAGTATAGTTAGGTTAATCTCCTGCTTGCCCAAATCCAACAAAGGCATGAAGGACGACTACCTGATAGTGTCTGGAAACTGGCATGACGGTCTCCACTGCCCAGTGCGGTGGGGGGATCCAGGTGCGACACCTAAGGACTAACCTTCCCACTCCACGACCTTTCTCAATACTAACAAACATGTGTACTAAGATATATTTTGTCTGTTTATTTCTGTTTATGGCTGCGTGAATCTAACCATACTGCGCTTCTTTGTTTTCTTTTTCCCTGCAGATAAGCAAAAGTGCGCCCCCGTTTGAGCCACTACAACGTTGCCGACCTGAACCGGATACTTCGATCCGAGGTGTTTGTTAGCGCAGACAGACAGCTCCGAGCCGCTCACTTGATCCTGGGATACGAGCCCATCTCCTCGGACTTCCAGGAGATAGACAACGCAATAGTAGCCGGTGACCGACGACGAAGGAGGATCAACGTTGCCGGCCACATTTTCTAGACGACCACGACCTTCCAGACACCCAACAAACCATTCTTTACCTACAGCCCGTAGCAGCCATTCCCCTCGCCATCCACTCCGAAGTAGCTGCTATCCCAGAAGAGCAGGTCTCTTCCTCTCACACGTTAGACGACGAGATAGACCAATTCCAACTCGAAGAATACAACGAACCTCGAGGGAATCAGTTTGTCGTGCTTTCTGACGAGGAGGAAGATACTGCCGAGGCCTCTGGAATTGCTGGGCTCGTAGTTGCACTCCCAGAGGTTGACTCCACGGACACCATGGACAGAATGAAGGACCTTCTTACCGATAGAGGCACAAAGGTCAAGGCGAAGAAAACAGGGGCCACCCAAGTCCAACAAACTTTGCCACTTCCCCCTCCTCCAGCTGAGCCAAAGGTTCCAGCCGAGGATCCCAAGAAAAAGAGAAAGGGGGAAGATGAAGGGGCGACCAACAAGGGCCCGAAGAAACCACGCAACCAACCTCCACCGGCTCAGCAGCAAAAACAGGACAAGGGCAAAGGTAGAGCCCGTTCAGTTGAGAGCGGGAGATTGGGGTGGTAGCTGAGGTGCGCAGGGCACCAACCACCTGGTCCCCTGACTTAAAGCTGGATGGCGCTCCTATCTCCAGCCAGTCCAGTATAAGGGCGGTTCAACAAGGCCATGCCCACCACTTGGCCGAGGTGTTGAGCGTCCCCTTTTGCTGCCCAAGGACATGGAGTCCTTGGAAAAAATGAGCCAGCCTCAGCTCTCCTTGCTTTGAAGAGGGACTTGGCGCTGGTACGTGTTTTTTTTTTTTTTTTTTGTTCTTCTCATGAAGAGTTTACTTTCAACGATATTTATGAGTTTTTGTTGTATTTCACCCCGCTACACTTCACTGCAGGCTGTTCAAGAGGTCTTCGTAGCTGAAAAGTTTATTGAAGATACTCGAAAGAAGGCCAGGGCCGAGATGGAGGTCAGGTTGGAGACTGAGAAGTCTCTGGGGACAGCCATTGCCGAGAACGAGAAGCTGCTCTCGGAGGTGGCTAACGTAAAGAGAGAGAGAGATGGTGCTAGGTCAAATCTCAAAACTATGGAGACCCAAATAGAAGGACAGCGCAAGCTCCTCCATGAAAAAGATGATGAGATTGCCCAAGCTCAAAGGGAACGCTCGGATCTGGAGAAGGAAGTTGCGCTGCTGAAGAGAGAAGCCAGCACATTTCAGACCTCTTTACAAGCTGCCAAACAGAAAAGCTATCAGGAAGGGGTGGCCAACACCGAGGAGCAGCTGACCGAGGCCTTCGCGGCTTTGTGCCGTGAATACTGCCAAAAGGTCTGGGGGGAGGCCTTAAATGCAGCTGGAATCCCCCCTCCTCGGAG
This sequence comes from Castanea mollissima, assembly GCA_014183005.1. NCBI lineage: Eukaryota > Viridiplantae > Streptophyta > Magnoliopsida > Fagales > Fagaceae > Castanea > Castanea mollissima. Next base: position 34,814,142 of record JACAVU010000006.1, on the reverse strand, counting down.
CTGAGGAAGTCCGAGAACGTCTGGATTCCGCTGGAAATCCAGGAGATCGAGGACGCTCCTGCTGCCACTCCTACTCCTGACTCAACCTTACCGGAGCTGCCCCAGGTGGTCCTACAGCCCATCCTAGATCCTACAGAACCCTTGGGTTCCAACAAAGAACAGGAAGCTGATGTGGATGCCGAGAAGGTCAGAGCAGATAAAGGGAAAAGTGTTCTTTCCCCTTTTGAAGTGGAGCTGAAAAAGACTGAAGGTCCGAGCACTTCTCATGTGGACCCTCCTTCTGAACCTTAGGGCTTCTTAGTCTTGATCCTTGTACTTATTCTTTGTAATACTTATTATGCAATTTATGTAAAGAACAATTTTCATATATCTTTGTATTGCATTGTGTTTGTTTTACTTCCTTTATGTTGTATTGTTTTATGGAAATTTATTTGAGTAAACAAATCCAACTACAAAGGTTATCCACTTATGACCATATGCATTTTATAAAGACTTAACAAAAAGATCACGTAGTTTGAAAATCACTAATCACCAAAGACTTCAAGCAACAATTAGACCTCTGCAAATATAACATTTGTTGGTGGTATGATGCAAGATTCGAAGACCATATGTCTAGTTTACAATTAGAAGGACAAACTTTAGGTCTGAGGTAATGAACAACAAAGCGCTACGTCCTAAGAACAACAAGAAGTCAGTCTTGGGCTAAGTAGTAGATCTTATCCATTTGCATGATTCTGTTTTTAATTGAATGTGAAGCCCCCATATCGTTCCTTGCATCACTTTAATTGACACTTTCCTGGCTTGATAAGAAATTATATTCAACCAAGTTTACAACCCGAGGACTAGATGAAACCAGTCCTTCCTTTGATCCTTTAGATCATCTATTCCGTGATAACTTGAAAAACGTTAATTTTCATAAGGTTGGTGATCCGAGGACCACACTTAGATCATCTATTCTGTCTGATTCTTAAAATTTCTTACTTCAAATGTTAATTTTCCCAAAGTAGAAGGTCCGAGGACCCGGCATAACTGAGGTTTTGTTTAACAAATGACAAGACATCAATTTCCACAAGGTTGGTGGTCCAAGGACGACACTTAACCAAGTTTCTGTTTGATTCTTGAAATTTCTTACTTCAAATGTTATTTTCCCAAAGTAGAAGGTCCGAGGACCGGCATAATGAGGTTCTGTTTAACAAATGAAAAGACATCAATTTCCCAAGGCTGGTGGTCCGAGGACTACACTTAACCAAGTTTCTGTTTGATTCTTTAAATTTCTTACTTCAAATGTTAATTTTCCCAAAGTAGGAGGTCCGAGGACCGGCATAACTGAGGTTCTGTTTAACAAATGAAAAGACATCAATTTCCACAAGGCTGGTGGTCCGAGGACTACACTTAACCAAGTTTCTGTTTGATTCTTTAAATTTCTTACTTCAAATGTTAATTTTCCCAAAGTAGGAGGTCCGAGGACCCGGCATAACTGAGGTTCTGTTTAACAAATGAAAAGACATCAATTTCCACAAGGCTGGTGGTCCGAGGACTACACTTAACCAAGTTTCTGTTTGATTCTTTAAATTCTTACTTCAAATGTTAATTTTCCAAAGTAGGAGGTCCGAGACCCGCATAACTGAGGTTTGTTTAACAAATGAAAAGACATCAATTTCCACAAGGCTGGTGGTCCGAGGACGACACTTAACCAAGTTTCTGTTTGATTCTTTAAATTTATGTTGCTGGGAAATTCATGAAACATCAATAATTTTTGAGTAAGCAAAATCGGCAACAAACTTTATTAATAGTAATACCTTCGTAGGTTATTTACATTCCACGGTCGTGGTACAACATTTTCATCTAAATCAGCTAGCCGATAAGATCCTATTCCTGCTACTGAATTAATACGATAGGGACCTTCCCAATTGGGTCCTAGCTTACCCCAAGCTGGGTTCTTAGCCGTGCCCACAACCTTTCTTAAAACAAGATCACCAGGTGCCAAAGGCCTCAGCTTCACATGGGCATCATATCCCCGTTTAAGTTTTTGTTGGTAATAAGCCATCTGGACCATAGCTGCCTCACGTTTTCTTCAAGTAAATCTAGACTTGTCTGCAAGAGACTGTCGTTGCTCTTAGTATTAATGCACTCGTTTTCAGGGTGGGAAAACCAGATTCTAGAGGTATTACCGCCTCGGCGCCATAAGTCATAGAAAATGGCGTTTCTCCGGTGGACCTACGCGGTGTGGTTCGGTACGTCCATAAAACGTGAGGGAGTTCTTCTACCCATCTTCCCTTCGCATCATCCAACCTTTTCTTCAACCCATTGACTATGACCTTGTTAACGGCCTCGGCCTGGCCGTTTCCTTGAGGATAGGATGGGGTGGAGTACTGTTTATGATACCCATATCACCACAATACTGCCTAAAGGCGTTACTATCAAATTGAACACCATTGTCAGATACAAGCGTGTGTGGTATGCCGAATCTAGTAACAATATTTTTCCAGATGAACTTTTTGGAATCAACATCCCTAATATTTGCCAGGGGCTCGGCCTCAACCCATTTGGTGAAATAATCGGTTCCCACTAAAAGCCATCTTTTGTTGCCTACGGCCCTCGGAAATGGCCCAACTATATCTAGTCCCCACTGCGCGAAGGGCCAAGGGCTGGAAAGGGGGTTAAGAACTCCTCCAGGTTGATGGATATTAGGGGCGAACCTCTGGCATTGATCACACTTTTTGGCATAATCTTGAGCCTCCCTTTGCATATTGGGCCACCAGTAGCCCTGCGTCAAAGCTCTGTGGGCCAAGGATCTTCCCCCAGTGTGGCTGCCACAAATCCCTTCGTGCAGCTCTTCCAGAAGCCCTTCGGTCGAGTCTGGGTGTACACACAACAAGTACGGTCCTGAAAAGGATCGTTTATATAGCTTCTGGTCCTCGGACAGCCAGAAACGTGGTGCTTTACGGCGCACCTTATCTGCTTCCGATTTGTCCTCAGGGAGAACATCACTCCTAAGAAAGGATATCAGCGGATCCATCCAACTATATCCAGGTCGTATGAGATGAATGTGGGGCGCATTGGTGGCGACAAGAGAGGGTTCTAGTAAATCCTCGATGAGGATCACCCTGGGTAAGATTTGAGCCGAGGTCGTTGCCAGCGTGGCCAAGGAGTCGGCATGAGTATTTCCAGTCCGAGAGATGTGAACCAAGACAAAGGAATTAAACTCCCCTTGTTGACGTTTGACCTGAGCCAAATACTCCTGCATTCGTGGATCTCTAGCTTCCATGGTTCCCATAACCTGTCCGACCACCAACTGAGAGTCCGAGAAGACGCAAATGTCTTTCCCCCCCATCATGTGCACCATTCTCATTCCCAGCAAAACCGCTTCATACTCAGCCTCATTATTAGTGGCCGAGAACGCCAATCTCATTGATTTTTCGAAGATAATTCCTCGGGGGAGATAAGAACAAGTCCGACACCAGATCCTCTTTGATTGGCAGCTCCATCCACGTACACTTTCCAGATCGGAGACATTGTAGCTGTGACCACCCACTGACTTTTCACCCACAGGGAAATCTCCTAGAGCTTCTTCCAACAATGGCTCAGAAAACTCCGCCACCAAATCGGCGAGGACCTGACCCTTCACCGAGGTGCGAGGCTTGTATTTAACATCAAAAGCCCCCAGAATGGTCCCCCACTTCGCTATTCTCCCTGAGTAGTCGGCGCTGCGAAGCACTGCCTTGAGAGGCAGTTGAGTCAACACGACCACTGTATGGGACTGAAAATAATGCGGAAGCTTTCGGGTAGCATGAACAATGGCCAGGAGTGCTTTTTCCAAGGGTAAATAACGCACCTCGGCGTCACCCAGAGATTTGCTAACATAATAACCGGTCTTTGCACCCCGTTATCTTCCCTTATCAGGACCAGGCTGACCGCGTGGACGGCCACTGCCAGGTAAGCAAATAAAATCTCATGTGCCTCTGGACGAGAGAGAATAGGCGGCTGAGAAAGATAATGCTTCAGTTGCTGAAAAGCCAACTCGCAGTCCTCGGACCACCTAAACCCTTTCCATTTGTTCAACAGCTGGAAGAAGGGACGGACAGCGATCGGCCGAGAATATGAATCGATTTAAAGCGGCTATCATTCCGGTTAGCTTTTGAATCTCCTTTGGGTTCCGAGGAGACTGCAAATCCTGAATAGCCTTGACCTGGTTTGGATTTACCTCTATTCCTCTATGTGTAATCATATACCCCAAGAACTTTCCTGACCCACACACCAAAGGAGCACTTGGAGGCGTTGAGGCGCAACCTGTACTTTCTTAGAATTTGAAAAGTGTCAGACAAATCCTCTATATGTGAGAGTATTGATTTGCTTTTCACCACCATGTCGTCTACGTACACCTCGATGGTTTTCCCCATCTGCTGCTCAAACATTCTGGTCATCATCCTTTGATAAGTAGCCCCAGCATTCTTCAACCCGAATGGCATGACAGTGTAGTGGTAATTTCCTATTGGAGTGATAAAAGCCGTCTTCTCTTGATCCTCTAATGCCAGGGGAATCTGATGGTAACCCTGGAAAGCGTCCAAAAAGCTCATCCGAGGATGTCCGACAGTAGCATCCACCAACTGATCAATACGCGGCATGGGGAACAAATCTTTGGGACAGGCCTTGTTCAGGTCCGTGAAGTCCACACATACCCTCCACGTTCCATTCTTCTTCTTGACTACAACGGTATGAGCCAACCACTCAGGGTAGAAGACTTCTTTGATAGCCCCTGCCTTCTTAAGCTTGGCCACCTCTTCCTTCACGGCCTCAGAATGTTCTTGGAGGAGCGCCGAGGTGGCTGCCTTCTTGGGGCAATGGCTGAGTTAACATTCAAGTGATGACAAATGAAACTCGGATCCACCCCTGGAGCCTCGTAGGGATCCCACGCAAAGACGTCAACATTTGTCCTCAAAAATTCGATCAACTCCATCTTCTCCTGGTATGGTAAAAGTGTACCGACTTGGAAAAATCTCTCCGGGTCATCGGCCACTGGGAACTTCTCTAATTCCTCACAACGTGTTTCCTCTCCTGGCAGCACTCCTGATGCGTCAGGTGACGTTAACTGCTATAAACCTTTGGTAAAGGAAACCGAAGGGTCAGCCTCCGTTTGGTGCAACACTGCAGCTGATATGCACTGCCTAGCCACCGACTGGCTGCCGAGGATTTCTTCAACACATTCCCGAGGGGAACTTGACCTTGACGTGTAAGGTAGAGGAGACAGCCCCCAACGCATGCAACCAAGGCCTAGCGAGGATGGCCGTATATGGAGAGTATGCGTCTACAACGATGAAATCCACCTCTACCGTTTCTGAACCGGATTGAACGGGCAAACGAATTTGTCCTCTTGGCATCACAGATTTGCCTTCAAAGCTTATAAGGGGCGAATCATAAGGAGTCAGGTCCTCCGCCCTCAATCTTAGCCCCTATATAGATCAGGGTACATGATATCTGCACCGCTGCCCTGGTCTATCATCACCCTCCTCACGTCATAATTCCTATCCTGAGGGTGACCACGAGGGCATCGTCATGGGGCTGAATAGTTCCAACCTTATCCTCTTCGGTAAATCCCAAAACAGGCAAAATGACCTTCGGCCTCTTCGGCCTACTACCTTCCCCCCGGCCTGAGAATGAGAGACTGCCATCACCCTAGTCGGGCCTGACCCTGTCCTGCCAGGTGCTGCGAAGATGACATTGATGGTTCCCAATGCTGGCCGAGAGGAATTGTTCCCCTGATTGTTAGAGGCAACCTGGTTGCCCTGCGCGGAAGACTGACACAAATGCTGCTTTAACTTTCCCTCACTTACAAGCTGCTCCAAGTGGTTCCAAAGGGTCCTACAGTTCTCGGTGGTATGGCCCACATCCTGATGATATTGACAGAAACGGTTTTGATTCCTCTTCGCAGGGTCGCCTGCCATCTTCCCAGGCCACTTAAAGAAAGGCTCTTTACGAACTTTCTCCAATAATTGATGCACTGGCTCTCGGAATACTGTATTTACAGCTTGAGGTGCTGCTGAATTGGACTGTCCGAAGTTGTCTCTCCTCGGCCTACTATTATTGTACCGGTCCGACCTGAAATCCCTTCTCTCCTGCGGGATAACCTTCTCCTTCCCCTTTCCTTGCTGTTGGTCCTCCTCTACCCTCTTATACTCGTCAATGCGATCCATAAGGCGACGTACACTGCGGACAGGTTTTTTCGTCAGAGACTTTCTCAAGTCGTGGTCTGTAGGAAGACCTACCTTAAATGTATTCAACGCCACTTCATCAAAGTCGCCATCTATCGTTAAACATCTCCCAGTAACGATCAGAGTATGTTTTTAGCGTCTCTCCCTCTTTCATGGTCATGGATAACAGCGAGTCCAATGGCCGAGGGACTCTGCTACAGGTAATAAATCGTGAGGCAAATGACCTAGTCAACTCTCCAAACGATCCTACGGACCGTGACTTGAGGCCGTTGAACCACCTCATGGCAACAGGTCCCAAGCTAGAGGGGAAGACTTTACACATCAGCGTCTCGTTGTGAGAGTGTATGGCCATTCTCTGGTTGAAGTGGCTCACGTGCTCCACCGGATCAGTCCGGCCATTGTAGATGGTAAAGGTGGGCTGAGTGAACCTCCTGGGAAGTCTCCCCTTTTCAATCCTCCGCGAAAACGGAGATTTAGAGAGTTGGTGCAACGCCCTGCTCATAGCATCGTTGCCTAGGCCCCTAGAAGGAACCCTTTTGCGCTTGCGGGTTGGCTGATCGTCCTCCCCACCAGAGGACGCTGAGCTGGGGGATGAGTGCGTCCCTGTGCTGTAGCGGCCTTCCCCATCTTCATCAGAAGAAGGACTGGACAAGGACGGTGAAGACCTACGTCTGGCGCGACGCAGCTTCCTCTTCAAAAGATTAATCTCGTCCTGCATGGCTCTAGAACCATCATCATGAGTGCTGCTAGCCCCACGTGAAGCATGGCTACCCCTTGGGTAGTCTGAATGGACGCTCCCTTCACGATCCCTTCGACGTTCCAGACGCTCGAAATGATCTTCCGGTTGCGATCCCTGAGACTCTGCATGGTGACCACCTAAGCCTGCCATGATATCCCTACCTTTTCTAGACTAGATTTCCACAGACGGCGCCAATTGTAAGTGCACAATTGCACCTGGCCCCAAGAACAGTTATGGGCTCAGGCCCAATGAGCCTTAAACAATACGAATTTGTAGAGTGTGGGCTTGAAACCCAGGTTAGAAGAGTTTAAGGGTTCTAGGGCAAGTCAAAGATTATCAATACGTAAAACAACAAGGAATATGCAACTCAACCTCCTCGGACGTAAGCCGAGGATTGTTCTTATATTATCTTTGTTTCTTTCTTTCTCTTTTGATTACAAAAAAATAATGGGAGCCCCTTTTTCTGTTTTGGGTCTCCCCTTAAATACTCATCTTTTTAATCCCTAATACACGTGTTGCCCTATCTCCCCCTTAGCCTAGATATTTCTTTTCTCAGTGCCTTTGAATAGTAACCAGAAGTTTTCCTTCCACTGTTCAGATGTCACTTCCTCATTAATGCGGCTAAGGTAGTAGGTGAAGGGTCTTTAATGTGGAGACAGCAGCCTTTAGTACTTTTCAAACATCGGAGTTTCTAGGACATCCAGGGGTTCACCCCTCTTAACCGTTGGTCTCCATCATGTCGTTTATGTGCTATTATGATAACGTTGCTGATTCTTCTATGCCCATCTGAGAGTAAAATCAACCTCGGATTGGGCCTCGGGTCCTCGGCACATGAGCAGGCCCGCGGCACTACAAGATTTACAAATCAAGGACAGGTCGGCCTTACTTAGAGTGGCCCAAAAGCCCATATACCTGTTAGGACCTTTTTACTCCCCACAATAGTATATAAATACAATTTGATAATTTTGTATCTAATATATTTATGAATTATAACTCACTCTGGCATTAGATGTGTGTGTGCGCATGGTTTATCTTAACTAATTTATTTGTACCATACTTATAACATATATATATATATATAAAACTCGCATGAATAATTGCATCTTAAGCTTATAATCTTAACCTCACTTTTTCAATTACCTTTTTTTCATTTAATATCAAATATTTCATTTAATAATATTATTTTAATAACATTATTTATAATTTTTTAAAATACATATAATTAAAAAAAATATAAATATATTATTTAAACACAAAACACTATTATTCAAAATCCAATATAAAACAGCCTCAGTATTCAAGGCAGGAGATGAGACGAATTTATGTTTCACTTGGTGTCTGGCGGACTGGCACTTGCGTCATCACTGTCACATTCAGGGATTTGGAAGCTTGAGGTTAATTAGTACGTTATTGCAGATCGAACACTACAATGGCGCCCCCAGATGTCACAGTTAATTGATTCTAATCCATTCCAGAAACGGTCTGTAAGCATAAATGGTCAACTTTTACTGTCCCAGCCGATAACAATCACATCCATCTCTCAGTGATGTTACCATTATAATTAATTGCATTTTTATTAAACTTTTGACGTTCAGGACCTTGAAATTAACCAGTACTTTTTACTAAGTTTAAATTGTTTAATTACTATTTAAAATAAGCTAATAATGATTTCACATTGTTTAACAGTACTCTAAATACTCTTTCATTTCATGTTTAAAACATGAACACTAATAACCTCAATATTTTTCAAAAGGATTGTGTTACTTGTGCCCTAAGAGTAACAGTTAAGGTAGAGTTTTCAAATGGCATTGTTACACCCGAAAATTTCAACTTTTCAAGACAATCAAGCTATTTTAAGTATATAAGAAAGTCTTAATTTTTATAAACTTTGGCTAATTTTATTGCTTCATAATGTAGGTTGAATTTATTTTAGGCACCTTAACAATTGCCCCAAGAATGTTGGTTAATATACTCTTTTTAAAATAGGATAGCGTTAATTATACATACCAAATGCTTGCATTTTTCACCTGTATAAACCGACATGTGTGCAAGTTAACATGTAAAACAAGTTTTACTGATTAAAAAATGTCAGCATTTTATACATTGTGTAAAAGAGTGTGTTTGCATGGATGAATTTGAAGTAATAACAATCCTTTGGAATAAGAGTTCAGACTGACAGTTTTAGTTTGCTTAAAGATCCTAATACCCAACAACATGTATTACACCCAAACAAGATGTATACGCAACAAAAAGACCAACCAAAACAACAGGATATACTAGCAGAAATTAACCATATATGCATTATATATGCCACAGTTAGACTAGAAAAAGAAAACCTATTTCTAATTCATAGCGAACTAACAAGTACAATCAAAATGTGCTCTCCATTGAAAGCTCTGGCTCGCTAATTAACTAAGTACTTCAACGAGCTTTGTTATACATGTAACATTTCAAGGACTATTTCTTGGCATTTTGGGACTGCCCCCGTTATGGTGTAATGGGTCTGGACCAGAGGGAGTATTTCTTAACTCCGAACCCACATAGCTCCCACCATTCATACTGGTTGCAGCTGAAACTTGCAGGCCAAGCTTCACAGTCTTTTTCTTCTCCTCCAAACCAGCAAGCATCTGTACAAAGTAACGGATCGAGAATATAAGAAAAAAAAACTAGGAGATATATAAACCCCATTCAAGGCTTTCCAATGCCTTCAAAGCATTTTTATATGTGTATTAAAACAGACCTTTCTGTTGTGAGCAGTCATCAAGGAAACAGATGCCTTGGAGTAAATGCACACAAAAACAGTATTGCAATCTGCCAAAAACAGAAATATTGATTACTAACCAGGTACTATATAGTTAAACAACACCAATCTCATTATTGAGTACTTTTCCTCCTTTTAGTCCGTTATTAAAACAGTTAAAAAGTGTTAAAGAGAGAAAGAGATGGACCAGTAGAAGCAGCTTCCTCCATGAGCACAAGGAGACACAAAACCAGAAGGAGAAGCACACATGATATAAACATGGATCTTGACGCCATCTTGGGTTTTGCAGCTGAACCTAGAATGAGCTCTAAAAGTATAATAAGTCTGTATTTTGTGTTTTTTTTTTTTTTTTTGAATAGTACTAGTAGCTAATGCAGTTTTAAGAGGAAGAGTTGTAGCCAATTTATAGAAGGGAGTTAAAATTTAAATCTCCACATGCAAATGATTGCTCATGCCGCCATTTAGAAGAGAAATGATTGACATTTTGTGGGGGTTATAATTATATAGAAGACACTCTGGATGACAGTGCCATCTTCAAGCTAGCTAGCAGTACTTAACAGCCACAGCCCCAGCCCCAGCCCCAGCCCCAGCCCCAGCCCCAGCCACATCTCTCTCTCTCTGCACGTGCCAAAAAACCCTCACACCTCACCTCACCTGAGACTCGTAGATCTAGAAACTGACGTCAATTTTTTGATATAACAACCACGTCAAATACCAATAATAGTAGTACGATGATTCTCAACCTAAAAAATAATAATAATAATACTAGTAGTAGTAGTACGTTGACAATTATATGTTTAATTTATCTTATATATTGTATCTTGTTGTTAATTTGTAATTGGTTACAAAATTTAAATGGAACCACACTGGCTGCTACTTGATAGAAAAGTGGATTTAAGTACACCAATGGCAAATAACTGTTAAATATATTGTGGATTTGGATGTGTCCTTAAGAGTTTTTCATGCCTTTTGAGCTACAACATCAGCAAGTTCTTGTATATATGCTGCATACCTAGCTATATATATCTAGCTGATTTTTTTTTTAATCTTCTTCTAGAATTGCGAAGATGCCTTGCTTGTAGCTTCAGAGAGATTCTTTTGTAAAGGCCTTTAGTTAACATTTGCATTGCATTGCTCTCTCTCTCAAGATGAGGTATGATCTATGAGTTGGAGCGCAAGGCATAGCTAGGCATAGCTGGGGGTGGTGAATGATGATGGTATACACTTAATAATAATACGGCGTAATCGAGGAGAAGATTTTGCATGATGACTGATTGATGTGCTTTGCTTTTCTTGGGCTTCTCTATTAGAATTAATGCACAAGTCGTCCAGTTGCAAGTATACTTTCTTTCTTTTTTCTTTTTTTTCCCATATCACAAAAAACAAATAGCCACCATTAACTTATCTATTGCTTGCCAGTATAAAAGATATATTCGTCTGTTAATATCATTGGAACTGTTTAAACTTCGAAGTTTGATCCACATATTCGGTTATCAAAAAAACTTCTTATTCATGGTTTTTTCAAATAAACAAATATTTGATGGATTTTAATGTCCAACTAGAATAAGAATAAGGGCATGTTTGGATAGAACTTATTATTAAAAATTAGAAACTGAAAATTGAAAATACTGTAGTAAAATAATTTTTAAATGTGTAAATAGTACTGCAGGACCCACTTTTAATAAAAAATTGCTAAAAAAGTACATGCATAGTACGTGCACAGTGCACGCACAATACGCACATAGTGCGCACACTACGCACTTGTCTCCTGCAGCAGCAAAAAAAAAAAAAAAAAAAAACAAAAGCAAAACTTGGACGCAAAACGTGGACGCTGCATCCAAACATCCTTTAAAAGATTTAAACTAATCACCTCTTTTTTTGAAGCGTAATCAAATGTGCTATTCCATTTAAGGCAATCAGTTTCTTATTATTCAATACAAATTAAATCACATTATCAACTGAATATTACGCAATACAAATCCCAAGTTATTATTGAAATATTATTGAGCCATTAAATATATATACACACACACTTCTCCTCTCATTTAAAAGAAAAATAAAATTAGTATTCGTCTAAATTATTTATGTTCGGGGGCCTTTTTCGATTGTTCGGCCACGTGTGGTCTTTTGGAGGGGTGACCTTGTTAGACTCGGGTTCGTTTGGAGAGTTGCGTCTCGGAACTCAATATTGGGCTTCGTGGTCCAACGACTACCGGTGTATTTTTTAGCCTACCAAACCGTCAAAGTCAAAGTCTAAGTCTAAGAAGCATGATAATAGTCGAATAAATATGTAATACGTGTTTAATATAATAGGTTTGATTAGTAGTTGAAATAAAGTAGTATTTATTTAGAAGTAAAGTAATCATGTACTCAATGATGTAAATTTAAAGATATGAAAACAAAGTCACTTATCTTCATACAGTTTGTAGCCCAACTATGTAGCATCAGTGAACTGATAAGATTTCAGCAGAATACCAACGATAGAAGCTAGTTAAGCTTACCCCTCTTATCATGCATTTAAATGAGTTTAAGCCTTAGCTAATAGTTGTAATAGTAATTGGAATAAAGTAATATGCATTTAAAGGTGAAGTAATCATGTACTCAATAATGTAAATTTAAAGATAAGGAAGCAAAATCACTTATCTTCACATGGTTTGTAGCCCAGCTGTGTAGCATTAGTGAGCTGATAAGATTCCAACAGAATGCCAGCGGTAGAGGCTAATTAAGCCTTTGTATGGTTTGTAACCCAGTTTTACAGCTTTTGTAAGTTGATAATATCTCAGCAGAGTGACCCAAGCGGTAAAGAGGCAGTTTGCCATGATAGCTTCAAAATTGAGGGGGGGAAATAGGTGCAACTGGAGGGAGAGAAAGTATGTCCAGCTGTGTGTAAGGGCTGGTTAAGCTTACCTCTCTTATCATGCTCTTAAATGAGTTTTCCCCTTGACAATACTCTTATAGTTGTTACGAAGTGATGAATAGTGTTGCCTTCCATGAGAAGGGTTTTTGTATGGAGTATTTGTGCCTTCTAAGAGAATGACTTTATATAAGATGGATTTGTGCTTTCCATGAGAAGGGCTTTGGTATGAGATCTTGATGCCTTCTAGGAGAAGGACTTTAATAATAGAAGTTCGTGCCTTCCATAAGAAAAGCTTTTATAAGAGAGATAGAGAAGAGTATTGATATGTGTTTATGAGCAACAAAACAGTAGAACTCAGAGTGAGAAAGTATGAGAGTGGAGTTTAGATGAGTGCAGTGAGTCATATGTAATGGTGTAGTAAATGTGTATGAGATTGTGTAAGAAAGTGGAGAAAGAGATGTTTTGTGGGATGTAGTATTTGCAATATATATGATATATGGAAGTATGAGAGATATGGTGGTTAAAGATAGTAAATATATGAGATTATAACCGTTGGAGAAATTGTAGAGGTTGCTTTCTAAGAGGAAAGATTTTGTAAGAGAAGAGCATGGAGGTGTGCTTAGGCATTTGGGGTTGGAAGCAGTAAGATATGTGTATTTTCTAGATATAGAGAGTAAGAGAATGAGTATATGAGGGGTAATAGTACTGCAGTGTGTTTAGCAAGGTTGCTGAAATTTACTGTTGGGCTTTTCTGCTGGTATGTACTGCTGAAATTTTTTTGCTAGAGGATAGATGAAGGCTTATGAAAACATTTATGAGCTAAGGGTTGAAGAGTTTAGTTCTTGATTTTGAAACTAAAAACTCAGAACTTCATTCAAAACTCAGGGAGAGAGAATAGATAGGTTTGTGAAAGAGCTCTTCTTCCTTGGTGTCCCTCTTGAGATGTTGATGAGGGGCAGTAGAAAAGGAATGTATTTTGGCAAGAAAAAGATGGTTAGTTTAGCTAGTTTTGGTTTTAGCCAAATGTGAAAAAAATAGTAATGCTAAGGTTGCTGGGTCAACTGTTACATCTGTCCTGAAAAAGCTGTCCCAGCCGTCAGGAAAAGTTGTCCCAGCTGTCTGGAAAAGCTATAACAGTTATCATGAGATAGCTGTCACTTTGGGCAGAAACAAAAGAGGTCAGCATGGTGATTTCAGAGTGTTAGAGAGGTCACTCAACATTTACTTTATGATTTTCGCTGAAAATGGTAAGATCTCTTTCAAGTGTATCCTGCTATATTGGGTATAACAGCTGGCAACTGGGATTTCAGCATTAAATGGCTGCTGATATCACTCCCAGCCAAGTGTCAAGTGCTGAATACACTGCTGGGGTTCTGCTGAAAATGTTTCCCCTTTTGGGTGTTTGTGTTTTTGGTGCAAGGTTTTATTACAACACATTTCTAGCAAGTAATAGAAGGATTGGTTGAAAGATAATGAAGGTTTAGAGGTTTAGTCAAGGTCTCATTGTATTGTGACATAATCTTGGTAAGCAAGAAGAGTATCTAATGTTTTGCTCTGGTAGCTGACAGAGAAATATATGGTCTGATTATGGCAGACAACAGCTAGGTATGAGAGATATAATGAATATTTTGCATATAGTTGGAAATAAAAGATAGCCAATCAGATTAGGCCATGCGTTTGAGTTGAATTTTAGTTGAAAGTAGTAATGTAGTTTATGTAGAATAATATAATAAAGTTTCTAAATTTGTATATCAACAGCTGGAGATTGAATGAACAATTATTTTTCCAGCAGTAAGATGACTGGAAATATTGAGTATTTATCATATGATAAACATCAAGTTTTAGGAAAAGAGTAATGGGGAATTTTATCATTTTAAGTGTTATGTGATAAGAGATGTTTACCATATGTTACTCGCCACACACGGACTCGTTAGAGTTTAGGGAGTTGAAGAAGATACGCCAAGCAACATGTTTCTTTTATCAATTTTAAGCAGCTGGAGCTTTACTGAACATACTTCTTGACCCTCCAAACCACGACTCCCAAAGTTTCCCCAAAGAGACTTATGAGCTTGGATCATAAGCCGAAGATGAGATGACGTACCTCAGGTTTTGTTGTCATTTTGTGTAAATATGGGCTCTTGTTGAAGAAGCCGCTTGTCATGAATATGAGAGATGTGATATGGGTTGTGAGCTTTGATTCATTACTTAAGCCCGATCCATATGTTGATGTTGATGATATCGTGGGATTATGATCCCAATTGATGAAGAGGAAATGTGGACCATAAATCCGCCTCTTGAAGTAAGGATCTCGCGGGCCATGTGAGCCCAATCCATGTAGCTGAATGAGATATGAGCTTGTTTTGGGCTTTAAAGAGATTTACCCAAAAAATCAATAATATATTGATGTGGCATAGGTTGCCAATGAAGTAATGTCATGTAGGCCAAAAAAAGAGTCCTCAACAATTTGTAATGTAGCTTCTTTTTTTTTTTTTTAATCAAAACTTTTGTTTAATTTGAAACTTCCTTATTCCCCTATAAAAGAAAACCCAAAATACAAGGTTTCATTCAATATACAATAATTTCTTTAGCTTGAAATTTTGTTTGCAAAGTGCAAGTTATTAATTTTGGAGGAAGAGAAAAGAAAGGTATTCTTTTAACCAAAAAATGACATCTTCTTTTTCCTTTGTAATACTAGCCAAGACTAAAGAAGCACGTTTACATCACAAAGGTATGCTAACAAAATAAGAAAAAAAAAACTATCACTAATAAGTTTAATGTTTTCAAGGATCCAAGCAACCTCAAGAGAGCAAATTCTATCATGATTCAAGAAATCAATGAATTCAGCAAAATTGTGTGTTGATAGAATTGCAAGGTTATCCTCATCACTAAAATTGGAGTACAAAGTGGGTTCAAATTCTTCTTCATTAGCCTATGCATTGAATCCAATAGATGATGCCCATAGAAACTAGTAAAGCGCCAAACAACAACCTATTGAATTAATAAAGCAATATCAATATAATATGGGGAAGAGATTTGGATATCGATATCCACATTGTCCCATCGATCATAAAGGAGCCAAAGTGCCAAACTACCACCCAAACCATTTTTTGAGACTACAAAACCTTTTGTCAAGCCCAATTTCCTAATTTAGCAAAGCCAATTATTTCTTGTCAGGTTTCAGAAGAAAAAGAACTTTAGGGACCTTTATCACTCACTAAATAGCAAAGTTTGTGTATGTACCTCTAGGATCCCAAACTCACGATAGTTGAGGCTTAAAATTTAGTCACCTATTAGTATAGTCTTTTTGTATTATGTGCATAATTCAAATAAGGTTTATATGATTCTAAAATAAATATTTAAGGTTTATAGATTTTTCAAAAAAAAAAGTTCTTAGAAAACATTTGCCTCCTTAAGTGCCCGTTTGGTTGGGCTTTTAGGACTCAAAACGCAGCTTTTACATAAAGTTGGCAGTCACTGGGCGTTTGGTGAAGCCTAAATGCAACTTTTGGGTAAAACGCGTTTTAGGCAAAGGCAAAAACGCTGAATCCTAAAATGGTGGTCTGGAGGTCCATAAGCAAAACGCCCATCAACGTTTTCAGCTATCCGTTGGGCTGAGACCTAAAATTACCGAATCACCCTCTCATCTCATCTCTCTGCTTCGCTGAAATTCATGTTTGTAATTCCTCTCGTCTCTTCTCTGCTCTGTCTTCTCTGTGCTGCTACCGATCTCCCTATGGTAAGTCATCCATGACTTCTTCTTCTTCCTCCTCTTCTGCTTTCTTCTTCCTCTTCTTCTTCTTCTTCCTCTTCTGCTTTCTTCGTTTTCTCTGATTTGTAATTTTTTTTTAAATTTTTTTTTTCTGATCTAAGAAAGTCTTTTTGAAGGTACGCATTTGATCAAAAAAGCTCCAAGCAAGACTGATCTGCTACCAAAAACCACCAAGTACCAGCAGTGATCTGAAATTTTTTTCTTTTTATTTTTTAGATCTGAAACAGGGTGTATTTGATCTAACTTTATTTGTACCTTTTTGGTTTTTGAGGGTTTGGAGATTTAATGATGACCCATTTGGTTCTTTAGTTGATTGGGTTTTGAAATTTGTTTGTTGATTACGTGTATTTGATCTAACTTTGTTTGTTTGTTTCGGTTCTTTAGTTGATAGTGTGTTCGGCCAAAATGAAATAAAGCCCCATTTGTTTCAGATTTAGAAATTTTTGCAAATGGTTTTGAAATAAAGCCCCATTTGTTTGTTTGGCCAAAATGAAACCATATTATGATTTATTGATGTTCTTTTTTTTTTATGTTTATGAAACTCTGCATGTGTCTGTGCTTAGCTTAGTGTGTCATATATTTTGTTCATAGCCTGGAAAAAAGAAGGTTTGGGTAACAGTTTAGTCACTCTATTTTGAGTTTGTTATATTTGAGTTGGTTTGTATTGCATTTAGGGGAATTATCATTGTGAAGTTACGTCGTGTGGGAAAAAAATTTTAGATCTGAACAAACAGGGTGTATTTGATCTACTTACCAAAAATTGTTGTTTGGCTAACTTGGTTCCAGCCTCTGCCCAGCAGCAACAGCTGATGCAGCTGCTGCTGCTGGGGCATGCCCTATTAGTAGCTGCATCAGCTGCTGCTGCTGGGCATGCCCCCATCGACTTATATGAGTAAGTAATTAATTTTAGGTTTAGTTCCCTTATTTTAAGGTTTCTTACCGAGTGCATTTGGTTTTTTTTTTATTAAAACACCATACATCAATGTAAAAGTAAGAAGTAAGAACAACTTTTCATGAGTAATTAAATAAACTCAATGTTAATTGAAGTTTATATAGTGCTCTCATAGTAGCCATTTCTTGAAATTCATGACCCATCAGCAACAGTAGCAGCTGCTGCTGGAGCATTCCAATAAATTGTTTAATAAATCAATTTTATAACAATATGTGTGTGTGCATATATATATTCCTTTTATATACATAATTAGTGCACAACTTATAGGTAATAAATAGATAGACATAAATGCACTGCATAATATACTTCATATATTCTCTAGGAATGCACTGCATATTAAAAAATATGAACTAGTTACTTGAGCAAATTGACACATATTTAATTATTTTCACTCATTTAAGTGTAAACTTATTTTTTATGTTATTGATTGTGCGTTTTTTGCATTTTTTGCAATCTTCTATTTTTTGCATTTCTTATGGTTAGTTAACTTTATAGATGGGTAAAAAGACCACTTCCAACCCCGAGGTAAAAAAGGCTAGAGTAGATTGGGATATTAATCCAACGTGGACAACTATTTTTTGTAACCTTTGTGTAGAACAAATTCAAGCCGGGAATAGAACAAAAGGTGTTGCCTTTAGTACCAAAGGTTGGTTCAATTTGGTGACCAAATTTTGTGATGAGACCAGTCAAAACTATGATGAGGACCAATTAAAAAGTAGGTGGGATGTATTAAAAGGTGATTGGAGAGTGTGGGAAAAATTGAGGAATCTTGACACAAGTTTAGGTTGGGATGCAGTGAAGGGAACGATTGAGGCTCCTGATTATTGGTGGGACATGAAGTTGAAGGTGAGTTGAGTATTTTATTAATATGTAGTTAGTTGGAGATAGTTTTTTTTTATATATTATTCTTATATGAGTGAAATTACAATTACATTTTGTAGGAATTATCCAAAGCTAAAAAATTCCGAGAGAAAGGTCCACAGAATCTAGAACAACTTGAGATAATGTTTGGGGATGTTGCAGCAACTGGGGTAGCTGCATGGACCCCTTCTTCAGGTACATTACCTCTAACAATGCCAAAAGAGGGTGCTGGTGATTCAGATGGTAGCTCCGAATTTAAGGATAACCAATGTGACATGAGTTTAGACATTGGTAGTTTACAGCAAGGACATACTAGTCAATCACGTAGTTCAGGACAAAAGCAAGCCAGTGAATTAATACCCTCACAGAAGAAAAAGAAGAAGATAGGAGGAGCTGCAATGTTGGACAATCGTATTAGTCAGTTAATAACTGTATGTTAGAATAGGTCTGAAGGTACTTCTCGAGAGTCACCAAGTTCAATTGATAATGTAATGGCGATTGTGAAAGCACTTCCTAGAGTGGAAAGTACGTTTGTGGTTGAAGCTTCCATTATCTTACTAAAAAAGTCACGTAGGGAGATGTTCCTAACTTTCAAGGACCCAGAGTCACAGCTGCAGTGGCTACAAGCAATGATTTATAACCAAAAGAAGTGACTAACCTTATGTGGTATTAACTATGTTGTATTAACTTTAAACTAAGTTAGCTATGTTGTATTAACTATGTTGTATTTGCTATGTTGTATTTGCTATGTTGTATTAACTTTAAACTAAGTTTTGTGATATTTAGTATTAGCTTTGGACTAATATATGTGTAATGCAAACATATTTGAAATTTTCATTACAGTGTTATGTACTTGATGTTCTGAATTGTCTTGGTATGTTGTGAATTGTCTTGATTGAGCATTTGTTATTTTGTTGTGTAGCTTAAACCAATATGGATGATTATAATGGTACTCATGAGAGTGACCATTTTATGGAACTATTAATGGATGGAAATTACAGAAATTATTGTGATGATCATGATGGTGGTGATTATAACAATGTTGACAATAATAATGATGGTGCGGACAATAATAATGATGGTGATAACAATGATGGTGATAATGATGATGATGGTGAAAGTAGTGACAATGATGATGATAGTGACGGTGATTCTGACAGTGATGATAGTAATGACAATTCTGACGAGGAGTTTTACCAGCTTGTGACAGTTACCTGTGAAGCAGTTGTGACATATTTCAATAAGTACATTAATAAGACTCCTTGTTATGATTCTGAACAAACAGGGTGGGATTGACTGAGATGCTGTATGGAAGGTAATGAGAATTTGTGTTTCAATATGTTTAGAATGAGAAAGGAGGTGTTTCATAATTTGTGTCAAGTTTTACAACATGACTTTGGACTTCAATATTCAAGGAATATAAGGTTAGAAGAGTTAGTGGCAATCTGTTTAGTGATACTTGGTCATGGAACATGTAACCGAATGGTTCAAGAATTATTTCAGCATTTGGGTGAAACCATAAGTAGACATTTTGAGAAGATGATCACTTTGTTAGGTGCTCGCTTTGCAGATGCATATGTAAAGCCTTCAGATCCAACTTTTAGTGAAGTTCCAACCAAAATACAAGACCATCCAATTTATTGGCCACATTTCAAAGTATGTGTACTATTGTATATTTGAATAAAATTTTATTGTCTATAAGAATACAATGCATGTGGAACTGAAAACTATTAATGTTTTTATTAGGATTGCATCGGTGCGATTGATGGCACACATGTGATAGCGATTGTACCTACTGAGAAATCCATTCCATACTTTGGAAGAAAGGGATATCCAACCCAAAATGTGATGGCTGCATGTGACTTTGATATGTTATTCACATCTGTTTTGTCTGGATGGGAAGGTGCAGCACACGACACCCACATTTTTCTTGATACTATTTGTAAACAAAGTAACAACTTTCCGCACCCACCACCAGGTTTGTAATTGGTTAATCAATTGTTCATTATAATGACATATTGTGTGTGTGTTAATACAATTGAATTTCTTATTTAGGAAATATTATGTAGTTGATTCTGGATACCCAATGATGCAAGGCTATTTGGCACCATACAAAGGGATATCATACCATCTTCAGGACTTTCGAAGGAGAGGTGGAAGCCCTAGAACTAGACATAAAAAATTTAATCATGCTCACTCATCTCTTCGATGTGTGATTGAGCGCACTTTTGGTGTGTGAAGAATAAATGGAGATTATTAGAAACATGTCATCTTTTCCATTCCATATCCAAATACTTATGTATCTGCTACTATGGCTCTTCATAATTTTGTTAGACTAAATGATAAGGATGATAGGGAGTTCATAAATGCCAATGAAGATTCAATTTCTAGAATAGAACGTAATAGTAAAGCATGTAGCAGTTATGAGCAGAACTCAGGATCTTTAATAGATCCTGCGATGGTGGTTCTTCATGATTCCATTGCAAATTCTATTTGGGGGGTAATAATTAGTAGTTGTATTTTTTTTGTATAATATCGTGTAGTACAATTTATATTTGGGTTATTGGTATGTATTTTATATCTTTTTACATTTTTATATAGCACAATTTAAACTTGGATTATTGGTGTATATTTTATCATCTTTTTATATTTTCATTTTGTGCTTCATGATGATGAAAATTATTTAGATTTAATTAATATTAATAAGAAGTCATTAATGGTAATTGTGGGGAGTAAAAAGGTCCTAACAGGTATATGGGCCTTTGGGCCATACTAAATAAGGCCGACCTACCCTTGAGTATTGAAATCTTGTAGTACCTCGGGCCTACTCATGCGTCGAGGACCCGAGGACCAATCCGAGGTTGATTTTATTCTCAGATGGGCATAGAAGAATCAGCAACGTTATCATAAAGGCTCATAAACGACACGACGAGACCAACGGTTAAGAGGGGTGAACCCCTGGATGTCCTAGAAGCTCCGGTGTTTGAGCACTAAAGGCTGCTGCCTCCACATTAAAGACCCTGCACCTACCACCCTGCCGCATTAATGGGGAAATGACACCTGAACAGTGGAAGGGAAACTTCTGGTTACTATTCAAAGGCACTGAGAGAAGAAATATCTAGGCTAAGGGGGAGATGGGGCAACACGTGTATGAGGGATTAGAAAGATGATATTTTAAGGGGAGACCCAGAACAGAAAAAAGGGAGCTCTCTCTTGGTAATCAAAAGAAAAAGAAAGAAAGAAAGATAATATAGAACAGTCCTCGGCTTACGTCCGAGGAGGATAGTTACAATATTCCTTGTTATTTTTGAGTGCTGACAATCTTTGACTTGCCATATAACCCTTAAACTCTTCTAACCTGGGTTTCAAACCCACACTCTACAAATTCATATTGTTTAAGGCTCATTGGGCCTGGGCTCATAACTGTTCTTGGGGCCAGGTGCAATTGTGCACTTACAATTGGCGCCGTCTGTGGGGATCTAGTCTAGAAGAGGTAGGGATATCATGGCAGGCTTAGGCGTTCACCATGCAGAGTCGCAGGGATCGCAACCTGAAGATCATTTCGAGCGTCTCGAGCGTCGAATGGATCGTGAAGGAAGCGTCCATTCAGAATACCCAAGGGCTAGCCATACTCCTGGGGGGGCTAGCAACACTCATGACGATGGTTCTAGAGCCATGCAGGACAAGATTAACCGTTTGAAGAGGAAGTTACGTCGCGCCAGACGTAGGACTTCACCGTCCTTGTCCAGTCCTTCTTCTGATGAAGATGGGGAAGGTGGCTACGACACAGGGACGCGCTCACCCCCCAACTCAGCGTCCTCCGGTGGGGAGGACGATCAGCCAGCCCGCAAGCGCAAAAGGGTTCCTTCTAGGGGCCTAGGCAACGATGCCATGAGCAGGGCGTTGCACCAGCTCTCCAAATCTCCGTTTTCGCGGAGGATTGAAGGAAGACTTCCCAGGAGATTTACTCAGCCCACCTTTACCATCTACAATGGCCGGACTGATCCGGTGGAGCACGTGAGCCACTTCAACCAGAGAATGGCCATACACTCTCACAACGAGACGCTGATGTGCAAAGTCTTCCCTCTAGCTTGGGACCTGTGGCCATGAGGTGTTCAACGGCCTTAAGTCACGGTTCATAGGTCATTTGGGGAGTTAACTAGGTCATTCGCCTCACGATTTATTACTTATAGCAGAGTCCCTCGGCCATTGGACTCGCTGTTATCCATGACCATGAAAGAGGAGAGACACTGAAAACATACTCCGATCGTTACTGGGAGATGTTTAACGAGATAGATGGCGACTTCGATGAGGTGGCGTTGAATACATTTAAGGTAGGTCTTCCTACAGACCACGACTTGAGAAAGTCTTTGACGAAAATCTGTCCGCAGCGTACGTCGCCTTATGGATCGCATTGACGAGTATAAGAGGGTAGAGGAGGACCAACAGCAAGGAAAGGGGAAGGAGAAGGTTATCCCGCAGGAGAGAAGGGATTTCAGGCCGGACCGATACAATAATAGTAGGCCGAGGAGAGATTATTTCGGACAGTCCAACTCAGCAGCACCTCAAGCTGTAAATACAGTATTCCGAGAGCCAGTACATCAATTACTGGAGAAAGTTCGTAAAGAGCCTTTCTTTAAGTGGCCTGGGAAGATGGCAGGCGACCCTGCGAAGAGGAATCAAAACCTCTTTTGTCAATACCATCAGGATGTGGGCCATACCACCGAGAACTGTAGGACCCTTTGGAACCACTTGGAGCAGCTCGTCAGTGAAGGAAAGTTAAAGCAGCATTTGTGTCAGTCTTCCGGGCAGGGCAATCAAGTTGCCTCAAACAATCAGAGGAACAACTCCTCTCGGCCAGCATTGGGAACCATCAATGTCATCTTCGCTGCACCTGGCAGGACAGGGTCAGGCCCGACCAGGGTGATGGCAGTCTCTCATTCTCAGGCCGAGGGGGGAGGTAGTAGGCCGAAGAGGCCGAAGGTCATTTTGCCGGTTTTGGGATTTACCGAGGAGGATAAGGCTGGTACTATTCAGCCCCATGACGATCCCCTCGTGGTCACCCTCAGGATAGGAAATTATGACGTGAGGAGGGTGATGATAGACCAGGGCAGCGGTGCAGATATCATGTACCCTGATCTATATAAGGGGCTAAGATTGAGGGCGGAAGACCTGACTCCTTATGATTCGCCCCTCATAAGCTTTGAAGGCAGATCCGTGATGCCGAGAGGACAAATTCGTTTGCCCGTCCAATCCGGCTCAGAAACGGTAGAGGTGGATTTCATCGTTGTAGACGCATACTCTCCATATACGGCCATCCTCGCCAGGCCTTGGTTGCATGCGTTGGGGGCTGTCTCCTCTACCTTACACGTCAAGATCAAGTTCCCCTCGGGGGAATGTGTTGAGGAAATCCTCGGCAGTCAGTCGGTGGCCAGGCAGTGCATATCAACTGCAGTATTGCACCAAACGGAGATTGAGCCTTCGGTTTCGTTCACTAGAGGCTTATAGCAGTTAACGTCTCCTGACGCATCAGGAGTGCCGCCAGGAGAGGAAACACGTTGTGAGGAATTAGAGAAGTTCCCAGTGGCCGACGACCCGGAGAGGTTCTTCCAAGTCGGTACACTTTTGCCATACCAGGAGAAGATGGAATTGATAGAATTCTTGAGGAAAAATGTTGACGTCTTTGCGTGGGATCCCTACGAGGCTCCAGGTGTTGATCCGAGTTTCATTTGTCATCATTTGAATGTCAACTCGGCCATTGTCCCAAGAAGGCAGCCACCTCGGCGCTCCTCCAAAGAACATTCCGAGGCCGTGAAGGAAGAGGTGGCTAAGCTTAAGAAGGCTGGGGCTATCAAAGAAGTCTTCTACCCTGAGTGGTTGGCTCATACTGTTGTAGTCAAGAAGAAGAATGGAACGTGGAGGGTATGTGTGGACTTCACGGACCTGAACAAAGCCTGTCCCAAAGATTCGTTCCCCATGCCGCGTATTGATCAATTGGTGGATGCCACTGTCGGACATCCTCGGATGAGCTTTTTGGACGCTTTCCAGGGTTACCATCAGATTTCCCTGGCATTGGAGGATCAAGAGAAGACTGCTTTCATCACTCCAATAGGAAATTACCACTACACGGTCATGCCATTCGGGTTGAAGAATGCTGGGGCTACCTATCAAAGGATGATGACCAGAATGTTTGAACAGTAGATGGGGAAAACCATCGAGGTGTACGTAGACGACATGGTGGTGAAAAGCAAATCAATACTCTCACATATAAAGGATTTGTCTGACACTTTTCAAATTCTAAGAAAGTACAAGTTGCGCCTCAACGCCTCAAAGTGCTCCTTCGGTGTGGGGTCAGGAAAGTTCTTGGGGTATATGATTACACATAGAGGAATAGAGGTAAATCCAACTCAAGTCAAGGCTATCCAGGACTTGCAGTCTCCTCGGAACCCAAAGGAAATTCAAAAGCTAACAGGAATGATAGCCGCTTTGAATCGATTCATATCTCGGTCAGCTGATCGCTGTCGTCCTTTCTTCCAGCTGTTGAACAAATGGAAAGGATTTAAGTGGTCCGAGGACTGCGAGTTAGCTTTTCAACAACTGAAGCATTATCTTTCTCGGCCGCCTATTCTCTCTCGTCCGGAGGCGCATGAGATTTTATTTGCTTATCTGGCAGTGGCCGTCCACGCGGTCAGCCTGGTCCTGATACGGGAAGATAACGGAGTGCAAAGACCGGTTTATATAACGTTAGCAAATCGCTGGTGACGCCGAGGTGCGTTATCTACCCTTGGAAAAAGCACTCCTGGCCATTGTTCATGCTACCCGAAAGCTTCCCCATTATTTTCAGTCCCATACAGTGGTCGTGCTGACTCAACTGCCTCTCAAGGCAGTGCTTCGCAGCGCCGACTACTCAGGAAGAATAGCGAAGTGGGGGACCATCCTGGGGGCTTTTGATGTTAAATACAAGCCTCGCACCTCGGTGAAGGGTCAGGTCCTCGCCGATTTGGTGGCGGAGTTTTCTGAGCCATTGCTGGAAGAAGCTCTAGGGGATTTCCCCGTGGGTGAAAAATCAGTTGGTGTGGTCACAGCGACAATATCTCCGATCTGGAAAGTGTATGTGGATGGAGCGGCCAATCAAAGAGGATCTGGTGTTGGACTTGTTCTGATCTCCCCCGAGGAAATTATCTTCGAAAAATCTATGAGATTGGCGTTCTCGGCCACTAATAACGAGGCTGAGTACGAAGCGGTCTTGGTGGGAATGAGAATGGTGCACAGGATGGGGGGGAAAGACATCTGCGTCTTCTCGGACTCTCAGTTGGTGGTCAGCCAGGTTATGGGAACCATGGAAGCTAGAGATCCATGAATGCAGGAGTATTTGGCCCAGGTCAAACGTCAGCAAGCTGAGTTTGACTCCTTTGTCTTGGTTCACATCTCTCGGACTGGAAACACTCATGCAGACTCCTTGGCTACGCTGGCAACGACCTCGGCTCAAATTTTACCCAGGGTTATCCTTATCGAGGATTTACTAGAACCCACTCTGGTCGCCACCAATGCGCCTCGCATTCATCTCATACGACCTGGGCATAGTTGGATGGACCCGCTCATATCCTTTCTTAGGAGTGATGTTCTCCCTGAGGACAAATCGGAAGCAGATAAGGTGCGCCGTAAAGCACCACGTTTCTGGTTGTCCGAGGATCAGAAGCTATATAAACGATCCTTTTCAGGACCGTACTTGTTGTGTGTACACCCAGACTCAACTGAAGGGCTTCTGGAAGAACTGCACGAAGGGATTTGTGGCCCACACTGGGGGAAGATCCTTAGCCCACAGAGCTTTGACTCAGGGTTACTGGTGGCCCAATATGCAAAGGGAGGCTCAAGATTACGCCAGGAAATGTGATCAATGTCAGAGGTTCGCCCCCATATCCATCAACCTGGAGGAGTCCTTAACCCCCCTTTCCAGTCCTTGGCCCTTCGCGCAATGGGGACTAGATATAGTTGGGCCATTTCCGAGGGCCATAGGCAACAAAAGATGGCTTTTAGTGGGAACCGACTATTTCACTAAATGGGTTGAGGCCGAGCCCTTGGCAAATATTAGGGATGTTGATTCCAAAAGGTTCATCTGGAAAAATATTGTTACCAGATTCGGCATACCACACACGCTTGTGTCTGACAATGGTGTTCAATTTGATAGCAACGCATTTAGGCAATATTGTGGTGACATGGGTATCATAAACAGGTACTCCACCCCATCCTATCCTCAAGGAAATGGCCAGGCCGAGGCAGTTAACAAGGTCATAGTCAATGGGTTGAAGAAAAGGTTGGATGATGCGAAAGGAAGATGGGTAGAAGAACTCCCTCACGTTTTGTGGACATATCGAACCACACCGCGCAGGTCCACCGGAGAAACGCCATTTTCTATGACTTATGGGCCGAGGCGGTAATACCTCTGGAATCTGGTTTTCCCACCCTGAAGACGAGTGCTTTTAATACTAAGAGCAATGATGGGCTCTTGGAGACAAGTCTTGATTTACTTGAAGAACGACGTGAGGCAGCTATGGTCCAGATGGCTTATTACCAACAAAAACTTAAACGGGGATATGATGCCCACGTGAAGCTGAGGCCACTAGCACCTGGTGATCTTGTGTTAAGAAGGTTGTTGGCTCCGCTAAGAACCCAGCCTGGGGCAACTAGGACCCAATTGGGAAGGCCCCTATCGTATCATTTCAGTAGCAGGTATAGGATCTTATCGGCTAGCTGATTTAGATGAAAATATTGTACCATGGCCGTGGAATGTAAATAACCTACGAAGGTATTACTATTAATAAAGTTTACTGCTGATTGGCTTACTCAAATTATTAATATTTCATGAATTTCCCAGCAACGAATCTTAAAGAATCAAACAGAAACTTGGTTAAGTGTAGTCCTCGGACCACCAACCTTGTGGAAATTGATGTCTTATCATTTGTTAAACAGAACCTTAGTTATGCCGGGTCCTCGGACCTCCTACTTTGGAAAATTAACATTTGGAACTACAATCTTAAAGAATCAAACAGAAACTTGGTTAAGTGTAGTCCTCGGACCACCAACCTTGTGGAAATTGATGTCTTATCATTTGTTAAACAGAACCTTAGTTATGCCGGGTCCTCGACCTCCTACTTTGGAAAATTAACATCTTTTAAGTTATCACTGAATAAATGATCTAAAGGATCAAAGGAAAGGTTGTTTAATCTTGTCCTCGGACCGTAAACTTGGTGAAGATAATCCTTATCAAGCCAGGAAGTGTTAATCAAAGTGATGTAAGGAACGATATTCGGACTTTACATTCAATTAAAAACAGAATCATGCAAGTGGATGAGGTCTACTACTTGGACCATGGACTTGGTCAAAACTAACTTCTTATTGTTCTTAGGACGTAGCGCTTTACTGTCCATTAACCCAGATCTAAAGTTTGTCCCTCTAATTGTAAGCTAAATTTATGGTCTTCGAACCTTACATCATACCAACAACAAATGCTATACGTTGCAGAGGTTTAATTGTTGCTTGAAGCCTTTGGTTATTAGTGATATTTCAAACCACGTGATCTTTTTGTTAAGTCCTTGTAATATGCGTATGGTCATAAGTGGATAATCCTTGTAGTTGGATTTGTTTACTCAAACAAACTTCAATAAAACAGTACAAAATGAACGAAGTAAAAACAAACGCGATGCGATAAAAAGGTATATAAATTGTTCTTTACAAAATTGCATAATAAGTATTACAAAGGGATAATATAAGGATGGAGACTAAGAAGCCCTAATCTCGGCCTTAAGGCTCAGAAGGAGGGTCCATATGAGAAGTGCTGGGACCTTCAGTCTTTTTCAGCTCCACTTCAAAAGGAGAAAGAATATGTTTCCCTTTATCCGCTTCCTTTGCTGGTATGACACTATGCTCCAAGGCTAGGCTGAGATCCTTCTCGGCATCCACATCACCTTCCTGTTCTTTGTTGGAACCCAGGGTTCTGTAGGATCTAGGATGGGCTGTAGGACCACCTGGGGCAGCTCTGGTAGAGTTGAGTCAGGGGTGGGTGGCAGCAGGAGCCTTTCATATCCCTGGATTTCCAGTGGAATCCAGACGTTCTCGGACTTCCTCAACTCGAGGAGGGGGAATTCCAGCTGCGTTTAGGGCCTCCACCCAACCTTCTGGCAGTATTCACGGCACAAGGCCGCGAAGGCCTCGGTCAGCTGCTCCTCGGTGTTGGCCACCCCTTCCTGATAGCTCGCCTGTTTGGCAG
Source organism: Castanea mollissima (assembly GCA_014183005.1). Classification (NCBI taxonomy): domain Eukaryota; kingdom Viridiplantae; phylum Streptophyta; class Magnoliopsida; order Fagales; family Fagaceae; genus Castanea; species Castanea mollissima. Next base: position 34,785,727 of record JACAVU010000006.1, on the reverse strand, counting down.
CTTGTAAAGAGCTTGAAATGTGCTGGCTTCTCTCTTCAGCAGCGCAATTTCCTTCTCCAAATCCGAGCGTTCCCTTTGAGCTTGGGCAATCTCATCATCTTTTTCATGGAGGAGCTTGCGCTGTCCTTCTATTTGGGTCTCCATAGTTTGAGACTTGACCTAGCACCATCTCTCTCTCTCTTTACATTAGCCACCTCCGAGAGCAGCTTCTCGTTTTCAGCAATGGCTGTCCCCAGAGACTTCTCAGTCTCCAACTGACCTCCATCTCGGCCTGGCCTTCTTCCGAGTATCTTAATAAACTTTTCAGCTACGAAGACCTCCTGAACAGCCTGCAATGAAATATGGTGGGGTCAAACACAACAAAAACTTATAAATATTGTTAAAAGTAAACTCTTCATGAGAAGAAAAAAAAAAAAACATACCAGCGCCAAGTCTCTCTTCAAAGCAAGGAAGAGCTGTGGCTGGCTCATTTTTTCCAAGGACTCCATGTCCTTGGGCAGCAAAAGAGGGCGTTCCAACACCTCGGCCAAGTGGTGGCATGACCATGTTGAACCGCCCTTATACTGGACTGGCAGGAGATAGGAGCGCCATCCAGTTTTAAGTCAGGGGACCAGGTGGTTGGTGCCCTGCGCACATCAGCTACCACCCCAATCTCCCCGCTCCTACTGAACGGGCTCTACCTTTGCCTTTGTCCTGTTTTTGCTGCTGAGCTGGTGGAGGTTGGTTGCGTGGTTTCTTCGGGCCTTTGTTGGTCGCCCCTTCATCTTCCCCCTTTCTCTTTTTCTTGGGGTCCTCGGCTTGAACCTTTGGCTCAGCTGGAGGAGGGGAAGTGGCAGAGTTTGAGGGACTTGGGTGGCCCCTGTTTTCTTCACCTTGACCCTCGCGGCTCTGTCGGTGAGAAGGTCCTTCATTCTGTCCATGGTGTCCTCGGACTCGACCTCTGGAGTGCAACTACAAGACCAGCAATTCCAGAAGCCTCGGCAGTATCTTCCTCCTCGTCAGAAAGCACGACAAACTGGTTCCCTCGAGGTTCGTTGTATTCTTCGAGTTGGAACTGGTCTATCTCGTCGTCTAACGTATGAGAGGAAGAGACCTGCTCTTCTGGGATAGCAGCTACCTCGGAGTGGACGACGAGGGGAATGGCTGCTACAGGTTGTAGGTAGAGAATGGTTTGAGGGGTGTCTGGGAGGTCGTGGTCGTCCAGAAAGTTTGGCCGGGCAACGTTGATCCTCCTTCGTCGTCGGTCACCGGCTATTATGGCGTTGTCTATCTCCTGGAAGTCCGAGGAGATGGGCTCGTATCCAAGGATCAGGTGAGCAGCTCGGAGCTGTCTGTCTACGCTAACAAACACCTCGGATCGAAGTATCCGGTTCAAGTCGGCAACGTTGCAATGGCTCAAACGAGGGCGTACGTTTCGCTTATCTACAAACAAAAAGAAAAGAGAGAAATGAGAAATTAAACAACTCGGTCAGATTCACATAACAAAAGATAAGGATAAACAAGTAGAAATATATCTAAAAATGTTGGTTAATGTTGAGGGAGGTTTTGTTTAAGGAGGTTAGTCCTCAGGTGTCGCACCTGGATCCCCCCACTGTACTGGGCAGTGGAGACCGTCGTGCCAGTTTCCAGAGACGATCAGGTAGTCGTCCTTCATGCCTTTGTTGGATTTGGGCAAACAGGAGATTAACCTAACGATACTGGACCGGGACTTAATATAATAGCCTATGTTGGATAGTTTGTGAGATTCGTACAGAAAAACGACATCGTGCCATGTGAGGTTTAACCCCATCTGTTCATTTAAGGCATCGACGCTGCCTAAAACTCTAAAAACGTTAGAGAGGCATTGGTCGGGACACAACCTATGGTTGCGAAGGTATTCCTTCATCACAGGTTTCATCGGGAGGGTCATCCCGCCTTCTATAAAGGCTATCATTGGGATTATGACCTCTCCCTCTTCCTAGAATCAGCCACGGCCTCCGCCGGGCAATACTTTAGGCCTACGTCACCGGAATGTGGTATTTGGCTCTGAAGCCTTCCATTCCGGCGGCCGTATCGACAAGACACTTAAATCTACCCTGGAAAATAACGAAAGGCTAGACTCTAAAAAATAAAGCGTTTACTAGGACAGCCGAGGACAAAGTCCGAGGATAAAAGGTTGAGAAAGAAATGAATGGTGAGTAAGAACTTACGGAGTTTGAGGATATGCAAATTTCCACGGTTTTCTGAAGGCGAAATATGATTGTTGACGTTTTGATGGGATCAGTCCCTGGCAAAATAAATGAAGGCGCAGATTCCCAAAGCGTCACGACGTGCGGAATGGCGGCCTCGAATTTAGTTTTACCCCGCCCAAATTTTCGTGGAGCAATGAGGGCCGTTGGATGCCCATCTCACCGTTGAACGTGGGGACAGAGTGTAACTTACAGTAATAAATGCGCGCGTTTTGAAAATAAAACCGCCAATTGGCATCCTCTGGTATGCGAAACGGTTTCCACACGTGCAATCACTCGTGAAGCATGCAGAATAAGTTCTCTTCGGATCAAAACTCTATTTTTCTCCTCGGACTTCGAAAATTAGAATTTTGAGGGGCTATTGTGGGGAGTAAAAAGGTCCTGACAGGTATATGGGCCTTTGGGCCATACTAAATAAGGCCGACCTACCCTTGAGTATTGAAATCTTGTAGTACCTCGGGCCTACTCATGCGCCGAGGACCCGAGGACCAATCCGAGGTTGATTTTATTCTCAGATGGGCATAGAAGAATCAGCAACGTTATCATAAAGGCTCATAAACGACACGACGGAGACCAACGGTTAAGAGGGGTGAACCCCTGGATGTCCTAGAAGCTCCGGTGTTTGAAAAGCACTAAAGGTTGCTGCCTCCACATTAAAGACCCTGCACCTACCACCCTGGCTGCATTAATGGGGAAATGACACCTGAACAGTGGAAGGGAAACTTCTGGTTACTATTCAAAGGCACTGAGAGAAGAAATATCTAGGCTAAGGGGGAGATGGGGCAACACGTGTATGAGGGATTAGAAAGATGAGTATTTAAGGGGAGACCCAGAACAGAAAAAAGGGAGCTCTCTCTTGGTAATCAAAAGAAAAAGAAAGAAAAGAAAGATAATATAAGAACAGTCCTCGGCTTATGTCCGAGGAGGATGAGTTACAATATTCCTTGTTATTTTTGAGTGCTGACAATCTTTGACTTGCCATATAACCCTTAAACTCTTCTAACCTGGGTTTCAAACCCACACTCTACAAATTCATATTGTTTAAGGCTCATTGGGCCTGGGCTCATAACTGTTCTTGGGGCCAGGTGCAATTGTGCACTTACAGTAATAACAAATAATTATGACACTAAAAAAGAATAATTGCCCAAACATTATGAAAATAATACCAATAATATAATTTTTTTTTTAATTATATTATTATTATTATTATTATTTAGTAAGTATATGAAGTAGTTGAATTAAGTATGAAATAAACTCTCTTATATATACATTGTCCTTTTTGGTAATTTATCCCTCAAACTGCAACTTTTATAGTTTTAGCCAAACACTTAACTTTTTCAAAAAGTACTTTTTAACAGCTTTTACCAAACATTCAGCTTTTTGAAAAATCACTTTTTCATTATGCACTTTTTCAAAACTCAACTTTTTCATTATGCACTTTTTCAAAAAGCCCAACCAAACTCACCCTAAATAGATTAGCAAATCTCTTTTAAAAATTACTCTTTTCTATGTAAAAGCCTCCACTTTTGAAAAAATTTAAGTGGGTTATATAATTAGTTTATAAATTATGGGAAAGTCAATATCCCAATGGGCCATAACCCATTAATGCATTTTAGAGAGAGAACATGTACAAAATCCAAAAAAAAACATTGTACAATTATCAAATCCAATGTTTAAAATTTGAAAAACCTAGAAAGGTTGAAAGATTTAAACCTAATGAAATAGATATTGCCTCTTTAATTATAAGATACGTATTCCTAGATTGAGAATATCATATATTTTTCAGCTGTTAAGATTGTCAAAACTCAAAATTAAGCTTAACTCAATAAAAATTTGTGTTGAACCCCCTACAATAAAAATTTGCACACCTTGAAAGCCCAATTGAATTCAGCTTTAAACTCCAAAATAAAATAAAAAAAGTCCAACAGAAAATTTTTTATCTTTAATCTCAGAAAAAAGCCTATAAATCAAGTTTTAAAAAATCATATATAAAAAAAGGGCCGAATCAAACTTAAGAGAGAAACTTAGTCCTCTCCCACTATCCCTCTTCACTCTCCAAACCCAAAGGAAAAAGGTAGTCATTTCACCCACAAACTGCCACGATCTAACCTAGATCTACCGCCGCATCGCTGACGCTTGGACTATCCTTGATTTGCTGCCACTGCTGCTTGCTCTGGTATCTTCATCTCTCTTTCTATCTTTCTTTCACTGTGAAAGTGTGTGTCTAAAGTGTTTTGATAGTCTCTGTGTACTTTTAGTAATTTGATAGACTTCTTGAGTTCTTTCACTGAATCACAATGTGTGTGGGGTTATAGTTTAATATTTTATTTTTGAGTATTGAGTCTTTGACTAGTTGACCGTCTCCTTCTTCTTATGGGTACTGTTAAGTTTTTGTAGTGTTTGATATATATAGTATTGAGTTATGAGTTTTGTCTTTTGCACTTTTTGAGACTTTGAGTGAATTGAGTGGGAATGGTTGTTGCAATGTGAGTGGGTTAGTGCCTTTAAAAAAAAATCACAATGAAAAATATGAAACGTTTATTTAAAGAATTGTAAACTTATAAATTAAAGAATTGCAAACTAATAAACAATTATTGTAAACACTTAATCGGCGGGATAGAAACTAACAATTAAATTAAAGAGTTGAAAGAAAATATAAAAGAATTTATAAAAATGTCTTGTAAATTCAATAAAAAATTTGTAAAAGAGTAAAAATAAATAAACTAATAAATTAAAGTATTCTAAGTAATAAATAATTAAAGTTCATTTAACAACAATTATTAATAAATTATTGTGTTAAAAAAATGTTAAATAAAATTATAATTAGATTTTCTATAATTTATGTTTCTTATTGCCCTCCTAAATAAAAATCTTAGAGCCGCTACTGACCCAAGTATTAGGCCACTTAGGCTATCGCCTAAAATCCCTACGTGAAAAAAATCCCTATAATCCCTAATCTTATAGTACAATAACAGACATTTATGACATTTAAATTAAAAATATATATCTCATATATATCCCTACCTTTTTTTTCATAGAAAATTAATTCAATATAACTTATTATATGAAACAAGAAAATATGCTGCATCATGTTGGAGACATAATTGGTACATAAACACATACATTTACACACATGCAATGTTAATATATATAATTTTTAATAAATATATAATTATTTTTAGCTTAACCTCATTGAAAACAAAAATTATTTATTAGCCTCTACTTCTTGGGTTGACGATAGAATTAAGCAATGGTATCACAACCGTATTAAAACTTCTGCAAAACTTATTAAGGTCTGTTTGGATAGAACTTATTACTGAAAACTGAAAACACTGTAGTAAAATAATTTTTAAATGTGTAAATAGTGCCGTGAGACCCATTTTTAATGAAAAAGTTGCTGAAAAGTGAAATTTATGGGTCCATAAACAATGCACGAATACACTATTTATGAGGAATTAGTCAACAACTACAGCTGAAAAAAAAAAAAAAAAAAAAAAGTTAAAAACACTGAAACGCAGTTCGGATAAGTTGAATTCAAAAGCCCTCTTAAAGGAATACCGGATCTGAAAACAAAAAGGAGTATCAAAAGAATTTTCCCTTTTGCGCATTAATTTTAATTTGGTACCCGTCGGATAAAAGAAAGATCGAGCCTGCGTCATTCATGATTGTACTGTGGTAGATATAGATTTTGCATGCAGCTGGAGCTGATGACAAACCTAGAGTTTTTCCAAATCCAGAGCATGATGTCATGTCAGCTCCAAAAGTCTAACTGCGACGGCATCTTCTGCGTTATTAAATAAAACCACAGTAAAAGCAAAAGGTTATATCATATATGGCGATTACGGAAGCAAAACTATATTTCAATCAGTCAGTCACCTTCCATCATGCAGAAACCATCCATAAAATCTCATATACAAATACTGCCATGAAGAACCACACACACACACACACACACACACACACACACACATATATATATATATATTATCATTCATCACCACCTATCTCAGCTGTACTCTCCTACACATCCCTGCCCTTCTTCTGTTTTTCTGATGGATGTTCAGATATTCCCCCATTGGTAACTTAAGAGAGGTACCATTCTCGATCAATAGGGCAAGGATTTTATGCAACCTGGGTTGCATAAATTCCTGCAAATAGGATTAGGTGGCACAATAAAAACCTAACAAGTGTCTTTGGTCATGTAAGAAGTGCATATCCAATTAAATGAATTTTCAGACCCAAACAAAGCCTTCTCCTTCCACCCTTTTCTCTCTCCCTCTCTGCCCTTAAATACACGCTACAATAGCCTTAAGTTAACTAGAACTTACACAGAACACTCGTACTTAAAGCAAATGCCCATATATATGTGTGTGTGATGCACCTTGCACCCCCTGCATACAGGTTTATAAGCTAATTATAATTCTACAATAATGTCAAAAGATAATGAGTCAGGTAATTAAGGAGACAATCCTATTTTGAAAGATAATGTAATCTTATCTAATGTGTCAAGCAAGAAGACATTGTGATCTTATCTAATGTGATCTTACATGATAAAGTAGATAACATGACTATTTCCAGGGAAGGACAAATGGCAAGGGGTACTAATATTGTGGCTTGAAAGAAAATTTAAGGATTTACCTGTCATGCAGGAGACAAAAATTAAATGTTCTCATCTTTTGGTGAAAAAAAAAAGAAAAATGAAAGGGAGGGAGATGTGCAGGAAACAAGGATATAGATGTGCATGCAAGAATAAAGGCATGCTCAAAATCAATACAAGGATAAGTGTTATCGGTGTTCTTAATCTTATCCTTAGGAAAGAAAATGTGCCATCATCTCCAAAAATTTAAATCACTTGAGACCCTTTTCTATTTGTAATCCTTTTCATATGTCACTGCTTGTAATCTACTCCAGCGTAATACTTCTTCAATATCAATTATCAATACAAGTGCTTAAGTTTTCAAGTAAGTTTCCTACCTAATTAAGCTATTAATTAGTTCCAAATTTAATTGTGTTTTAGAGTTTTATTTAAAACTAGCATGTAACTCCATGCAAATGCATGGATGCATTTAAAATTAAACAAAATTTTTATTATAAAAATATAAATAATTAGTCAAATTAATTTTTTTTTTTAAAGCTTGTAATACATACATTCATGCATACATATAGATACATTTAAAATTAAATACAATTTTTATCATAAAATATAGATAATTAATCAAAATATTTTTTTAAAGTAAACGTAATTAGTCACATATCAAACTTCTTACATAAATTTAATACTACTTATGATAATTTTTTTTAATTTTTAATAAAAAAGAACATGTGGTAATTTTTGTTATGTGGTGATTTTTATTGAGTATATGTAATTTTTTTTAAAATTTTATGGTTCATTAATATTAGATTCTTAGTATTTTGCACTCATTAACTCACTTGACAAAAAAATTAAAAAACTTAAATAAACACATGACACAACCTTAAGTGGATAATTATGGTTTAATTCCCACATAAATTTAGACATATGACACAAAATTGGATTATAATTTCAAATTTTAATTCAATTTTCTCTAAATTTTACCTATTAGTATATATATGACTTATAAATTTGAATTTTTTTTTTATAGTTATATGATTATGTTTTTTATGGTTTATTATATTAGACTCCTCTATTTCTACGCTAAATTAACTAATTTGGCACAAAAAAATTTAAAAATTTAGATTAGATGGGACATGTGGCACAAAATTCAACTCTAATTGAAATTTAATTTCTACACTAAATTAACTCACTTTGTACAAAATTCTAAAATTTAGATTAGATGAGACACATGAGGCAAAATTAGACTCTAATTGAATTCCAATTTCAAATTTAATTGGATTTTCTCTTTGTTTTACCTATTGTTACATATATAGATTACTTAGTTATTACATTGTTAATTTACTATTTTAATTGACAAAAGTCTTGTAACTTAATTGATTGCCACTTTCAAGTGTGTTTCCAATGAAGACACATCTAGAGTCTAAATCCCTTTCCTCCAAGTATCAAATTATTTATATATAAAAAATGACTATTTTAATCATTTTAATAATATAAACTAAAATTTTGGCTTTCTTATTTGTAGTGAAATATATATTAGACTTTCATGTAGATCTTTATTCACCCATTCCTAGTAATAAATTGTAAAATTTGTTATATTTTCCATCTATTAGACACAGTAAAACACTTGTATTCAAATATTGTCTTTTGAAGAGTTTTGCCCCTACTCGATCTAGATCAATATGAATAAATCTATATTTTTCTTGATTTTCAGCCAATTCATTGAAATGTCTATTCAGAAACACAGTTTCACAACTCCAAAGATCCATATGACTTTGATACAATTTCGAACTAAAAGTTGACTTCACAATTGAATAATTAATACACAAGACAAACCAGAATGTGGCTTCTCGAGCTCATAATTAGTCCCACAATGAAACAACGTGATTTTAAAAGACAATGTGAGCTTAATTATTTAAGAGTAAGATTTAGATGTTGGTCCTTAGTTCTCTTCTTAAAATTCAGCTATGTGAATTTTTTCTCATGGAATAAAAGTATTTTTCTTAGTTAAATAGCCATATAGCTGAATTTTAAAAGAAGAACCTAAAAAACAACACATAAAATATTTTACATAAATTTTGTCCATTATTTAATGTGTCAAGCAAGAAGAAAACGTGATCTCATACTACAAAGTATATAGTATGACCATTCAACAAAAGACAAATGGCAAGAAGGTATTAATGTATTGCAAAAGAAAGTATGTAAGAATAAATTGTAAATTACACTCTTAAAATTTGGAAGTGTTCGAATTTCACACCTTGAAATTTCAGAATTTAAATTTTACTCCCTAAAATTTACGGATGTTTAAATATTACACCATAAATATTTCAAAATTTGAATTTTACCTCTTAAATTTTAGGGATTTTAAATTTTACCCTACATGTAATGTAAAAGAAAATTATATTTTAATCTTTTGGTGATAAAATAAAGATGTAAGGACGGAAGATATGCATGAAGTAAGTATAAAAGTGTGCATGCAATTACAAATTTGTGTTCAAATTTAATGTACAAGGGCAAAGTGTTAATGTGCTCTTTTCTTCTTCTTCTTTTTTATTTTTTTTATTTTTTAGTTTCAACCAATGATATCCGCTCCTAATAATAACTCTTTATATACCAAAACACCAATTGGTTTTTAGTGTAGAGAGATTGAATCCTAAATTTTTTATTCAACCATAAATTTTTTTATCAATTGAGCTAACTAAAACTCACGATGTATTCCTATGTTAAACAAAAAAAAAAATGTCTCATTATATTAGAAAACTACTAATAAAACAGACACATCATCTTTATAAGAATCTTATTTTCAAAGACAAGCTAGTGGCAAGAAGGTATTAATGTGTTGCGAAAGAAAGTTGACAATTTACATGCAATAATTGTTTTAATCTTTTGGTGATAAAATAAAGATGTAAGGGCAGAATATATATGCAAGAAGTACGGACAAAAGTGTGAATGCAATTACAAAGCTGTACGTGCTCAAATTTAATGTACAAGGGCAAAGTGTGATTGTGTTCTTATCCTTAAAGAAAGAAAAATGTGTCATCAGAAGACAAAGTTCAAGGGTCAAATTACACCATAGGATAGGAAAGCGTGAAGCACTCGCGAATGTTCAAAATGTTTACCCTTTTTTATTTAACGTTTAATTCATGTACTATTTTATGAAGAAAATATTGGTATTTCTAACTTATTACAACAACTCAAACAATTGGTAATTCATGTTACAAGACTAGCAATTATAATGGAATTAACAAGTGCAAGTAATAAAGAAGATGAATTTTGTCATATGAAGAATGCCTAAATTTAATTCTCTCTTTTTTAGCTAAAATTAACTTATTTTATTTTGATTTAAAAACAATTGATTTTTTTTTTTTTTTTTTTTTGAGAAACCAGACTAAAACAGTCTGGGGATTTATTGAACCAAACTTAGTGAACATCAAATAAAACGAAGGGAGAAATATCCTCAGGTAAGTCTTCCAACCAAACTTGTAGCCCTATACAATCTTTAGCTTTTTTAGCAAGAGGATTAGTGACAATATTACAATTGCATTTAAAATGACAAAAATTAGATAAATGAAAACCGAAGCTTGATAGAGAATGTCCTCAATATTATTCCCATAAGCAGAGCCAACCCTTCAGTAATAGCTTGAATCACCACTACAGAGTTCTCTTCAAAAACCACATCCATTAACCCAATTTCAGTGGCAAACTGCACTGCTCTTCGACAAGCAAGTGCCTCCACTTCAGCCATGGATAGAGAGAGAGGAATGGGCATGGATAGAGCTTTGATGACTTCCCCATAACAGTTGCGAATAATGACACTGGTTCCCACTTAAAAAAATTGATTTTAAGTCAATGAAAGTTATCAGTTTTTTCTTTTAAAAAATTAATTTATTTTGACTTGGATTTTTTTTTTGGGGAAAAGGACTTGGATTTTTTTTAACAAAAGTGTTTGGTCATATTTAAAAGCAATAAGCTTCCCTTCGCCCCTAAGTCCATCCATGATTTGGGCTTTCTTTATTAAAAGCAAGTACGGGCTATAGGTTTATTATAATGTGGGCTTTCTTTTATTTTACTAACTTACAAGGTTGAATGAGATTCAAAAGAAAAGTGAGCATTTTGTGGGCTTTATTTTTATGTAAGTGATGAACCAATTATTTCAAACAGAGCCCATTACCAATATAATAAATATGGCTACTTTATATGGTATATGCTATCATAATTCCATTTCCACCTACTACAGCGGATATCATCTAACCCCCCACACAGGATTAATGACCAGTTAGGCAGTTCCCCAAATTATTTTTTTCCTTTTTAGAAACAATTCCCCATTTCTTGAATAAACACATTTGAGTTTGTAAACTCCCAGTTTCTAACACCGTACCACATGAAAACTCAAAGTTCCTCTTGTGGCTAACTGGATTGTCATGAAGTAACAAAACCCACGCAAGAGTTTTATAGAGTTCAAAGATTTATCTAGCAATGGCAGTGTCAGGAATTAGCCAAGAGACCTAATAAAAATATGATGAATGATTTTTTTTTTCCTCCCATATATCATGTTTCTACTGTATGTAATAGACTAATAGTATAAAAAATGTACTATAAAATTATTTAAAATATAAATTAAGTACTTCATAATCCTGTATGTGTACTAGAAAAATGTGTATTTATTAAACTTAAATATTGACAAAAATATTTGATGTTTTTTTACCAACAATATTTAGGTATCCCACAACACCCCACCCCCCCACCCCCCCCAAAACAAAAAAAAACATCAACAAGGACAATAAGTCCTTCGTCTCCTTCATTCTTCCTCGTCCTCCTTTTGTTGTTGTTGGCTTCTCTTATGTTTAAGGCGTATTCCCTATTGACGTCTGTTTTAGCTTTTATAATAAACTTAACCACATTATAGCGAAGGGTTTTAGAATGCAAGAATGTGGAAGGTAGAACGATGATTTGGAAGGTAGAAGCCCTCACATGAATGTGGTCATCATAATACTTCAAAGAAGAGATTTGAATTTTGGTTGATATTATAATATTTTGTCCCATATGCTTTTGTGTTTTTCACAATTTCATAGTAAAATTCTTTAATATATATTACTTTTTAATTTGACTTAATTTACTTATAAAATCATCAACTCAAAGGAGTAGATAGTTCAATATAACCATTGTGCACCTTTGAAATGATAGTCACTTTACAAATATAAAGTTATTGTGAGATAAGAGATAAGAGCCGGGGTTCAAGCCTCTAAAAGATAGAGTTTTACATATATATATATATATACATTTTTTTTATAAAAGAATATTACATACATATACACTTAAATTAGACTAGAGTATTTAAAAGTTATCATAGCTTTTGAGTGGAGTTGTAGTATGCCTTTGTGTTATAACTCATTTCCCTCTCTCTTGTGTGTGTGTGTGTTTGTTTCTAAAAAATAGGGTAATTGTTCCACATTGCTTAAGAGAGTATGTTGTGTGTATTATAACTTGCCACACTTTCACTTTGAAGTTACCATGACTTTTGAATAAAGTTGTGGTGTACTTTTGTATTAGAACTCATTTCTTTCTCCCTTGTGCATGTGTGTGTTCGTTTCTCAAAAAAAAAGAAATGATAATTGTCCCACATTGCTTAAGAGAGTGTGTAGTATAACTTGTCCCACCCTCACTTAAAAGTTACCATGACTTTTAAGTGGAGTTGTGGTTGTGTTATAACATTTTCCCTCTCCCTTGTGTATGTGTTTGTTTCTAAAAAAAATAATAAATTAGGCTAGATTATAATTATATCTTTAAAAAAAAAAAAAATTAACTATAAATGGAGTCTTAAATAAATGTCTATTTTTGTATATATTATAATGGCCATAATTATACATTTAATGATTCCATAGAAAATCATAATCATAATAAATACCTGTTAATACATACCATAATTATCCAATTTTATATTTAATGTTTTATATACAAATACATTCAAGATAAATTCGTATTATTAACCATCACAATTATCAAGTTTCAATTCTATATACATTATACAAAATAAGAGAGAGATAATTATTATTATTTTAGATAGAATAATATTAGCCAATATTAAAACAAGAGTAGTGCTACATCTACAACAAAAACTTTAGGTACCATTAACAGTTTGCTACCGAAGTTTTTTTTTTTTTTTTTTTTGAGAACTCTACCTAAGTTTTGTTGTGGAATTGTCATGCTCGTGAAAATGTTATGCCTCAACTTTATTCTTAAAATAAAAGTAAAAATGATTTATTTTATTGATAAAAAATAAAAGTTAAAATTAAAATAGTTTATTTTTTGATGAAAAAAATAAAACTTAAAATAGTTTATTATACTTCACACATTATTATTTTAATATATCATACTTAATACGAGGCCTCCCGAATGATGTCTATACCACCATTATAAATTTTTTGTTTGAAATAATAATATGTATAACATAGGTCGGAACCTCTTGCAAATATGGTAGGATTTGAACAGGTTCAAATAACCTTAATTTGTAAATTTGTTTATCATCAAATAAAAATTTATGTAATTCAAATTCTACTTATCATGAAGTAGTGAACATCTTAGAATTATATCATATTTATTCAAAATTGATGTTAGGTAGCAAAATTTAAGGGTGTTTTGGAGGATAGTTTAAGTTATATTATTTAAGTGTTTTTGATATATATATGGATAAAAAAATGTGTAATACTATTTAAAATGTGTAATTATACGTTAAAACTAGAGTGCCAAACAAGTCCCTAATGTTTAGCAAAAAAAACAAAAAAAAAAAAAAAAAAAAAAAAACAAAAAAAAAAAGAGGCAGCGAAATCTAATCACAATATTTATCCTTGTTCACAATTTTGAATTTAAAAAAAAAAAAATTATGATTTGCGGTTTAAAATTTAAATGTGGTAGTTGACCCCAACGTGGAACCCACAAACGCAAATGCCAACCAAATCCCACCTTTTCGAAACACACAGAGAGACACCCTTCATCAAATCCTGTCATGTCTTTGCCACAGAATTGAGAAACGTATCATTTTACTGTTTGTGTGTATTTATTACTTAAGATTAGATTAGATAGATTTTTTTAATAAAGCAAAAAACAAAAGACGAGGACACATCCGTCATATTGAGTTTTGACCAGTGGCAAAACCGTAAACGTGAAAAGTTAACAGTGTCCCCTAGGGAGCCCCACCTAGTGGAGTTAGGCGAAACACGAGGCGCGGGTGACACAACCAATTCGCCCCGACTCCCGAGCTCGGCCAGACCACTCAACGTCACTTATTAAAATTAATGAAGGCAACCGAACCCTATCTATTGTCTAGCGAGATCACATAAATTTACACAATTTATCCTTAAACTCCTCGTACGGAACAAGACAAGTCATAATAATATTAATGTGTTTATATAATTCTATACTTTTACTACTCATAATTCATCACGTAATAAGTTATCTAACTTATATTGTAATTGACTATACACTGCTTTTAAATAGAGTAATCATTTGCCTACCATTATGATAAAAGTTATGAAATGTTTGGTACATCTTTTTAAATAATAATTTTTAATATTTAAACATTATATGTATTTCTAAAAAAAACATTTTAAACTTAAAAATTGGATTTTAATCGAAAGTAATAAACCGCGCAATGGTTCTCCAAATGATCGCAACTAATTGCGGTAACTTTTTCATTAATGACACGTAGCAATCTCAGCCGTCCATCAGCATCGTAATAAACATTTAGTGATGATAGATTGAGAGATGCAGAGGATCTGGGACTAGTTGCCTAGGGTTTAGCGTAGTGGAGTTGGGAGAGGCAAAAGGTGAGTAGAAAATGACCCCACTTCCCTGTGATATTTACAATTAAGTAATTTCACTCACTAGTCACTCCTAGTACTAAAGTACTATTCACTACTCTCTCTCTCTCTCTCTCTCTCTCTAAGATATAGGGTTGGTTTGTTTGTTTTGGCTGATATCACAAACACTTTTTGAGAGGCTGAGCGGAACAAAACAGACCACTCATCACACAGCGTTGACACGTTCCAGTGACGACTGACGAGTGAGTTGGTAAAAACCTCTCTCTCTCTTTCTAGTTTCTACCTACTATTTAGAAGAGCAAAGACTCCAATTTTTTTCACTGTTTTTTCTCTTCTGCATTTTGGGTTTAGGTAACTGATTTTTGGTCTAACAACTACCCTTTGGTTTTTTTGAAGTTTTTGTTTTCTTAAAACTGTTTTTGGTGTTTTCAGGTTCAGTATCTGTAATGCTGTGTTTTTTTTTTTGGGGGGGGGGGGGGGGGGTTTAAAGCTTTGTTTGGGTTTGGGCTTTTTGGGTATTTCCTTTGTATGAGCTCGATCTGTGACTATTTTCTCGGTTTCTGCTTTTTCTGCTTCTGGAAAGAATCTTCCTTGCTGTGATTTTTTCATTTTCTTCTTCAAATTAGAAAAAAAAAATGTAATTTTTTTTAGGCCTGGTAAGAAAGTTTCAGTGACAGTCTATTGTGTCGTTTAGCTCAGACTTTTTTTGTTTTCTGAAAGTAATTTTTTTAAAAATAATATATATTTTTTTCTATTTTCTGATCTTGGTTGCAGTAATATTGTTGTGGTTTTATGTTTGTGTCCGTTGAAAAATAATGGGTTTTGTTTAAAAAGGCTTATTTTGTGGCGTATGAGTTCGATCTGCGCTTATTTGCTCTGTTTTGGGTTTTGCTTGCAGAGTTTGCTGTGGAATCTCCGAGACTTGGGCTTTGAAAAGCCGTTTGTTTTAGCTTTTTAAGGTAATATGTTGTGAATGTACGATATTATTAATGTTCTTGCTCGCATGTCTGTTTGGGGTTAATGTGTTAGCGTTTTCGTTTTATACTATGTGTTTGGGGAACTCTGTAACTAACAGTGTCTTCATAAAATAAATAAATAAAAATTCCCTTTCTGGTTTGAGTTTGCTTGCTTTTTCTGTGTTTTGTAAATTTTTTTTCCTGGGTTTATTGAACTTGATTTTGTTTCTTGTTTTAGTGTTTGTGACTTTATAGACTGTTCTTTGGTGTTGCATGTGCTTTCTAACATTGTACTTTCTGTTCAATCTTTTGTGTATTTAATGTTGGTTTGTTTGTTAGAGGCCTCTTCAGCTTTAATGGTTGAGTAATTTCTTTCTTCTTTAGCTGGTAAGGTTTCCATATAATATGTGTGTACTGTTTTTCCAAATCTGCGTGCCTGTTTTATGGTTGAATCTCTCTAGAAACTAGTGTTATTTAAATGTCATTTGCTGGGTTTGTCTGGTTATTTAAAGGTAGAAAGCTTTATTTATTATCTGTGATTTTAACATGCGTTGTTTCTTTCATTTGGTTAGTTTGGCTTGCTTTTATGGTGTAAAATAAACTGTTTTAATTCTTATTTGTCTGGGTTTGTTTTTGTTTTGTACAACAAGTTACGTTTTACTTTTAGGGGTCATAGTTTGTTGCTCAAAAATCTTTTTCATGCATGGTTTCTGTACTGCTTTGAAGGGTTCTGATTTGCAACTAAATGTTGCAACTCCTGTTACCATTTTTTATTTTGGGTTTTCTTTTTTGGGGAACTCGTTTATGCTTTAACATAAAACTTGAAGTTCCAAAACCCAGAGTGTGAAGACCTTTTTATATGTCTATTTCTGCGGTATGCATCAAAAAGCTTATATAAATTGCGTTATTTGTTGGTCATGCATTTGTGCTGTTTTTTCTGACGGCGGTAATAACCTCTCATGTGTACGAGTTTGAAAATTTGAGTACCTTTGGTGGGCTGAGTGTCAGAATCTGCTTTAGTGTAGCCACTGAAAAATTGTTTTATTAGGATTGTCTTCTCTCAATGATGTTTACTTTAGTTGTCTGTTCTTGTTTTGTACTAGAGAATTTGTGTGCCTTATGGGACCATTGACTCTAGTTCAAATGGCAACTTATTCCCTTCTTTCTTTGTAATAGCAAGGTGGAGGGTTCTATTACCCTTGAAAAAAGTATTGTTCATACTGTCCGGGGTGCTTCTCATGACGTAATTTTTCTATTAAAACGTGAGTTTCACAGAAAATCTTGTGAGCTCATAGGTTCATTCCTTTTAGTTATTACTTATTAGAACTTGGTTTGATTTGTAGCACCTTATTTAGGATTCCTGATACCACCTTTATGCTTTTATTATGCTGTGTATGCATTTGGAGGGGTTATAGTTTAGTGTTCTGCCTGAAAGCTATGCAAAACTAATTTCATGAATTGATCTTGATGACAATAACTTTGGTATATCAGATACCTGATTTATATATATACAGACATTTAATACATTTTTTTCTTCTTCTTAGGTTATGGATTCATTTGAGCCAGATGGTAATGGAGTAGCAAATGGGAATGGAGCAACAAATGGGAATGGAGCACAGGAAGCATTGCCTCCTCCTCCCCCTGTTATTCCTCCAAATGTTGTTCCAGTCCGTGCAGAAGGAGACCAACCTCCTGAACCAGTTAAGAAAAAGGTTATGCGAGTTCCCATAGCTAGGCGTGGTCTTGCAAACAAAGGACAGAAGATACAACTGCTTACTAATCACTTCAAAGTTGGGGTCAATAATGTTGATGGCCATTTCTTCCATTATAGTGTATGTTCTGACTGTCTCATATACAACACCCAAGTTGGGTTTGGATGAAAATGTTTCATTTTTGAACTTATTCATATATTTTGACTGCTCTGTGTGTTTTGAACAGGTTTCTTTGGCCTACGAAGATGGTCGCCCTGTTGATGGTAAAGGTGTTGGAAGAAAGGTGATTGATAGGGTGCAGGAGACTTATGATACTGAGTTAGCTGGAAAGGACTTCGCTTATGATGGGGAGAAGAGTCTGTTCACTGTTGGTCCACTTCCCCGCAACAAGCTTGAGTTTACTGTTGTACTCGAGGATGTCATATCAAACAGGTACATGCATGATTTATGATCGTTTTTATTTGAAATGTTCTGTATTTTTGTGAGTTAATCTCTAATTTCTCTTGAATGTCCTTTCTGTCTAGAAATAATGGAAACAGTAGCCCTAATGGTCACGGAAGTCCTAATGAGGGTGACCGAAAGAGGATGCGGCGTCCATATCAGTCGAAGACGTTCAAAGTGGAGATTAGCTTTGCTGCAAAAATTCCCATGCAAGCCATTGCAAATGCACTAAGGGGTCAAGAATCAGAGAACTCACAAGAAGCCCTTAGAGTGTTGGATATTATATTGAGGCAGCATGCGGCTAAACAGTGAGTAATTATAATCATTAAAAAATTTTAATCTGTTTTTCTGCCCTTCGGCGTGTGTATTTTTAGTTCAATTCTATATCGTATCATATTAACCATTTTGTTGCTGTTACAGGGGCTGCCTGCTTGTTCGTCAATCTTTCTTTCACAATGATCCAAAAAATTTTGCAGATGTTGGAGGTGGTGTTCTTGGCTGCAGAGGATTTCATTCAAGTTTTAGAACCTCCCAGGGTGGATTATCTCTGAATATTGGTAAGATCATTTACACTTACTTTTTTTGACAATTTCTGAATCTATTCTTATGGTCGCTTGTTCTGTTTCCTACATGAATAGATGTATCAACTACCATGATTATACAGCCTGGACCGGTGGTGGATTTCTTAATTGCCAACCAGAATGTGAGAGATCCCTTCTCACTTGATTGGTCAAAGGTAACTAAATTATTGACTCAGCATCTTTCTTTTATTTTGGTTACTTGTTCCTTTCCCCATTCAATGCTATGTTGGTTGTTTGTATTAACAGGCTAAACGAACACTCAAAAATCTGAGGATTAAGACAAGTCCTGCGAATCAAGAGTTCAAGATAACTGGATTGAGTGAGAAGACATGCAAAGATCAAATGTATTTCATCTTTTTCCTTCATTGGTGTTGAATCTGGCCTGTTATTCTTTTTCTGCTCATCTAGCACCTAATTAAAACCTAACTCTTCCCCATTTGTAATGAAATTTTTAAAGTAATTTCTATGCTATGCTGCTGGTAGGTTTACACTGAAGCAGAGAGGAAATGACGCAGATGGTGAACCTCAGACGATAGAAGTGACTGTCTATGATTATTTTGTTAATCATCGTGGTATAGAATTGCGTTATTCTGGAGATCTGCCATGTATTAATGTTGGAAAGCCAAAGCGCCCAACTTTCTTCCCTCTTGAGGTGAATAAATGATTATAGTTGTTTGACTTAGTGCTACAAATATGAGTTCTTATTTAATGTGGTTTCTATTGCTCCTTTGTTTTTTTTCCAGCTTTGTTCATTGGTGTCCTTGCAACGTTACACAAAAGCTTTATCCACTCTTCAAAGAGCTTCACTAGTGGAAAAATCAAGGCAAAAGCCGCAAGAGAGGATGAAGGTTTTGTCTGAGGTAGGTGTCTTTTCTGAAATTGTGATGGATTTTGTTCTTACTGCCATATTCCTTTCTTACATTTTGGTCCTTGTTTTCTGTTGCAGGCTTTGAAATGTAACCATTATGATTCTGAACCTTTGCTACGATCATGTGGCATTTCAATCAGTACCAGCTTCACTCAAGTTGATGGCCGTGTTCTGCCAGCTCCAAGGGTATTCTCTTTTATGTCATATTGAAGTGGGCTCCTGATTGTGTAAATAGCCTTTGATTGAAATTAATAGTCATCGTTACTATGGATTAGTCAAATTTTCCCTTATTCTCCTGTTTTCTCATCAGTTGAAAGTGGGCAATGGAGAGGATTTCTTTCCTAGGAATGGTCGATGGAATTTCAACAATAAGGTATTTCCTTTTTTTCTTACTATTTATGATTTTGATTCAGTGGTTCTTACGGTGTTTTCAACATTCCATGTAGAAATTAGTGCAGCCAACAAAGATTGAACGCTGGGCTGTAGTGAACTTCTCAGCGCGTTGTGATACACAAAGTCTTGTACGGGATCTAATTAAATGTGGAGATCTGAAAGGAATTGTAAGTATATATGTTCCTGATATGAATGCTATAATGCATTGTCTGATAACTGATAGCTGTCTTTCTTGTGTTCTTGTAGCAAATAGATGCTCCATTCGATGTGTTTCAAGAAAATCCTCAGAATAGACGCGCTCCACCCATGGCTAGAGTGGAGAAGATGTTTGAGGATATTCAATCAAAACTTCCTGGTGCTCCACAGTTTCTTCTATGCTTGCTTCCTGAGAGGAAAAACTCCGATCTTTATGGTAGGTAGAGTGATACGATCCATTCCTTTACTGACAGTATTAATTGCTTTGAAATGGTCTTGCAGTGTAAGTGTTTTCTAAATGAAATTTGTTTAATCTTAAGGTCCATGGAAGCGAAAGAATCTTGCTGAGTATGGAATAGTCACTCAGTGCATTGCTCCTACTAGGGTTAATGACCAATATCTTACCAATGTTCTTTTGAAGATCAATGCAAAGGTATGCTACTGTATGGGCTAGTCTCTCTCTCTCTCTCTTATTCTGCTTCTGTTTCCAAATTGGTTGTTGGGATACAGGACTGTTACTATTGTTTTATCACAGGTTCAATTTGCCTTTTTGTCTTGATTGCAGATGGGTGGTTTGAATTCATTACTAGCTGTTGAACACTCTCCTTCAATCCCATTGGTTTCCAAGGCTCCCACCATCATACTTGGGATGGATGTGTCTCATGGCTCTCCTGGGCAGTCTGATGTACCATCAATTGCTGCGGTAATATACTATCTTCAACATATCTTTGTGAATAAGTATTTTGCTTTTCAAATTTTGCAATTCCCAGTGTTTTCTATGTGGGTAAATATATACTGTTGAAGATCTGTTTATATGCTTGCTCTCTGTTTGTTTCAACAATGATGTTTTCTAGAAAATGAGTAATCTTCCAAGAAGCATTTTTTATAAAATTATCTCATTTTTCAATGTTTGGTAGCAACTTTAAATAAGTTAAAAAACAACCTTTTAACTTACCTTATTTAGCTGGCTGTGAGATAAGAGTTTTCCAAAAAAATTTAATGGAAAACAATCTTTAAAAATAAGCCATAATTTTTATGTTGACCAAATATACTTTCCCTTTGACTCATCTTTTTTTATGCTACCTAATATTGGAAAATAAGGAAACCTATCTTTACACAAGGTTTTCCAACGAAACAAACGGAGCATTAATGAAAATCTATTTCCATTGAAAGCAGTTCTTATCTACTAAATTTGTTGTAATTCCTTTTGTAAAAACTCAGGTGGTCAGCTCAAGGCAGTGGCCATTGATTTCTAAATATAGGGCATCTGTTCGGACACAATCCCCGAAGGTTGAAATGATAGATTCTTTATTTAAGAAAACATCTGAAACTGAAGATGACGGCATAATGAGGTGGTGTTTCTATCTTCATCTAATGGGTGGGGGTGGTGTTAAGGGGTTAGGTGTTATGTTCAAATATTGCCAATAAAAAAGAGGAAAATATCAATATGTAAACAATCAAATATTTAAAAAGAGCATGGTGAAGGGTCAAAAGTTGGTGAGCTCTAGCTCCAATATAACTTCCCTTGTAAGAGCAAGGTGGAGGGTTAAAATCTTTGAGTTCAAGATGCATCAGGTGCGTGTGTAATTATTAATTAAAAAAGGATAAAATGAAAATGAAAGTTTTCCTGCTGATTCCCAGATTAGAAGATTAAGTGACATCTAATTGGAACCTCGTTCTTTCCTCCCCTTTCAGGGAGCTTCTGCTGGACTTCTATACAAGTTCAGGGAAAAGAAAACCAGATCAGATTATCATATTCAGGTATGTCACTTTATAAGTTTTTCATTTATATTAGTATTAATGCTTTTTCTATTTTCCTATATTGAGTCATTTTTATTGGATTCAGGGATGGAGTCAGTGAATCACAATTCAATCAAGTGTTGAACATTGAACTGGATCAAATCATTGAGGTTCTCTAACCCCCAAACCAGTCCTCTTGAATTATATCTTTAAAAGCTGCAACTTTGCTTTATTTGTGTGGTGGTTTTGGTCATTGAACTGGATCAACTTAATGTTTGCTACTGTTTCTAGTCCTGCAAGTTTCTTGATGAGAAGTGGAACCCAAAGTTTGTGGTAATTGTTGCACAGAAAAACCACCATACAAAATTCTTCCAGCCTGGATCTCCTGATAATGTTCCACCTGGTAAGCAAGCACGCCTAAGTTTCTTTTTTTATTTTTTGAACAAGCACGCCTAAGTTTCTGTAGATTTCTCTATTATGGTATCTAATGACGTCTTCTGTCCAATCTTTTGTGCAGGAACTGTTATAGATAACAAAGTTTGTCATCCACGAAACAATGATTTCTACCTATGTGCACATGCTGGAATGATTGTCAGTATCAATTTGTTTGCTATTACCTGACTGTCGGATTAATTTCCTGATCTCTTTTTGTGATATGAAGAAATTGATGTACTGACTTCTTTTGATCTTCTGTTACAACAGGGTACCACAAGGCCTACACATTACCATGTTCTGTTAGATGACGTTGGTTTTTCAGCAGATGATCTACAGGAACTTGTGCATTCCCTGTCATATGTGTGAGTAGATATTTGGCCTTAAATGATTGCTTCAATAGAATTAACTGGGACAATCCTTCTAAATTATATTTGTGCTAAATGCAGGTACCAGAGAAGCACCACTGCCATTTCTGTAGGTAATGCAGAGTTGATCATTGCCCGTCGCTGATGCAATCAACTAAAATCGTTTACCCAGCTTTACGATTGTAGTAGATTTTGATTTATTATTTGACTTGGTTCCTGAATCCTACTACTGACCCATCTAGTGTAATTAATTCCCAAAATTAGTTGTATTCTTTTGTTATCTAAATTTTTTTCTCTGCCTGCAGTTGCTCCTATATGTTATGCACACTTGGCAGCCACCCAAATGGGACAGTTCATGAAATTTGAGGAGTTATCTGAGACATCCTCAAGCCATGGTGGAGTGACTTCTGCTGGAGCTGTTCCTGTCCCACAACTTCCCAGATTGCAGGAGAACGTGTGCAACTCGATGTTCTTTTGTTGAGAGGCGTGTACCCTCTGCCTATATGAAACATGACAGTAGTATTATGAACACATGGTCTGTATATAGCCGTAGTTTCTGGTGTGGCCTCCCCTGGCTGTGGAGACGTTGGACCACCTTTTTGATATGTTGATGTCTAGGCCTGTCAGTGGTACCTCTTAATTTTCTGCACTTATATGCTGCTGCTTGTACTGTGGCCATCCTAGTTACATGTATCTACTGACTTTATGAAGTCTAGTTGCTGATGGTTTTGTGTTGGAATCATAGACCTGGGTTTGATCTGGATGGCCAGTTACTGAAGTTTTTCTTTTTGTAGCATCCATCAATTTGGTTATGAAATGAATGTGGGGGAGTCAGTTAGTGATTTTCTTCTCTGCGGAAGGGTCCTATAGCTGAATTTTATTCTCATTGTCATAGTATGGAAAGAATGACTTCTGACCCTGGCTTATTACAGGATTACTTTAATGATGATAAAATTAGCTAATTCATGTGAGCGGCATATAATCACTGCCACCATGATGCAATTGGATGGCTAAGTTAAAATTTGAAATCTGCTTCAGAACAATAAGCTGAAAATGGTGATCATCTTAATTCATATGTATGAAATAAAAGTTAAAAGCTTCGACAATAAATTAAAGAGCCCACTCCCATTTGGTGGGAGCTTCTTCGTGGGTTGAGGCTACTAGGAAATCCTTAGAATTTATATTTATTTGAAGAGGAAGGTCCAGACTAGTGCGGTGGCAATTAGCACAGGTTGGATGTTGTTTCCGCTGATATCTGCAGCAGAAGTTTTATGCACTACAATTGGTACTGTAGGTGGGGCTTGGTAGTCGCGAACCAGAATTTCAACTTTCATTCCCTTGAAGCAATAACCTCTTCCGCTGAGGAAGTAATATGGTCTTGCCTCTGTGAGATTGAACACGTCGCGACCACCCCTTGTGATATTCTTTATGAAGCCTTTGTCAATGCACTTTTCATAGCTAGTCTTGTTCACCTCCAAAACATTGTAGACGTGCTTGTCAAACCCAAAGTCTTGAAATTGCAAGAAAAAAAAAAGGGGTCACATTTGGCTGAAAAATTAGTATGAGATAGTAGTGCATGAGAAAAAAGAGGAAACTTACAAAGCCAGTCACCCACAAAGAACTGCTCGTGGCTCGACCAATCTTCGAAGTTAATGTTGGGTGCCCAAGTATATCTTCCACCTCCAACCCTGTGCAGTACTGGGTCTCTGCACTGTGCACAAAATATACCCATCATAATGACAATCAAGCACAAAATAACTTTCCAAAAATTCTCCATTTTCAACAGCCTAATACTCCCAAGAGCACAAGTCCTAGCAGAAGGGTTCAAGAAGCACATTCACATGCATATCTCATGCGTATAGGCGCCAGTGCTAGTATCTAATTCATTTACTTGGCATTTGGCAGAAGAATCTAATGCATTTTAGCATGAACTGACTAGCTGGGTTTGGAATTTTTTTGGCTGAATACTTGGGTTTGGAATTGTACTAAACCAAATGCTGCTCATGTCGGTTCTTTGGGCCTCATGTGGCCTATTTACAATGGCTGCGAGCAACTTGGCAGCTCACCGAATATGAAAACGTAAAAGATATCTTGGATTATTGAAACAAAGAACACTAAAATGACCCTCTACGATACATACGTGTATTGACAATTGTATAAAGCATATTTAACTCTTTTTGACTATGTGCACTTTCCTAACAATAGTTTTGAACACGGCTATAAAGAAAATACAATGAAAAATATTGAACCCCCCCTCTCAAGGTTGCATACATTATTTATTTTCTTAAGGGGGTTAATTGGCCAAGAAACAAGCTACTAATAAACTAAAGAAGGTTATGTGCACAAAAAAATCTATACCTTACATTCAACGTTTGAAAATCTTAAGGTATAAAATATCTTTCATTTCTAATGTAGGGCTTGCAATAATAAGTCCCATTTTCCTTTAAAAAAAAAAAATGATAAAATAAGAATGTTACATTGAAGATTTACATGGTATTAATAGTTGAAAAATTGGCAAGAAAGAAGTTTTTAAAAGATTTACATGATGATTGACAAATTAACAAGAAATCTTTGTAAATCTTTCCTAAGCTATCGAGTGGGGTGCACAGTTGTTAGAGGAGGGAGAACTTCTCCATGTGTAAATAATTTTACTAAGCAATCAATTTCCATACGTAATTATCAACAATAAATTTTCTGAGTATCCTAATTTGTATAACACATGACTTCTTCTTCTTTTTTTCTTTCTTTTTTTTTTTAAAAAATTTTTATTTAACACATACAACTTAATCGACATACAAGCTACTCTATATAAAATAAATAAATAAATACAACAGGATTTTTCTCGCTCAACTCCTCAGCCAATTGCCTTCAAACTAAGATCACAATCAAGCTTGGATTCCATCTCAGTTTCTAGAAAAACCAAGAAAGAATTAAAGGATCTTGGTCGCCAGTTAATGGTAAACAATATCCCCGTTGACATTAGAAGACAAAACAAGTAAACAGTATCCTAACAAAATACTATTCATGAATAGTCTTGTCGCATTCTGTAGATTCGCTTTTAACTCTGACACTATAAAAATAGATTCGCTTGTAGTGCATTTCACGCCAGTAAATGCAATTCACTTCTTAAATTTGTGGGAGTTTTAGAGGATCCATTGCTTTCTCAATCTCTATAATTTAGAAGCTCGATTTCATTTTGAAGGCATTCAATTTTTCATTGTCAGTTTTATCATTTTGTTCCAGAGTTCTAAGCAGGAGAACCTTTTAGGTTTTAGGAACTCTACCAACCTTATTGCAAACTGTTTAAATATGTGTTCAAGCTTTCAGTTATTCACTTATTTGTATTTCAACTTTGTAAGTTTTATCCTCAGTAATATAAAGCATTATATATATACACACACACTATCTTACGTGACAACTTGGACACCCACTGAAACTGCTATACACAAGTTGTTCACAAATGTAAAAGCTGAAGACTCAAGTAACAGTATTTATTTAGGTGTATGACTTCATATATTCTTTTTTTTTTTTGTTTTTTTCCTGACAGGAAAAGGGCGGGGGCAGCAGGGGTGGATGAATATTCCTACTAGAATATACTTGAAGTATTGTTATTATCATTGTAATGTTAATCAAAATTGTTTAACTCTTTAGATATTTTTCAGTTTAGTGTTGTTAGTTATTAAAGTTTTTTAATTTGATTCTATTTATTTTATATTAAATAGCCTTATCTGTACCACTGTTCAAGAAATTTCCCCAAATTTGGATTTGGTATTTTTTTAATTCCAAAATACCCCTATAATCAACGTTTAAGTAAGAACAAAATTTGGGGACAACCCGGTATAAACATATGCCTACAAAATAATATCACTCTCCCACTAATCCATGTCTTCAATGATTCCAAAACTAACCCGCTCGACCTGTAGATGTCATTAAGTTGGGCGGACTAGACCCCCAAAATTGCAGATTGGTTTAGGTTATGGATTGAAAAATTGTCAACCTACTACAGCTTAACCTGCACACTTAATTATGCATACATACATACATACATACATACATACATGCATGCATGCATGCATGCGCGCGCACACGCGTACACACATATATATGTATATTTTAGTTTAGATTGTTAAGTATTTAAAGTTAATCAATTCACCTAATAAATTTTTACAGCTAATCAATAATCAATTCCCTAAACAAAACTATTCCTTAAACAAACTCTAAAAAATCAACATTGAAACCCTAAACACCCCTACCTACTAGGGGTGGCAAAATCTAACACGACTTGCGAACCCGATATGACTAACCTGTTTATAAATAAGTAATGGGTTGAGGCTAAACGAGTAAGTGTGATATTCGGGTTGACATACATTTTATATTTATATGTCTCTATGTCTCGCTTTTTCTTCTCACCTTTCACTTTTGCACTTCACCTTCGGTCGCTGCCTCTCCCTGCCTCTTTCTTCTTTAACCTTTTTGAAGACCTCTTTTTTTTTTATCCTTTCAATTCCTCACCAACAACCACACAAGTAATTGCTTTCTTGTCTTGTTTTATCAAAAATTGTTTACGATGTCATTTGTGGACCACGAAATTGCCAAATAGGAAATCACTATAGTTCCAATTTTCCTTTCCAAATTTTCTAATTATAAAATTCAAATTAACAATAACCATTTTCAAGATATACTCCAACTTTCCAATTACTTAAATTTAAACACTGTTTTATTAGACAAAAACTATCTGTAATCATCCAAAAAAAAAAAAAAACTATATGCAATTTAATTTTTTTTTTTTTTTTTTATAGATATAATAGAATTTTAACTTATAACATCCATGATAATTACTCTTTATTTTTAGGCCAAGATACCAATTGAATTTTGGTATAGATAAGATTTGAATCTCAAATTTTTTATTTTACAATAAAATTTTTTACCAAATTAACCAATTAGAACCCACAACTATTTGCAATTTCTCTCTTTGGAATTATGTGCCCATTTGACATTGTTCTATAAACTAGAGCTTTTGCAATACATAAATTTTATTGAAAATTGTTTATAATGAATATTGCTTTAAATTTTTTAGTTTATAAAGCATAAATAATAAAATTGTAGGGTTTTTTTTTTTTGAGTAAAATATATAAATTTTAGTGTTAAGACTTCCTTAAAGCTGTTTTGTGAAATTGCCAAGAGTGCTTGAATCCATTTAAAGGACTTTTCTGCTCCTCCAGAAGCAAAAACAGAAGGACCCTATAGCTGACAACAAAATAAAAATTTCCTATTATAATCATAATGACATCATGAAAATCTAAAAATCTAAAAAAAAAATTAAAAAACAAAACTAACTAGGCAGGTCACACCAATTGACTTCCGATTAAGATCTATTAAGTATCGATCATTTGAATTCAAGTGATAGTTTAATGGTATTTGTTAGAATTTGAGCACATACATCTTCAACAATGGTGGAAATCAAGGAAACCATGTGAGAGAGAAAACAATATGTGAAAGATTTCTTATGTGTTGTATATATTATTCAAGCACTTTGTTCCTTATATACAAAAAGATAAGCAGAGCTTAACAACTAATTGACTAACAAACTCGACAATATTGAATTAACACGTCTATAAGCAACTAACTAATTACACTAAGTTTATACAAAACTACTTGCAGTTTAACTACACATATATAAAACTACATGCAGCTTGCTCTGTTTTGATTCTTGACTTCTGAAGCTTCCTTTCTCTTTCTATCTGCCTTATCCTCAAGCTTTCTTCAAGCTTCATCCTTTAACATTCCCCCTCACTATGAACTGTATATATTAATTAAGTTCATCTTGGATAAGAAATACAAAAATTGTCTTTGACCCAATGGCTTTATGACCAAATCGGCCAATTGGTGTTGTGTAGGAACATGGAAGGTTTTGATCACTCCTTCTTGGATCTTTTCCCTAATGAAGTGTAATCAACTTCAATATGTTTGGTTCTCTCGTGGTACACTAGATTGATAGCAATATATAAAGCTATTTTGCTATCACAGTACAATGCAGTTGATTGTTTGTGTTGAAAACTGTTGAGGTCTAAAAAAAAAACCATGACACAAGGCCCAAAGAAATAGCACATTGGGCTAACCCATGGAAAGTAAAATTGAGAAAAAAGGGTCTGGGCTCACAAAAAAGAGAAGGATGGTAAGTCCAATAGATTTGAGGCCTAAGATTCATGAAGGGGCAGACCTTAGAATCCATGAAATAAAGGGAAGAAAGAAAAGGGCTCAGCTTGCCAAGATCCGAGGACCAAGGAGAGTCCAAAAGAAAGAGTTAGGCCGGGATCCCGGAGACTGCCAAGGGCTTGGGATCCTTGGGTCGTGCTGCATAGCCAAAGAAGGATTAAGACAGCTCAAAAGTGGAACCAAAAGGCATAAGGAACGAAGGACAGATATATCCTTCTCAAGCACTCAGTGATGCAGCACGAAACCAAAAGGTTTGGAGAGCAACAACTCATGAGCAAAGGGCCAGTACCTCGGGGAACCCAGAAAGAAGACCCATAAAGGGAAGTAGCAGGAAAAACCTTCAACTTGGCAAAGAAGAGCTTGACTCACTGGAAAAAAATGACAAAAAAGGAGGGGCAGCCAAAAGGCTAAGTCTGGAAAAAAAAAGATAGAGAAACCTTGGAGGAAGCGAAGTTGTAGGTCATCTCCCTTGAAGACTCCTTAGAATGGAAGGTCGGCAAGAGGCTTTTGGAGAAAAAGGCACCAGAAGAAGAGAACTATGAGAAATAAGGAATAGGTCAGCCACCAAAGCTGCTGGCACGCTATAGGCTCTGTTATCGAAGCAAAGAGAGGGAACCAGTGGTACTTCGGAGCCCTGAGGTGACGCTATAAAAGGAGGAAGCAGCAACAGTGAAAGGCATGATTTAACAATAGTGAAATCAAAATAGAATCATAAAACTCTGTCAAAACTCTAAGAAAATAAGAAAATATCTCCCGGTATCCAAGAAACAGCCACTATAGTATAATATTTGGATTCAAACTTTGCAAGTCTTAAAGGTTTAGATAGTCATCTAAGTCTGTAATGTTTGAGCTTATTTGGACCTTGTAGCACAATTTAGTGAGCACATTGTAATCCATAATTAAGGAAACTAATGGAGTATTCCTTATTGATTTGAGGATCCCGAACAATTATTTTTGTATTTCTTTGTTACCTTTGTCTTCCTTTGTTGTTTTTCTTGTTGTTCAATACATACATTCTCGCTTGCTAGTGTATGCATATTGCAAAAGTCTTGCCCTATGCACTACTTGGTTTGTAAACAGCCCATTTAGCTGCGATGACCAAGCCCAGTCCCTTCAAACTACAACAAGAGGGCCCGGGGGTCCTTGCTTAAGCTTGGGCTTGGACATCGCCCAAAAAGTGACCCTCACAAAAACCAAAGGTGTCAAGCAATGCAATCAACCATATTATTTTACTAGTCACAGTAGCCATAACTCTATTCTCAGACTCAACAAAAAACCTAGAGACCACTTGTTATTTCTTGAACTTCCATGATGTCAAGGACTTATCCAAGAATATACAAAAATAGAAACAAACCTTCTAGTATCTATACAAGCTGCCCAATCTGCATCACTTAAACATTTCAATTGCAGCTTAGATTCTACAGATAGGAAGAGACCTTGGCCTAGCTTCTTCTTTAAGTATTAGAGAATCTTGTAAACAACTTGAAGGTGAGGCATTTTGGGAGCACTCATGAATTGACTCAGCTTGTGAATTGCATAACTGATGTCAGGCATTGTTAAAGTTAGATACAATAACTTTCCAATCAATCTTCTATACAATGAAGAAACTGGTACAACCTCTCCAACACCACTGCTCAATTTGAGAGATTGTTCCATAGGAATATTTTGAAGGCTTGCAGGCTAACATTCCTATGTCTGATAAAAGCTCTAGAGTGAACTTCCTTGGACGTAATGACAAGCCTTCAGTTATTCTAACAATTTCAAGACCTAAGAAGTACTTAAGAGTACCTAAGTATTTAAGCTTGTATTTGTTATCCAAAAATTGTTTGAAAACATTGACAGCATCTACATCATTACTTGCTATCAAAATGTCATCCACATCAACCAAAAGGATGATGATAGAACCTCTTTCGATTCTATTAAACACTAAGTAGTTTGATTTGGACTGAACAAAACCATGATTGACAATGGTGGAAAAAAGTTTAGCAAAACACTACCAGCTAGCTTGTTTAAGTCCATACTATGATTTTGTGAGCTTGCATACCTCCCCTTACTGCCAAAACCAGGGGGTGGAACCATATAAACCTTTTCTAACAAGTCACCATGTAGAAATGCATTGTTGACATCCAAATGAGAGAGAGGCCAACCCTGAACAACAGCTGAGGCAAGCAAGGTTCTGATAGTAACAAACTTGACAACAAGAGAAAATGTCTCAGAAAAATCAATCCCTTCAGTCTGTGTGTAACCTTTAGCCACTAACCTAGCGTTATACCTCTTAGCAGACCCATCTACCTTCAATTTAATTTTGAACACTCACTTACAACCAATTGGTACCTTACTAGGAGGTAAAGTAGTCATGACCCAAGTATTATTTGCCTACAAAGCTTCAATCTCAGCTTGCATAGCATTTTGCCACTTAGGATCTAAAAGAGCTTGAGCATAAGATTCAGGTTCCTTGTGAATGGTTAAAGCAATAGAAAAATCCTCATGTGGAGTGGACAATTTATCATAAGAAAGAGTAGAGGAAAGAGGATATAGGATACCTGAACTTGAAGCAATGGAGTCATTGGAGGAAATGAGTGAAGTAGAGGGCAAAACTAAAGTAGAAACAAGATTATAGTGATAATCCCTAAGATAAGTAGGAGGCTTATGCACCCTAGATGAATGTCTAAGAGGTAGACTAGTATTAGGAATAGAATAGAACAAATGACAAAGGAGGGTCAGAATAAACAAGGTCAGGGAATTCATCAAGGGGTACAACAGTATCACAAAGATTGAAAGGTGGAGAAAATTCAACAGAGACAGTAGGTAAATGTGTAGTGGCAGAGATAGAATGAGTTGGTTGATCTGAAACAAAAGTATGAGAGGGAAATATGGAATGATCAATAGATGTAGAAGGTGGAATAAGTTTAGAAAAACAAGTTTTAAAGGGAAAAACATATTCCTTGAAAATGACATCTGTAGAGAAAAAACAAGTTTTATTGGCCAAATTATACAATTTGTAACCTTTAATACCATGTGGATAACCAAGGAAGATGCAAGCTCGTGCTTTAGGATCAAACTTGGTTCTATTTTTGCATAGTGTGGAAGCATAACATAGGCAACCAAGCACCTTAAGGTGAGCATATATAGGTGGATGACCTAACAACTTTTCATAAGGTGTGACATTATTCAATAATGGACTAGGTATTCTATTAATGAGATTAGTGGTAGTAAGGACACAGTTACCCCAAAATTTTAAAGGCAAATCAGCTTAAAACCTCAAGGCTCTAGCTACATTAAGACGGTGTTAGTGTTTCCTTTCAATAGTGGAGTTTTGCTGTGGGGTTTCTACACAAGATAGTTGGTGAACAATACCCTTAGAATTAAAAAAAAAAAAAAATTGTAAAGCAAACTTAGGACCATTGTCAGACCTGATTACTTTGATAGTGGAATGAAATTGAGTAAGCACCAGATTATAAAAAGACTAAATAAGAGAAGCAACATCATATTTTTTGAAAACAGAAAGACCCAAGTGCACCTACTATAGTCATCCATAATGGTAAGAAAATATTTTGAACCATTTAAAGAAGGGGTGGAATAAGGACCCCATATATCAACATGCACTAAATCAAAACAAGAAGAAGATTGAGTAGAAGATAGAAAAGACAATCTTTTCTACTTGGCAAGGGGACATACTAAATAATTAAAAAAATTATTATTGCTATAAGAAACAATACCAGGTACAACAAAGTGCAACAAAGCTAGTCTTTGTGTAGAAGGATGCCTTAACTTGCATTGCCAAAGACTGGCATCATATATGGCATGAGCAGTAGTACAAGTATTAACAGAACCTACCAAATTAAGTGAAGGCAAGTTGGAAATGATATCTGTTATAGACTTTGGAAGAGTAGCATGAGATGTAGATTGTAAAGTGTAAAGGCACCCTTGCTTCTTACTCAACCTAATCATCCTCCAAGGCTTTAAGTCCTATATAAAACAATAATGTGATAGAAAAATAAAAAAAGTAGGAGATTGGGTTAGTTGGCTAATAGAGATCAAATTAAAAGAAAATGTGGGAATACAAAGCACATTTTCTAAGATTAAAGTGGATGGCAATTGGACAATCCCAATGTGAGTAACCTTTGCTACATCTCCATTAGGTAACCTAACAGAAATTTGAACAATGGAAGTAATGGATATAAAGAGTGTAAAGGAATGGACCATATGATTAGTAGCTCCACTATCAAGAATCCAATCAATGGATGTGATATGTGAAGTGTCAACTTGAGAAGAAAACACTGAGTACTCTAAGGAATGAAAAGGCAGTTTAAGAAAATGAGAGGAAGACTAAGTACCTAACATCTCATGCCCTTGAATACCTAGTGATGGCTGAGTAATGATGGTGGCAACCTGATGTGCATTAGAAGTGGTTTCTTGGGGTGTTTGAGTACTAAAATGGCTTTGAGAATTTAGCAAGCCAAGTAATTGCAAATATTTTGCTCGAGTAAGACTAAGACTTTCTTCAGGAGCATCAATAGTGACAACGCTGTTAACAAAAGAGCTTCCACCTCATTGACCCTTGGTCTTGAACTTATAACCAGGGGGTAACCATGTAACTTGTAACATTTGTCAGCTACATGACCCAAAATCCCACAATGGGTACGTTAAGGTCTCCCAGACTTAACCTTGTTAAAGCCTTAAGCAAAACCATTGGTCTTGACTGCCAAAGCAGAAGACTCAGTGTTGAGTTTCTTTCCTACCTTTCTTTGCTTCTCATCTTGGAGCAAAAGAGAAAAAAAATTTCTTAGAGAAGGAATAGGGCCCATTAGTAAAATTTGCCCTCTCACTGTTGCATAAGTATCATTGAGGCCTATCAGGAAAGACATGACACATTCTTCTGCTTGATGACCACTAGAATAGGTTCTATAATCTGAGAGTTCTTCCCACATTCCCTTAAATTTGGTATAATAACCATTGATGCTTAGATCTTCTTGAACCAAAGAACAAACTTTCTTTCTCAACTCAAAGATACGAGGCCCATTGCCTTAAGAAAACTTGTGTTGCAAATCCAGCCAAACCTCCCTAACTGTTTTGAAGTAAACCACACTAGGGTGAACATCCTTTAAGATGGAGTTAAACAACCAAGCTAGGACAATGCTATTACTTTTGCACCAAGCAGTGTAGCAAGGGTGATCAACTGACTGAGGCTTTGGTATAGAACCATTAATGAAGCCTATTTTGGACTTAGCATCCAAGGAAATGAGAACAGACCTACTCCAAGTACTATAGTTTTCTTTAGTGAGATGCTAAACAACAAGTGACACACCAGGATTGTCACTATTAGACAATAAATATGGACTAAAGGAATTTTCCCATGGTTGAATGGTTGGAATAGAAGTACTTGATGTACTCTCACCCATATCTTCAAATTAGAGTTTGGCTAATCAAGAACTAATACACCATTATCAAGATTGAATGATTTTGAACTAGAATTCAATAGGAATATTAATAGAAACCTCAAGATTCTCAGGACAAGAATTAACAGAAACCTCAAGATTTTCAGAACAAGAATTGAATCTAAATTCCATTGATCAAACCAAGAATCAGATGGAGAGTTCAATTACAGAAACCCTAAGGTTCTTTTCACAAGAAATGAAATTGAATTCCACTTATCAAATCAAGATCCGGATGAAAATTCAATTACTAAACCCTAAGTTTTAAATTCAATTTGCTAAGAATTGCAAAAGGAAAGCAAAGAGAAAGGGAATTACAAAGAGACAACGACCTAACAATCAAAGAGTATCGAATTGAAAGCTCTCAACTAGCTCGGCTCCGATACCATGTTAGAATTTGAGCACATACATCTTTAGCAATGGTGGAAATCAAGGAAACCATGTGATAGAGAAAACAGTATGTGAGAGAATTCTTATGTGTTGTATATATTATTCAAGCACTCTATTCCTTATATACAGAAATATAAGTAGAGCTTAACAACTAACTGACTAACAAGCTCAACAATATTGAATTAACATATTGTTGAGGGCCAAAATTTCACAAGAAATCTCATTCCATGAAAAGTAAGGAAAGACCATGGGCCTTAACAAAAGAATGCCTAATTCATGAAGTTAAGAAAGACCATGAAGGCCTAAATTCCAAAAAGAAGAAAAAAGAAAGAAATAATAATAATAATATAATAATAATAAAGAAAAAAAGAAGAGGATCTCGGGCAAGGATCTCGGGTAGGCCAAAGGACATGCAGCAAGGATCTCGGTTAGGCCAGTGGATATGCAGCAAGAAGAATCAATATCAAGGCTTTATGTATGTTCAGATTTCCAGCAAAAAAACAAGCCATTAAAAATCCAGGTAAAAAAAAAAAAAAAACCAGGTATTATCTTTGTAACCCGTGGTCCAAGCCCGTAGGATCCCGAATGGATAGTAAGGGAGGAATGATTTGGTCAGCAGGGGAGTGATTTCTAGTGAAAGGAGGATCCCGAAACTTTCCATTGGTTCATATATTTGCTTGGAATGCATGAACCAATGGAAAGCTTAGTTCCCCCGTGTGCATGACACCTCCCCACAATTTCCTCTCAATTGTCATTTTCAACAAAGCTGTCACAGTACACCGAGCATCCCACACATTCCATTTAACTTTTCAAGAAGGAATCTTTCATTTATAGCTAAAGTTAAATGCCCCTTTTGAGTTATAATTGCCTAAATAAGCTAAACCTTTGTCCAACACACATTTTCACCTGAAACATCTTCTCCTAGGGTACCAGACTAGGTCTGCTATGTCATATTCAACAGAGCTATGACAGTACACTGAGCAGGCCACCTATTCCCTTGACTTTTCCGGAATGAATCTTTCATTTATAACTAAAGCCAAATGCCCCTTTTGAGTTATAATTGCTTAAATAAGCTAAACCTTTGCCCAATGCACATTTTCAGGTCACAGAGGACATAGTTTTACCTAGAAGACCTGAGACGTCCTCTCCCGGGGTACCAGACCTGGTCTGCTACAAAAGGGACACAAGGAATAACAAAAAGGGGGGTTGGGATGGGATAAAAATGGGGATTTACGAGAAGAGTTCAAAGGTTCAAAACACATTTTCTTAGAACTTTAAAAGCCTAGCAATGAAGAGAAAGAAATAAACAAAAATAAGAGAGCCAAGGTGGAGGAATTTGTCCCATATCCTTGAGATTATTCAAAATACCACTTAGCCTCCAAAGAAACATATGCCAAAACATGCACACATTAGATATCAGTCTCTTCCACAAAAATCCTCCGCACCTAACTATCTTGGCAGGTAATACCCAAGCAAATCCACTTGGACTTGAGTTCCAAATCCTGTAAGTCTTGTGCAAAAGCACTAAGTCTATGAGAATTGGGGTCAGGATCCTCGTGGCTGAATCAATCTCATGAAATTCATATATATATATATATATATAATATATATATATATATATATATATGTTTATGTATTAAAGTGTATATTATAACCTAAGAAACTAACAATTATTTGAAGATATGTGTATTGTGTAGTGTATTTTTTTGCAGGACCTATAGAAGTAAAGGGAAAGGAAAAAAACTCCATTGCATAATAAGCATGGAGAAAATCGTATAGATTAGAGAATTAGCATTCTGGGGTTACAAGCTTTATACACCAGGGATACCACAACCAATACGTCCGGGGTACCATGACAGTACGTCTGGGGTACCGAGTAATGAAACTCTTTTAAGTGTTCACACAGTAACAGGCATGGAAAAAGATCATATTGCATAATAAGCATGGAGAAAGATTGTATAGTTTATAGAATTAGTATTCTGGGTTCTTACAGGCCTAATACACCTAGGAACCACGACGTCACGTCCGGGGTACCACGACAATACGCCCGGGATACCAAGTGAAGAAACTCTTTTAAATGTTTATACAATAAAAGATAAGCCTAAAATACTCTATTTCAACGTCCTTCTCATTGTGAATATTATGAATACTTATTTTACTTATTTTGTAAGAGTAAAGGGTCATTTTATGGTACTAAAACACTTTTAATGGTATTTTATTGCTTAGGAGGAATCGCATTTTTTGCCTTGAGGAGATTTATGTGACTTGCGCACAACTTGGTTCGTAATCAGCCCCTATTTAGCTACGGTGAACCAAGCCCAGTCCACCAAACAATAAGTAAAGTGCCCGTGATCCTTGTTTCTACATGGGCCTGGGTTCTTACAGGCCTAATACACCTAGGAACCACGACGTCATGTCCGGGGTACCACGACAATACGCCCGAGGTACCAAGTGAAGAAACTCTTTTAAATGTTTATACAATAAAAGATAAGCCTAAAATACTCTATTCCAACATCCTTCTCATTGTGAATATTATGAATACTTATTTTACTTATTTTGTAAGAGTAAAGGGTCATTTTATGGTACTAAAACACTTTTAATGGTATTTTATTGCTTAGGAGGAATCGCATTTTTTGCCTTGAGGAGATTTATGTGACTTGCGCACAACTTGGTTTGTAATTAGCACTTATTTAGCTGTGGTGAACCAAGCCCAATCCACCAAACAATAAGTAAAGTGTCTGGGATCCTTGTCTCTACATGGGCTTGGGTACTGTCCAAAAAAGGACCCTCACACACGTATCTATAAGCAACTAACTAATTACACTAATTTTATACAAAACTACTCATACTTTAACTATATATATACAAAATGACATGCAGCTTGTTCTGTTTTGATTTTGACTTCTGAAACTTCCTTCCTCTTTCTATCTGTCTTGTCCTCAAGCTTTCTTCAAGCTTCATCCTTTAACAGTAATGACATCCGTTAAGTATATTATCGTTTATTTATAAAACTAATGTAATATAATCATTTTTTAAATAAATTTTTTATTCCTTAATATGTAATCACTGTTTTGAAACCTAGACTGAACTGGGCAGTTCGACTGAAAAAATCGAGAACTGGACTGAAAATTAAAGCCTAGTTCAATCGATAATGGAATAGGGGAAAATTAAAATTAAAGAAAAATACGGTTGCCAGATCCAAACCTGAGCTCTCACACCTTGTAAGCAAGACTGAAGCCATGACCAATGGACCAAGTGCTATTCTTGTGAGCTAACATGCAATATTATTAAATTTATATTAAATTTACATGATTTATAGTTTCTAGACTTCTATGTCATCTTTTCTCAACATATTAAATATTACTAAATTAACTTTTTATTTAAGAATAATACCTATGCAATTTATGAATTTATTTTAAAAGTTGTTTTTAGTTAATTCAAATGATTTCTCTTAAAGGATTATTATAAAAATTTATTTTTATGCTTATTTATGTTGTACTGTTTTTTATTAACCTTATAATGTACTATTTTATGTATTTTGTTTCAATTTTTAAGTTATTTTTAGTAAATTTTGCTAATATTCACAAATTTAATATATTTATTTATATTTAAATAATTATTAAATTAATTATGACGTCATCACAATTTGACCTCGGTTCTACCTCGATTCGACCTTAAAACCCTTAACTGGGAATTTTACGGTTCAAGGAGTCTGAGTTTCAAAACCATATATATAATATGGAGTATATGTTTGGATGAGGTTTCTTTTATTGACTTACTTTTTTTGAAAATAAGTTCTTTGAAAGTACACTTATAATTGTTAAATGTGAAATTTCTAGGGGGGAAAGTTCATATACTGAGGACGAAAATAAGTTGAGATTTTAAACTTCGTAAATTACAACTACTTAAAAATTTTAAAATTCGAACCTAATTAAATAAACAAAAAAAATTATAAAAATAAGCTTATTTAAATTAATTCTTAGTATAGAATCAAATTAACTTTTTTTAGCTGAATCAAACTTAATTAAATATATACGAAATGTGTTCCTTAAATTTTTTATCATCGATTGGCAGTGTTTCTAAGAAATGCTTGCAAGCACAAACCGATTGTGAAGAGATTAGGCTTATTAAAAGAAATGAAAAATATATAGAGAGGTTGAGGAGCAAACTTGTTCAAACAAAATCATCCTAGATACTCTTCCACTTTTCTTTTTTTTTTTTCCTCATAAAAATATGCTTGGGTCAAAAGGTGTGGGCGTGATGGAGATTCCCCATCTCTCACTCTCCATCCATTTTGCCTAAATAAGCTTATCTTATGAAAATGAAGAATTACCGCAAAAGTCATCCATGGCTCATGGGATTACTCAGATCTATATAATATAGTATTTAAAAAAGATTTAGCAATATATATATATATATATATATATATATATATATATATATATATATATATATTACACCACCTTATATTTTTTTAATTCGATGCGAATTTTGATAAATTCGCCGTTGGATTACATTATTTTCATATATTTTTTATAATTACAAAATTTAAATATGATCAAAGATTCATGACTATGTCATCAATCAATTGTTTAAATTTAAATTTTTATAGTTTAAAATAATACATAAAAAATGAGTTTATAAATCGAATGGTAAATTACATCAGATTGGCATGCTGTTAAAAACATATAGAACATGTTATTCAACAGTTGAATTTTCAAAATATGAATTCAATAACAAGTTATTGGGTGATGTAACATTACTTAGAATTCCATTAGGTGTAACTTGAACTTTAAAAAGATTGAATAAGAGAAGGTAAACTGCAATATGGGTCTTATTAGATCATTCCCGTTGTCTTTCCTAAAATTTGCTTTATTTTAAGATAAGAACCAAGTTTATTTTCAGTAAAAAAATATTTTAATTAACCACATGTCAAAAAAATTCATATATGATTTTCTATTATGTATCCTATTTCATTAATTTTCTATTATTATTTTTGTATCATCCCTTTTTTAAAATTTTATATTCTCTTTAGTTTTCCTTTTGCTCACCTAAATCAAACCCACAAGCAAATCAGAAAATAGAGAGAGAGAGAGAGAGTCAAATGTCAAATGTTAGCAAATGTCAAATGTTAACATTTGACACGTGACACATTAACAAATATCAAATGCTTTTTACTTATCATTAATAATTTGCCACGTTAACAAATGTCAAATGTTTTTGTGTCTATATTCTGTTCATACCATACAAATTGGTTGGATTTTTTTGCTCCAAGACTTTGATTACTTTGTTAGGCAATATGAACTGACTTGACCAATTTTTCGGTAAATTAGCCTCAACTTTGTCAAGTAGAGGCTTATAGTATTTCAAGCTGAGCTTACCAGAAACTAGAGGCAATCCCAAATATTTGACATGCAATTGGGAAAATAAGCTGGTCATCTGCAAAGCTCGTATGAGTTATCTTCAAGTTTTTGCAATGAGGGTTGAATACTTGAATTTAAAGCTGGAACCAGTTACTTTCCCATGCATGATTCTTGTGAATGCTTCCGTGGCCACCACTAAGGCTCTTACCTTCTTTAAAATAGCCCAAACTGCCATTGACAGCAATTGAAAACTTAGGACTTGTAATGCAAGCCCTAATCTAATCAACAAATCTTGTATAGGCCCCAGCTCCCAGCAAGTACATCAACTCAAAATTCCAGCTAACAAACAAAAATGGTAAGATCACATAATAAACCACAATTGTCTATGTGGTAGATTGTGAGTGGTAGAGAAAAAATGATAAGTTCATGTGAAAGTAACATGTAACCAGTTATAATTTGTCATATATGATAGTTATGGTAAAAATTGTGATTTTTTATGTGGTACTAAAATTACTCGCTAACAAAATCATAATCTTTCCTTAACTCAGCCTTAATAGTATCTTCCCGTGCAAGAGTCTTATGATACCCTCTCACAAACTCATGTGCTAGCAAAACAATTTTTCAAAAAAGTCTTTACCCTTAATTATAGCAGCATATGGGAAGATGTGGTATAAGTATTTAATTATTTTTTTATTCAAACTTTTTCTCTTCACGACGATTGAGAATTAATTAATAATTATTTAAACTTTATCTCTCTAATATCTTTTTATTGGGAACAGTAAAAAAAATAAAATTTAAATAAATTAATAAAATAATATAATATATGAT
Organism: Castanea mollissima; assembly: GCA_014183005.1. Classification (NCBI taxonomy): domain Eukaryota; kingdom Viridiplantae; phylum Streptophyta; class Magnoliopsida; order Fagales; family Fagaceae; genus Castanea; species Castanea mollissima. Next base: position 34,745,173 of record JACAVU010000006.1, on the reverse strand, counting down.
GCATTGTAAAGTGATATATTAAAATAAATAATCTTTCCTTAACTCTACCTTATCTTTCCATACAATAATCTTATGATTCCCTTTCACTAACTCATGTCTTAGAAAACATTTTTTCAGAAATGTCTCTACCCTTAATGATAGTAGCGTATGAGAAGATGCGGTATAAAAATTTAATTATTTTTTTATTCAAACTTTCTCCCTCTAATACCTTTTCGTTGGGAACAATTAAAAAAAAAGAATATAAAAAATATATATAAAAATTAGTAAAAGAATATAATATATGATGTGTGATATACTGTAAAGTGATGTATTAAAATAAATAAAATAACATGGTCAATGTGATCCATCGTTGCTTATGTATTGGCTGAGCAACCATTTAAGTCTCCCAAACATCATCAATTTAAAACATAAATTTGGCAATTAAAAAAAAATTACACTTGAAAAAGAGTTTATATTTCTTACAGGAGAGGACAAAGATTTAATTGGTTTCAAAAAAAAGAAAGGAAAAAAAAAAAAAAACTCACCAGTTCACACAACACTACTTCAAAGAAAAGAGATTTGAAAAAAAGAAGAGGAAGATAAGTAGTACCAAGGAACCAGAAGCGGATGAAGCAAAAGGACCTAGGCTTCTAAAGTTCTAAGCAAAAATATATTTTAAAAAATGATAAATTCTCTTGGATCAAGCAAATTATAATATTTATTTATTTTATGAAATTACAGTTGTCACCTGTACATTTCCATTTTAGGATTTATATTTTTTTTATTTTTTTATTTTTGAGAAGGTACGGTTTAGAATTGACAATTGAGGAAGAAAAAAAGAATATTTTTGTGAACAGAAAACGTTACTAGCGAACTACCCTACCATTAAATGCATTGCCTATTTGCTAAAGACTGTATATACATGGAATTGGGCAGGTGTCATTTTTTCTTTTGTTTTTTCATTGGGCAGGTGTCATTTTTTCTTTTGTTTTTTTTATTGGGCAGGTGTCATGGTGTACAATCTCTTTTTAGAGAACTCACAGCAAAGAGCAATAATTACTATCATGCTATTTTAATAACTAAAATACCAAAATGCAAGTTACAACTTTTTTTTTTTTTTTTTACAATATAAATTTTTTATTTTAGTAATCTAAGTATATATGTGTGTAAAATTCTCTTTTAAAAACTTGAATCTTGATTCTTGCCTTTCACATTCTACAAACACTTATATTTATATATATATATATATATATATATATATATATATATATATAAAAAGTGACTATTGCACAAAAAAATTTGCAGTATTATGTCTTAAAAAAAAACAATTGAGTTACATGATGTTATTTCAAAACTTAAAGATAACAGCCAGATTCAAAACTTAAAATGTGTATATATATATATATATATAATATATATATATAATTTTTATATATCTCTCTCTCCCCTCTCTTTAAATAATATTTTTTTAAACTCTTTTTGTCTCTTCTCTCTTTCTTTCTTCTCTGACCGCAACCCGTTTCTCTCTCTTTTATCTCTTTTTCTTCTCCAAGCTTCTCACTTCTTCCTCTCCAAATCTCTGCCATCCTCTTCCTTCATTTTTTATTTTATTTTTTTATTTCTTAAGCTAGGGCGAAAATATGTCTCTCTCTTTCTTTTTGTTTTTTTTTTCTTTCAATTTTTGTTCTCTTTTGTGGTGGTGATGGGTTTTATGCTCATTGTAGGTGTTTTGTAAAGTGATGCTGAATGTTTTGTAAAGTGAGTTGTTAAAATGAATAAAGTTGATTTTTAAGTTGCTAAAAGTTATAATTTTTAGCTCATTTGCTACGAATGTTCTTAGGAAACTTATCAAAACACACCTTTTAAAATTGGAAAATGCTAAAGCTAAAAACACATACTCACTTCACAAGCATATAGACTTGTGAGGGTGTAGGAGCAAGGGTTAGAGTTTAAGTTTTCAAAAGGAGCTTAATACATATTATACACTTAGATTAAATTAGAGTATAATTTCTATCTTGTATTAAGAAACACATAATAATACATGTGATTGGTGATAATTTTATTATGTTAACATTAAAAACTTTTTTATTATTGGTGACACATCAATTTATAAGGTGTATATACTAAAATTTGTCATATTTGTAACATCACTAAACAAAATTTGATGAGACATGTTTTGGCTTGCTTATTTGCCTAAAAGTAGTTATTTTTTTTAATAATTCGACAATTAGAGATGAGGGGATTTAAACTTTAAATGTATTCATTAGAAAATATTAAGAGGTGCCAACCGTTTTACATATTTTATTCAACACTACCTTATTTCATTAGCTTATTTGCTTTTCTTTTTTTTTTTTTCTGGAGGGGGGGAAAGCTTTTTTTCTCAAAGGTAGCAACTTTAAGCAAATAAGGTAGAGCTAAACAAATAAGTCAATTTATTTACTTGATGCCATTATTTATTCCACCTTTAACTAAATAAGTTAACAACAAATAAGCTCCCATGAAAAAAAAAAAAAACACCCAACAAATATGTTTGGGCAACACACAACACAAGCAATCAATCCAAAAAAGCAAGAGTAATGTTAGAAATATACCATTTTTCATAACTATTGAAATGATCAAGTATGATTAAAGCAATGCATGACTATTGATATGACCAAATATGATTAGAGTAATGCATAACTACTGATATGACAAAGTATGAAAAATCTTGGAATACATTTTTTTTTTCTTAACAAAACATACCCCTAAAATTGGAGAATGCTAAAGCTGAAATTGACATGATAATGAATATAATTGGTACTATTTTGAAAACATAAAAAATAAATGTTATTGTAAGGACTAGAATCAGACCCTTAGCCCACTGACAATGGATACTGGCCCAACAAGCCCAATACAATATATTTGTTAGAGAGTGAAATTTAAAGGAGAGCGTCTCAACAAATCTAGCATGAGCCTTAATTGACTGGATTCAAGCTAGGAAGATAAGAAAACACAATCTAAGAATAACACTCCTCGATCAGGTCCGAGGATGAAGTGTTCTTTAATTCACTTAAGTTTATCTAAGTACAAAGTATTCTTTCTTTTTTCGTTCCTTTTCTCCCATATTACATGTCTCATTTTTTATGAAGGCCTTTTTCTTATATAGTTCTTCCATCTTTCATCCCAACCTTCCACTTACTGATCTTGTAAGTCATCTCTTGGATGCTTATCCCATCAGAAACCTCCTATAAGTTTTGTGAATAGCTATAAGCTAAAATATCACTATTCATGTGTCATTTCCACATAAATGCGGCCAGTTGGTTAGGTGTAGAGCCAATGACTAGAATTAGACCCTCAGCCCATCAACAATGGATGATGACCCAACAAACCCAACACAATATATTTGTTAGAGAGTGGATTTTACAGGAGAGCGTCTTAGCAAATCTGGTATGATCCTTAATTGATTGTATTCAAGCTAGGAAGACAAGAAAACATAATTTAAGAATAACACTCCTCGATCAGGTCCGAGGATGAAGTGTTCTTTTATTCACTCGAGTTTATCTAAGTACAAGGGTTTCTTTCTTTTTTCCTTCCTTTTCTCCTAGATTAAACGCCCCATTTTTTATGGAGGCTTTTTCCTTATATAGTTCTTCCATCCTTCATTTCAATCTTCCACTTGTTGATCTTATAAGTGATCTCTTGGATGCTTGTCCCATCAGAAACCTTTTGTAAGTTTGGTGAATACTGAATAGCTGTAAGCTAAAAATATCACCGTTCAAGTGTCATTTCCACATAAATGCGGCCAGTTGTTTAGTTGTAGAGTATTTAATGTAGTAGTAGCAGCCTTCTCCTTAGATATTTCTTCCTTTATTATTGACCTCCTTCCCTGAAACTTATCCCCAAAAGAATGGTTTCCTCTTGTATTGCATTCCCAAGGTGACCAGGTTTCAACCTCCCACAATACTTTCTTGAGGAAGCTCATCTTCTTGGGAGCTACCACCAATTTGTTATTATCTTTCATTGTCCTTGGCTCGTTGACCCCAAAGCTTATCAAACCTTTTGACCATCCTCGGACTCCTATACGTCCTCGGGCATAGCCCACGGCCCAACACTCTTATTCGACTCATTTATCCTCACAATAATTATTATTTTTATTTATTACTGGTGACCTATCAATTTGTAAGGTGTATATGCTAAAATTTGTAGTACCCGTAACATTGTTAAAAAAATTGAAATGAAACACATGTTTTGGCTTCGCTTATTTGCTTAAAGATAGCAACTTTAAGCAAGTAAGGCAGTGTTGAACAAATTAGCCAACTTATTTACTTAAAACTATTTTTTATTCCACCTCTAAGTAAATAAGCTAACAACAAATAAGTGTCCATAAATGAAAAAAAAATACAATAAAATAAAATAAATAAATGTGGGGGCAACAAATGACACATAATTTAAAAAAAAAAAAAAAAAAAAACAAGAGTGGGTCTCTTGAGAAGAATAGACATTGGATCTTGATATTTACTAAGGTAGAATTTAACAAATTCTTCGAGAGTCTTGTTCGGCACTTTTGATAAAGTAGATGATGCTTACTTCTTATCAAAACCCTCATGTGGAATAGTTGGCTTTTCTACAATTGCATATGCAAGCTTAAGTTACTTTGCCTTTCTGGAAAGATCATCTGGTTTTTCGTTAAATTCATTGATATGGTTGAGCGTGGGAATCTCACATGCTTGACGTTCATGTCCGAGGGTAGAGTTAGATATTATGTGCCTACTTAAGTCCATAGATCACATTATGTAACTTGCACACATAATGAGAATAATGTTAGATACATAAATTTTTTTCATAAGTATTGAAAACCTATTGTAACAATTTTTATACTATTATTTAATTGATATAGTATCATCGCTCTTATGATAGGTTGGTATCACAATTATATGAGATTCACATATTATAATATGAAATATATATATATAATATATATATATATATATATATATATATTATATCCTCACTCTCATAGTAGGTTAGTTCCACAATTATATGAGATACACGTACTATAATAAGAATAACATATATCTAATATATAAGATGATTTCGCTCCAATATTGAAACCACTACTTTTATTAACTTTTATTAGGTACTAAATAGCAAAGACAACATTTTAGTGGCGTGGTTAGGTGTGTTCCAAACATTATTCACAAACTATATATGTAAAGAGAGTTGCAAAAACAAATACAAAAACCCACCTCAGAGCTGGCCAATAAAATTAGGGAAAAAGGGAAAACTTGCCAGAAACGATAATCCCAAGGTTGAGAGTTGAGTTGGGATGGGAGATAGGATTAACCTGACCCGGATCCACGACTTTGTACTATATATATATCAGTCATCACATCTATCTATCTATAAACCATAAATCTTCATATATAATAAATGTACCCATCTCCTCAAATTCGGGTCTACCTCCACCAATACCAAACACTTTTCACATTCACCAAGAGTAGGACCCACCACCCCCACCACTTCTTTACATTAAAATATGTAAAGTCCCATAAAGCAAAAGGATAGAGATAATGCCTACCTGACCCCTCTATTTCTCTCTCTCTGTCTCTCTTCCTCTCTCTCTCTCTCTCTCTCTCCCTGTGAAAGCTGAAATTGACTTCAGAGCCATCAGAGGAGAAGAACAAGAAGTTCAGGGAACACCCCTGAATTATACCCACCTCCAAATTATATTTCTTTTTTTCCAAGGTACTCTTTTTATTTTTAAGTGATTACTGTTTGTACAAATTCTTTAATCTGATTTTTTTTTAGTGGGGTTTTGGTGTTTAATGTTCTGGTGTTGTTTGGTTTAGTTTGGATTGGTTTTGTTCTTCCTCGTTATACTTTGATCTGTGAAGTTTGAACTGGGTTCTGTTTGATGTCCAATCTGTTTGCTGTATAAATCAGTTTTGTATTTTGTTTTGGATTGTCTGAGGTAATTTTTTTTTCTTCTTTTTTTGCTTCCTTAGATCTAAACTTGTCTCGCTTTTGCTTTATTGTGATTCATGTTGGATCTTTTTTCTTTGCTAATCTGGGTTTTTCATTTCTTCACTGGAAACCCAGTAGTCTGATGTTTCTAATCTATAACTGATTCTCTTTCTTCTCTCTTTTTGTGGTACTGAATTCTTTTTTCAAGTAACTTTTACATGATTTAGTTTTGTTCATAAACATGGTTTTGTGAAAAACATGAGTATATGTGCTGCTACTGATTCCAATTGATGTATGTATTTTTGTTTTTCTGTTTTAAAGCTTTGGTTTGTATTGAAAGAGGATCTCATCTAGGAGATGGAACAAAATTTTATTTTTATGGATGCTCTGTAATAGAATCTTTGGAAAATATCATAGTTTCGTATAATTAGTGATTGTATTACATGAAAACAAATTGGGTTACTTCCGTTTTAATTATTAAATGTGCTTATTTGAACGGGGTATGTTTAGATTATTCATACTTTGTTTTGTTACTTTCTGTTTTACCAGATTAACAGGTGGAAAGGTTGTCCAAATTGGGTTTTCGGAGGTAGTTTGGTATCTAGTGATCAGAAGACAGTTTGAGAAGTAGAAGTTTTTTGGTAGAAAATATCATCTGGGATCCTGGGGATTCCCTGTTTATTTGGGGGGGTTTGTTTTGGGAAATGATGATGATGTTCGATGATATGGGACTTTGTTGTGATATGGATTTCATATCTGCCCCTCTTGGGGAAGGAGATATGGCTGCCCCGCCACCTGAACAAGAAGCCACAGGGGAGGATGATTATACTGATGAAGAGATAGATGTAGATGAGCTTGAGAGGAGGATGTGGAGGGACAAGATGCGTCTCAAAAGGCTCAAAGAGCAGAGTAAAGGTAAGGAAGGGATTGATTTAGTGAAGCAGCGACAGTCCCAGGAACAGGCAAGGAGGAAGAAGATGTCAAGGGCACAAGATGGGATCTTGAAGTACATGTTGAAGATGATGGAAGTGTGTAAAGCCCAAGGGTTTGTTTATGGTATTATTCCAGAGAAGGGAAAACCTGTGACTGGGGCATCTGACAATCTTCGTGAGTGGTGGAAGGATAAAGTGAGGTTTGATCGTAACGGCCCAGCTGCCATAGCCAAGTACCAAGCGGATAATGCCATCCCAGGCAAGAATGACGGCTGTAATTCAATTGGTCCAACACCACACACCTTGCAGGAGCTTCAGGATACCACCCTTGGTTCTCTGTTATCAGCACTCATGCAACACTGTGACCCTCCTCAGAGGCGTTTTCCATTAGAGAAAGGTGTTCCCCCACCATGGTGGCCCACTGGAAATGAGGAATGGTGGCCCCAGCTTGGTTTGCCTAAGGATCAAGGCCCTCCTCCTTACAAGAAGCCTCACGACTTGAAGAAGGCATGGAAGGTGGGTGTCCTCACTGCAGTTATCAAGCACATGTCCCCTGATATTGCCAAGATTCGCAAGCTTGTAAGGCAGTCTAAATGCTTGCAGGACAAGATGACAGCCAAGGAAAGTGCCACCTGGCTTGCCATAATAAACCAGGAGGAAGCCTTGGCTCGAGATCTTTACCCTGATTCATGCCCCCCATTATCCTCTGCTGGGGGGAGCGGGTCTTTGGTCATCAATGATTGCAGTGAGTATGATGTTGAAGGGGCTGATGATGAGCCAAACTTTGATGTTCAAGAGCGCAAACCTGAGAATCTTAATTTATCCTCTATGGGGATGAGGGAAAGGCTGTCAGTTCGACAAACACCATATCCTATCAAGGGAGAAATTGTTACCAATTTGGATTTTATTCGGAAGAGGAAGCCATCCAGTGATTTAAACATGATGATGGATCAGAGGATCTATACATGTGAGTTCCTTCAGTGTCCTTACAGTGAAGGCCGCCTTGGCTTTCATGACAGGACTTCCAGGGACAATCATCAGTTGACTTGTCCATACAGAAGTACTTCAGAGTTTGGAGGGTCAAATTTTCATGTTAATGAGGTTAAGCCAGTTATCTTCCCTCAGTCCTTTGCTCAAGCCAAGCCAGCTGCTCCATCAGTAAACTCAGCCCAGTCTGCCTTCGATTTATCAGGACTTGGAGTTCCTGAAGATGGGCAGAAAATGATTAGCGAGCTTATGTCAATCTATGACACCAACATTCAAGGCAATAAGAATGTTACTCCCAGTAACAGTTCAGTCACAGAGAATCAGAGTCTTCCCCAGCTGAAAATTCAACCTCAACAGGAGAGTTACTTTCATGGTCAAGGGGTTGTGATGGAAGGAAACTTCTATGAAGAATCCAACATCCACAATAATCATCAGATGTACCCGCGTGAGGAAAATCAGTTTGACCGTTTTAAGGTGTTGAATGCCCCGTTCGAGACCAACCATAACAGCAATAATTTCCAAATGATGTATGGCTCTCCATTTGATTTGGCCCCCTTCGAATATAAAGAGGAACAACCAGGAGTTGCAATGGATACACTGACGAAACAGCCGGATATTTCAATTTGGTATCAGTGAAAATATCAATTAGATTCAGCCTTCTCGGGTTCAAGTGATATGTCTCCAAATGCATTGCAAGTCCTTTGAGGTGAAAAAGGAAATCCTTCCTTAAGCTGAAAACAGTTGTTGTTGTAGTAGTATTTGCCTTCAAAATGTAGCAATGTAAGTCTAGAATTTTTAAGATTAGCAGAGGCGTTAAAATGGCCTAATAAAAAATTAGAGTCCCTGTTGTTAATTACTATATGACTGTCATATAAATAAGTTAGGCGTAATTTTCCTTTTTTTTATTTTTCTTGTTGTATTTCTTCTTGATTTCAATTTTAACCAACAATCATGTCCTGTAATTGGCACATTGTATTGGGATATAATAGCTTGTGTTTGAATGGGATGTATGTTTTTGTTTGCATTATCTTGATCTCCAACCATGTGTGTGTAAAGATTGTGGTGAAGAGTGTGGACTTGGAACAGTAAGATGCCAAGTTGAATGAATTAGAAACGTCTTTATCAATAAGAAGAAGAAGAAGTTTGTGTGGTGGGGTCTGTTCAAGGAAGGCAACTAGAAGTAGAAGAACTATTTAGGCGTCTGTGGAATAATCTGCAATATATTCTCATCCAGCTGTCAACACTCTTTGGCCTTTTGAAAAGAGAAAAAGACCCTTCACTTTCATTATTTCATATTTTTCATAGCCCCTATGACCGGGGAGCATGGAAATACAGAAATCCCATGCTAAGGAGTACGACTTTCTCTGCCCCACTTTATCAAATAAAAAAAATATCATGATAATAAAGGAAAAGAGTCAAATCTTTTGAGTGGAAAGCTGAAAGCATCTTGTTTCCTTACTTTTCTCTCTCGGGATCTTAATATTTTACCTTTTCGTGGGTAAATTATTTTGTAATCGAGAAAAAAAAAAAAAATTTAACTGATGATGTGATGTAACAGCATCGAAATATTTTTTTAATAAAAAAAGACAAAGATTTGGGTTTATTTTATTTATATATATATATATATTTTAATGAAATATATAAAGTCTCTTGTTGTTGAATAATTGTCAATAAATAATTATTCAATAAGAGATCTAATCATATGATGATAAAAAATAATTATTAAAGGCGAACGTCATATGTTAAAGTTATCTATAAAAAAAATATCAAAATTTTTCTACTTGTTAAATAAGAGATTTAGTCATGATAAAAACCAATAATAAAGAATGATGTTGAAACTATTTCTAAAAAAAAGTATCAAAATATTCTTAATTGTTAATAAGAGATCTAATCATATGATGATAAAAAACCAATCATTAAAAGCGAACATCATATGTTGAAATTATTTCTAAAAAAAAAAGTATCAAAATTTTCCTAATTGTTAATAAGAGATCTGGTCATATGATGATAAAAAATAATTATTAAAGGCGAACGTCATATGTTAAAGTTATCTATAAAAAAAATATCAAAATTTTTCTACTTGTTAAATAAGAGATTTAGTCATGATAAAAACCAATAATAAAGAATGATGTTGAAACTATTTCTAAAAAAAAGTATCAAAATATTATTAATTGTTAATAAGAGATCTAATCATATGATGATAAAAAACCAATCATTAAAAGCGAACATCATATGTTGAAATTATTTCTAAAAAAAAAAAGTATCAAAATTTTCCTAATTGTTAAATAAGAGATCTGGTCATATGATGATAAAAAATAATTATTAAGAGTGAACATCATATATTGAAACTATCTCTAAAAAAAAAGAGTATTAAAATTTTCCTAAAGTGGTCTCTTAACAAATATCCTAACGACATTAATGACCCATTAATTAATTTAATTGGTGTTTTAATTTAATAAGAAGAAATATTATACACTACTTCTTGCATACATCTTTATAGACACCCGAAGATTGTTTCAAGTAAAAATTATGATTTTAAGTTACGTTTTCAATATAGTTTTTACACGTGGGTAAATATGTGTGCAATTAGGTGCGCTGTAATAAGTATTTTCCTGAAAAAATAATCATAAATTTGGACAAATATTTCTATCACATATTCATGTCATTCTTTTTATAATATTATTATTTTCCTGTTGAATATTATTATTAGGCTTATTTGTAGTCATACTCAACTTTTTATTCGTCTAAGCGAAGACTTTACTTTTCACTGAATCATTCCAAATCTAACAAATCTGATACCATAGCAGCTTGCTTACAACTTTTTTTTTTTTAATTAATTCTAGCACCTTAAAGGAATATTTATGAGATAATGTACCAATTAATATCAATTTCACACAACAGACAAAGTAAGATGTCTAGTTCATTCACTGAATGTTAAAGTAGTCCTAAATCCTAATACAATAGTATTGTATACAATGAAACTGATTACGAAGATCTTAAACAGTTAAAACTGAGATGCTAGAAGATTAAATAATAGAAAAAGTGATTATTACATTACACAAATCCTAATTGTAGGTTAAGGATAATCAAAGATACTGTGAGGAAACGTATATTTAATGGTGACGGCCGCAATTTGTTCCTTGTAATCAGCCTTAAAAACAAACGTACATCTTAGGGACATTTAGGGCTGCATCTTGTGGTCTTCTTATCCATTCTTATTTTGTTACAATTATAATTTATAAGAAGGGCGGCTAACGTGTAAATTGTATCCTTTAAATTTAAGTTATTTTTTTTATCTTGTTTATTTAGGTTTTTAAGTCCAACTTTAAAAAAAAAATATATATATATATATATATATATATATTATAGAATTACGATAAAAGAAGAAGAAGAAGTAATGTTGCATTTTAAATCGTAGTATTCCTTTCATGAAGTGACCGTTAAATTCCACATAAACTTGTCTTCTATGTTTGAAGTCCAATCAATCAAACCATTCGGCAAAAACAAAAAGTCCAATCAAATCATGTTATGTCAATTTGAGCGCCAATTAAATAGCCTACAAAACTTTAAAAAATTGCAACATTTCACTAAAATCCAAATATTTTTCTTTCCACCATTTTCTTAGTGTCCAAATGTATCAATTTCCAAAACTTTGGTCATCAACAACCGTAAACACAATCAATAGTCCCCACACAAAAATTATCAAAATAAGCAAAAATGAATTCAAACTAAAGAAAGATAATCAGCGTTGATTGCTTAAAAATAAAAATAAAAGCTCACCTCCCTCTGCCTCCTCAACCCAGACCCATCCCTCGGATTGCACTCACTTCACCTACACCAACACTTCTTCGCAAAACAAAAACCCATCCCATCCTATTCACTAACTATCGTAAAAATATCGTTATTTATTTATTTTTAAATTGAAGTTAAAAAATGGCATGACCCAATAGATAGTAATAAATATAAGAACTAAAAAAACATAATTCATAAAGTATTCGCAATAATTTGTGCAAAAATCTTATTTATTTTAGAGTAAGTATCTACTTTTTTAATTTTATTTTACTTACTTTTCAAACCACTATACATCATATTATATATTGTACACTATATCTCATTTAAATATCATTTTTTTTATATTTCTAATTGTTTTTCTTTCTTCACACACAACGATCATCATTTACCATCATCATTCATTATTGAGATACGTAAAAAATGAATGAAAAACTAAATGCAAAATGATAATATCAGTGTAAATTTACATAGATACTGTAGTAACCGTGTATTTTGGTGGTGAACAATGGGTTAAAGTATTGGCCAAGTTCCTCCTCTTCATCTTCATGATTTTGGTGGCATGGGATTAAGTAGTGGGTTGTGGTGGTGGTCCTAGTGGAGGAGAAAAAGATTGGATTATGTGGAGAGAGATGCAAAATGATAATATCAGTGTAAATTTACATAGATACTGTAGTAACCGTGTATTTTGGTGGTGAACAATGGGTTAAAGTATTGGCCAAGTTCCTCCTCTTCATCTTCATGATTTTGGTGGCATGGGATTAAGTAGTGGGTTGTGGTGGTGGTCCTAGTGGAGGAGAAAAAGATTGGATTATGTGGAGAGAGAGAGAGAGAGGAAAATGATGAAAACAATTTATAAGGTGAATTATATGGATTAAGAAGAGCCGTGCGCTACTAGTCTACTACGTCATTTTGAGTTTGTGGCATTTAACTACTAACTCATTAAGAAGAATGGTTAGAAAGATGAGATTCAAAAGACAAAAATGTGGTAATCCCACTCAATAAGAAGGAAAATTATTGAATATTCCGAGAATACTATAAACGCGTACTCTCCGGTCTTATATTACTGTGGGTCCCACTAAAATTTATGGTGGAACTCACAATTCATGTGAGATGGGGGAGCATGCATTTATGGTATTCTAGGAATACTTAATAATTACCCAATAAGGAGTATTGTGTATGTATATATTTACACATTGTACTATATATGGTAATCCGGCTTTGAAAGTGGAATAATGAAGAAGAAAAATGAACTTTCTAAGTTGTTTTCATATATATTGAATAGTTGATTGAGCAAAAGGCAATTCGCTCCAATAAGATTGTGGAAAGACTTTAGAAGAAAAATTTTAGAACCACAACCACTTTTACACTTCTTTTCACAACAATTTGATATAGTTGACTATGAGTTGTGGAAAAAAAAATTGCATGTCTATGTGACATTATGTCATATAGAATAATTATGATATGAGTATGGAATTGGTTGTAGTTTTAGAATAAATCATTTTTTTCTCTCTCAATAAAGAAAAAAAAAAAAAAAAAAACTCATTTTTAGAATTTTGTAGAAGAAATGTACCTCGGTGAGAGTTAATTGGTTTTAATGTCTAGTAACCGTTTTAATAGAGTTTTAAATGTTGTGTCTATTCAATGAACCTTTTTATTGGTGTCTCTTCGTTGATTATTCATATGATCATATTCAGATTCCTTAAGAATTATTATCCATAGAATTCGAACTAGATGTTATCCTGAAAATGATTTGCTTGTAACTCTAACTCTTTAGTGAATGGTTTGAATGGAGACATAAATTGTCTTTGAAATAAAAACCATCGTGTCTCTAAAGTCTAAACAGACTTTATTCTATTCTTTTCTTCCATTATTCTCTCTAATTTCCCAACGATATACATGTACATGATATTCCAATCTAGAGATTTTATAATTTATACATATATTCTTTATTATTGTAAGTAAAAAAAAAAAAAAGTAATTAAACTCCTAATAGGCTCGTTTTAAGAAGACTTCAGCTTTAGCATTAGATCTAGAAACATGTGGGCATGTCTTCGATTAAAAGAGTGGCAATCATTTCGTGGAAGACTAGCTCCAAATAAGTTATATATTCGGCTGACTTTGCAGCATGTGTTTAAATTATGAGTGGATGATCTGGTTGTCACTTTGTGACCTTTGCTCAATATATTTTATAATGTTTTTTGGCTCACAATTCATGACCCGATTAAGCCTCCCACCTAACAGTGCAAGACTGTGACCTTGCTGATGATTTATTTTAATACTATATATTTTATATATGGTATTTTATAAGAAATAATTCGTCTGCAGGAATAATAATAAATTGGGTTTTATTCCATTTGCTTATTGCAAAATATATATATTCCTTTTTAAGACTCATTCACTTGTTCAAACAACTTCCCTTAAACTGACCAATAATTATTCCCAACCCACATAATAACTCAATAAATAAATAAATATCTCAATACCCTCTCTCTCTCTCTCTCTCATTAGCACTCAAGAATTTATTTTTTAATAAAATATAACATTTCTAATTATTGATTGTAATATTTTAATTAAAAAATATTAACAAATATAAGCTTCCTTCATCAACTTCTATTCTATATGGTGTCAAAGTTGATAAAAATAAAATAAAATAAAAAACCATTTTCTGATATATTTTAATTGTATGTATATTGATACGCTGACAGTGAACTTGAATCAACATGAAACTTTTTTTTTTTTCCTTCTGGTGGGTGCTTGGTAAAAGGGAAATTTATATCATTGAAGGCCGAAAACAATATAAAAGTTCAATGGACCTCTTTACAGCCTCAGGGAAAGCCCGCGGAAGTAAGAGCCCTTTTTTTTTGGGTGCTGAATGGAGCCCACTTATCATCAACCTTTAAGAAAAAAGATCCATAAAATAACATGAGATACCACCTTCATGTGAACACTTTTTGGAAACAACTTTTTTTTTTTTAGGAAGAAAAAAAAAAAAAAAAAGCTTTAAAAAACTATACATAAAAAGTAAAAAGTAAATAAACTTATCCCAAACACACATTATTTCATGTTTTTAGTAGAGTTACTCATCTCAACCATGCCCCTCAATATAATCCCTTCGATGACCATTGCGGCATTGCCTCTGCTACATACGGGAAGACTATAATTATGTTTGAGAAAATTTCATTTTTAATATTATAATTTAGGGGGTAACAAATTAGTTCCTAATTCCTATAGTTTTATAAGTAGTAATTTAAATAATGAGATTTCAAAAGGTAATATTTTAAATGATGAGATTTCAAAAAGTAATAATGGGAAGACTATCTTATATGGTATTTAAATAATGAGATTTTAAGTGGAATGATATTATATATGGGTTTAATATGTGTTGAATATTTAATTTATTTATATTTTAAAATCTTATAATTTAATTTGTCATTGTTTTAAGTTTTATAGATTAATTTGTTACACCCTAAATTAATTTTTTCCAATATGTTTTTCAACTAAACTTTACAACCCTTGATGTCTTGCCAATAGTGCTAAGTGGTAAGTGTACGCTACTCTAAATCAAACTGCTTGTTTGTGCTTTCTTGGTGATTGACGAATGAAATCCAACGTAGTCATCTTGGGGTTTCTTTTGTATGGAATGAATGTCTATTTATTGTTAAAAAAAAATTGATATTCCTAAACAACAAAATATTGTATTCTTTGTCCACTAAGAAATATAGTTGGAGTTTTATGTGTTTAGACAAAGTAGCAAATAGTTTGATGGTTTTCACTTAAAAGTCCTCCCGTATGTGGACATGAAATCAATACTCAATAGAGGTAAAACAAAAAAAAAAAAGATTTTTGCTTAGGAGGTATCGTAAGGAGAGAGACAATAAGTTTCGTTTTTTTTTTTTTTTTAAGGATTATGTGAAGTACACAAATTGAGGAGAATTTGTGAATATTGGATATTAATTTTAGCAGAGTGCGAAAATAAAGAATCTTGAGAGTTTAGTTTTTCTTGTAGTTGAGACACACAAGAAGGAAAGTTTTGAGAATTTATCTAAGAGTCTATTTTTTTGGGTGATGTAACCATAGAGAGTTGTAAATTTGTAATTCTTCCTTTAAGTGGAAGAACCTGGACGTAACTCTCTACAATAACACCTTCAACTTCGAGTAATTGTAGGACCACACGTTTTATCATATTATTTTTCACAATTATCTTATGTGAAATATTATGATTGGCTGTTTGTCACTTTCACATACCCTCATTATCTTTTTATTTTTTTTCCTACTACTCCCAACATGACATGTTGTCACTCACAACATGACAAAATGCATTCTATTTCTTTTACACTATAGCTTGTATTATCACGTATTCAGCATTGCAATACAATGGTTGACTGTGAAATCCCAGATTTTTCAATATCCCATGCCAGTTTTGTCCCTCTTTGGCACTAAAGGGATAGGAAATTTTCTAATTGCCTTAGCTATCTCATACTTAAAAATCTCACTTGTTAATCCTTCGAATATAGTACTTCAGTACTGCTGACTTAACTACGAATTTCCCAGATTTTTCAGCAACCAACGCCACTTTTTACTTCCTCTATCTTTAGCACTAATGAGATATGAATCTTTCTAATTGCCTCAATGGTTTCCTCTTCGAAGAATTTAAATGATCCCAGTTGCCTATTAGATTTCATCAAGCCTGCGACAAACCATTCTTTGAGCTCTAGCTTCTCTGAACTTGCTCTTGGCCTAAGCTCTCCACCTGTGGAATCCATATGATACATATGGGTTATATTCCAAATGTAAATGTCTTGACCATCACCCACAGCAAAACATCTTCGCTTTGATATCCCTGTTACTCACTACACCTTGTGAGATCCCTTAATTTAGAGAGTTTAAACATTCACTAAAATTTAAAGGTTTAACAAAATATGTTATCATCAGTAATGATCACGATGGTGACAATATGATATCATCAGTATTGGAGGAGGTGGCGTTGGCAACACAATGAAACCAAATGCCAATTAAGCTACACAATTGTCGACCTTTTCAAGTTTCTTCCAAGTGTTTATTTAAGTTACAGGATGCACTTTTTTTTTTGGTCCAAGTAATTAATGAATGCACAATAATAGTGATGGAGAAAACGATCAATGATCGGGTGCAATACCCCACCCGGTGCAATTACCCCAACCCCACACACTTTTTTTTTTTCTACGACTCTCATTTTTTAAACTTTTTTTTAACAACTTTTTTTATTCAATAATTGAAACTGATAGTTACTTTTTTTAAATTCTCAATCTCAGCTGTTGATAACTGTTGCATTAGGAGTCGGTATTGCATTTTACCTCGATTCTTAGGAAGAAGAGTATTTACAGTTTTACACCCAAAAGTAGCTTAATCCTAACTCCCATTAAATTACTGAGAAGGAAAATAGAAGAGTTACAATTTTTTTTATAGACGGTTGATATGGTGAGTAGTTATTAATAAATGAAAAAATGATGTCAGTCAATAGTGAGCTCAAATAAGAACTAGTAAAAATTTGTCATAATAATAGTTTGTAAATATATTGTAAAATAGTAGTTTGTAGTTTTTTTTAAAATTTTTTTATTTTAGTGATACAAGAAGAATTTTTACTCAAGCATAATCCAAGTTTATATTTATGTGAAATTCTCTCTTGGAGACTTGAATTACAGCTCTTGCCCCCACACTTCACAAACACTTATACTTACGAAGTGATTATTACCAAAAGTATGCAGTGATATAGTTTGTAGTTACAAGCGAGTAGTTATTAATAAGAAAAAAAAAAAAAATGATATCAATCCAAGTGAGCCAAACGAGAACCAGTAAAATTTGCGGTTATAATCTTTACCAGGCCAAGATGGTCTTTCCCTCTACCTGTGCTGTCTGCTTCATCACGTGTCCTCTGTGGCACCTACCCACGATTGCGTTACCCTTCATGCGAGGGTGGGGAGCAGGAGTTGATTTGCTAAACTATTGATCTTTAAATCATTTTGAAACCTTGGAAAAAAAGGTGTCTCTCTTTTTGTCTTTTTGTTTTTGGTTAGAAATGGATAAAGTTATCTCATGGGTATATATTCCTTTCAACACGACTCTTCTGCTCTAACCCGTAAAGGACGATTATATCCAACACATAATAAGCTAATTATTAGAAATCTTAAAACTCATAAGAACTTTAAACTATCACGGGCAACTCTAATACCCAATATAATTTTTTTTTCTTCTTTTTATATAGAGAGCAGTAATAAAAGCTAGTTGTATTTTGATGTAATAATAAAAAATAATTATCATGAAATGAATGTTATAAATTCAAATTTTTACATGATGGATAAAAATAATTTTTTGTTTTTGCTTTTTATTTTCATTATTTTGGTGGAATTTTGCAAAAAGAAAATTGGATTGGACGGTTCAACTAGAAACCATATCCTCAACCAGTCTGATAAAAATGACAAAATCGATGGATCAACTAGTAAAAGCCGAAAATTGAACCCTTTTCAATTCTTTATCCTTTTTGGTTTTTAATATAGGATTTTATTAACTTATATTCTATGGCATATGTTAATAAACGTTTTTAAAATTTTCTTTTTATCTGAAAATTAGAAAAATTGTAAAAAATATACTAACCGGACCTTTAAAAATAATGGCCTGAACAGGCGTTGATGTGGTATATGTGTATTGGATGAGTGGAAGCACAGGTGAGAGCATGACCTTAGAGATCTAAGCCTGTCCAGTCTACTCCTCCCCTTAACTACCCCAGGCTCACGGTGCCTAATGCATTGGGATCGGTGCTCTATGTCTGTGGAAAAATTCATGTACTCCACATCCACACTCTCACTCAACAGTCAAAGTCCACAACCACAGAAGTGTTCCCCCATAGTGAAGCTGTATTTAATACCAGCAAAATCCAAATACTATAGATAAAATAATAATAACAGATCAGCTACCAATACCATTGCCATTGCCAACTACCCATCATTCCAATCATAATGCCCATTGCCTCACTCACTCTCTCTTATCACTCTCTCACACAGCTCACTGTTCAGTGCCACTGCCAATGGCTATATAGTTTATAGTAAGACATTTATAGTGGCTACACTCTCTACTAACTATTCTCTGCCTCCAATTTCCAACCCCACATTGTTCCTCCCATTTTGCAAAGCTTAATAACTTACATTTATTAGTACTTTGACTACTTTCTTAGCTCCTTTTTTTATTTATTATTTTATCTTAGTGAAAGAGAGCAACTTTTATTTAGCTTTTTACTCATTATTGTTGCTGGTGTTGATTATGTATCATTCCCTTCTTTCATTTCCCTTCAATTCCTTCTTGTTTTTCTCTTTTTGAAGTTTTTGAGAGCTGGGTCTTTGTGTAATTAAGGAATGCAGGTAACCTGTTTGATAATATTGTTGTGGGTAGTAGTTGCCTCTGGACAATCAGATTTGGCAGCACTGTTGGAGCTAAAGAAGGGCTTTGTAAAAGACCCGTCTGGGAAAGTGCTTGTTTCATGGATTTCTAAGTCCTCGGATTCTAATGGGTGCCCTTTAAATTGGTATGGGGTTACTTGCAGTAGTGATGGCCATGTGACATCAATTACTCTCAATGATGTGGGTCTGGTGGGTGAGTTTAGCTTCTCAGCTATCTCTGGCCTTAGTATGCTTACCAACTTGTCCATTTCCAACAACCAGTTCACAGGGACTATTTCCATGATTGGTTCAATTCAGACCCTTCAATATTTGGATGTTTCAGGCAATATATTTCGAGGGTCAATACCCTCTGCATTGTTCAACTTGAACAACTTGGTGTATTTGAATCTTTCTTCAAACCAATTTGAAGGCAATGCTGGTGCTGGTTTTGGCAAACTAGAAAATTTGAAGTATTTAGATTTGCAAGCAAATAGCTTTTCTGGGGATATAATGCAGCTTTTGTCCCTAATAGGTAGTGTGGTCCATGTGGACCTAAGCAGCAATCAGTTTTCTGGTTCATTGGATTTGGGACTTGGGAGTACCTCTTTCGTCTCCTCCATTCAATATTTGAATATTAGCCACAATTCCTTGGTTGGTGAGCCATTTGCTCATGATGGATTGTCATTTTTGGACAGTTTAGAGGTGTTTGATGCTAGTCATAATCAGCTTGTGGGTTCTGTACCTTCATTCAGTTTTGTGGTCTCTCTACGTGTTCTTCACCTTGGAAGCAACCAATTTACCGGCTCTCTACCTGAAGCTCTTATCCAGGAGAGTTCAATGGTCTTGTCTGAGTTGGATCTTAGCCTTAACCAGCTCCAAGGTATCTTCATTTAAACACTTTACTCTAGCTTTTCTGTAAAGGTATATAGATTACAATTTGGCATACAATGATGCAACGTCATGTAGAGTGTACTTTTTTAAAAAAAGTTATAGCCAAATTGATGAGTGCCCTTCAAACCACTTTCCTGTGTTATATGATGACTAGGATGCTTCAAAGTTGAAACTATTTTCACGCGTTTATGTTCCTGTAGATTATATGCAATTTAATGTCAGTGCATTTGGCCAAGGCCAAAAGATACTTTTTGGTCTCTAAACTTGTCCGTGAGCAATATTAGTCCTTGAAGTTTAAAGTGATCGCATTTAGTTTCTAACAAACTTAAAGTGATCACTTTTACTCCCTAATGTGTCTAATGGAGTGATGATGTATTTAGTTTTAAGTTTAGCGGCATCATCTAAGGGACTAAAACAATCACTTTAAACTTCCGGGACTAGGATTGCTCAAGTGCTGAACTTTAGGGATTAATAGTGCATTTAAGCTTTTGGCTAAACATCATCTATGGCATTCTCTGAAGTATCAAATAACTACATGGTAAGAGGCGAGCAAAATAAATATCAAAGAAGCATTTACAATTATACTATAAAACATCAGCTGTTTTGATAAAATAAGACACCTTTTATTTTTCTTTCACTCTTACTAATGATGTTTTCTATTGAATTATCTGTACTTGTGTAAGTAGGCTAGAACTGAATTCTTCATCTAATGAGGAAAGAGCCTCTAGGTGGGAGGCACACCCAACAATAATGAACCAAATTTAATCCTTCTGTGTGCTGGAACAGATGAAATTAACAGTTCTGGGTCACCATGAACAACAGGGCTTTAGAAACCATCCATTCTCAAAAACCTTTTAACCTTTTTAGAAAGTAGATCATTAGTATCAAGTACTCACTAACACTAATAGAAAGCTAAGAAAAGAATGAGAAAATATGGTGAAATTTATTTTAATGTTATATGTCATTATGTTGATATTAAAATATGATGCTTATTCTATATCTAAATGAATTGCTAGTAAATTTGAGAATTGTTATATTCTTTACAGAACTTGGGTTTTTTGGAAAGTGCATCTTAGAAACCTCTTAAACTCCTCAGTTCCTGGAGTGATGTCTAATGTAGGCTCCACTTGTTTGGTGGAAAAGTGAGCTTCTAAAATGCAATTCTGGACATACACATAAATGGATTATCCTAGTAAAGTGGTTTAATGAAATATATGGTTGTATATATGTTCAAGTTCCAACCAGTAAACATTAAGGAGCTTCATTATTCTATTAAATGAAACTATGAGCTATATAAAAGTAACACGGTCTATGTCGATCCTTTCCTTGATATGAAAATGGCATGGCCACATGTATAGGAAAAGCATATATATCAGAGAAGATATATGGGAATGATATGATTCATGTCAATCCAATGTTAAGTCTTGTGTATTAGGTTTTGTACCTTATTGTGACTTTGTGTTTATCTACACCAAATTCTGCACTGAGGTTGATCTGTGTATGACCTCAGTAATTTCACTTTTTGGTGAAGTTTCGATAAGATGGTTACATAGGGAAAAGAGAATCTTATTCTTTATTTTTTTAAAATGGGTGTAGGATTAGATTAATCTCAGTAGTGATTTGGCAGGAATTTGACCTTGACTAAGAATTTTAATGGTGATCGAAATAAGAAAATAAACTGTTTTGTTGGAACATAAAATTAAGGGAAAGAAGGGATTAGTCAATTAATGATTTCATAAAAAAATCGCGGCTGATGCTCAACTTCTTGATATTTCTATCTTAGAATTTAGATCATAAGAAGTTCATCATCAATGCCAGTCAGTACTTTAAATATGTTCAATGTTCATATTCTCGTGTCATAATAGCTTCTTTTAAATTGCATGATGATGTACTCCAATACCCTTTTTAGACGTATTCTGTGTGATAAATCCCATCGCAACGATCTGTTTAACTGTTCAGGAGAGAATTTCTTCTGCTGTAGAATGTGTCATTCTTTGTTGGTTTTGATCTAGTATATATAGCTGGCAACTAATTAGTTCTTATTCCGAATTTTCAATTCTCCATTTCTTCCATTTTACTTTGTAGTTTAAGAAGAATTTACATTCATGGCAGGTCCAGTGGGAAGTATCACCTCTACAAATTTAAAGAAGCTTAATTTATCTTCAAACAAACTGACCGGATCCTTACCTGCCACAGTAGGCCACTGTGCCGTCATAGATCTGAGTAATAATATGCTATCGGGTGACTTGTCCAGAATCCAAAGTTGGGGTAATTATGTTGAAGTTATTCAGTTAAGCTCAAACTCATTGACAGGAAACTTGCCAAACCAAACTTCTCAGTTTTTGAGGCTGACCTCGCTTGAGATATCTAACAACTCATTAGTGGGTGATCTCCCCCCAGTATTGGGTACTTACCCAGAACTAACAGTGATTGATCTTAGCCTCAACCAGCTTAATGGAACCCTCCTTCCAAGCTTGTTCACTTCAACCAATTTGGCTAACCTTAACCTATCAGGCAACAAATTCTCTGGGTCAATACCTCTTCAAGAAATTGGAAATATTACTTCAATAGGTTTTGTGGAAGACTTGAGCCTGGTGTCTCTTGATCTGTCCAAAAACTCATTGAGTGGCCATTTGCTGCCTGGGATAAGTAAGTTTAAAAACTTGGAATATCTCGATTTATCTAAAAACAACTTAGATGGAAGCATCCCTGATGACCTTACAGATAAATTGAATGCATTCAATGTGTCATTTAATAATTTTTCTGGTCTTGTACCTGAAAACTTAAGACGGTTCCCTGAGTCAGCATTCCATCCAGGAAATTCCTTCCTCATTTTTCCTTATTCGCCATCATCTCCGACTGGTATTCCCAACTTGACTCCAAGGGAACACAGGTCTCATATGACAACTGCTGTTAGAATTGCCCTGATTGCAGGTTTGGTTGGTGGCACTGCTGTGATATCTCTTATGTGCATATTGATATATTATAGAACCCACTGGCAGGAATATGGGAGAAGCAGTTCATTAGAAATTGGTGCAAAGAAAAGTGCTGCACAAGGGAGTTCCTCCATTTCTCATAGATCAGGAACCAACAAAAATGTGGACCCATCATTAGGTTCGTTTAGATTTGATCAAGATACATTATCATTATCCCAACTGGGATCTGCACATGATGCTGGTGACACTTCATCAGTTGTAAAGAAGCCTAAAAATCCTGGGCATCCAGGATCAGTAAAATATGAGCCAGGAATATCTTCTCCTATGTCTCTCTTTTCATCTTCAAATCCATCACCTTCTAACAACCAACAACTACCTGATAATCCTGGCATGCTCAAAGTTTGTTCTCCAGATAAATTAGCTGGGGATTTACATCTCTTTGATAGTTCCTTTCTATTTAAAGCAGAAGAACTTTCTCGTGCTCCAGCAGAAGCCATTGGAAAGAGTTGTCATGGAACATTGTACAAAGCTACACTTGACTCTGGTCATGTATTGGCTGTTAAATGGTTAAGGGAGGGAATAGTCAAAGGAAGGAAGGAATTTTCAAGGGAAGTGAAGAAACTTGGGAACATCAAACATCCAAATTTAGTTTCTGTGCAGGGTTACTACTGGGGCCCAAAGGAGCATGAGAAGCTGATAATATCGAATTATTTCAATGCACAGTCTCTGGCAATACATCTTCATGGTAAGATTCTTTCTTTCTTCTTAATGGTAGACATGCATTCTAGAATCTTTTGAACTCTTTCACTTTAGAAATTCAATTCATAGGATATCAAGTCAATGGACACACCTTTTATAGCCTATACTGAAATATGGTGAGCTCAAAGCTGCCTTAAATTTATAGCCTATATATCCTTCTGGTGAATGGAAGAGTTTCATCTTCTTGAAATGAGGAATTTCTCTGATGGTTGATACTGTGAAATCTGATTGGTGCTCAACCAATTAGATCCAAAAGCTGGGACAGAATTTTTATGCCCCTTGTACTGGATCTGGGCCGGCAATCCTATGAGACCTGATCTATGTTCATGATGGTCTTATTCTCTTTTCTTTCCTTAAATTTTATCAATTATTTATTGGTTATTTCTACTATTAGGTATTCTTTATGGGATTAATGTAGCTAAGAGACTTTCCTTGACAGTTGGCAATAAATTATCTAGTCAGACGACTCCGACCATATTTGCACTTTTGTCCTAGGAAGCAGTGATAAACTATGCAACCCTAAGTTTGGGTATCTGTTACAGGGCACTCACAGTTTAGTTGTGCATATATATTAGCAGACGAATCAAGAGATGGAATTAGAATACTCTTTTTGAAATGGGCTTGGGACTCACACCTATAAGGCATTCATTAGCTCATCTTTCTCAATTAATTAATAAAAAGGAGTTGGAATTGAAACACAAAGAGTCCATTTAGTCAGCCCTTTAATATGTTATACCATGGTAGAAACGTATTTTATTAGAGAATTTTGAATGTAAGTAACTAAACCACAGTAAGTGGATTTCCTTTATTCAAAAATTGGAAAAAAATGAAACACTAGAAATACCAATTTGGAGATTTTGAATTCTCGGGTTTCTTGAAGTCACATTAAACTCTGCTTTCTCTTGTTATGTTTATTTCAAATTGTGGTTTGGATTTGTGTGTACATAGGGAATTTTTTGGTGCTTATTTTACCTTCTTTTATTTATTTTTATTTTTTTTATTTCCATGCACTATATTTCTATGGTCTTGCACAACTTATTTAATCCTTAAATCAAAGTTGTTGACAAACTTTAGAACCCTAACATTGATTCAATTAATCCATTCATGTATATCCAATAACATGATTCTTTACAAGTGGGATCAATTAAACATTATGGCAGTCAAAATAACTTGGCACCTGCCATAACTTGGCCTAAGTTAACATCTGCTATTGGCATTTGGCACTTCATTTGCATAAAGCATGCACAGAGCCAGTATCCTTAGTTGACTCCCGCCAATTTTTTCATTGGAAGAAACCTATGATTTGATAGAACTACTCATGATGACTGAAAAAAGGACTGCTACTGATTATAGAGAATACATTTTCCTAAATTTCTATTCAAGTTACTTATTTGGACTTTATTATTCCTGTATCTGATAGAAATTTATGTTGCATGCCTTTAATATCTTCCACAGAGGTGGAGCCAAGAAAACTGTCACCCTTGTCCCTTGGTGAACGGCTTCGGGTTGCTGTAGATGTGGCTCAATGTCTGGACTTCCTACATAACGAGAAAGCAATACCCCATGGAAACCTCAAATCCACAAACATTTTATTGGAAACTCCTAATCTAAATGTACTCCTCACTGATTACAGTCTCCATCGAATATTGACTCCAGCGGGAACAGCTGAGCAAGTTCTAAATGCAGGTGCCCTTGGCTATCTCCCTCCTGAGTTTGCTAGCTCGAGTAAACCAAGCCCATCATTAAAGAGTGACGTCTATGCATTTGGAGTTATCTTGTTAGAGCTCCTGACTGGTAAAAGTTCTGGAGAGATAGTCCCTGGGATCCCAGGTGTGGTTGATCTAACTGACTGGGTGAGGTTATTGGCAAGAGAAAATCGTTCTGTTGAGTGCTTTGACAGGCTGATTCTTGACAGGCACAAAGTGGAGCAGCCTCCTAGAGTTCTTGATCATATGCTACATGTGGCCTAAGGTGCATCCTTCCTGCATCTGAGAGGCCTGACATGAAAACAGTTTTTGAAGATCTTTCCGGGGTAATGGAGTAGAAGATATCACCAGTTAAAACAGCTTTAACTGTTATTGGCACTCACACCATTTATTGGTTGGTTCTTTTTCCTAAATTGATTTTCTTCTCTATTGTCTTTAATTATTTTAACTGTTTTTTTGTGAATAGTAATGTGAATGACAACTCTAGATAGGTTTTTAACAGCTTGAGGCTAGGTCATTCTTTCCACCCAAATTGGGAATGTAATTTCATTCTTGAATTCAAGTAGTGTTAATTTTTCATTATGGAAATAACCATGCTAGAGGTTTTGTTCATCCGTTTAGTTTTACTTTTGCGTGTATTTATACGTATGAGGCCGATTGATAGGAAGATGTAATATAAATTGGATTATACCCTCTTTTCACCAATTTTCAGCATACTAGATTAGCCTTGTTTGTCTTTTATTTGCTTATTTCAAGGTATAGATAACTTTTATTTCATCTCATTTACTCAAAGTTAGTAGGAAAAACAAATTATTGTGATTAATCTTGGAAGATATGGAGGGTACTTTACAAAACTATAATTTGTTCATAGACTTCTTATTGAACTTCACAAGCATTGGGCTTGGCACAACGTTTGAACCATGGTTTTAAAAATCGGAATCGACCAGCTGGTCTAATCGGTTCAATCAAGAACCGGCCACTAATTTGGTCCAGTTATGACTAAACACCAAAAAACCGAAAATAATTGACAACCAGCTGGTTCAACTATAAAACCGAGAACCGGTGTGGTTGAACTGGTTATTGACTGGTTTTGTTGAAAACTAAAACTATACATTTTTTTTTTCAAAAAGTTGCTTTTTTTCCCCCTTCAAATCCAACCTAAAACCCATAAGAATGATGATCCAAAATTGTGCGAAGGAAGAGAAACTCAATGAAAAGAGAGGTAAAGAACTAAAGATTAAAATGCGATTATTGATTTTTTTTTAGGTAAATATAAATTATCTTGGCAGCATCAACTTTTTGAAATTTTTTATTTTGCAGCAAAAATACTTTGAGATCGAGAGAGTGAGAGTGTGATATTATAATGTAAAGAGACTTCAAAGTGAAAACAAAAGAGAAGAATGGCTTTAGCTTTCGGACGAGACTAAGTTTGAAAGGAGAAATGGAAGTTTGAAAGAATGGATACGTGAAGTATTAATGAAAAGGAGGGGCAAGTGAATCACTTTTATTGCTTTTTTTTTTTTTTTTTTTTTTATTGTCTTATTTGACTTACATTTAGAGCCACGTTACAACTTCTTGAAATGAGCAAACTTTTACAAGACAACTCAATAAAGGTAAGTGAAGGGATAAAAAAAGAAGAAAACCATGTCATATCAATACTTAATATATATATAAAAGTATTAAATATATAGTAATAAAAAATATTTATTATACATTGTTAATTGATTCTTTACGGTTATAAAATTTTATATATGGGTTGTTGATTTTGTTATTTTTATTTCCTAAATTTAATACACGAAAAATAAACTCACATTATTTTTTAAATTTTATATATATGTTTAACTTGAACATTCTTCGTTAAAATACTTAATAAATATATTTTTTTAATTTTTAATATTTTAAAATTATTAATTACGTTATTGGTTCTTCTTTCCCCGCCCCCGTTTTTTAAACCATGGTTTGAACTCAACCAATCTGACTGGCAGGCAGCAAGTCTTTGATAGAGACTAAATTAGGCATATAAGGCTCAAATCTACGAAGGAAGTAAGATTGGGCTATTGAGGCCTAGATCTCTTTACAGATAAAGGGGCCTCTTGTGGCTGGATGCAAAAGCCCAATTCAAGGACAAACAAGACCCTTATGGGTTTCACCCTGCAACTGGAAGATTCAAAAGGGCCCAATGACCCAATTTAGTCATAAACAAAACAAACGGCCACCTCAGAACAAGGCACTAGCATGCTAACCTACAACAACCCATCACATATGTTATGAGCTCCATGAGTTTACACTACTCCATGGAGCAAAAGTTTTACAAAAAGAAACACCACTCTTTTTTTTTTTCTTTTTCTTTTTTGGCGAAAAAAAAAACACCATGCTTTGCCCGCAGTAATATTAACAAAAATTACTCACTCTATATATGTATTAAATATTTCTCATTTTTACATTTTTGTGAGTATGCTCACATGGTTTTTTAACTACCTAACTCTAGTAGCGGAGTTGAAATTTTAGTTTGGGGGCAAAATTAAAAAGTAATTTTTTTTAAAAAAAAAATCCTTAAAAAAATTAATCTATATCTATAACAAAATAAATAAACAATTGTAAATAACTGTAAATATCATACAAAATCTAATATAAGAGTCTGTTTGAGATCTGGTTATTTTATTAAAACTGAAATTTTTTTGCTAAAAGTACTGTAGATAAAAGTAAAAATTAGTTGAAATAGTACAGTGAAACTTATGAATAGTACCAAAAAGTGCAATAGGGCCCACAAATAGTCGCAAAAATAAGTTAAATAGAAAATAAGCTGGTTTTTTAATTTGAAACCAAACGCACACTAATGTAAACTAAGATTAAAATTTTCAAATCTAAAATAATTTACTCAAAAACTCTTGACTCTTTTCGTATTTTGAAGCCATTGCATAGTTACTTCATTTTCAACACGAGTTTGTTTAGAATTCGATATGAACTAGTTAACACACTTAGAGTTCTCTATAGTTTCAATTAATTACAACTATATATCATTAAAGTAAGAGATTAATCTAAATACATAAATCCTTACCTTGATTACTTTTTAAAAAGTTGGAAGAATTCAAACTTTCTTTCTCCATTCTCAAGTATATTAAATTTGAGTTTATAACATAAATCTATGAGTTTGAAAATGCGAAATCAAGAGATGGAGGAGAAAAGAAAGATAATGGAGGCTTTAGGGTTTTAGTACCGTATAAGGAAATACCTTTTAAAAATTATTTTGTATAAAAAATAGGACTATCAATTGAAATCTTGAAAAAAAAAAAAAAAGAATAATTTTTATTTAAAAAAATGATAAATACCAAAGTGCCGTGATTATTATTATTATTTTATTTGTTGGGGGGGGGGGGGGGGGGGTGGTAAATAAATGCTTATGATTCCGTGAATAGGTGCAAGACAACACAGTCAAGGGTGAGTTACTATGCTCCAGCAAAAAAAACAAAAGAACTGCGTTAGAGCATCCACAGCAGTACATCTAAAATTTTAGCAATTTAGCTATACAAAAAGTTACTTTATCTATTTTACCTATACACTTTACAAAACATGCTGCAGCAGTACATCTATTTTAACTTTCAACACAATAAAATAATATAAACATTACAATAAAATAATATTCCTATTACAATAAAATAATACAAACACAAAACAAAAAAAACACTCCAGAAACCGATCCACCACCACCACTGCCAACCAACCAAGATCACAGAAAAAAACCATCAGCACAAATCACACCAACAAACCCACACAAATCACAAATCCAGCCATAGCCACGCCACGAAATCTGCGGCGTTCTTGAATCCGATGAAGGCGGTGCCGATGGAGATCGACGGTGAGATGGAGGACTGGGCGAGATGGGTCGGCGGCATGAGACAGTGACGTGGGGAATGAGGATCGGCGGCGAAATGGAGGACGGGGCGAGATGGGTCGGCGATGAAGGTCGACGATCCAGACCTTATCGGCGGTGAAGCTCGCCGATTTAGACCTTATCGGCGGCGAAGCTCGACGACGCAGCAAGAATCGGCGGCGAAGCAGAGTAGATGAGGGAGAGAAAAAAAAAAAAAAAAAAAAAAGAGAAGGGAAAACGATGAAAGAAGAGAAGCCAGAGAACGAAAAAGAAAGAAGAAAAAAAAAATTTTAAAGGATAGAAGAGAGAGAAACTTAATAAAATAATTTTTTTTTTTTTACATTTGAGCTACAGTACACATCTATCTTTAGATGTGTACTGTAGCTGGAAGCAAAAAAAATTTGCCTATAGCTCCACTGCTGGAGCACATTTTTTATGGTTGAGAAGCTAAAATATAGCAATATAGCAATATGCCACCACTGTTGTGAATGCTCTTACTGTGCGTGGGAAGTCTTCCCCTATTCTTTTGGTGTCAAATAATTTTCTTGCTTTCCCTATTCTTTTGGTGTCAAAGCAGTTTTCTTCGGAAGTCTTTCCCCTATTCTTTTGTTGCCAAAGCAATGCAATTTTCTTTCAGCTAAGGGATTGGCTCCTCTTATTTTGTATCAGAAGGGGCAAGATATTCAAAGAGGGGTTCCTGTGTCATTTTTAGCTAAATTCTTACTTCCTAAATACTAGCATCTATGAGATTTTTTAGGAGGAGTCAGGTGGGGCAATTGCTCCCTCTCAAAACCCCTGCCTCGTCTCAATAGTGTTGAGACTCCTATAGAAATGAAAATGGGGTAAATGAGTCATAAATTTTTTTAACAACAATTTGAGTTAATGGGGGAATAATTCTCGATAATAAATTTTGTAACAACAAAATTACGAATATATATTAAATTACACCAACGTAGACTATGTAGTTATCGTTCTATCACAATTTCTACAACAAGACATGAAGCATGCACCATTTGATATCACTCTCTTACTTTTTCCAAGTTAGGGTGGTTCTGTGACCACCCTAAACTCTACGTGGAGTTGCCCGTGTGCTCCGTCTGTGAAGATTCAAACATAGTGTAGTTTAGATAGTTTATTTGACATTAGGGAATCAATATACTCTAGAGTTTTTAGGGAACTTTAAATTAAGGCCATTTACTTTTGGGCACTCTATTAATGACGTAATTTGTTTTTTTTAATATGTATTGATGACCCTAATTCAATTAAGATTAAAACTCAATATATTTCAATTGAGAACTATATTGATCTATTTTAGCGCATATACTCATAAAAACCATAAAAACTACATAATCACATTGTCATAATCAATGGAGACATTGCCATGACTCCTTTTTTTTGGGTTACACGTAAGTGCTATTATTGGAGAATTTAACCTGGAAATCTATTTCAGAGACACAGTAAAAGCACAGTCCAACCACAAGTTTCGTTGGCAACATTGCTATTCTGTCATGCAAGAAAGTTCTAACTGGTAAGGCACAAAATGGCGAATATTCTGTCATGCAAGCAAGTTCCAACTGCTTAGACATTCACCTGGAAAATAACCTGTAGAAAACTTTTAGCAAATGCGAGAAAGTTAACAAGTTCTCAGAAAAAGGTCCTTTAAAAAATAAAAAAAATAAAAAAAGCGATCATAGTTACACACTGTGTTAGAACATAATTTTAATTAAAATTACAAAATCCTCAAAACACGATTTCAGCTAGAATGCACATGTTAATAGTTAATACTATAACTCAGCGTATACAATAATAATTAGCAAAATAAAAAATATCTCAAAATTTGTGAACAGGCCATTCGCATAGGGTCTCTTAGATTCCTATATGAAGCTTTCATGAACTAGGAGACTGAGGCCATTGTACATATAGGAGACTTGGAGTTGGTCTGGTCAGCCTTGTTCGTTGTCACATTCTGCATCTCAGTTTGGCTTGTCCATTTATCATTATTGTAAGTGTACAATT
Source organism: Castanea mollissima (assembly GCA_014183005.1). NCBI lineage: Eukaryota > Viridiplantae > Streptophyta > Magnoliopsida > Fagales > Fagaceae > Castanea > Castanea mollissima. Next base: position 34,713,952 of record JACAVU010000006.1, on the reverse strand, counting down.
GTACCTGGACCCAAAAATGAGTGATGGACTCAGGCCCAATGAGCCTTGTACAATGAAATTTGTAGAGTATGGGTTTGAAACCTAGGATTGGGATGTTGAAAGTTGATTAACTGGCTAGAGTGCCACAATTTATGTAAATAATAAATAAATATAACAAAGAAACCTCCTCAGACGTAAGCTGAGGACGAGTTGTATATTCCTTCTCTTTCTGTGCTAAAAATTACAATTCTTAGTTCTTTTTTTAGCTAAGAAGCCGGTCCCCCTCTCCTTCCTCTCTCGTCTCCTTATATACTTCTTCTTCTTCACTGGTTCATCCACGTGTCATACAAATCTTCCCTTAGATACTTGTCCCATCTACCACCTTCTTGAAGTCTTCAAATAATAGCAGGAAGGCTAAACTCTACTGTTCAGAGGTCATTTCCTCATTAATGCGGTCAGAGAGGTAGATGCAGGGTCTTTAATGTGGTGGTAGCAACTTTTTCCTCAGATATTTCTCACACGTTCTTACTTCTAAAAGGTGCTTGGATCACACTTTTACCCGCCAGTTCTTCCAGAATGCTGCTTCCAATCCGTTTAGCAAGTCCCAGGGTCATTACTGTGCCTGTCTGAAGAGACAATCCTTCTCGGACAACTCCTCGGACATCTACAGTGCGGATTGACTTGTGAGTCTAAAGACCTAATCAAAGTAAACTGGTACAATCCAATTAGGCGCAAACCCCAAACATATATTCAAGAGCTTTGCCCCGCCCTCTCCCCCCCCCCCCCCAAATTATCTTTTTGTTTTTAATTTTTTGGTGCTGTTCTATTATCAGTTCAACAAATTTACGTAGATATATCCAAATATAAACTAATAAATAAATAAAGTAATTGATTACTCAAAACTTTCTGTCTTTATATAAAAAAATAAAAATAAAAATAAAAACTTTGTGTCATCATCATTAACTCCGAGTTCGGAAACCCGCGTCCACATCTAAAAAGAACTGAAGAATTAAAAAAACGCCAGTCCACAAAAATTAAGGAAATGACAATCATCTCCTCAAGTGTACTCTGCAGCCAGCCCCACGCGGTTTCCCACTAGAGCATCTGGAAGTAAAATCCTAAAAGCGTTTTCGGGCAGCTTATTTAGCTTGTTGCTAAAAACGCTAAAAACGTTTACTTGAAGTGTAAGCTGTACATACAAGTTAAGAAGTAGAAAAAGCTACATTATAAGCTGTTGCCAAATACACAAATCTGGCTTATAATTGACTTTTTGACCAAAATGCTAATTTTTCTCCCCCTAAGATAACAAAAGTTCTCATTGGAAAAAAATGTGCCATTTTTTTTGGGGTTTTTTTCTAGCAAAAGGTAAGAAAGGTTTTATTAATGAATCAGCGATATTTAAATTAATCATATAGTAGACTATCTAATCATACATTAAAATTTGCAGATTGACCTGCTCTTAACATGCTTGAAACTATTTTAATTGAAGTGTATTTGCTTTCCTTCTTGCATCTTCCAAACATTTCCATATATAATATGGGATGACTTGGGATCATTCAAAGGTGTAATATTTTCGTTGGAAATAAATGTGTCAATTCGACTACGAGGCTATTAACAACACCTTTCGCACTTGGTTATTTGTTATTGTTTAAAATTTTAAAACTTGTTATAGTATTATCTTATAGGACTCTATTTTTATTAATAACAAATGATTTTTTTTTATATAGACACAGCTTTCATATCTATTTTTTGAAGTTAGACCAAATATACTTATTTGGCTTTTTCACTTGTTTATTTTTTTTTTGTCTACTTTTTTTATTATTTATTTGAATGCACTTTATATGACCTACAACTAATTATAAGTTCTATGGACTACTGGTTAAGTGGAAAATTTCCAAATGATCTAATATATCAGCTATAGTGTTGAGTTCATTCAAAAACAATGGGATATGTTAATTAGTATATATATATAATCATCATTTAGCATGAATCAAAGAGTTGACACCCAAGGGAAACCAAATTGAACTTTAACACTCGATGCGGCCCCAACCATAGAAATGAATAGTAATAACTCTAAAAGAATTTAATAATTAATACCCTAACCCTTCGATGTTGATGCTTATTCCCACAGATTTATGTTCCTTTATTATTACTTTTTGCTTTTCTCAATGAAATTATTAAAGGCCTCATTTGGGTAAGTCCTGGGGGGATTTATATGGGACATAATAGTATATTAATGAGCTTTATCCAACATTGTATTTTTGCCTTTGTTCTTTATTATTTTCTTCTTTGTTAAGTTAGATACACAACTCCTTGAAGTCTTATAAGCCAACTCATTTTTTACTTATTACGATATTTTAAACAAAAAGCTAACTAAAATAAACGCACAGTAGACTTAGGTAAGTAAAACAATTTTACATTATAGTAAAATTGTAGACTTATGTTATGACTTTATCTCTTATTATTAGAAAAAGAAAACCGTGTGTAGAAAATCCAACAAACATACCTTAAAATTTCTCTTGCACGCGGTCTTTAAAAACCAAATATTATTAAAAAAAGAAACAAACAAAAAGGCAAGGAAACACGAACACGCCTTGGACTTGTTCATGTAATTTATTAGACATCTCATGCTGACCTGTAAAAACAACCCTTTCTGTTTACTCATTCGACACGCTCCTACATGTCTCTCTCTCCTCGTATATATATCCCCCACATTTTACTCTCTCTCACATTACAATTTTCTTTCACTGATTCACTCGCCGAGTTCACATCTAAATTCTATAACTCAGTACTCACAAAAAATAAAATAAAAAAATAAAACATGGCCGACCGAGTTCACCCACGTGACTCGCCACCACCACAGGCACCAGTTACAGTAAACGACGAGACATCGTCGGAGAGTTCCGAACCAATGTTGACACTAGCCACTCGTCCGAATCCTAGTCCCGACAAACCTGTTCCTCCACCTGGTACCTACGTGATCCACATTCCTAAGGACCAAGTCTACCGTGTTCCTCCGCCGGAGAACGCTGATCGCTACCATGCCCTCACTCGCAAATCCAAAACTCGCCGCCGGCCGTGCTGTTGCTGCCTCTGCTGGTTCCTCGGAGTCCTCGCCCTCATCGTCGCCCTCGTCGCCGTCTCCGCCGCAATATTCTACCTCGTAGTCAAACCTCGGTCTCCGAATTACTCCATCGACGCCGTCTCCATCTCCGGCGTGAACCTCACCGCAGTCGCCGCCGCGTCATCAGCTTCTGTAACGGTCTCGCCTGAGTTCGACGTTACAGTTAGAGCTGATAACCCGAACAAGAAGATCGGGATCTACTACCAACCGAAGAGCTCCGTCGGGATCTATTACGACGACGTTTCGCTCTGTAACGGCGCGGTGCCTTCGTTTTATCAGCCGTCTAATAACGTGACGGTTTTCAAAACGGCGTTAAAGGGCTCCGGTGTGGTTTTGACCAGTACGGTTAAGAATTCGTTGTTGCAAGCTCAGAGCCAAGGGAAAGTGCCGTTACTTTTGACGGTTAGAGCTCCGGTTAAGATTAAAGTGGGGTCCGTTAAGTCGTGGACGATTACCGTTAAGGTTGATTGTGACATAACGGTGGATAGCTTAACGACCAATGCTAAAATTCTTTCAAAGGATTGTCACTACGGTGTGAAGATTTGGTAGACATACGACGTGTTTGGCAGTATGTTTGTTTTGGTTTTAGAATTAGGACTTTTGGTACAATTTTTTTTTTTTTTTATTTTTAAATTTTTGTGATTATGTTGTAGCTGCTTTATACAGATTATGAAAGAAATATACACATTGTTTTCGTTACCATCTAATCCATCTTGTTATTCCAAAAACAAAAAACTAAAGGAAATCTCCATCATATAAATCCATGATCTTCTTGTATAATTTGGGATGGGCCTCGGTCCCAAGAAATTAGGAATAAACTCTTTGGACTTCAAAAGATTTCACAAGCATTGAGTAGCAAGTTGTTGATAATAGCATAATAGGTTAGGATGTGACGTTAGATTAGAGTTAAACTCAAACGAAAACCAATAAAAATAAGTTAACTTAGTTATTAAAAAAATTTAAAATTTTCTTTTCTCCATCTAATATCTTATAGAATGACTTTGGTATAAGTGGCACTCCCCTTAGTTTATATGAGTTCTTATCATGCATGACACTTCCCCCCCCCCCCCCCCCCTACCTCCCCTCTTATGTATGTATAATTTGACTGGACTCCTTTATTAAAAAATACAAAATTTTGTTAGTGAAACTTCGTCATAAATTGGTGGGTTTTCGGCAGGTTGGTTAAAAATATTACCCTTCACTTGTACAACTCGACCCATGCACGCTCCTAACTAAGAATGTCCTCTTCTAAATGCTTGAGCTACTTATGAATCTTGCAAAAGAGATTGAACTTAATAACTACAATTGTGACCAATTAGAGTTGGTTGGAAAGCAGTGCTCCAACAATCTAGTTAGGACAATACTGTGAAAGTTGGTTTTAACAAAAGTTTTTGAGTACTATATTTCATACTGCACAAAATCTTAGACTGAGTATTTATAGGGTGTTGATTGGGAGAAAGTTTATCCGTTTATTCAATTATCAATTGTTTCAAAAGTTTAAATTGTTAGAAAATTGTGAATTTAATCACTTATCCATAACTATAATACTTCTCCTCACTTGTGAATCTAATCTTTTCCTTAATAAGTGGAGCCTAACACATGAGATTTATTTTTAACATTTTAAATGGAAGGTAGAGTAAAGACCTGAATCCAATTTAGAGTTTTCTACTCTAATACCATATTAAATTACCGGTGTATGCAACAATTCTCTTACAATTAATGGGCTCCACACATTAGTATGGCCCACGTATTGTAAGACACCCATTACATACACCAGATCTAAAATATACTTTCTTGTTGGCTAGGACTTGTTGGGAATATGCATCTCTTTGCAAATCCAAGAGATAGATTAGTATTTAACTATTTATATTTCACTTCCACGTTTATTTATTATACTATTATTTTTAGGACAAAATTTAGTTACAAAATTGGTTGTAGTCTTATGTTATAAACTTACTCAAAATCTTCTTATAGGAGGTAAATTTTGACAAATCCACCATTGGATTACATCTTCTTCTTATATCCTCCATACTTGCAAAATTTTTAGAAAATTAAAAATCAATAACTATGTTATCAATAAATTGTTCAAATTGCAAATTTTTATAATTTAAAATTATACATAAAATATATGTTTCTAGATCATATAGTTAATAATATCCGATTGCTACAAATAATTTTGTAGATAAACTTTATCATTATTTTTATTATCTACCAATTAGGCTTAAGTCACATTTTTTTTTAATAATAATTACACATGTAACATTAATAGTAGTAAAAGAAGGTTCTAAAAACAATAGTAAAAAAACAGTGAAAATTATTATATTATTAAACTTTATTGTTTTTTTAGAAATGGGACACCTGAGGTTTGGTACAAGCCAGCCTGGATTAATTAGTCGCTGGACTGAAACAAATCAGAATTGTCAAATTAGTGAAAAAGTCGCACCTAGATAACTTGGATGTAACAAAGATGCATAAAGTCGTTGATTGCGCAATGATGAGAGAGTGTTGTATAAACATATAGTGCTTGATATGTTTTTTTATATGTTATTTGATATATGTAATAAATTTTTAGCTTTGTTGTACTCCGCAGATTGATGAAGAACATTGCTATGTATGATATGATACTATGTATTTCATTTTCAACATTATTATATGATTTATTTTAATCCAATTCTTAACTATTTTTTAGTGTGAATTTACATTTATCATCCTTGACTTAGTGTTTGTATGTGGGAAATCAATCAAATCATATATTTTTTGCAAATTTTATAGTGGAGTTGACAAGCGAAATAGTCCAAGACTGTCTCTTTCACCATTGCACCGAATTAAAAAAAGAAAAAAAAGAAAAGAAAAAAGGAAATGGTCATCAACATTTGGGAATCCAAAAGTTATCGAAATTTAGACATGGAAACCATTAATTCATCTGTGGAAGTAATTTAAAAGTTATACTCAAGTTATTGAGGTTAAAAAGTTTTGTGTAAACTTGTACTCACTTCTTAACTTGTTAAAGAAGGGGATCTTCAACTATACCCAGGAAAAAAATGATGAGATTTAACAAGGCAGTCCATGATTACTGATTAATTAGTTGCAGAACGACTTTAGTATGTGTCATATTCAATAAAATAGGAAACAGTCTTTGCCAGAATTTTGATATAAAATAAGGTAGGCATTATTTGACGCATGCTTAAATACCTAAACCTCTTTCTATTGGAGGGAATAAACTCTACTATGACCATGGATATCCTTTATTTAATCTTTTATTTATTTATGTCCAAAGTTAACAAATGCTCTACAAACATTTATTAATAGATTATTTTTTAAAAATAATTTATGAAAAAATAAAAAAGAAATAACTTTTGTAACAGTTTTTAAATAATATTTCTTATAAAAGTTGTAAAAAATATTTTTTAAAACAGTCAATAAACAAATGTCTTAAGGGCACCTTTAACCGAGTCATTTATTTATTTGTATTCTTGTTTTCTTTCTTTCTCTTTTTATTTTCAGTTCTTTAAAACTGCATGACGGTCTGCTGTGGGCATTGAATCCATATGTCTTACTTACTTTGATGGGTTATCGATCCAGATGAAAGAATTTAAGAGGTACTAATCTTCCAAGGAAAATCGGTCTATCTCTTGTACTTGAAGATGCATTTTAAGGTGGATTTGAAAAAGAAATGCAAAGAATTAGTTGAGATGTATGTGTCAAATAACTTCTTTGGCCAAACCGAAGAGTTCAGGTTTTTCTAGATACAATTAATAAGTATTACAAATAAACTAAAAAATTATTTCAATAATAAAATAGATGCTAAAAAGAAGAGGAAAAAAAAGTTATATGAAAAAATACACTTGATGTAAGTCCAAGAGTTTATTGAAAAGCCAAATATGATAATAGATTATAAAATAATTTTAAAGAAGTGATTAAACTTCTTCTAAATATCATTAAAATGTTGATAATTGTGTTTCAATCATTTTAATTTTTTTTTTTTTTTTTAAAACCCTTGGTAAAATTTTCACTTAAAGTAAATTGTGTTAATAATTTAAATGTAGTCCTAATGAGTCACATGACAAAATTATGTTATACAATTTGTTATGCATATTGTGGGGGGATGAGGATTCAAGAATACAAACAGATGGATTAAGGACAATGCCAAGAGTACGAACCTCGGAAAGCACCGATAGAATGTCCACAAGAAAACACAAGTGACCTTATGCAAGTGCAGAAAGACTACAATGCCTGAGGACTCCAAGGATGCCAACATGCCCTCGGGAAACCGAGAACCAAGGCTAAAGGCAGTCGGGTGCAAACTGAGGGTGAAAAGAAAGATTTGTCTTCAAGCTAGGAAGAAAAGAAAGAGGATGGACAGAGCATTCATCACCTTCACATTCAATACTCTGCAACCACTTAGCTAGCCACATTAATGAGGAAATAACCTATGAATAGTGTCAACCCAGCTCATATCCCAGTGTGGAAAACTTCTAGTAAAGTCTTGATAGGACAAGTATTAGAAAAATCTGACCCTGACCTTCCAAATGTAGGGTTCAGATACATCTTAGCTGACTATATAAAGCTGAGAAGCACTTGGAGGAAATGATGGACTTTTTGAGACTTGAAAACCATTTGTAATCACTATCTCGGATTAAACCCGAGGACCCCAATATAAGCTTTTCAAGGCTATTTCTTATTTGATATCATTAACTTACACTTGGAATTAATTCAAACACACCCACTTTAATCATTTCATCTTGTTAAGGGTATTTAAAGTTGATTAAGCATCATACCTCTTAAAAAATTAATTGTGTGAGTAAAAGTAGTAAGTTTGTACCTGACATAAGCCTGACTTACTTTTTGCCTGCCACACATATATTAAGCCGGATGGTGTGAGCAAAATATGTATATTTCTCCCTTTTATAATTAAAACTAAAAAATTTATGGAAAGTTATTAATATAATATAAAATTAATAATCAAATTATTTTAAATTTTCTAAAAACTCTTGGCAGTAGGATTTTAATCAAGGTATTATTCTTTGAAATTATGGCAACAGAGCTTCACTTAGAGTAGATGTGTTAAATATTTTAATACACATTTATTGCATCACTGCCACGGCCTAGGTAGCTTGCCCACGGGAGCTGCCATGGCCTTGGTTGTGTGCCCATGCTGCATTGCCATTGCTTTGGCGGTGAGCATACAAGAAGAAAAAATGGAAAAAATAATAATAAATAAATGAGATAGTGTCCACTTGGTGCAATCACTACATATAGCATAAATTTTTTAACTTTTTGTTATATAATATATGATACAATATTATAAGATTTGGATGTTAACTGACATAATATATAACTTTATATGAATATTTTATTTACACTAAATGATTGGTTAATAAATAATTTCATAACTTGAAGCGTATCAAATGCTTTATAATTTAACATAGATGTTTTTTTCTTTCTTTGTTTTTGGATAGATGATATCAGCTCTATGATGGTACCCTTTACCTTCTTGTAACAACATTGATGGATTTCATTTTGATTTAGGTGATATTCAAACCAAAGTTTCTTATTAGTAACAACTTATATGAATTTCTATTAATAATTATTTATTAGAGACTCGTTGAGAGTGCGAATTGAAACTATTGAAAGTTAGTGATTTTAATTTAATATTATAATTTATTTTAAAATTTTTTGAACTATCTTAGACCATTAGAAAAATTATGAAATTTATTTAAAATTTTAATTTCATAAAGGAGATTGTACCAATGTATTGCTTAAAAATGATGAATTCTTGGCATAGTTATGATTTATAGTATTCAACTTACATTATATGTTCCCTCAAAAAAAAAAAAAACTTACATTATATTATATACAATATTAATTTATTGTTCTACATTGCATCATGTTAAGATTGTCATTCTCAAAAAAAAAAGAAAAAAAAAAAGGATAATTTAATAGTTGGAAGGAGAGATTTGAATTTTGACGTATTCTTTGAAATTATTAGAAAATATTGGTTTAGTTATAAAACTCTTAGCACCAGTTGCGACAGTCAATACAACAGTTAATGCAAATTGTGCTTCAACGCAGCGGTCCGTGCTCTCTAACTAAGTTTCCATTTTCTTTTTCAGTTATTTGAGGTGATGTGATGAACCAGTCTTGAAGTGACGCAATTGCTATGCGCTGAAACATCCTGGCCAATTAAAGAAAAAAAATTCCATATATTTTTATCAAATTATTATTCGTTCATTTTTCACCGATTGAGACGAGAAGGGAAGAATGCAAGATTGTATACCCATACTGACATACACAAGCTGCTCTGCTTCTCATTCTTTAATATATAATCTCTGTGCAGGCTTGCGTGTATGTTTCTGAAATTTGGATCTTGTGGGGTTGTTAAGAAACTAGTAGAAAGAAAATTATTCAGATAAGAATTTTGTCTAAGTCTGCAAACACTTCCATCAAGAAGAAATTACATTGAACGAAGAAACTTTCCCAACTGTTGGACCAAATCATGGGCAATTCTAATTGGCTGAATTTCTGATTAAACAATCTCAATAATGAAACCTTAGAAAATTGCCTTTGCACACTACATGAGCTTAGATTATCGCAAAATGTGCAAGAAATAGATGATAGGTGGTACTAGTACTCCTCAGTTTCCACTAACAATTTTTTGGTTTTCTCTTTTTGAAAATAGGAGCCAAACAAAAATCTTGTCAAAATTGTGTTTTGAAAACTAGTTCCAAATACAATTTAAAAAAAACAGTTTTCTAAGTTTTTGGAAAACAAAAATTGGATGACCAAACACGGCCACAGACCCATATGTTAATGTTTTACTCTTTGTTGGCATTTGGGTTGGCCCAAGTCCAATGGGACAGAGTTTGATAAGATCCTAGCTCTAAAATTCTTTGCTTTAATTTATAGGATAAAGTTTGTATGCAAACCAAATGGGGGAATTCCTCCAAACTAGGTCAGGTGACATCTTATAAAATTGTCACGTGTTTTGATCCAAAATCTCCTAACCCACTAAAGTGTGCAAATTATGGTTAAGTGAGTTAGCCGGTTAGGTGATTTTTAGTTAAGACATATGTCAGTTTTATAAGGTGCTACTTAACCCAGTTGAAGAAATTCTTCCAAATTGAGTTGCATACAAACTATGTATTATTTGACGAGAGAGGTATAAAGAGACCATAGGAAAGAAAACCAAGGTAACAGGGAGAAACTAGTGTAACACCAGGATTCCTCTTGGCTCTCCCTCAAAAAAAGAAAAAGAAAAAGGGATTCCTCTTGGCTTGGCAACACATGTTGTTATACGTGGATATGTTTTGTACATTCATTTCGCATTAATTGGGGTGTTAGTGGATAAAATTAGCTACATCAACCCGATCATAATCCGAATCTATTTAACCTCAACTCATGATCTGTTTATAAACAGGCTAATCATGTCAAGTTTGTAGATCATATCAAATTTTGCCAACTTAAGTAAAATAAGAATTCATTACTAATTATCTGAATTCTAAGATGTGATTGTGCTTTCTTTTTATTTTATTATTATTTAATTTCAGTTCTTTAAAACTGCATGACGTCTGCTGTGGGCATTGAATACATATGTCTTACTCGCTTTGATGGGTTATCGATCCAGATAAAAGAATTTAAGAGGTACTATTCTTCCAAGGAAAATTGATACTAGTCTATCTCTTGTACTTGAAGATGCATTTAAATGTGGATTTGAAAAAGAAATGCAAAGAATTAGTTGAGATGTATGTGTCAAATAATTTCTTTGGCCAAACCGAAGAGTTCAGGTTTTTCTAGATACAATTAATAAGTATTACAAGTAAACCAAAAAATATTTCAATAATAAAATAGATGGTAAAAAGAAGAGAAAAAAAAGTTATATGAAAAAATACACTTGATGTGAGGCCAAGAGTTTATTCAAAAGCCAAATATGATAATAGATTATACAATAATTTTAAATAAGTGATTAAACTTCTTCTAAATATCTTTAAAATTTGATAATTGTGTTTTAATAATTTTAATTTATTTTAAAAAACCCTTGGTAATATTTTTACTTAAAGTAAGTTGTATTAATAATTTAAATGTAGTCCTATTGAGTCACATGAAAAAATTATGTTATACAACTTGTAATACATATTGTGAGGGGACGAGGATCCGAGAATAAAAACATATGGATTAAGGACAATGCCGAGAGTATGAAACTCGAAAAGCACCGATTGAATGTCCACAGGAAAATAAAAGTGATTTTATGCAAGTATAGAAAGACTACAACTCCTGAAGACTCTAAGGATGCCAACATACCATCGAGAAACCGAGAACCAAGGCTAAAGGCTGTTGAGTGCAAACCGAGGGCAAAAATAAAGATTTGTCTTCAAGCTAGGATGAAAGGAAAGAGGATGGATAAAACATCCATCACCTCTGCATTCAATGCTCTACAACCCTTTAGTTGACTGCATTAATGAGGAAATGACCCATGAACAGTATCAACCTAGCTCATCTCGGTGTTGAAACCTTCTAGTAAGGTCTTGATCAGACAAGTATCGGAAGAATCTGATCTTAACCTTCCAAATGTAGGGCTCAAGTACATCTTAGCTAACTATATAAAGCTGAGAAGCCCCTGGAGGAAAGGATGGACTTTTTGAGACTTGAAAACCATTTGTAATCACTATCTCGGATTAAACCCGAGGACCTCAATATAAGCTTTTCAAGGCTATTTCTTATCTGATATTATTAACTTACACTAAGAAATTATTTTAAATTTCTAGCAATTGAGCTTCACTTAGAGTAGATGTCTTAAATATTTTAATATACTTATATTGCATCACTGCCACGACCTAGGTAGCTTGCCCACGAGACCTGCCATGGCCTTGGCTGCGTGCCCACGCTGCATTGTCATGGCTTTGGCAATGTGCACATGAGAAGAAAAAATGAAAAATAATAATAATAAAGAAATGAGATAGTGTCCACTTGGTGCAATCACTACATATAGCATAAAGTTTTAACTTTTTGTTATATAATATATGATACAATATTATAAGATTTGGATGTTAACTGACATAATATGTAACTTTATTATGAATATTTTATTTACACTAAATGATTGGTTAATAAACAATTTCATAACTTGAAGCGTATCAAATGTTTTATAATTTAACATAGATATTTTTTCTTTCTTTGTTTTTGGATAGATGATGTCAGCTCTATGATGATACCCTTTACGTTCTAGTAACAACATTGATGGATTTCATTTTGATTTAGGCGATATTCAAAGTTTCTTATTAGTAACAACTTATATGAATTTCTATTAATAATTTATTTATCAGAGACTCGTTGAGAGTGTGCATTAAAACTATTGAAAGTTAGTGATTTTAATTTATTGTTCCCTCAACTTACATTATAGTACTCAACTTACATTACATGTTCCCTCAAAAAAAAAAAACTTACATTACATTATATACAATATTAATTTATTGTTCTACATTGCATCATGTTAAAATCGTCATTCTCAAAAAAAAAAAAAAAATGTTAAGATTGCAATCACCCACTCTATCTAAAAAAAAAAAACACAAAAAACAATCTCCCTTTCTCACACAAGGCTATGCCATTTTAGGGATTGAGGCACTCTTCTTAGTACTTCATTGATCTTTCCATCTTAAATGGTGCAAAATACATATATTTTTTGTGGATAATTTAATAGTTGGGTGGAGAGATTTGAATTCTAACGTATTCTTTGAAAATAGTAGAAAATGTCGGTTTAGTTATAAGACTCTTAACACCAATTGCAACAATTAACACAATAGTTAATGCAAATTGCGCTTTCACGGGGCAGTTTGTGCTCTCTAAGTTTCCATTTTCTTTTTCAGTTATTTGAGGTGATGAACTAGTCTTGAAGTGACGCAATTGCTGTATAAAATTTCATATATTTTTTTCAAGTTATTATTAGGTGATGAACTAGTCTTGAAGTGACGCAATTGCTGTATAAAATTTCATATATATTTTTATCAAGTTATTATTCGTTCATGTTTTCACTGATTGAAACGTGAAGGAAATAACGCTAGATCGTATACACCTACTGACATACACAAGTTGCCCACTTGCCCTGCTTCTGCTTCTCATTCTTTAATATATATATATATATATATAATCTCTGTGCAGGCTTGCGTGTATGTTTCTGAAATTTGGATCTCGTGGGGTTGTTAAGAAAGTAGAAAGAAAATTATTCAGATAAGATTTTGTCTAAGTCTGCAATCACTTCCATCAAGAAGAAACTATATTGAACGAAGAAACTTTCCCAACTGTTGGACCAAATCATGGGCAATTTTAATTAGCAGAATTTCTGATTAAACAATCTCAATAATGAAACCTTAAAAAATGGCCATTGCACACTACATGAGCTTAGATCATCGCGAAATGTGCAAGAAATAGATGATAGGTGGTAATGGTACTACTCAGTTCCACTGACATATTTTGGTTTTCTCTTTTTGAAAATAGGAGCCGAACACAAATCATGTCAAAATTGTGTTTTGAAAACTAGTTCCAAATACAATTTTTTAAAAACAGTTTTCTAAGTTTTTGGAAAATAAAAATTGGATGACCAACCAGGGCCACAGGCTCTTATATTAATTTTTTACTCTTTGTTGGCATTTGGGTTAGCCCAAGCCCAATGGGACAGAGTTTGATAAGATCCTTCTCTAAAATTCTTTGCATTAACTTATAGGATAAAGTTTGTATGCAAACCAAATGGAGGAATTCCTCCAAACTAGGTTAGCTGACACCTTATAAAATTGACATGTACTTTGATCCAAAATATCCTAACCCACTAAAGTGTGTGAACTATGGTTAAGTGAGTTAGCTGCTTAGGATATTTTTAGTCAAGACACATGTCAGTTTTATAAGGTGTTACCTAACTCAGTTGAAGGAATTCTTTTAAATTGAGTTACATACAAACTATGTGTTGTTTGGCAAGAGAGAAATAAAGGGACCATAGGAAAGAAAACAAAAGAAAAAGGGAGACACTTGTGTAACACTAGGATTCCTCTTAGCTTTGATCCCTTGGGTTGGCAACACATGTTGTTATACTTGGATATGTTTTGTACATTCATTTCCTATTAATTGGGGTGTTGGTGGATAAAATTAACTACCTTTATTAAACGAATTAGCTGTGTCAACTCAAACATGATCCAAATTCATTTAATCTCAACTCATGACTTGTTTATAAACAAACTAGTCATGTCAAGTTTGTGGATCGTGTTAAATTTTACCACCCTAAATAAAATAAGGATTCATTACTAATTATTTGAATTCTAAGATGTAATTGTGCCTTTTGATTTTGTTTTCAATTTTAAGTTCTTTTAGGATAGATAAAATCAGATCTAGAACAAAAAAAAAAAAAAAAAGTGACATGGCAGTTAGGATGGTGTTGAATGTTGATTGCAACCTGTGATGATGTGCCACAGCTAATGTGGTACCCAGGGTTGACGTGTTGGAATCTGGTGTCGACATGTGGCAGAGCAATGTGTTTAGCTCATATAGATGAGTTTGACAGGGCACATGTTGATGTGTGCCTCCAAGTTTGTGGCATGTGAGGCATTTAGCTTTAAGAGACAAAATTTTTAGCGGTGCCTGTAGGCACATAGTTGGTCTATTTGCAGTGATTTCTTCGACATTTTGTAGATCGATGATGAGAGATCTTACAAGTGATGATGTAGGAAGAGCATAGGAAAAAGGGAGAAATGTGATAGAGTTTTATAATCTTGGCTTTAATAACAAGTAAAAACCAAACCATAAATATTTGAATGAATATAATACTATTTTTTTTATAGAAATGTTTATATTTTTATTTTTCCGAATAAAAAAATTATATATATATATCACTCCATGATAAATATTCTTTTTTATCATTAGGCTAAAACTGAAATTAGTTTTTGTTAGGTAGAGTTAATTTTTTTTTTTTTTTTTTTTTGGAGTAGAAGTTAGAATTTTAACCTAAAATACCTTGTTTGACGGCAAATTTCAATTGGCGGCTTTCCTAGGGATCCCGTGAACTAATTAGAACGTACAACTAAATACTCCTATATTAGTGAATGATATAGAATACTGTATAATGGTGTAACACTTTTTTGGTGAATAGGTATAGTTCGGATATTTTTTGGGAGAAGAGGATATAGTACAGAATTAAATTTCGATTCTTAAACATACATTAATTCTAGAAATCACCACATTGGATGTAGATATAAACAGATCCAAACTTGAATCGTAGAGATCATCCCAAAAAATAATCAGTCACAATCAAAGCTCAATATAAAAAGTATAAACCTTTAACGAAATCAAGGACTCTTACACATTATTGGCATATAGGCAAAATGATTTAGTACTGTCACGACATATGTGTTTCTTAAATAAATCTGGTAACAACATCTAAATAAATATGAATTTCAATCAGATAGTAGCTACTAACATATAATCAGAAGAATACTGGAAGAAATGCAATTGCTAAGCCAACAGTAAAAGCTAGGGTGAACCCTAAATTGCTTGAAGCTCCATTTTTCCCTGATACGGGGTTGGCTGCTGGCTCTGTTCCTGGTGATAATCCTTTTTTTTTTTTTTTCCAGGAAAAAATAAAGTTAGGACATTGTTAAGCCAATGAAAGTAAAAGCATATAAGCAGCTCAGTGCCCAAGAATGAATTAGAGATTGGACTGACTTTTATGATCTCAATTAAACGGCCCAATAATTAAGGATCTAGACAAATAAGCCCATGTAATTAAAACAAGAAAAACATAATGCCAGTAAAGAGAAGTGATGCATTAATAATATTTTACACAACAAATCATACGTGGAAAGATGTTATTGATTTTAATTTGAATCAACCACTTAAATTATTTTTTTGCCAATCTAATAACAGTCAATAGCAATTTACTACTTAGAATTTATTATAAAAATGTTGTGTACATTTTTTGTAAGTAAAATAGGAGAAGCATTATGTATATGGTATTTACATAAATTGTTTTGTATCAATTTTAGGTGGCAAGCTATTATTGATGGGGTAAAAAAATGATTTTAGTGATATGCCCAGTTTAAAATTAGTAAAAACTTATCACTTAAAATTTGTTGTAAAATTATTATAAAAAATATATAGTAAAAGTAGCATTACTAGTTTAATAACTATTTTGACAGCCATGGTATTAAAAACCAGATAAGGAGTAAAACCGGTTTGCCACCGGTTTCCAATTTTGACCGATTTTTAATATTTTTATCGAACTGAATTGGTATCCAGTTTCTGATTAGAATTAGACCGGTCGGACAGACAATCCGATTCAGTTTTTAAAACCATACTAATAGCTATCGTGCTGCCCATTTGTAGTAGGGTCAAAATAAAATGCTGAATGTTGGAAGAGGTCCACAATGGTGTTTGTTTCTTTTGTTCTAGAAACAGCTTGCACATTATTTATATAGATCCAACAGGCCTCTGTATCCAACTACGAAAGTGCAAATTTGACAGAAATACAACCGAAAAATAGAATAAAAAGAAAGCCCTTAATTATACTGAATTTCAAGCTTTTTAGACATATACTACATACAAGTCGAATTAGCACAAATTTTGCAATGAAATCCTTTCCGGCTATCTTAAACTTTAGAGTGCGCTTGCCATCCTCATTTTTTTAGTCAACTTATTTGCTTAAATTTACTTTTGAGTGGTGTACATTTATACATAAAATTTGTGTGCAAAATGCATTGAAATCATATTTTAAAGTCATTATTCTTTCTCCATTTCATAATTTTAGTACATTTTGCATCGCATGTGCGTGTAAGTTTGTGTGAAATAAGTGTGTGTATACATAATAGTATTTACCTTTTACTTTTTATTGAAATTAGTTTAACGATTACAAATTATTCTATAATTTTTTTGTTAAAACTTTGACATGTCAGAATATAAGTAATTAACCATTACATACACATAAATTCATTATTTTTTCTTTACTAATCACAACCTATCATGTCACAATTGTAGCAAAAAATTATGAAAAATTATGTGATCTTAGACTTTTTCCTTTTTATTTCACATTTTAACAAATAAACTATTTCTTCAAACCCAATTTTTTTGCTAACCTTTCAACAAATAAACTGAGATTTTTCCTGTATCACATAAGAAAACAAACAAAAACTTTAAAAAGAGGGAGGAATTACCTGGTGACTCACTCGGTGATGGACCTCCTACAGGGCCAGGCACTGGGTATCCCACAGCTGTCAAACACAACACAAAAATTGATTTTAGTATTTATATCATTTCAAAGCCTTTAATGCATTAATTTTAGTATCTACCTAAACTGAATGCCAATCACCATTCACCAACCTACAAAGAAAAAAGGGTGGTTCGTATGGACAAAAGTTGGACACATTAAAAGTACAGGCTCGTCAGTGTCCTTAACAACTCGTTGTCTTTTAAAAAATGTAGGAACAGTATTCTGCCACAATTTTACCCTGATTCTATTGAGGTAGAGGCAATATAATTTCACCTTAAAAAATGTTAATAAAATATTGATTTACTTTATATCGAATTAGAATTTTACTTAAAAAAACTAAATTAAATTAATAACACATTAAAGTTTTACTTAAAACAAACTACATTAATAATTTTAAGAGTAAAATAATGTTCTGGTATTTAAACTTTATTAAAAGTATGTTTTTTATCCATCAATTTTTAAAAAGTTTATTTTTCATTCTTAGTTTCTCAACTATTAATTGTGTCAATTTAGTCTAGTAACTATAAAAAACAAATCAATTTGATTATTGGATCTCCTCTCCATTTAATTTTAACCAAAATAATTGATGTGGAAAATGTAACACCCACTATAGGGTTCATATAGAAAAATTAAAAGATCAAAATCAAGTTAATTTCAATTATTAATTCCATTAAAATATAACTAGGGAGGAGATACAAAAATGATATGTAATTTTCACTAAATTGAACTTTATCCAATAAATGGAAGACTACATTAAAAATTTAGACACTCATATAAGGTGGTATTATATGATGTGACTGAATAACCAACAAAATCTAAACCACCATGGCATGAATGACACTTATTATTTATCTACATAATTTAACTTTCTCATGACTTTTCTTTTGTACAAAAAGAACAATCAACTTCCAAAGAATCAAAGGTGTGGACTGTGGAGTGTACCTGAGCAAGTGCTAACTGGGAGTGTTTGAAGACCACAAAGAGAAGGAAGCTTGAGAGCCCTTTTGACATCAATGTTGATTCCATAACTTTCAGTGATGTTGCTCCCAAGCAACTCACACAAGCAAATAGGGTTGCTTTCAAGCAGCCCAGCAAGCTCAGGGCAGCAAGCCTTATCAGGCTTTGTAGCATTACTTGCAGCCTCCACAAAAGTCAGGCAGTCACTCATGTTCAGCAAATTATTAAGGCAGGGATCCATTGCTGGTGCTGAAGCTGAAGATGGTGATGAACCTGGTGCCTCTGCCTGAGCTGAAACACTATGAAAAAATGCAGAAAACAATATGACTGAGGCTGCAACCATGGCAAAAACTTTGGCAGTGGCCATGGTCATTTTTTTGTGATCTGTTCTTGTGTCTTTCTCTTAGCTCAAATTTCTCTCTGTTTTTCTACTTTGCAATACAACCACTAATAAAAGTTGTGTGTGCAGAGAGTAGAGAGTTGTTGTAGGAGTTAAAATAGAGGTCTTGGGAAAGGGGGTTCCCCATCTCTTTTTGGTAGCCGAAATTATTGATTGTAACTACCAACTAAATATGTTATGCAAATAATAAATTGAACTTGAAAGCTCTCTCTCTCTCTCTCTCTCCTACCTGGATGTGAAATAATATAATAGGTCAATGTTAACAGATGCTCTTAGAGCAATTGTTAATAAATCATATTAGAAAAATTTTAGCATAATTTTTATGAGAAGAGAAGAATTTAAAAAAAATCAACAAAAAATTAATTGTTTTATCATATTCCCGTAAAAGATTTCTAAAAATAATTCCTAAAACAATGCTCTTAAGGTGTCCGTTAACATTTCCCTAATGTAATCAAATGTCCACTGCAATTAGGCAAATGGAACCGCTGTGATATCAATTTTTCGGATGAGCATGCATGATAAGCTATCTATTTTCTATTCTCTGTCATACAATTTCCGAAGGACATATTGTGGGGACTAGGCACCTTAACTCTTTCAAATAAATAAATAAATTTAGCTTAGTCATGCACAATTGTCTTATTATAGAGCACAAAAAATCCTGTATATGTGATGCACAATTGTCTCGAATCCTGTATATGTGATGTTTGAGTTTTCTGGCTATATTTATTGGATGAGTCAATATCAAGTTACATTCGTTGTATGTAAAGTTATGATCAATTTAATGTGATTTACTACCTTGTACTCGTAAAATAATTTCTAACCAAAAAATTCATGGGTTCAAATATCCATAACCAACGTTGTTTGATTATAGTTATTTTTTAAATTGGAATATCTCATGTACTTCGTAGTTTTTTGGCCAATGGGTTTTAGGCTTGTGAGAGAAGTGAAGTGTATGATTTTGATTTATTGGTGAGAGCTTGTGTTTGTATATGTCTTTGTGTTTGCAAGTGTTTTGTATTTGGTTAGGTTTATGAGTGTCGTGTGTATCATAGGCATAAATGACCTATCGCATAATCAACATTAATAAGATAGCTTAGAACACTCAAAGAAAGCAATGCTGTTGGTAAGTGAAAAGTGCATCTTTATCTGAGTTTTATTTTTACGCACTCAAATCTTAGTGGATTGTAGGTATTAAGAGCATTCACATCAATTTATCTAAAGATTTATATCTATTTTAACATAAGAACTTACTATTTCTATTTTATTTACTCACTTTTCAAAACACTTCACATTAAATTATTTATTTTACACTAAAAATGACAAAACTTAGGTACAATACTTTAGGCATTAAGTTCTCATCTTAAAATTCAGTCATGTAGCTACTTAACTAAAACATTACTTTGATCTCATAAGAAAAAATTCATATGGCAGAATTTTAAAAAGGGAACTAAAGGAACAACACCTAAGTGTTTTACCTAAGTCTTGCTAGAAATATCACATTTTCTTGATTTTTAAATTATTTATCTTTCTTAATATACAATAACCACCATCCACTTTCTTCCTTCAACCTTGAGAAACATAAAGAAAAAATAAAAAATTATATGCAAAATAAATAGTGTCATTGTAAATTTACACAACTACTGTAGCAACTTTACAAATTTACACATTTTTAATTTGATTGATGTGGGTGATTTTGCATATTTAATATGTGAAATTGATATATTTTTCTATTTTGCATTGATTGATGCTAATGTTCTAAGTCATGCGCTTATAACAAAGCGTCCATTCTTATCTGGTTCCAACATTAAGAAAGACATACTTTTTTATGTATATGTTAAAAAAAATGGTAGCTAGGTATGTATCATGTATGTAGGAGAGAAAATAAAAACCCCAAAAATACAAGATCACAAAGGGGAATGACAACTGGCCCATAAGCCATGGCGATAAGAAAGACATACTGTATTATTACTTTACCGTGTTTAAAGCAACTTCATTTTTTCTCTTCATTGATCAAAAGATAAAGAAAACTATTTGAGTCCCCACAGGACACAGCTCGGTAGCTAGAGTAGAAGTAATAACATACAGGCTGGCAACACCCCCCAACAAGATAAATTGATTAGAAGATCACAAAAATACATGTTCCCATGTCACAAGAAAACCTAACTTCTCCACCATGTTTGTCTAAACACATGGTTATATATATATATATATGGATCAAAATTCTCACACGCAAGTCACAATTTCACACTTGACTTGCTTTGTTTTCTTTTGGCAAAAGCCTTGGGAGACATTTTTAATGGGTCCAATATTTCATCTATGTGGTTGGAATTAAACAAAAGATGCTGATGGAAGCTGACTTGTCAAGTACTTAAGTAAGGTGCCCTCCATAATGTCCTGGATGCATGTGGTGGCTATGTGTTGGATTAGTATCCTCTATGATTTCTACAAATCTTGGGATAACTCTACACTGGGCATTAATTTTGAAAAAAAGTTATGTTTGGAAGTTTTGAGAGAGAGAGAGAGAGAGAGAGGAGAGTAGAAGGGCGAAGAGGAAAGGAGAGTAGTTGAGAGGAGAGTAGAAGAGAATGATTATCCTCCATCTTATTTGAATATTTTTAAAATTAAGTAAGGAAAGGGAAATAATTAGTCTTTTCATTTGTAATTTTGTTAATATGGTAAGAGTAAATTTAATCAAGTATTTTTATGCTCCACTTTCCCTCCAAATCTCTCAAATTTGGGGGAATTAAAAATGAAAGGTTAGAAGTAGTTCAAATCCCTCCAAATTCCTCTCCCTCCTTCTTTAAAAAAAATCCAGACAAGGTAATTAAATTACTCTCCCTCTCTCTACTCTACTTCCCTCCTTCACCCAACATCCAAACATAGCATAAAAGTATTAGTTTAGAAACTATTTTTGGAAATTTTTTATGAAAAAAACAACTAACTTCTTTTATTATATATTTTTAATATCTATAATGAAAGTGGAATTAAAACTTTTCATAAAATGATCTATTAACAAATGCTCTATGAATTAGATTTTGTCATATTATCAATAATTTAAATAAATTTCAAAATATTGAGATAATCAATGCCCTTTTAAAGATATAAATTTTAGGAATTTTGTAATAAAATTAACTTTTTTTTTTTTTAGAAAGGGTAGTTAAATTAACCTAAGAATTCTAAATGATATTAATTCTGGTGTTTTCCAAGTTTCTTATAGGAGGTTGGAAACTTTAGTATTGGTTCTTGTGGTCCAGCATCTGTCTGTTTATAACTTGCTATTAATGCTTGCATATCAAAAAAAAAAAAAAAAAAAGTTGCTATTAATGCTTGGGTTTGAGTAGTATGGGACACATTATTAGTATTGGAGCTGTAAGCCAATGAGAGAATCCTATCTTGCCGTGTAGGGTGTGATTTACATCCATGATCTTCCTTTTTTTTTTATTCATTACACAAAAAAAGAAAAAAAGAAAAAGAAGGTAAGGTTAGAGGTTGATGCCTTTTAATGAACGCGGAAGCATTGACCACGAGTTATGGGAAAGAATTAATGAATTATACTAGTTTGTTGAAAGCAATTCTATTTAGGTTGGCCCGGTTTAGCTTTGGGCTCAGCAAAGCAAAATCTCAAAAGAAATATTAAGTTAAAAAGTTTGTATATATACATGCCTAAACAAAAATGAGCACAGTAGATTGTACATGGACTTCAAGGATGATTTCCCATTTAGTACTAATTGCTGTTGTGTGGTTTTTCTTTATTAAAATAAAAAAAAAAACTTTAAGTCGGTTTGACCCAACCTGTCAACTCGACTCAATTCAAAAGAAAATGTTTGATCTAAACTTTTACTAAAAGTAAAAATAGATTGACTCGTGATCCGATCCATATTTCTTGAGTTAGATCAACTTGTTTGGCACAAGGCCAAATCCATTTTTAATTTTTTAAATATAAGACGGACCTTAGACTTTTCGGACCCTTTTAGTAAGAGATTTTTAGTAACGTTATTTAAGTTTGGTGGAAATATGTGTAAATTAAAAAGTTTTGTAGAAATACATGTTGTGATGTTTAAACACTAAAAACTGTTGTTTAAAACAACAGTACCAAAACGGCTCTTACGCTCCGTTTGTTTTAATGAAAAATCTTATGTAAAGATAGTTTTCTGTATTTTCTAGTATTTGATAGTATCAGGAAAAAAAAAGTCAAAGAAAAACTATCTTTGGTCAATGGAAAAAATATAGCTTATTTTTAAAGATTTTTTTTCAATAATTTTTTTTTAGAAAACAACTATATCTCACAGTAAGCTAAATAAAAGAAGTTTAAAGATTGATTTTAACTCATTCAAAGTTGCTATCAAATATAGAAAAATGAGATAGTTTTATACAAAATATTTTTTGAAAAATAATTCATTTACTAGAAAACATTATCGCCAAAACAAACAAAGTGTTAAAATTTAAAACCATTGGCCCATAAATGCATATGGAAAAGGATGCATAGACATGGACACATGTATAGGTACAACATGGCAACACAAGCAATTGATTACTGTTACATTATCTACGGCTAATAGAATACTATTACAACACAAGATCAACATGGATACAATATCTCAAATAAAGTGTTCTTTCATCCTATCACATGGATGCTTGAGAAGCACATACCAGTCATTAGCTTGGTGGGGTCACTTTATAGTTTATAGAGAAGACTAAGCACATGTTGAGACAATTTCACAGCTGTACACTTAAGGCAATTCGAAGGGATATTAATTTAGCAGCACATTGTCTTGCTCGTCATACTGTAAATGCGGAAGGGGAGATGATGCCCACCGTTTCTTTCTTTGGCCAATAGTATTGGCTGATGTAAACCTAGACCATGCTTGAGGTTTTTACATTAGTGAAAGTCAACTGTTTTGGATTCAAATTTCAAACAAAAAGAAAATAAAAGAAAAGGTTACTTTTTCTGAAAATGATTACTTTTGCGGCAAGTATGTCTACATTTGATATATGTTATATGAAGACTACAACTAGTGAAATAGGGCAAGGTACATATATGAAATAATAGGATCAATAATGCTATTATAGACTGCCAAATTTGGCACATATGAAAGAAACAAAAATTAAAGGTGATGAAAATTTTTCTCAATTTTGTAATATATGATCCATAACTTGTGCAATCTTATCTTCAACCGATTGAGACATCCCTCATGAGTAATGAGACATCTTGACATTTAGTTTTTATTTTATTTTATTTTATCAGGATGATATCATTAATAAATAGTAAAATTTGAATTGTTCAAACTTAAAAACCTAAGTATTATTTAACTTTTATTTTTCTTAGTATTTTCATTATTTTTTACATTTAGTATTGTGTTGTTCATTTTTTTTAATGTGAAAATATAAGAATCAATCCGTAGCTTGATTGATTTGAAACATTTCAGATAATACTTTTTCACTTGAACCCGATTAACTTGACCCAACCATACCCATTTGCCATGTCTAATGGTGAATAAATCTGACATTCAAAAGAGTTCTATTGACCAGGCACCCTAAGGCTTGTGTTAGACATCATTAAGCAGCCGCAAGAATCACAAATTTGGCCATGCTTCTATTAGTTTGAAATTGCTCCAAAATCATATCAGTCATCCAAAGAAACTAACAACTAAAGTTACATCAGATTCACACACACAGCAAAAATTAAAGCCAATTCAAGTCTGTTCACATCAAGGAGAAATATCGAAAGGCATATTACAACCCAAATAGGTAAGTTTCCTAGAATTATTTACAATCTGATCATACATCATATTAGATTACAACATGAATGTGAACTCTCAACTTCAAATAGCTCCACTTCAGCCACCAAACTCATCTATGTACTTCTTGCCTCTAACTTGAAAATCGTTAGATGATATTTGGGTGAGCTACCACATCTTAGTAAGTAAATAACTCCATTATCTGAATGATAAGGGAACAAGGTTTCTTAACAAATACTGAATTCACAAGACATGGTTACAAAAATTTGCAAACTCAGAATGAATCAGACACTACAAATGAACGAAGAAAACTGAAACATAACAACATAGTCCGATATGAATGAAACATCATAAAGAGAGATTTATGATTCCCCAAAATATAACCTGTCCAAGATCTAGTTGAAAGAAGATCAGAAGAGATCAACATACAAAGCTTATTAAGGTAGACTTGTGAATACACTTAATATAGGGAGTGAAGTGACCGATCGGTATTGGGCACTAACCCCATCACAGGAGAAAGCAGAGGAAAGCGAGAGCAAGGAGGATGGCGAGGCTTTGAGGAAAGAAAGAGTTCATTGGAATAGACAACGTACAAAGCTTATTTAGGTATCATAGTGCAAATGATTTAAGTTCATATTCATAGCAAAATTGAATAACAACAGACTTCAAAGGTACCAAATGTCAGGGTAGCTCACATTCCATATAGAACTAAATTTCAAAGATTATAGAGATTATATGGCTCAAGAACCAATAGGGTTTCATATACCTTGGATTCATCTCAAAGTTCAAAATTTCATACTGAAATGTCCAAAGGTAACATATATGATGTAGACAAAATCCTCAAATTAATTTGTATAATTTGTTATTTTTGGTATTTTTATGTAATTTTAGTTATTTTAGGTGTAAGGCATTTATTTCCTTATTTTTAAGTGCTTTTAATGTTTTTAAGTTAAATTTGGTTCCTGTCTTATGGTTAGTATTAATTAAGAGTTATTTTAGAATATATTTTATTGTTTGTCAAGTTTTATAGAATTATTAAATAGACCTCTTAAGTCTGTAAACATTTTTCAGAAATTATTACCAATAAAATACAGACGTTTTGTTAATTTCTTTCTCTAGTGGATCCAGTTTATCACATTGTGAATTTGAGGAACCCCTCATAAATTCGAGATTTACTACTAAAAATTAACAGTTTAGTTTTTGTCCATCAAACAAAGTATCGTGCGTGCTTTCTTCAAACTTTTGCGACATCAATATACTATTCATATTCTAATGAAATAAATAATGAGCAATATATTCATAAAATGATAAAAGTTATACAAATTCTCATTAGCAATCTTGGAAATGGCTCAAATATACTTACCTCTCATTAAAAGGCAAGGTCCAAAGTTCACATAGCCAAATACTGAAATACCCACGATCCATTATCAATTGGATTCCAACCCAACTGCTGGCCAGGGTTCCAAACATATCACAAATGTAGCAAAATAGCTCATCGGTAAACCGAATGAGCCAAATATATTCCCAAGATGCTTATTACAAAGGTGATAACAAGAAACATAGATCAAATTAGAGGATTTTAGAATGTACGAACTTAGCATTCACTTACACAAGCAAAGCATAAGAGAACATCTGCAAATCTAAGAGAAACAAAAAAGGGTTCTAGCTTAACAACTTCTCTTAATGAAGTAAAGTGCAAATGTGCTTTTATAGCATGAAACATAAACAACAAACATAGATGTAAAACAAGCAGCTGTGAATAAAACATGTTCAAGTCTAGGTCCAGGGGTCCATTACCATTAGGATTTACAAGTTATCTATCAAATGCATGCTTAAATGAAGCTATAAGAGCATCAGCAACGAAAGGGCTAAATTCCAAATTTAAGCATAAAGAATCCATTTAGCCCAAAATGCTCCCTCCATTGAATGTTGTAAAAGGTAAATATTGTAAATAAAAAATACAATTGAGCTACAGTGCGGTTCTATATTTAGAACCACATTGTAGCTCAATTGTAAAAAGGATATTAATATTTTATTCTTAAACTTTTCTCTCTCCACGGTCTCTCATCTCTCTCTCTTATATTCTGACTCTCAGTTCCTCACTCCCTCTCTCACATCTCTCTCATTCGAAGCTTGCACCGGTGTTGGGTTTTGGATTTTGGAGGTTGGATCGATGTCGATCGGTGGGCTGGGTTTGGATCGACATCTCCACGTGGGTTAACAAAATGTGGGAGATCGCGGCCGGCTGGGTTTGGATCGGTGTCTCGGCAGGCTGGGTTGGGTTTGGTTAGCAATGGAGATCGCGATGGGTTAGTGTTGGGTCGTGTGGATTTTGGAGGTTGGATCGGCGTCGATCGGTGGGCTGGGTTTGGATCGACGTCTCCACGTGGGTCAACAAAATGTGGGAGATCGCGGCCGACTGGGTTTGGTTAGCAATGGAGATCGCGATGAATTAGTGTTAGGTCGTGTGGATTTTGGAGGTTGGATTAGCGTCAATCGATGGGCTGGGTTTGAATCGGCGTCTCCGTGTGGGTCAACAAAATGTGAGAGATCGCGGTGGGCTGGGTTTGGATTGGTGTCTCGGTGGGCTGGGCTAGGTTTAGTTAGCGATGGAGATCGCGGTGGGTTAGTGTTGGGTTGCGTGGGTTGTGATCTGTGTGGGAGTGGGTTTTAGGTCGGTGGGTGGCAGTGGGTTGATTTCAATAGGTGTGATTTTGGTGGGCTACAACCTGGTCAGTGGATGCAGCGACGTTGGTCTAATGGTGCAATGACTTGGGCAATAGGTGCGGCGGTGTGGGTCTGGTGGTGCAGTGGCGTGGGTTTGACCGTGGGTTGCTGTGTTTTTTTTTTTTTTTTGTTGACGGTAGATTATGGGTTGCTGCTACTAATGGGGGTGGTGGTGGTGTCAGGTGTGTGTGGTGCAGCGGTGGTAGTGATTGTGGTTCTTGAGCAGAAAGAAAGAGAGAGAAAGAATAAATAATGTTGTGGGATATATTATTTTGTTGTGTAGAAATATTATTTTAATGAGCAGAATAGGAAAATAAAAGTTTGGATGCTGGATGTATCGTAAAATTGTATTGTATAATTGATAAAGTAGTTTTTTGGATGGTAAAATATGATAGAATTAGGATAAATGAATGCTGATACTCTAAGGAGCCTTTTTCTTGAGTTTCATGCTTGAACTAACAGAAAACAACAATGAAATAGTCATAACATAGCAACTATGATCAAGAATTACTACTTAATTTCAAGATGGTTTCTTAAGGGTACTTTCACCAAATCATTGCGCTTAGGACACACTGACACAATTTATAACTACCTCAAGAGATAAACCAACATAATTAAGCTCCACAAAGTGCCTAACATTAAGTGACAAATTAGTTTAGACCAATGAAACCGTAAGGTATGGCCAACACAACTTGTGCAAAAGGTGTCACTAGGAGTCATTAACATGACATAATACTAGAACTTGCTTTACCACAACTCAAGATACTCAATAGGTTCAACACTAAGAAGTTAAAGTGTTTTTCCAAGTATTAGAAACAAAGTACATGACCAAGGGAACCTATAAAGGTGCAAAAAAACTATCATTTACATTCAATATTGATCATGAAACAAGAATTAAAACAACATATCAGTAAGTTGAAATCATTGAAATACCTCAAGGAATTCCTAAGAAATTCATACCATGACAGGAATGATGAAACATGAAGAGCGTTTCTTACCAAAAGCCCAAACCAAAACTGGCATACAGTTCAAAATCAAATTAAGGTTTTGATACATGTATAGTACGTATAGTCTAATTTTTTTTAAAAAAAATAGATATATAGTCTAAAGTTAATTATTTAAAATCTTACTCAAAAAATTACAGCATTCATCATTATTAACTACCACTATTATTATTATCTCTATATATTAAAAGGATTAAGAAAGTCACCTCTATATATTAAGAAGATTCGTAAAGTTATTTATTGCATTTTTTACTTACAAAAATACCTATAATTTAACTAACTTATCCTTATTCCTAAAACATATGAAATGAGGTTAAAACCATAAATAAATAAAAAATTAAGAACAAAAAAGTGAAAAATCTACAGGATAAAAACACTCCACTAGATAGTAGATAAACACAAAGTTACTACCAATGTTTATAAAAAAAAAAAAAAAAAGTTATCACTACCTCATACACAGCCAAAACTACCCGACCTTTTCCTTCAAAAAATAAAAATAAAAAACTGAAAAAAACTAACCTCACTTTCTATACAAAAAAATATATATATATATTTCAAAAAAAACCACCACACATTTTCTATTAAAAAAAAAAAAAAACCTATCCCAATTTCTGTCAAAAAGAAAAACCTACCCCGCGCGCCCACCCCACGTTTTCTATTAAAAACAAACTGTCCCAAGCTCTAAAAAAAAAAAAAAAAAAACGCATATCACATAAAAAATCATAATAATAGCTCACTAGAAAACCAATTGCAACTTCTAAAAAAAAAAAAAAAAATTGTCTTTCATTTGTTCCTCTCTTTCCCTTTCTAAAGTTATGGTCCCTCAAACTAAAAATCCACAATATTCTTTCAGTTTCTTCTTCTTTCTTTCATTCTATTCCTAATAGTCACTATTTAATTTCTTTCGCACTCTTTGTTTCATATACTGAATTCATGGTTAAGAGGTTGTTTGGATGAGTGATTTTCATAACTCATAACTCAAAAATGGTGGGACCTATAACTGAGAAGTCCATTTGGCATCACATAACTTTGTTTTCAATTTTTTGTTTCCATCACTCAATTTTCTAATTTTTGAGTTATGAGTTATGGAAACTGAAAACATATTTTAGCAGTTTTCAATTTCCATAACTCTGTTTTCAATGGCATTTTTGTAATTAAACAAACATGGAGGGACCCACTAGTTAGGTTAGTTCTTCCTTTTTTTTTTGGTTCTTCGTCACCTCTAATTTTTGGTCTTCAATTTTTTCTTTCTTTCTTTTTCTTCTTCTTTCACTGGGTTCAGGTTTTTGGGTTTTTTTTTTTTTTTTTTGGTACTTCATCACCTCTAATTTTTAGTCTTCAGTTCTTTTTTTCTTTCTTTTTTTTCTTCTTCTTTCACTGGGTTCGAGTTTCTTGGTTTTTTTTTTTTTTTGACTGGGTTTGGTGAGTTTGGGAACTGGGAAAAAAAAAATCTGCACCGAGTGACAAGTCTGGGACTCACAAACAGTGTGAAAAATATCGAGTGATGGCAAGTGAGTGATG
Organism: Castanea mollissima; assembly: GCA_014183005.1. Classification (NCBI taxonomy): domain Eukaryota; kingdom Viridiplantae; phylum Streptophyta; class Magnoliopsida; order Fagales; family Fagaceae; genus Castanea; species Castanea mollissima. The sequence continues at coordinate 34,684,263 of JACAVU010000006.1, read as the reverse complement.
GTGCCAAACGGGTAGTGTATTTTAAAGTGATAAGTGATGAATGACGGAAATTGAGTAATGAAAAAAACATCCAAACAAGCCTTAAGTGTTTTCCTGTCAAAATTGGTAAGCATTTGGACAAAATTTATATTATACTTTCTCAACTATATATATTGTGAATTGATAACTTTATGACATGTAGAAAATTTGGTTATGAATATAAAATTATGAGACTAAATCTAAACAAAAAAGAGAATAATGCTATGACACATAAAATGTCACAACTTTGTGTCATAATTCGCTATATGATGACAAGTTGTGAGTGGTAAAAGTGTGTTTCTACATGACCCACCATCACACGGCTACCACTTACAATTATTTATATGGCAAATTGTAATACAAAGTTATAACTTTTTATATATCCACAACATTACTAAAAAATAAAAATAAAAATCCTCATCCCACGAGTGTGATCGGATGATAAAACTAGTTATTATTAATTATTATTTAGTGAAGCCGACGTAATTTCTTTTTCTTTTTTTGGTGATTTCTAGTTACACTAGTGGCCAATTCTGATTTATATTTTTTTAATTAAAAAAATCCAAATTGGAGAATCTAATATGTCACGAGTGCTTTGGCTCCACAACACAACATGTCTGCCATATGTATATGTGTTGATAGGCGTGCCGCACGCAGTACGTGGCATTGACAAACAACTAAAAAAGGGCCAAAAAAAAAAAAAAGGGGTTGAATGGTTGATTGTATTGGGTATGTGCAGTGAATCCAGATTCCCCACTTTGCTATTTCGGACTTCTTGTACTTCTGAGGCTCCTCCTCTGTCCTTCTTCCACTCCAATGTTCTCTGTGACTGTGACTCCCACTCCCACTTATCTCACAAAGTCACTACCATTATCTAATCTGAAAGCTGCTGTGAGCCGGGCCCCCTGCAGATAGTGGAGATCATCACTGATTATTCTTCTTACTACCCTTCAAGAGGTAATTAAAACTAACCATCTTTCACTTTCATTCTCTCACATAACATTATCATCATACTTATTATTATTGAGGTTGTCTTGTGGGTTTAATATCTTATTAGGAAATCTCAACTAACTATGGATACTTTGTACATTTTTTTTAATCACCTTATGAGAGTTACTTTAAACTCTTGTCACGGATCTTAAACAGTTATCATTTGTATGAGAAAAAATCGGATCTTCGCGGGGGAGTTACAATAAGATCTACACATTATTGGTACACCCTCCCCTCAATGCATATAAGGTAAGAGTGGGATGCTTCTCTCCCCAATATGGGATTGAGCAAATTCATGTGGATGGAAGGAAGGGTTGACCCTGTCCATTTCAAAGTGGACAATACTTGATTGGAGAAAAATTCGTCACTTCCACGAAAACCAATCATGTGTATGTCCAGCATGTTCACTATTCACGGCATTATGGCACCTGTTTAGTAAAGAAAATGGATCATGGCACTTTTTGCGTCACCTATTTATTGTTTTTTTTTTTTTTTCAGCATTTCAGTTTATGGGCCTTATATTTTACTTTATATTTTAAATCCTACCCCCTTTTTTTTTTTTGAAAAGATATTTTAAATCCTACTTAATGTCTTTATTATACTGTACTAAATCAATCATAGAAAAATGAAAGCTTGAATTCTACATTTTTTTTTAAGCAAACGAGGTAGAGTGAAATGTATACAATTTTACCGGAATATTGCTATATACTCTTAATACTTATTTTCTCAATTTAATTTATGGAACCAAATTAAATGCTTAAATTTTGTATATTAAGATTAATCATTTAATTTGATTTTTAGAAATTATGAATTGGTTATTTTTGTTTCTTTATTTTAATAGTATGAAATATACTTATTGAAACTGTAGGGAGTAAAAAGGTCCTGGTAGGTATATGGGCCTTTGGGCCATGTTAAGGAAGGCCGACCTACTCTTGAGTTCAAAACTTCATAGTACCTCGGGTCAGCTCATGCGTCGAGGACCCGAGGACCTATCCGAGGTTGATTTTACCCTCGAATGGGCATAGAAGAACCAGGGACGTCATCGTAAAAGCTCAGGAACGGCACGACAGAGACCAACGGTTAAGAGGGGTGAACCCCTGGATGTCCTAGAAGTACCGGTGTTTGAAAAGTACTAAAGGCTGCCACCTCCACATTAAAGACCCTTCACCTACCACCCTAGCCGCATTAATGGGGAAGTGACACCTGAACAGTGGAAGGGAAACTTCTGGTTACTATTTAAAAGCACTGAGAAAAGAAATATCTAGGCTAAGGGGGAGATGGGGTAACACGTGTATGAGGTATCAGAAAGATGAGTATTTAAAGGGAGACCCAGAATAGAAAAAGGGGGTCTCTCTCTCTTGGTAATAAAAAGAAAAAGAAAGAAAAGAAAGATAATATAAGAACAGTCCTCGGCTTATGTCCGAGAAGGCTGAGTTACAATATTTCTTGTTATTTTTGAGTGCTGACAATCTTTAACTTGCCATATTACCCTTAAACTCTTCTAACCTGGGTTTCAAGCCCACACTCTACAAATTTATATTGTTTAAGGCTCATTGGGCCTGAGCCCATAACTGTTCTTGGGACCAGGTGCAATTGTGCACTTACAGAAACTATAGAGAATCTTGTGCATAACAAGGGAGGTTCAAATTGAGTTCTAAATGATGAATATGACAATTATAGTTGTTTACACTTCACAATTATTTTTTTATTAATATTGATGAATATTTTTTTGATTTTTTTTATTTTAAGGTAAATTCCATTAACCCTTTGAAGTTTGGGCAAATACCACTCAGATCTAAAATATTTCAAAATTGACTGATTAAGTCCTAAAAGACAAATAAGCCCCCTAACACACTTAACACCGTTACCCCTCTGTCATTTTTCTTTCCCACCCCTCTGTCATTTTTCTTTCCCTCGCTCAGAACTCTCTCTGGTCTCTTCTCTCTTGTTCCTCTTCCTCCTTCAATCCTAGCCAAAGCCATAACTTAAGAAAAAAAAGAAAAAAAAAAACCCAAATCTTACCACAGGCATACCTGGAGAGCAAGGCAGTGAAGGAGACAAAGTCTTTGATCTCAGAATTTTGCTGCTAGTTCTACAATCTTGGTTGGGTGTCTGGGACAGGTGGTAGCATCACCATCAAGATCCACGATGACTCCATCCCTAAGCCTCACCAGTTCATCGTTATGTGAATCATGTCCCCCTCTGGTGTGTTCCTCTTCCTCAATCTTTGTTACCACTACTTTTTTGGGTTTCTGGGTAATCTTCATTCTTTGCTCGCCAACTTGTGTTCCAATTTTTGTTTGATTTTCTGGGATTGTGTTGTTCAAAGCTAATTGCACACTTGGGTTCTTCGGGATTGTTCATGCTCATCTGGGAATAGTGTGTAATTCAAGTTTTCTGCATATGTTCCGATTTTTGATTGGTTTTCTCGGATTGTGTTGTTCAAGCTAATTGCACACTTGGGGTTCTTCTAAATCATTTTGGTTTCTGGGTCTAGATTATCCATGCTCATCCGGTAATGATGTGTAATTCAAGTTTTAAACTTGTTGTTTTGTTTGTTCTTTTGGTTGTTTCATTTCTGGGTGTTGGTAATTTATTTTTCGTCTGGGCATTTGTTTAGTCTGGATCTTTGTGTTGTTTCTTGAATTATGTTTTGTGGTAAGATTTGGGTTTTTTTGTTACGGCTTTGGTTGGGATTGAAAGAGGAAGAGGAACCAGAGAGAAGAGACCAGAGAGAGTTCTGAGTGAGGGAAAGAAAAAATGACGGAGGAGTAACGGTGTTCAGGCGTTAGGGGCTAATATGTCTTTTAGGGACTTAATCGGTTAATTTTGAACCTCAGGAGGTTAATGGAATTTACCCTTCTTCTTTTCTTTTCTTTTCTTTTCTTTTTTCTTTTTTTAAATATTGTCTTTCAATCTTGCCTTAGACTAAAATCCTAACTCCCATTCACCACAAGCTTACACATGACATACGCATGACCCAACACCAATCATTCCATAGCTCTGTTTGGATAGGGATGTTTGCATCTGTGTTTGAGTAAAGTCACCCTTTTTTGGCTTTTTTTTACCTGCGTGTTATGCACTGTGCATTGGTCATGAAAAGTATATTTAGGCTAATGAACTGTGCTGAACAGTAATAATAATAAAAAATGTATTTTTTTATTTTTTTAATTTTTAACAAAATAAACGGTATCTAAACGCACACTATATCTACTCTTAATTTATATAATATAAAATTAAGTTTAAATTCAGTAAGGATAGAGTATTAAAGCACATGTTTTACAAAACTAAATGCCACATCAGTTTTTTATTCAAAACTCAATACGTCCTACTACACTAAATAGCATCTTAATAAACTCTCAAATTCCCAATTGGAGTGTGTTGTGTTTATTTTTTAATATGTGATAAGTTGATATGATATATTGAGATTTGAGAGTGTAAAACTTGGGGTTTTTATCACGTCTTTATAGAATTTAATCTCTATAAAAATCTATAGTCTCATTCTTAACATTTTATTTTATACTCTACTAATCGTAACTTATCATCCGTTTTTCTCTCTTTCCTTATAAGATAACCTAAGTTTTTTAAAAAGAAAATAATCACATGGCATATAATAATTGATAAAATATAAAGTAGAACACTTTAGAGCCCGTTTGGTCATAGAGTTCAAAAATTATTGTTTGAAAAGATATGAAAACTGTAATTTAAAAAATATCGTTGAAAAACGTGTTTTGGTGTTTATAAAAAAATATATATATGTTTAGTATTATGGTTAAAATAACATATTTTATTGTTCAAAACAAATAAATATGTGTTCGGTATGGGCGATTAATTTTGTGAAAAAAGCAGACCCCAGTACGAAATAATTGTTTTTTTAATTTTGTGAAAAGCTGACCCAAGGCAAGGCGTGGGTTGCCTTGCCTTGCACATGAATTCGGCGTGAATCTTCAGAAGAGAGGAGACAAGCTGGGAAAAAAGCTGACGAGATGGGCCCATTTTATTGTCCAAATAATTACTCAAATGCCACTCAAAACTTGTGTATGTTTTAAAATGTGGCCGGAGGTGATTTCAAAACAGGCTTTTCAAAACATGGTTTTTGAACAAGATGTTTTCAAATACTGGGTTTACAGATGGTCCACCAAACCGTGTTTTCAAATTTTGGACACTAGTGTTCAGCGTTTAAACACTGAACCCTAGTGTTTAAACACTATGACCGAACGGCGCCTGAAAGTGCAATATAAGATTTTTACTTGTGTGTATACATACACGCACACATATATATATCATCTACCTCTAGACATAAGAATGAAAATAAGTAAAATTTAGACTATAATAGGTGAATGTGGCGATTTTAAAATGGTATGTGCAGAGTAGTTTCCAACATGCATGAGAGCCAATAAACTGTGTCCCCATTAGCCAGGCAGATTATATCAAGTTTTTCATTTTCAACCCTCTCCCCCAAGCTGGCATCCGCAAAATAAGAGGGTTGCAATCTTCACCATTTGTCTTCTTTAAAAAACAATTAATCTCCATATCAATTCAATTCGATTGTGATGCAGCATATCTAGGTATAATACCAGGCATCTACCATGTCCTTTTTGGCATTTCCAAGAGAAAGAAAACCATGCACACCCCACTTTCAGTCTTTCACTATATGCATGCAATGCAAGCACCAACCTAGGATCAAGTTATTTGCCAACTTCAACTTCCTTCTTTAAATAGTGAAGGACAATTACACTTTACTCTTTTAAACTATATTTTTTTTTACACTTATCCTCTTAAACTATCCGAATGCATATTTACCTCCCTAAACTATACACTCTTTCACACTTATCCCCCTAAACTATCCTCATAACATGAAATGACAAATAAGTATGTGAATAAAAAACCGAACTGAAAGTTGATTTGTGTATAAAGAAACAGTGGAAATTTATTGAGCTTACTGAGAACCCAACAGGTTTGAACTTAAAAGCCACAAGAAACCAAGAGAGAATTCATCAAGGCATCCAAGCATTGCAGAAATGGAAAGCAGTGGAAAGCATGCAGCAGAAAGGTACACATTAATATATTTTTCAGTTGCTTTCACATAGCAGCTAGCTAACCTTTTCTTGACAAGAACCACACTTCTTTTTTTGTAGGTATGCGGTGGTTACAGGGTCAAACAAGGGCATCGGTCTTGAAACTGTGCGGCAACTTGCATCTCAAGGTGTGAAAGTTGTTTTGACAGCTCGAAATGAGAAGAGGGGGATGGAGGCTTTGCAGTCGCTCCATGAGTCGGGTTTGTCGAATGTAGTCTTCCATCAGCTCGATGTTTTGGACCCAGTTAGCATCAACTCCTTGGCCAATTTCATTCAGGAAAAATTTGGCAGGCTTGATATCTTGGTAAGGATGAAACCTTTTTTTTTATATACATCAAGTAAGGGAGAGGGATGCGAACCTTAATTCTCTTCATAAAGAGTAGTGTCACTAAAATTCTTTAAGGATGAAATTCTTTCCGATTTGACTCTTATACCAACCATTCACTTAAAATGTATAGCCAAATTATGATAAGGTACGTCGGATTTTTTGTTAAAATGAAAATGAGATGCAGTGACTTCACAGTCAATTATTGCCACCAAAAGTCACGTGATGAAACATTTTCTTCATAGATCATTCAGTATGTTGCCTCAGTTGTTATCTTTTTTTGTCCTTGCCATTAACTCTATCCCTCATGGAAGTCAAATATCATGATCAATCGGGATAGGCATACTGAAAAATAGCTCAAGATGTGAAGACCTTCAACCATATAGATCACTCACTATATATGTTAGAATTATATAATTAGTGGAACATAAAGTGGAATGCAAAAAGTAGTAGAGAGAAATTGTGTTCTTATATAAGTACTTACAATTTGCCGATTTTAATTTTAAAATTACAATATTTTATGATTTGTTTTTCTCAGCTGTAAGTACAAGATATAGAATTATAAAATTTAAAAAAGTTTACATGAACTTCAGTTTGTGTATGACTCACTATCCATCTTTCATTAATTAACAAATGTAATATGACCTTCGTTTGACTTATACAGGTTAATAATGCTGGAGTTTCTGGGGTTGTGGTTGATGAGGAAGGCCTAAAGGCCTTAAACATAGACCCCACAGCCTGGGTAAGTTCATAAAAATAAACAGTAATTTTGATGCATGCCTTGTTCAGACTGATACCCATAACTAACTACTTCAATGCAGCTCTCAGGGGAGGCTTACAAGTTGATTGAACTTCACGGAGTGATTAAAACAAATTATGAGAAAGCAGAAGAATGCTTGAATATTAATTACTATGGTGTGAAAAGGGTAACAGAGGCTCTACTGCCACTATTACAGCTTTCCCCTGCTGGTGCAAGGATAGTAAATGTGTCCTCTCTCAGGAGTGAGCTAAAGGTGAAAAACTGATCTCCTATACCTACAAATCTATTCATTTGCTGCATAAACCCTATTCTGCATAATATGCTACTTTGGCAGCCAAAACAAAAAGAGAACAAGCTTAGAAGGTAAATATCACATTGGCTGATATTGCTTATTATGATCAGGGCAACATCACTTTCGTATGTGTCTAACATTAATATCACTTTTATTATACACTAATCACAACTATCCATATCAACTATTGTGAAAAAATAATGTGTCCCTTGACTTATTAATTTCTTTTACCCCTTCTAGGCAGAAATGAAAAAATCCATACCTTCTAAATTTTTAAGAAACTAAATTGAAACTTTTTTAAATTTGAGGGACAAAAATTGAACTTGGACCACATGAGAAAAAAAAATTCTTCAAAAGCCTAAAATGACAGTGAAGTTCTTGTGGTCTGCTCTTTAAGCAAGTGTGTGTTACGGGATGTATGAGCCCCAAAATAATAGCCTATTACTTAGATTTACCTTCAGCATCATAAGAGGAACCCGTTTCATTCATGTAAGAGTATTATAGATTATATACAAACAAGGCATGTATTAACATCTGCTATGAACACAATGATAGAGTGAGTTTAGACCAGTTCGCAGTATTTGCTTAAATCAATAAAAGGAGTTACAAGAACAATTTGTTTGGCAGCTATCTAATCCTTGGATAATCCACTAATCACTGCCATATTTTATCAATTATTTCATTGAGGTCCTAGCACCACATGGAGAAAAGATGTGTCATATTAGTAAATTATCTAACACAACTGCAAGCATCACTTTATACAGAGGATACCTGGTGAGCATATAAGAAAAGAACTAAGCGACATAGAGTCTCTAACCGAAAAAAGAGTGGAAGCGGTTTTAAGAAGATTTTTGCATGACTTGAAAGAAAATGCACTTGAAGACAACGGATGGCCATTGATGCTACCTGCATATAGCATCTCCAAGGTCACCCTCAATGCCTACACTAGAATTCTGGCCAAGAAGTTCCCTAACATGTGTATCAACTGTGTTCATCCTGGCTATGTCAAGACAGATATAAACTGGAATACAGGGATAATGACTGTAGAAGAAGGAGCTAGAGGTCCGGTTATGCTGGCTCTTTTACCTGATGGAGGACCTAGTGGCTGCTATTTTGATCGTACTGAAGTGGCTGAGTTTTGATTCAGCTGACAGTCAGGATTTAACTTTTGCTACTTGATCTATGGAAACTACAACGTTATGCTTCAAAGAAAAGATTTTGGATAAGATCTACCTTCATTTTTTCTTTATGTTGGTAAATAATGAGATTGCTTTGGTTTTATCTTTGAAAAACAAGAAATGCATTTCACTCATTTTCTTACTATTTTGAATTGAACTGTACAACCTGTTGTGTTCCATTCTTTTACTCACTCTGAACTCTTAAAGAGTCTGAGCTGAAGACTAAAAGCTACGAATAATCAACTTCTTGTGAGAATTTCCTAATCCAATATAGCTAATTGTTTAGACCCTCAAATTTTAATTATGACTAAGTTAATTAAGGCCAATCTAAGTTTTTTTTTTTTATTTAAAAAATTTTGGGGATTCCAAAATGAGTGCTGGGCTCCACCTCCACAATGTGTCCCAGGAAAGATAAAACACTTTCTGTGGAGAGCTTGCTCTAATGTGCTGCCAACTAAGAGTAATCTCCACAAGCGTAAAATCATACCCAATGCTCTGTGTTCTCGCTGTTTAAAGGAACCTGAGACTGTGATGCATGCTCTCTGGTCTGGCGAAGATGTGCAGGTGGTGTGGACAAAATATTTCGGATGGATGGACAGGAGCATTGGTGCTGTGTGTTCCTTCTCATACTTGCTAGATATGGTGAAAACTGAACCACATTTGCTGAATATTTTTGCTGTGACAGCTTGGAAACTTCGGAATCGTAGAAACAAGACCAGAGTGGGTGAGGCGGTGATCCCTATTGAGACTGAGGCAGATTCTGCTTGGGCATACAACTCTGACTACCAGAAGGTGTTTAAGCAAAGAAAACATACTTCTAGACCCCACGACGTCAAATGGAAGCCACCAGATGATAACTGTGTCAAAGTGAATTATGATGGTGCAATGTTTGACGACATAGATGAGGCTGGTTTTGGGGTTGTTATTCGTAATGCACAGGGCGAAGTCATAGCCTCCCTTGCTGAGAAGATTCAGAAACCCACCTCGGTGATTGCTCTGGAGCTGCTGGCAGCCAGACGAGCTGCCCTCTTTGCTCAGGAAATTGGTCTTCACCATGTGGTACTTGAGGTGATTCTGAGTTTGTCAACAAGTCCCTGAAGTTTGGTACAAATCTCGGCTCAATGCATGGTCACTTGATTAAGGATATTCTCTCCAATGTAAACTCTTTTCAGAGTATTTCTTTAGGTTTCAGTATATTAGTTATAATTAGAATTTACAATCATCTGAAATTCTTATCAGGAATTTATTCTTAAAATCTTATATATCCATTTTTGGAATGAGTTGGTATTACTACATTTATAACATTTAAATAAGGATCTGTTTGGATTCGCTTATTTTGCTGAAATTGAAAAAATTTTATTGAAAATACTTTAAATAAATGTAAAAGTTAGCTAAAATAGTATGGTGGGGTCTATGAATAGTATCTAAAAATGCATTGGGCCCATAAATAGTAGCAAAAATAAGCTGAATAGTAAAATAAGTTAGCAAAAAATAAACTATTCAAACAGACACTAGATATTGATAATTCACTACAAGAAAATAGCCTTATTGTAATGAAATTTTTTGTTGCAATAAGCTTCAATGCTTCATAATGTTGCAATAAACCTATATTGCAACAAAAAAATTCATTGCCCATTGTTGCGCTAAAGTATGTGGCAATAGCCTATTGCAACAAAAAAAATTTGTTTGCCTTCAAAGACTCTTCTTCAATTTAAGTGCGTTTCTAAAGGTTGGTACAAGCTTATATCTGACCAGTCCTTCATCCAGAGTCAATTACAAAAGCAAAAGCCTACCGTATCAGGATTCATCTTCCAAGGGAAGTATCAGTGGTGCCATGAAGACATTAGAACAGTTAGCTACATTCCTGTCGTTGAATCACAAGGTGAAGGTGACAGTGATGAATAGTGCAGCAAAAGGGGTTTGATTTCCTTCCTGAGGATGTAGTGATGTTAGCATCATGCAATGGGATTGTATGTTGCCGGAGTTGCTTTCCTGATCAAGCTCAACACCCTGCTGTCTATGTGTGCAATCCAGATTTTTGCTGCAATAAGTTTGTTGCAATAAAATATTTTTATTATTATTATTAAAAAAAACCTTATTGCAACAAAAAATATTGTTGCTATAATTTATTACAACAAAATTTTTGTTGCACTAGGTTACTGTAACAATAATTTTTGTTGTAATAAAGTACCTCTGGAAATTTATTGCAACAAATCTTTTTAAAATTGGAGAAAATAAACGCTAGTAGTCTATTACAATAGTAAGTTATTGCAATAAATCAATATATATATATATATATATATATATATATATATATATAACTCATTTGCGTGCATTAAATAAATACCTCTGAAAATTTATTGCAACAAATCTCTTTAAAATTGGAGAAAATAAAAGCTATTAGTCTATTGTAATAGTAAGTAAGGATTCGGATCGTCTAAATTTTTTAGAGTACTCTATCAGTAGATTTCTTTAAATCTTAACCACTCTTTTAAGATTTAAAGGTCTAGATTCTTTCATATTAGCATTCTACTAACAATACTCTTAATTGTTTTGTTTGCAACATTATTTTATTATTTTATGAGTATTGTTAGTGGAATACTGACATGGCAGAATCTAAACTCTTAAATCATAAAAGAGTGGTTAGAATTTAAAGAAATCTCTTGGTGGGATACCCTAGAAAATCTAGAGAATTTGAATCCTAGTAAGTTATTGCAATAAAAAAAATATAAAACTCATTTACATGCATTAAATAACATGATCATTAAATAATTAAAACAAATCAAATGACAATTAAATAAGTCATTTAACTAAAAATAACGTTTCTCATTTATTTAAGATGCCATGTAATATAAGTTGAGGGGCAATAGAAATCCTCAAACCCAGAGTCTAAAAGAGAAAGTGAGAGTGAGAGAGAAGCAACTACTCCCATGTTACATTATAAAGTAGACAAACAACTAAAATTCCCAATATATATAGTTTAGAATCTTGTCTGAAAAGACCTTCTACTGAGCTCAAAATCCAAACGCCTCCTTAGCCATTTCATTCTTTGGTGGTGGTGGGAGTGGGTTGACAACTACATGTCTAGCCCAATTGCTCTTCATTTTGTGTGTCACCCAATGGCAGAGAAAACACACAAGAGCAATGACAAGAAGGGCAACCCATATGATGAAGATGGAGATCTCCTTTAGGGAAGATCATCAGAGGACACGAATTGTGTTGATGGAGTTGGGGAGCGATTGGTATGGGGTGAAAGTTGTTGGAGGTAGAGACTGAGAAAGGAATGTTTTGGGAAGAAGAAGAAAAAGAACTAGGTTGTGGAACTGAGGGAGAGTGAGGAGTACTTTCTGCATGTAATAGAGCAAGTCTACATTGAAAAGCTTATATGAGGCGCAAAAAGAAAGGGATACAAGAGCTATATAACGAGCATCAGGCTACTGGTGTTGGGCTTGGGCTTGTCTCTACTTGGTTGTCTTTGCAATTTGCTGACAAGAAGCCCAAACACACCATAAAAGGGCCTCAGTTGTTTCACTTTCTAGGTTCAAGAAAGACACCTATATAAGTAAATTGCAACTTTAAAGGACTAGGTGTTAGCATGGCCGACTAACTCACTTTGCCTAAATGAGGCCATTAAAGAATGTACCCAAACCAAGTCTAGTCTAATGTTTAACCATAAGTAAAATGCAACATTTTTAATATTTCATTCATGTAGCTCAGTTTGGATAAGTTGACAATTTAGACCTAAGATTTGATCAAATAGGGTACCCAAACGCTATAACAAGTGATACATGATATTGGCCTAAACTAAACATAACCCAAAAAGTCCAAAAACTTGAGGTTCCACTACAAGAATTTAGCTTTATTGCAATAAAGTATTTTGTTACAATAAGCTTCATATTGTTGCAATAAACCTCTATTGCAACAAAAAAAAATTTGTTGCCCATTGTTGCGATAAAGTTTGTGGAAATAAACTATTGCAACAAAAATTTTGTTGCAATATATTTTTGGCACAATAAAAGATTTTTATTATTATTAAAAAAAATTTATTGCAATAGAAAATATTATTGTTATAATTTATTGCAACAAAATTTTTGTTGCTAAAGGTTACTGCAATAGTAATTTTTGTTACAATAAAGTACCTCTAGAAACTTATTGCAACAAATCTCTTTAAAATTGGAGAAAATAAATGTTATTAGTCTATTGCAATAGTAAGTTATAGCAATAAATAAAATATTGATGCAATATATTAGTATTTTAAGTTCTTCTTGCAACAAAAAGTAATATACACACATATTTATGCTTATTGCCACTATAATGTCTTTTTGTTGCAATAACTTTGTTGCAAAAGAGCTTTTTTCTAGTAGTTTAATCACCATTTCAATATCAATTTAAATTATGGTATAGTAAAATGATCAAATTCAGTCTTATCAAAATGGATAGGATATGAATATGGATGAATCCAAATCTTTTGTCACACTCTTTTTATTCCATCCCATTCTTCACATATCAAGATGAACCAGTTGTCCACTTATTCTTAATTTTAATTTTACTTACCTAAAATAAATGATAAAAAGAAAAAGAAAAAAAAAACCTGAACCATATACATCACACCTTCTCTTATTTGCTTCTGTATTCCTAACATGTCCTAATAACATTTTTCCACATACAATACTACTATGAGATTAATTACTATTAACCAAAATCATAGATGATCACGAACATACATAATATATTCTTGACACCTAATGTATCTAAAAAATAAAAATCATTTATCTTATTTGAAGTGTTCCATTTTATACTCTAGCAATCTAGCCTGCCACATGTTTTTTGTTATTTTTTTATAAAATAACCAAAGTTTTTATTTTATTTTATTTCAAAAGACACATAACATATAATAATTTGTGAAACATAAAGTATAATACTAAATGTGGAACATAAAATTTTATTTATATATATATATATATAGAAAAGTTTGTCATTTTCATCCTCTTTCCCCAAGACGGCACCCGCAAATAAGAGGAGTGCAATCTTCACCATTTGTCTTCTTAAAAAATACTAGTAGTTATAATAACAATCTCTCCACACATCATATAAGGCTGTGATGCGGCATATCTACTAGATATTATCTAGGAATAATACCAGGCATCTACCATATGCTTTTTGGCATTTCCAAGAGAAAGAAAACCATGCACACCCCACTTTCTGTCTTTCACTATGCATTGCATGCAATGCAAACACCAACTAGGTACTAGGCTCAAGTTACTTCCCCTTCTTTAAATAGTGAGGGTGTAATATCCTCTTTTTTCATATCTCATCACTCTTGGATCACCAGCATCTCAATATATATATGCTCGACTCAACACTAATATTGTTTCCTTTCCTAGCTGTAAATTGTAAGTATGATTGCCCTTTTCTTTTCTTTAACTGAAAGTTGGATCAATACTAGTATTTAATGGAGCATTTACGGGGTTTGGCTGCAAGTAATTAATAACACTGTTTGCATATACTGGTTGATACCTTTTGATGTTTTAAGAATAATGGAAAGTTATTGAGCTAACTGAGAAACCAACAGGTTGAGCTTACATAAAAGCCAAAAGAAGGAGGAGAGAAATTTATCAAGGCATCCAAGCATTGCAGAAATGGGAAGCAATGGAAAGCATGCAGCAGAAAGGTACATTATTATATTTTTCAGTTGCTTTTCACATAGCAGCTTAACTTTTCTTGACAAGAACCGCATTGTTGGTTATAGGTACGCAGTTGTTACAGGGGCAAACAAGGGCATTGGTCTTGAAACTGTTCGGCAACTTGCATCTCAAGGTGTGACAGTTGTTTTGACAGCTCGAAATGAGAAGAGGGGGATGGAGGCTTTGCTGAAGCTCCAGGAGTTGGGTTTGTCAGATATAGTCTTTCATCAGCTCGATGTTTTGGACCCAGTTAGCATCAAGTCCTTGGCCAATTTCATCCAGGAAAAATTTGACAGGCTTGATATCATGGTAAGGATGAAATTCTTTTCATTTTTCTTTTTTTTATATTTCTAATTGTTACATCAAGTTAGAGAGGGTGTTCAAACCGTTATTCTCTTTGTAAAGAACACTGTTACTGAATTACAAGACTCTTAATAAATTTTTTCCAATTAGAACCTTATACCCACCATGCAAGTAAAATGTATGGCCAACTTATTAAGTGTATGTGGGAATTTAGGATGAAATTAATTCTTTCCAATTTGAAACTTATACCAACCATTCAATTAAAGCGTATAGCTAGGCAAGTTATTTCAAGGGTACATGGGATTTTGCTGAAATCTCTTTAGGCACAGTACTTTGTGTAAAGATATTTGTATGAAAATGAGATGCAGTGACTTCACAATCAGTTAATGCCTCCAAAAGTTCCTTGATGAAATTTGTATGAACACTTTCTTCTCAAATCATTCAGTATGTTGCCTAAATTTGTATGAACACTTTCTTCTCATAGACATTGGATATCACGAATAATCGTGATAGGCTGATAGGCATACTTGAAAATTAGCTCGATGTGAAAACCTCTGACCATTTAGATCATTCATTATGAATTCTGATAATTTAGCCTTTATTATGAATTCCGATATTTAAAAAAGTTCACCAACTTTGGGTGTAGTGAGTGAACCATCAACTATGTACAAAATGTATAAAAAAAATAAAAAATAAAGTTTACATAAACTTTAGTTTGTGTAATGAATCATTAACCATCTTTCATTAATTAACAAATGTAATATGACTTCTTTCCTTTGACTTTTACAGGTTAATAATGATGGAGCTTCTGGAGTTGTGGTTGATGAGGAAGGCCTAAAGGCCTTAAACATAGACCCCTCATCCTGGGTAAGTTCATAAAAATAAAGACAGTAATTTTGATGCATGCCTTGTTTAGACCGATATCCGTAACTACTACTTCAATGCAGCTCTCAGGGCAGGTTTACAAGTTGATTGAATTTCACGGAGTGATTCAAACAAATTATGAGAAAGGAGAAGAATGCTTGAATTCTAATTACTATGGTGTGAGAAGAGTACCGGAAGCTCTCCTACCACTATAACAGCTTTCCCCAGCAGGAGCAAGGATAGTAAATGTGTCCTCCCTCAGGAGTGAGCTAAAGGTAAAAGGTTAACCTTCCTCTACCTATACATATATTCAACATTTAGCCTTGTACCAATTGTCATATATCCAAAAATAAATAAAAGGAGGTAAGAAGGTAACTAACACAATGGTTGGTATTGCCTGTTATGATTGGAGCAACATTACTTTAATCTGGGTCTATCAATGACATTGTTTTTACTGAACACCAATAACAATAGTACATATCAACAATTGTGAAAAATGTTGTGTTCGAGATTTATTAAAACCCATGTTGGCAGAAATGACAAAAGTCATCCCTTGAAATTTTTAAGAAACTAATTGAAGCTTTTTTATTTTTAGGGACAAAAATTGAACTGGGACCTAATTTCCAAGATGAAAATTGCATTTTAATCCATGAGAAACAAAAATCTCCAAAAGGACAAAATGACAGTGAAGTTCTTTTGGTGTACATTTTAAGCATGAGTGTGTTATGACATGAATGCTCCCCAGAATACTAGCCTATTACTTAGATTTACCTCCAACATCATAAGAGGATCTCATTTTCATTCACATTAGAGTCTTATGCATTCGATGCAAAGAAGGCACGTGTTATCATCTGCTATGTACGCAATGATAGAGTGAGTTCAGACCAGTTCACTAGGCCGTTGCCTAGGGCCCTTATTAGAGAAAGGCCCCAAATTCGCAGGGGGGAGTGGGGAATTTTTTTTTTCTTTTTTTGTGAGATGTTAAAAAAAAATTAGTTTACATTTTTTTCACTATTAAGAAGGCCAAAGAATTAAGTAATGCTAAATCTAGAGATATGACAAATTTAAATAAATAGGCCTTATATATAGATGCATTACTAATCACAAGTAATTAAAATAGGAAAATATTAAAAATACTATAAATTTTATATTTTGATGTAACAATGTATATGATAGGTGAGCTTCAACAAACTATTAAATGCATTTTTGAATGAATTTTGGTAGTTGGTGATATATCTTTATAATTCTCATATTGTAAATTTTATAATATCTCTAGCATTTTTGTAAATCTCACTAATTGCATCCGTTACTACATCAGTTTGTAATAAAATTTGATATAACTTTAGCATTTTCTCAAAAAAAATCATATCAAAAAGTAAAGAATGGATTTTTTTAAACTCTTATATAAAATGCTAGATAAATATTATTTAAATAATAACATAAAGGCTCGTTTTAAGACTCAGCCTTAAGCCTCCAAAATGTTTGGGCCGGCCCTTATTCACAGTATCAATTTTTGCTTAAATCAAACAGAGGAGTTAAATGAGCAGTCTGTTTGGGAGTTGTCGCATCCTTGGATCATCCACTGATCATTGCCAAATTTTATCAATAATTTCATTGAGTTCCCAGCACCACATGGAACAAATGTGTTATATTACAAATTATCTAATACAAGCATCACTTTATGCAAAGAATTCCTGGTGAGCGTATAAGAAAAGAACTAAGTGATGTAGAGACTCTAACCGAAGAAAGATTGGAAGCCGTTATAAGAAGATTTTTGCATGACTTGAAAGAAAATGCACTTGAAGGCAATGGATGGCCATTGATGGTGCCTGCTTATAGCATCTCCAAGGCCACTCTCAATGCCTACACTAGAATTCTTGCCAATAAGTTCCCTAACATGTATATCAACTGTGTTCATCCTGGCTATGTCAAGACAGATATAAACTGGAACACACGGACAATGAGTGTAGAAGAGGGAGCTAGAGGCCCAATTATGCTATCTCTTTTACCTAATGGAGGCCCTACTGGCTGCATGTCAAGATTTAACTTCTGCTGCTTGGATTCTGTAAATTTTGTATAAGAACTATGTTTCTTTCTTTATTAATAAACTTAAGAAGATAAAGATGATTTTATATTTATATTTGATAAGAATTAGATTGCATTAAGATAAAGATGATTTTATCTTTATATTTGATAAGAATTAGATTGCATTGGTTTTAGCTTTGGAAAACAAGACATACTTTTTTTCCTTTTTTTTGATATGGTGGTGTTGAACTTCCGGCTATTCTCACCCATTTTGAAGTGAACTCCACAACCTACTGTGTTTCATTCTTTTATGCACACTCTGAACTGAAGACTAAAAGCTATGAATAATCAATTTGTTATATGATTCAATTGGGAATCAAGCGGATTTTTAATGTCCAGATTGACAGAAATTGAAGAGATTTTTCTTACTCTGCCACTGTCAGCATTAATGAACAGAGGATAGAGAAAGGAAAATAAAGAAACTAACGAAATGAAGAAATGGGAAATATGACAACTTTGCTGAAACCAATATAACATTTGGAGAGATCATTTAAAATAAATGTATTTGAAGAACAATTACTAATATAAACTAGTATCTAGTCCGTGTATATACACAAATACAATTTAAAATAATTATAATTATACTATTTAAATTAGCATTTTTTTAGAAGATGTTCAAATTATGAATAGTATTAGCTTATATTTTTTTAAAAATATACATGTCTAAAATATACGATGATTTCTTATTATATATATAATTTAAAAATTAATTAATTTTAAACTTTTTTTATTTTTACACCAAATAATTCATTTTCTACCAAAATTAAAAACTTAAATGGATATATGACGAGAAAATGAACTTTAATTGAAACCCAATTTAAAATCTATTAAGTTCAAACTTATCAATTTTTACACTCATTATTTCATTTGATACAAAATTAAAAATTAAATAAGTCTCTTGATACAAAATTGAAAATCAGTTTGGAATTTTTTTTTTTTTCTTACAGTAACCAATTTGATTTAAAAACTATTTTAAAAAATAAATAAATAAAATTTGAGAGTCCAATATGATATGAGTGCTCGGCTCCTCAATACGATATGTCAGCCACATGTATTGATAAGCGTGCACACTCGGTTATCAAGGCAGGCCTGGCATAGACAAAACAAGTAAAAAAGGCCGAAAAGAGGTTGACTGGTTGATGGTTTCAACAAAGGTTTGTGCTGTGCGGCGGTTCCAGTTTCCTCACTTTCCTTAGCTATTTCTGACTTCTTCTACTTTGAGGCCCCTCCTCTGTCCTCCCCAGTCCCATGTTCTCTGTGACGCCCAGTCCTACATATCTCACAAAGTCAATACCAATATGTAATCTAAAAGCTGCTGTCAGAGCCCCCTGCAGAGAGTGGAGATCATTACTGACTATTTTACTTCTTACTACCCTTCAATAGGTAAATTAACCATCTTTGGGAAATCTTAACTCTATGGATTCTTTGTCCATTTTTTTTTTTTTTTAGAGAAATTATATAAATTATAATATTTTTATAATAAATTTTCAGTAATGAATTATTATGAATTCAAATTAAAATCAGTAACCTAACAATTTACCATGCCTATGATTTGTTGCAGGCTTTAATCAACCTTCTTAGAGTAACTTTAAACACTTGTCAATTGTCACCGCTCTTAAAAAGCTATCACTTGTGAGAAAAATATTGGATCTTCGCGGCGAAGTTACAGTAAGATCTCTTAAACAATCTTAACATATCCCGTTGTATGTTTCCTTTTCATTTCAAAAACAGATTTAATATCAATATTTTCCTTTTTCTTTAGGTTTGAGAATTAAGATTGTTTAAACTTCTCATGAGAAATCCATTATAAGATTTTAAAATCTTATATACCTATTGGAAATAAGTTGTTTAGATTTTACTATGTCACTAATATATAAATAAATATTGACTCTCACCATTTCTATATTGATTTTATAATAACATGACAAAATCCAAATTTAGTCCTATCAAAATGAAATCACAGTTCACGTACACTTTCATAGGCATAATCCAACACCAACCATATTATGTGTTTTACACCTAATGCACAGGGGTGTGTATCAAACCCACCAAATCGAGGAAATCAACTCAACTTGATGCCTTAAGTTGGTTTATGTGGATTGATGGATTTGATTGGGCTAAAATTTTATTTTTAACATTGAGTCAAGTCGAGTTCGGATTGATAGCTTTTAAACCCATTTGACCCAACCCGATCCCCGATGTATATAATATAAGTTTATTTTATTATTATCTTTATTTGAATTTTTTTGGTTTGATTTATTTTGGAATTTTGAGAATTAGTTTTGATTTGAAATATTTTAATACAACTTAAGCATATTATATCAATTGTTATAATTTATTGAAAAAATATTTAAATAATTGATGACATAATTTTTAATAACAAGATATAAAATATGTATATACAACTCACCAATCCGACCAATGCAATCCAACCATGTGGCTGGGTTGGGAATTTTTCAACCCAATAAAGTAAAGTTGGGTTAAAAACACCCTCCAAGCCGACTTACCAACCCAACCCGATCCATTCTAATATATATAAAATAATAATTCTTTATCCTATTCTGCATCCTTTTTTGTTTCCTTATAAGATAATTAAAGTTAATATAATTGTCAGAAATGGGAAGCAATGGAAAGCATGCAGCAGAGAGGTACATTGATAAATTTTTCAGTTGCTTTCACATAGCAGTTAGCTAACATTTTCTTGACAAGAACCACATTGTTGGTTATAGGTATGCAGTGGTTACAGGCGCAAACAAGGGCATCGGTCTTGAAACTGTGCGGCAACTTGCATCTCAAGGTGTGACAGTTGTTTTAACAGCTCGAAATAAGAAGAGGGGGATGGAGGCTATGCTGAAGCTCCATGAGTCAGGTTTGTCGAATGTAGTTTTCCATCAGCTCGATGTTCTCAACCCGGTTAGCATCAACTCCTTGGCCAATTTCATCCAGGAAAAATATGGCAGGCTTGATATCTTGGTAAGGATGAAACTCTTTCTTCCTTT
Source organism: Castanea mollissima (assembly GCA_014183005.1). Classification (NCBI taxonomy): domain Eukaryota; kingdom Viridiplantae; phylum Streptophyta; class Magnoliopsida; order Fagales; family Fagaceae; genus Castanea; species Castanea mollissima. The sequence continues at coordinate 34,663,687 of JACAVU010000006.1, read as the reverse complement.
TTCTTTTTTTCAAATGTTACATCAAGTAAAGAAGGGATTTGAATTAGGGATGTCAATTCTAGTTAGTGCATTATGTTGAGGTAGGGATATTTGATTAAATGGCTCAACCTGAATCAGACTCATTTAATAATCGTGTCATGACTTTTCAACTCTAACACGACCTATTAATAAAGCGGGTTAACATGACATGACCTACTCGACACGCTTAATAATCGGGTCATGTTGGGTTAACACAAATGTGATACGATCCATTTCAACCTGCCTAATATTAAACATGTTGGGTTGACATAAATTCAAGTCATTTAACCTGCTTTAAAAAAACACCTAATTAATATTATTATTAAGTTTAATAAACAACAAATTTAATACAAACTCATAACATCAAAATACCTATAAGGCATACAATTTGAAAGTCAATAATAACATCAAATACTTAAAATACATCGTCCAAAAGTTCAAAATAACATTGAAGTACTTAATAAATATTAAGTCAATAATGTAATATCATCCATCTAGAAATAAGTTCTTTACATCCCAAAATAAAATGTTTCACTTCAACCCAAATCAAAATAACATAGTTCAACAAAAATATAACATTCATCTAGAAATAAGTTTTTTACATCAAAAAAGAAGTATATACACTTCAACCAAAATTCAAAATAACATAGTTCAACAAAAAATATAACATCTACAAAACTCACCAAATGCTAAGTATCAATATTAAAGGAGTTAAAGTAACTAGTAGACTGATCATAACTATGACTATGAACATTATTCATAGAATTTTTAGGGTTTGTAAAGTTTGAACTTACAATTATATTACTACTTATGAGTTTTTGTAATTACTCACTTTTCTATTTAATTAGAATATAAAAGCTATTTGACAAATATAAAATAAAATAAAAATTTATTTATTATATGAGTCACGTTGTTTGACCTGCTTATGACACATTTTTTATCGTATTGTTTTTGGGTCGATCCATTTATGACCCTGAACCCGCTAAGGCTCAACTCTTACCTATAAATACTCATGTCAGGTTCGTATTGCGTTTGCAGAATGTCTCAAACATTGACACCCTTAATTTGAATCTTAAATTGATTCCAAACTTAACATTGTAACCATTCAATTAAAATGTATAGCCAAAATTTTATGGATGAAATTCTTTCCAATTTGAATCTTATACCAGCCATTCAATTAAAATGTGTAGCCAAATTAGATAAGGGTTATACTTCGGATTTTGCTAAAATGAAAATGAGATGCAGTAACTTTACAATCAGTTAATGGCTCCAAGAGTTACGTGATGAAATTTGTATCAACATTTTCTTCACAGATCATGCAGTTTGTTGCCTCAGTTGTTATCTTTTTTGTCCTTGCCTCTTAACTCTATCTCTCATAGCAGTTAAATATAACAAACAATAAGGTTAGAGTGCTACTATGGTTTGGTAGGTAAGTCACAATAGTCACTCCCTCTAACTATTTTTTATTTACCAAAAAAACAAAATAAAATAAAAAAAGCTCGAACTTCGACCAAATAGATCATTCACTAATTATGTTAGAATTATGTTATTTGACATAATAATTTCTAGTGCCTTTATTATGAACAAATTATTAAACTTTATTTGTGAAATTATTAATTATATTTTTGTGGTATTAAAATAGTGATGTCTTGAAATAAGTCTACTGGATTTAGTGGAATGAGGTTTTAACTGAACTCATATATTATATATTGTTCTAGACTTGACCATGTCTATCAATAATATACACTGTTACTAATTTACTACAGATACACGTTTTTGGATAACTTGGATTACGATGGAAATGAGGTGCAAGATTAAAATAGTTCAGAAAGACAAAAGGGTAGTCTTCATTTTGCTGGTCAATGCATAATAATTTGGTAGGCCTTCTATAATAAGAGATCTCATTCTGCAATGGCCTTATGACCTTATTGCATGTTCACCAATTACCAAACCGCAAAAACCGCACTAAAACCGCTTTTAAAATAGCATAATTGCACTGTATGGTGCAGTGTAATTTGCGGTTTTATAATAAGAAAACCGCACAAATCACACCACACCTTCTGTATATATATTAATATATATATATATATATATATATATATATATATATATTTTTTTTTTTTTTTTTTTTTTTTAATATTTTAATAACTCTATTTTTCAAGAAAAAAAAATTTAATAATCCTAGCAAGTGTTGATTAGAAAAGCCAGCCCAAAATAAAGAAAAACTTTCTCAATAGTTTAAAACTTCACCCAAAACAAATAGAAAAATCAATTTTGAGCTAAGTAGGAAAAGCCTAAAATTTGAAAAATATACCGGCTTCAAACCATATCTTATATACCGCACCGCACATGTGACCGCAAAAATTAAGTACGGTGCGGTTATGGTTTTGGCTGAACTTTAAACGCACCACCACATCGCACCATACATGTGACCGCAAAAATGAGATGCAGTACAGTTATAGTTTTGACTAAACCGCACCGCAAAATACGGTGTTAAAAATGGCCTAAAACCGCATCGCACTGCACTGCGAACACCCCTAATCATTACCCCAAGTACTTGATAATAATAAGATACAAGTACTTACAATTTGCTGCTTTTAATTTTTTTTTTTTTTAATTACAATACTTTTTTTTATTTGTTTTTCTCAGCTGCAAAAGTACAAGATATAGAATCCTAAGATTTTTAAAAAGCTTACATGAACTTTAGTTTGTGTAATGACTCATTAACCATCTTTCCTTAATTAACAGATATAATATGGCCTTCATTTAACTTTTGCAGGTTAATAATGCTGGAGCTTCAGCGGTTGTGGTTGATATGGAAGGCCTAAAGGCCTTAAACATAGACCCTTCATCCTGGGTAAGTTCATAACATAAAGGCAGTAAATTGTTGATGCATGCCTTGTTCATACCGATACCCATGACTACTTGAATGCAGTTCTCAGGCCAGGCTGACAATATGGTTCAACTTCAAGCAGTGGTTAAAACAACTTATGAGAAAGCAGAAGAATGCTTGAATACTAATTACTATGGTGTGAGAAGAGTAACTGAGGCTCTCCTGCCACTATTACAGCTTTCCCCTGCAGGAGCAAGGATAGTAAATTTGTCCTCTCGCTGGAGTCAGCTAAAGGTGAAAAGCTAATCTCCTATATCCACACATTTATTTAACATTTAGCCTTGTACAAATTGTCATAGTGTTTGCTGCATAAACCCTATTCTAATTAATAAGCAACTTCGGCAGCCAGAACCGAAATTTGGTGGCCCACAAAAAAAATAGAAAATAAGGTTAGAAGGTAAATAACATACAGGTTGATATTGCAGTTGTGATTAGGATAACATTACTTTCATCTATGGTTAACATTAACAGCACTTTTATTATACGCTAATCACAACTATCAATATCAACAATTGTAAAAAATGTTGTCCCTACGTAGAAATGACAAAATTCAAGCATTTTAACTTTTTAAGAAACTCAAATATAACCTTTTTTCAAAATTTGAGGGATAAAAATTGAACTTGGACCAAAGTCGAGATGAAAATTGCATGTGTTCTTGTGACAGTAAAGTTCTTGTGGCATGTTTTTTAAGCATGTGTGTTGCGAGATGTATGAGCCCCAAAATACCAGCCTATTACTTAGATTTATCTCCAACATCATAAGAGGACCTCATTTTCATTCACATCAGAGTATAATAGATGATAAAACAAGGCATGTGATATCATCTGCTCTGAACACAATGGTAGTTTGGACCAGTAGTTCACAGTATTTGCTTAAATCAATAAGAGGTTTTACATGAACAATCTGTTTGGCAGCTATCTCATCCTTGGATAATCCGCTAATCACTGCTACATTTTATCAATTATTTCATTGAGGTCCTAGCACCACATGGAAAAACTGTGTCGTATTAGTAAAAATTATCTAATACAACTACATGCATCACTTTATGCAGAGAATTCCTGATGAGCATATAAGAAAAGAACTAAGCGATGTAGAGACTCTAACCGAAGAAAGAGTTGAAGGCATTATAAGAAGATTTTTGCACGACTTGAAAGAAAATGCACTTGAAGGCAATGGATGGCCATTGACGGTGGCTGCTTATGGCATGTCCAAGGTCACCCTCAATGCCTACACTAGAATTCTTGCCAAGAAGTTCCCTAACATGTGTATCAACTGTGTTCATCCTGGCTATGTCAAGACAGATATAAACTGGAACACAGGGACATTGAGTGTAGAAGAGGGAGCTAGAGGCCCAGTTATGCTGGCTCTTTTACCTGATGGAGGGCCTACTGGCTGCTATTTTGATCGTACTGAAGTGGCTGAGTTTTGATTCAGCTGTTTTCCAATTGCACCTTGTCCAGATTTAACTTCTGCTACTTGGATTCTGTAAATTTTGGATAAGAGCTACGTTTCTTTTTCTATTAATAAACTTATGAAGACAAAGATGAACTTGTCTCTATATTTGATAAGAATTAGATTGTTTTGGTTTCAGCTTTGGAAAACACGAAATGCATAATATGGTGTTGTTGATGAACTTCCCACTATTCTCTCCAATTTTGAAGTGAACCTTACAGCCTATTTGGCCAGTTTGAATTAAGGGAGAGAAAAGGGAAGTAAAGTAGAGTTAGCTGCAAATTGACTACAAATGTCCGGCCAACTCTATTCTATGCACACTTTGAACTGAAAACTAAAAGCTATGAATAATCAATTGGGAATCAAGTGGATTTTTAATGCTCAGATTGACAGAATTTGAAGAGATTTTTCTGACTCTGCCACTATCAATGGTAATGAACAGAGGATAGAAAAGGAAAAGAAAGAAATCAAAGAAATGAAGAAATGGGCAATATGACAGTTTTTCTGAAACCAATATTACGTTTGGAGAGATGGTTTCAAATTAAGGTATTTGAAAAACAATTACTAATATAAATTATTTGATACAAATTTAACACCACATAATAGTTTGAGCCTCTGGAGATTTTTCTCAAACAAATATTCTTGTGATATTATGAATTTGAAATGACTTCTTAAACCTAACCATTTCAAACACACATTTATTCTTGTGATATTATGTTATATTTATTATTTCAGTCCAATTCGGTCCATTTATTCCACCTCAGTTCTATTTGGTCCAATTCTGTCCACTTTGGTTTCATTCGGTCCACTTAGGTCTTTTTGGTCCAATTCGATCCACTGCTGTTCAATTTGGTTCATTCAGTCCACTTCGGTCCATTTTAAACTAATTAGGTCTTAAATTGATAAAAAAAAGTATTTGGAGAAAAATCTTTCAAACTTCTTCTATATTTTTTTTATTTAATACGAATTTTGAAATTCTAACCATTGAACTCCATATCCTTATTATATCTTCACTCTTTGCAAAATTTCAAGAAAATCAATAACTATGTTATCAATCAAATGTTTAAATTTCAAGTTGTAGTCTAAAATTGAGCTCAAAAATTAAGTTTATTAATCAAATAATAATATCTCATTTGAATGAAATTTGACATGCATGTTAATGACATAAAGAACACAATCCAATAGTTAAATTTTCAAAATTTTCATCCAATTAATATATATACATATATATATGAGGAGTTTGAAGGATTTCTAGAGAGAGACCTTGTCCTTGGAGAGAAACCTTATCCTTCAAAAAATATATCAAACATCTTTTTAACTCAAAGTTAGGTCAAACATTAATTTTGAATTCACTACCAATTCTTCAATAGTTTAGGAGGGATAGTTTCTTCCGGAGGCAGTATCGTTTGCTGAAACATCAAATGAGGTTGGTGTAGTTTGCCCTAGGATATATATCATGGTAATGGGCATTAAACTTGAAGTGTACTCTCTTGCCAAACACCAACAAGGCAGTATGCTGACAATACTAAGTAAAATGCATCTGCACCAAATTTCGGTTGATACATGAACTCGCGCATACAAACATTGTAGGCAAATTGACCTAACTGCAAGTGGCAGCTTTCCAAGGAAATAAATATTTATACCATTTTTCCCAAATATTGCCAACACTTGATTGCAGTGGCAAGTAACATTCGTTTCACCACTGGTCCCAAGTTTCTTCTACATCAGCCACAAAAGATTTATTTTTCAGGAAATAAATCCTGGATATCAAGAATATCAGCAAGAACTCCAGCTGCTGTAGTATCATTACCAGCTCCAGCACCTTGAATAACCAGTGGCTGTTCAGAATAACATCTACTGTATATCTCCAACTGCATTTACATCAAATGAAAATTAGTCTTTACATATTATGACTCAACACACGTAACCAGGGCCATATGTAGCTAAGAGAACTTCAGAATGTAGGCTAAATAAGATGTGAAATAAGTGTCAAAGATTTGACTAGGTATGAGCTATTTCATAGAGACATCCTGGTTGTAGATGCAGTATCTTCTGATGTGCTAAAATGCGTTTTCAGAATTATACTTACCTTCATTAGCTAACCAGCAAAGGATAAAACAGTGAGAAGAAAGAACACAGTACTTACCACATTGTCACTTCCTCTCAGTCTTCCCAATGGAGAATCCTTGGGAAGCTCTTGAATTCCAACTTCACATCTACGAATGAAAAAAAGTAAATATCTAAGGGCAATGGCAAAGCCAAGACTTTGAGTGCGTAATCATTTTAACCACATCAATGTGTGAAAATTTAACAAGGTGAGAAGAGAAAAGAGATGGAAGGAAACAGACCCCATTATCCAAAATTGGATGCTTTTGGGGAGAAGTGGAAGGTTGTGGTTATGTACAACACTTAAAGCATATTGCACAAATTAACTATAACATATTAACACAACCTCAGTGAAACTACTTTCTTTTTCTTTTTTTACTTCTTTTCCTTCCATATTACCAAACAAAAAAAGTGTTTGAAACTTCATTCCTCATCATTACTTCTTTTGTCTGTAACAAAATTTCCAATCACACTGTTAGGCACCAAAAAATTTCCCCCATCATGACACTTTTCACCTTCACTCATAACACCTCCTTAGATCATTATCCTAGGAACTTTAACAAAAGTGACAAGGGTTTCTACAATGATTCCATTAAGATGCATATATTCTACTGCAATATCAAAACCACCTTTGCTTTGTTCCTTAATGAAAACGTTAACATTGTGTGACTTTATGCTTATTATACAACACACCTTCAAATATTTAGTAAAAAGTAATTTAGATAAAATTGTCCACATCTTTCTTAGAGTGAATAGAAAAATTACCTTGATCCCTCGATCACACAGACGTAACGCAGCACATTCCCATTTAAAGAAGCCTTTTTAACCCTCTCTTGGATATCTTTGTCAAGCAATAACAATCCATTGTCCAGGAAGTCTTCAACAGACATTACATTTGATCCCATTACTTCAGGGTACAAGCTCTCAATCTGAAAACATATGTAACCAAATGTATAATTAAAAATAAATAAATTAAAAAACGGCACTAATATACATTAATTGAGCATCATCATAATTATAAAATAATGATATTTCAGTCTGAAACATTGTGATAATACAAAATAGAGCATTAACCTTAATGCTATCCAAGTTAATGCGCCAACCAAGAAGCCGAGCAAGGATCAATCCCTGCATGTGAATATAAAAGAAATAATTAGAGCAAGGGGAATAAATCATGGTTCTGCATTTCAAAAACCACGACATCTATATTCTCATCACAGAGAGATCTGCTATGTAGATGATATCTACATGACTATTACAATCACTTTACAGTTTACATCAGGAATATGATGGGGGTTGTACATAAAAATACTAATTAAATATATGTACAAAATAATTTATAAATCAATGATAACATGTCAAACTAGAACAACCATATTGATTCACATATTACACAAAAGAAACAGGACAGCTTGGAAGGTTTCATATGCTAAAACATTAACAAAATGGATGATCATTACTTTTATTTATATATATATATATGTATATATATACACACACACACATACATACATATATATATATATAAGTATAACTAAAGCTTTTTCATTGAAAAATGACTACTTTCATATTCATAATGAACACAAAGAAGCCTAAAGAATTACAAAGAATAAGAAATCATGTACAGAAGTAGGAACCTGTATTTTTAGTTCGAGGGGGCAAGTGGTGATGGTATTCATTTATGGTATGATTGCTGGTGCAGGGACATGAGTCTTAAAGGATACTTTTCCTTTCATATTCCAATTGACCAGAGATTAAAAATTTTATAAAAAAAAACTACAATGGCAGATTTATTGCATGAACAGAATGGGACTGTTTTTTGGAATGTGGTATTTACAAGATCCTGTCAAGATTCAGGGGGCCAGAGAGGATCGCTTAACATGGCTCCCGACTACAAGCGGAATTTTTGAGGTAAAATCTTAGTATAGAGCTTTGACTCCTAGGGGACATCATTCTTTTCATTGGAAGCGTATATGGAAGGTAAAGGTCCCAAACAAAGGTGGCTCTTTGGAGTGGACAGCCGCTAAGGGGGAATTCTAACCATAACCTCCGTAAGTGAGGATTGTGTGTGGTAGATTGGTGTTTCATGTGTAAGCAGAGTGGTGAGTCTGTTTATCACTTGTTATTCCATTGCCCTTTGAGTATGAAATTTGGTCTATGGTGTTTGGCATGTTGGGGATAGTTTGGGTGATGCCCCAGAGCATTTTGGCCTTGGTGGAGTGTAGGACAGGTTGGTTTGGTCAGCATCAAAAAGCGGATATTTGGGGTGCTCTACCTTAATATTATGTGGCTTATCCGGAGAGAGCATAATAATCACACACTTGAAAGGCATCAAGTGTTTACCCTTGGATCTGAAATTGTTACTTCTTCGCACTCTTTTTGATTGGATGGCTGTTCTGAGTGGCCCGCTGATTTTCAAATTGGCTAGAATTTTTGGATCTATGAACTCCTAGCTGATTTCAATTCACAGCCTCTGTACACTTCCTTTGTATAGTGGATGCACTGTTTCTTTTTCTCTCTGTTCTTAATAAAGTTTCACATTTACTGATCCAAAAAAATAAATATATAACAAAGAAGTATAGCAACTCTTTACAATCAACAATGGAATTATTATTGGTAAAACCCCACACATGACACTAGTCAAATAAGATCTAATAAACAATGATTGCAATGAAGTCACCGAACTTTCTGCATCTTCAAAAGTATGATGATTTTGTTCCCTCCACAAAGTCCGCATCAAGCTGCAAGGAACTAGATTCCAAATATCCAAAAAAAAATGTTTTCCAAACCAATTTCTCCAACCAAACAAGAGATCCATGACTTTTCAGTAACACAATAGAATCCCGCAAGAGATTCATGAATTTTTCTGGTAATATTGTGGACCTAGGGTAATGGAACGAAGGGTTGGGATAACAAAATTGCACTAAAGGGCATAGATGTGGGTACTGAAAGCTCGATTGATTTGGTGTAGGCCACAATAAATGGTTGGACAGCTGCAGAAAGCGGTAAATAGGATGGCCGTTTAGTGGTGGTGGTGGGGCACTATGCATGGTGAAGAGTTTTAAACGGTGTCAATAGAGTTTTTCTTTAAGCTATCTTATCAGAATTTTGTCTTGTTTGTTCTTCTTCAAAAACCATGATTGTCACAATTGAAAGATTATCTCAAAAGGTAAAAGTTTCAAATCAAAATGAATTTACCAAGTCAAAATTGAAACATGCATTATGCACTACCAGTCCAATTCAAGGTCTCTGTAATAGGAAGCATGTTTTTGATACCAATGATGTTGAGCTAGAAGCCTATATAAATAAATAGAAAAAACATAACAATAATATTGGACACAAATAAAATAGACCATGTCCGAACCTTTCTTGCAACATCCATTCCACTGAGGTCATCACGTGGATCTGCAAAGTGGATATCAGGTCAGTGATAATCATAGTGTCAGACACTTCACAATTAATTTCCAAGACCTGACTTCTCATTGCAAGTCAAGAGACAAAGAAGAACAGAAGTCACTTGAAATAACAAGAATCATATAATAATAATAAATAAATAAATAAAAGTGAATTTCACAGGGATACCAGCATCCCTGTTTTTCCTTATAATTAATTCAAGAATTACTACGAAAAAAAAACATTACAAGGAAGAAAGGCAAAGAACACTTAGAAGAAAAAACAACCAATTAAGTAATTAAAACAACTGAAAGCAAAAGTCCCAAGTATAAATAAATAAAAATAAATAAAAACAGCATTGAGTATTTGTTAAAATTCAAATTATTCCAAATAAAAATGTAATACATAACACAATTGAAAGCCAAAAGTCATGCAGGTCCTCACTTCCTCTATCAGATAGCAAACACAAGTTTTATAGACTATGAGTGTTTTTTTATTTTCTTTTTTTGATAACTAAGTGTCATAGTTGCCAAATGCAGTTTATAGGAAAGCAGAAGAATTATATGAACCTGGTTCGGTGTACCCCAGGCTTTTAGCAGCTTTAACAACTTGGCTCAATGGCTTTCCATCTTCCACCTCACTCATAACATACCCCAATGTACCTACAACAAATACAAGAGATAAAAACCATCATTCACATACATGTGATCCCCCAGAATACAAATGCAAGCAATTCTCTATGAGACATTATGTACTGTAACCATAGAACAATGACTTAAGAAAATTTCGTACCACTTAAACTCCCAACAATACGATGGACAGAGTCTCCGGATGAAAGTATACGGTTTAAGGATGCTATGACTGGAAGACCAGCACCAACCTAGCAAGAAAACTGAAATCAATTCAGTGGAAATTGCTTAAGCAAATTTCAGGTATCTTTTTTTTTTCATATACGTAATAAGAATTTTATTGAATGAAATGAACATCATGTTCACGATGATGAACACTCTGAACATGAATTGCAGGTATCTATATAAGCCAAAAATAATAAATCAGAATCCAAGAATGCCAGTTGCTTAGCAGGACCAAAAAGGAGGCCATTAATAATAGATCAAACAGCTGATAGTACAATATTGATCATAAAAATTCCTACTTCACAGCTAGCATGGACATACTTTTCCCATTCATAACATATCTTTCATCTTTATACTTTAGTTTTTTTTTTTTTATTATTGGATTGAAAAAAGGCTCCTCACTGCATCAAGAAAAAGTGACTTACAGTTGACTCATGTCGAATGCGACGTGGATGTGAGACCAGTTTGTCATAATCCTCCTGCAGGGCAGCAAATACAGAGTTCTTTTTAGATACCTCATTTTACTAATTGGTATTTCAAAGAAAAATTTGTCATGCAGGAATGGTGAACAAGGAATAAGATGAATCAAGGACACTTTCACTTTAAATATACATATTAATTAGAATGGACCTTATTGGCAGTTTCTCCCAGTAAATACAATGGCGATCACAAAAATGATAACATAAAAACAAATCCATAATAATGTTCCTTGCATCACATTTAGAAAGATAATTACTTCAATCTACCAAACCTACTAGTCTAAGTTTATTACCATTGTAGAAGTAAGAGGCTTTTTATTAGCCATGACAATGCAACAGCCCATATCAACCACTTGTTTCATTACTCCAATAGTCTCAGAACTAGCAGAGCAATCCACTAGGGCCAAACCTACAATAAATCAAAAATACCAAATTCGAAACCAAGAGCATGAAATCAGGCCCCCCGAAAAACAAACCCAATTTCTAGAATTCAGTGAAACATAAAAGAACACACGTGCATACCACATACCCATTGATTTACCCAGAAGAGCTGCAATGTCTATAAGTTTTGTTGCTGAATCTGAACTGGTTAGTACTTGATATTCAGCTCCTTCAAAGAAAAAAAAAACATACAAATAAAACTGAAAATCCATTTTAATGAGTAAAAGCAAAGACATAGATATATATATAGTAATGGAATTACCAGAAGTAGTAGAGAGTGTGAGGAGAGAAGAACCATTGGACTTGAGTTGACAAAGTTCCAAAAGAAACTTGTCATCAAATTCCATGGAGAGGACATCAGACACAAAAATGGATGACTTGCTATCACATACTCCCACAACTCTCAAGTGAACACCCTGCCAGTTCCAACCAAACATGTCAGCTCAGCCCAGCACATAAAAATTAAGAATTTTGACAATGGAAAAGGAAAAAAAAAAAAAACCCATTTTGAAAAATGGGGTGAAATTTGAGAATGGAGGATGGATGAAAGAGAATGACCAGTTGGGTATGAAGAGATCGGGAGGAGACAATGTGGTGGAGGAGTTGCCGCCCAACGCCGCCGCAACCCATCAGAACCACCGGAATTGTCTTCATTTTTATTTTTTTTGGGGTGTGTACAGCGTTTGTTGCTGGCTGTTTCGAGATTCTAAAGCCAAACAAACGAAACAAGCGTGTCTCAATAGTCAATGATAGCCTCGATTGATAGAATATTACGTTTATAGAAGCATCCATAGCAGTGGAGGTTTTTTAGCTCCACCAAAAGTTAATTTATCTATTTTATTTATTTATTTTATAAAACATGCTGAGCAGTGAATCTATTTTAGCTTTTAACACAATAAAATAATATAAATATCACAATAAAATAATATATTCACTACAATAAAATAATATATTCATTACAATAAACAACCATCACAACTACCCGCAACCGCTACCATCGACTCTTCCACCGCCACCGCTACCGCTGCCGTCGTCGCTGCCGCTGCCACCACAGTCCAAATTATACTTATACATTTTTTTTTTTACTAAAACAATTTCTCAATCATCATGATAACGTAACAATAATATTTTATTTTAACTCCAAATTATATATATACAAAACTCAAACTAAATTATGAAATAGAGGAACTTTATAATAAAACATATAAAATAAAACACATATTATAGCTGGAACAATGTAGTTCATAGATTACTCACATACATAACTCAAACTAAATTACAATAAAACTCATACACTCGCACAAGTTCCTACGACTCGCCATGCAATTACCATAAATGTTCAACAAGGTCCTTTTGGAGTTGAAAATGAATGTCTCGGTCTCTAATGCGTCCATACCTCTCAATACATGACAGAAATTCATCATTTTGTTCATATAACACTTGCATAGGAGGATTATCCACTCCATCAATTTGTTCATAATCCAAGTTTACCACTTCATTATCATTTCGTTCATCTTCAACAATCATGTTATGGAGAATTATACACGCTTTCATGATCTTTTGGAGTGTTTCAAGATGAAAAAAGTGTGCAGGTCCACGGAGAATTGTGAAACATGCTTGAAGCACTCCAAATGCACGCTCAACATCCTTCCTATGCGCCTCTTGTGTTGCTGCAAATAATTTTTGCTTAGGTCCTTGTGGAGATGGGATTGTTTTCACAAATGTTGCCCACTTTGGATATATGTCATTAGCAAGGTAATATCCCATTATGTAGTCATGACCATTGATTGAGTAATGTACTGCATCCTTCAGCAAGTTCATTAAATACATGAGACCGCTCTAACACATTAATATCATTATTTGACCCAAGTAACCCAAAAAATGCATGTCATATCCAAATATCATATGATACTACTGCCTCCAAAATAATAGTAGGCTCACGAATATGACCACAATATTGACCTTTCCATGCAGATGGACAATTTTTCCACTTCCAATGCATGCAATCAATTGAACCTAACATACTTGGAAAACCTTAGCGTTCGCCATGAGCTAACAGTCTAGCAATGTCTTCATTGTTTGGCTTTCTTAAGTATTCCTCAAAGAAAACATCAATTACCGCAGTAACAAATTTTTTCAAACTTTCTAATGCAGTAGTTTCTCCAATCCGCACATATTCATCTAGTAAATCCCCCGATACTCCATACGCAAGCATTCTAAGTGCAGCAGTTATCTTTTGTAATGAAGATAAACCAAGTTTGTTGGCACTATTTCTTTTTTGGACAAAGTAAGAGTCATGAGCTTCTACCTTAGATTGAATACGGAGAAAAAGAGAACGCTTCATCCGAAATCTCCTACGAAATAAAGCGGGTGGATATACTGGCGTGGGAGCAAAGTAATCAAGAAAATGTCTCTCATGGCCTGCCAAATGATTACGTCGAATAGAGCGACGACGTTTAGGTTCTGATGTTTCCATAACAAGTTCTTCGATTATCTCATCCTCATCTGAGTCATCAAGAAGCAACTTGTACAACAAAGAGCGATTCATGGATGCAACCTTCAAGACAATTGAAAAACAATTATTACTATAGATGCAAAATTAAAAAGTCAAGTGACATATTGAATATAACAAATTTACGCATAAGCCACAACAAATTAAATATAACCAAAAACTATAAAATACTTTAAATTTTACTTGTTCTAATTTCTATCAAAGCATCAGCAGCAACAACAACAACTCAGCAAAACAACAACAACTTGCTCTCATTTCTATCAAAGCAAAACAAGATAAACAATAAATTTAAAGATTTACTACCAAAATATTATAAATTTTAAGGCACTACAAAATACTACCAAAATACCATAAATTTAAAAGTTTACTACCAAAATACTTAAAGGCCTACAACCAAAATACTTAAAGGCTTACATAAGCCACTACAAAATACATAAAGGCCTAAGCTACATCCAAAATACAATCAAACCCATTAATTACGTGAACTTCGTTTTGCCATGATTTCCTCTTGGAGTTGTTCATAAAAAGCTTTTTGTGCTCCGGTCAAGCCACTTGTATCTTTCAGCATGATTCTCTCCTCCTCTAACATATATTGCATCTCAAATTTTTTCTTCTCAATCATGACTTTTTCCTTCTCAATCTTAAGTTTTTCTTCACTTCTTTCTTTCTCAATTGTAAGTTTTTCCCTCTCAATAAACATTTTTTCCTCTTCCAATCGAGTTGCATCCTCAATAAATTTCATTTTCTTAATCAAATATTCCCCTACATCTTTTTCGGTGGCTTTGTTCCTTCGGTTGGCTTTTTCGGCCTTCTTACCAATTGGCCTCTCAAGATTGCAACCGTCACCAAGTCCGGACCCACAATCCCCTTCGCCCCCTTCGCCAATAGATGTTGACTTGGAGTTGGAGGCACGGATGCTCTTGATCTTCCATTAAGATTGGCAAACTTTGGTTGGTCCTTTAACATGAGCCAACAATGCTCAAGAAGAAAGGGTTTTTGGTGTATCTCCAAAAACAAAGCCTTCGCATTGATAATTTAAAAAAAAAAAAAAAATATATATATATATATATATATATATATATATAACATGATTAGAATCTTCAAACTATTGATAAATGTGTATATTAACACTAATGCAATATAATTTATACCTGATCTGTTCGGTTATACCACTTTTATGAAGTGCGTTAACTTTAGCCATGCACCTTGCAAACTATTTGTCCTTTCACTGATCAATCCCCAACGACTTAACAAGGAGGTAATAGTACGTGTGTTACCGGATTTATTGTACTGCGTAAATTATTCCCAAACTTTTTGACGAAATGTAGCTTGTGTTTGTTCATTACTGCTTACGGGATCAACACTAGTATTAAGTCATGCTGACACTAAGAGTTGATCTTCCTCTACACTAAAGTTAGCGCCTCGTTTTCCTTTTGTAGAAGAGGCATTCTCAACTTCAGGTGGAGAATCAGAAACTGACACAAGAGTATTTTGAGATGTTCCTAAAATTTGTGAGTCAATTTCTATATTCCCATTCATGATACCCGTGCAATATGGTAGGTCCCTACATGACTCCACGTCTCTACGTGACTACATAAAATTAGAAAAAAAAAAAATTGTAAAGTTCCTTGGACACAAAAATTTTCCAATCGAATAATTATATCAAAACTTAAAATACTTAGAATCATAACAATAGAACATGATTATGCATAAATACTTAATTTGATAGTAGCTTAATCCCACTAATAAAGAAAACCACACCACAAATTCCTGCAAATAGAAAAATCCCACAACATTCCAATACAAATATATTTTGTCTATTCATAGATGCTCTGAATCAAAAGCCCAAAAAAAAAAAAAATTGGCTAAAATTCCCTGCACACAGACAATTCCCAATCTAAACTTAAATTCTTTATTTGAAAAAAAAATTGGCTAAAGTTCCTTGCACACAGACAATTCCCAATCTAAACTTTATATCAAAACTTAAATTCTTTTTTAGTACTAGTTGATGGACAGAGATGAAATCAGTCAACCAACATTTCTCTATATAAACGTGTATTCTAGAAACTGTGTAGGATGTGGTTCTTTTTACAAACTTCATTTTGGTTCTTTTTTTAGTAATATCATGGTTATGAAATCCATATGAAATCCATAAATTCCTGCAAACAAAAAAATTTCAATCCATTTCATCACAAATACATTCAGTCCAATACATTCTGTACACACAGAAAATTCCATACACACATAAAATTACCCTACACACAGAAAATTCCCAATACATTCTGTCCAATACAAATACGTTCTGCCAATTCACAAATGTTCAACTGACCTGAATCTGTACACACAGAAAATTCCATACACACAGAAAATTACCCTGCACACAGAAAATTCCCAATACATTCTGTCCCATACAAATTCGTTTTGCCAATTCACAAATGTTCAACTGACCTGAAGTGAAACAGAGGGCTGATCGGCGGTGACCTGAGAGGGCTGATCGGCGGTGACCTGAGAGGGCTGATCGGCGTGGGTCTGAGGCCGAGAGGGTTGATCGGCGTGGGTCTCAATTGATCGGTGGTGGAACGGTGACGTTGAAGACGGTAAGGGCCGGCGGCGGCGAGCTTGAGAGAGTTGAGAGCTTTGACGGCGTGGGCTGAGGTTGATCGGCGGTAAGCTTGAGAAAGTTGAGACGGCGTCGGCGTGGGTCGGCGGTAAGCTTCAGAGAGCGACTGTGAAGAGAAAGTGAAGGAGAGAGTGAAATGGAGAGACTTCCGGAGTGACTGAAGAGAGAAGACGGCGTCGGCGACGGTGGCGGTGAGCTTCAGAGAGGGCGGTGAGCTTCAGAGAGGGCTGTGAAGAGAAAGACGGCGTCGGCGACGGTGGCGGTGAGCTTCAGAGAATGAGAGACTGAAATGGAGAGGCTTTCCGGAGTGTATGAAGAGAAGAGGGATAACGTGAAATGAAAGCCAGGGAGCAGGGGAGTCGGATAATGTTTTTTAATCGAACCTGAATAAAATACTTTTTTTTTTATAACTTTCAGCTACAGTGCTCATGTATTGATACATGAGCACTGTAGCGCAAAGCTAAAAAATTTTAGCTTTGCCTCCACTGCTGCATATGGGTTTTTGTGGTTTGAGTGGAGCTAAAATATCAATATAGCTATTTAGCTCCACTGCTGTGAATGCTCTTAGTATATATTCAATGAATCGGGTAATATTACCGTACTATTGTCATTGGTCCCTACATAATCCGTGTTTTTTTTTTTTTTTTTTTTTTGGGTTTGAGAATCAGGGTTGTTTTATAAAAATATTAAGAAATCAAAGGTTTTAATTTCACTCTATTAAAAAAAAAAATTGAATCTTTAGAGGGAATATTATAATGTAACGGTAGATACTATAAAGAAATTGATAGATTTAGCACCAAAAGAAAAAGAGAAATTGATAGAATTTATACTCAATTAAAAATATATTTGTTAAAATAATTTCATTTTTTTATATATTACACATTATAGAATCATATATATATATATATATATATATGCAATGACTATAAATGAATTTGTTAAGGACATATTTTATGTAATAAGCTAATCCTTTAACAAAATGCACTTTTTTTGTAATTGAGTAAATCTCAGATAAGTTTAGTACTTCAAGAAACATGTTGTTCAAGCCAAGTATTAAAGCCATGAAGATTGGACCAAGAAACAAGTGAAGAAAAGTTGTTCACTAAATCTTAACAAATACCTCGATAGAAACAGCATCTATCGAGACTTAAGAACGAAACTTGACGGAAACTAAATCTGTCGAGATCTACAAAATCAAAATTTTCAGATCTAATTTTCGGCTCATGCTGACATGTATGTGTAGGATTTATTTTCTCACAATCCTAGACATATATAAGGTTTATTTTAAAGGTCGTTATATATAGAGAACACATACAGAAAGTGACCAAGTGTCTTATTCTCTCTGCAAAAATTACTACGTCTTTTACGCCTTAGGGTTTTGTAACCAAGTACTTTTTAATCTTCATTGCTAATGAAGTGAAGAATTTTGCAGCCAACAACATCTTCAAGTTACTGGAATTAGTCACATACTGGGATCAGTGCAAAATTGTAGCGTTCATATATTGAAGAGTTCAGAGGTTCTGAAGCAGTAGAAGGTTTCTGCTGTAAGTTCATCTATAGGGATTGTAGAATCTAGGGACAAAGATTTTGTACTAGATCTGAAACTTCTCCTTACTATAGTGAATTGCTTTTCGGGAATGTTTCCCTCTAAGTTTTTTATTGTGAAACTAGTTTATTTCATTAGTTTTCTTGAGTCATCATATCTTATCTTATTTACTATTCCAATGTGCATAATATTGATGTTTATTTGTTTTAACAAGTTTTATTCATAATAAATCTAATTAACAATTTGGGTTTAAAACTTGTTGATTCTATCAATCGATGTCTAAATTTCTCAACAAAGCAGGTTCACTCTAATTGGATTAACTTCCTGAGTGTGATCCTTGACTCCCGTTGTCATGAATCGTGGACAATCTCTTTTGATTCCTCCTTTATTTGATGGCACTAATTATGAGTACTGTCAAAGTTGGTTGGATGAAGCCAAAGGAAGCACCGGTGGTTTGGGATGAAGCAATAATCAAAGCGGGAAATTTCAATAGTAGGGCCTTAAATGTTTTGTTTAGTGGAGTGACCAATGAGAAATTCAAGAAAATATCATCTACAGAAGTTGCCAAGAAAGTTTGGAACATTCATAAGACCACCTATAAAGGTACCAAGGCAGTAAAGACTGTGAAGTTTTAAAAACTCCTAGTAGTTTTGAAGAAATAAAGATGGAGAAGGATGAGACCTTTGATAAGTTTTATGCTAAACTCAAGGATATTGTGAATTCTGCCTTCAACCTTAGAGAATCTATACCAAAGTCCAAAATTGTTAAGAAAATCCTTAGGTCATTACTAGAAAGATTCCATACTAAGATCATTACCATTGAAAAAGTGAAGGACATTGATTAAATTCCTTTGACTAAGCTTGTAGGGAACCTTCAAACCTATGAGATGGGATTAGGTTTAATGGGAAAAGGTGAAAAGAGTAGAAACTTGACTTTTAAGAATATAGAGGAAGAGATTGATGACTTTGAAGATGAAGATGATGATGAGGTTGAGGATCTAACATTCATAGCTAATGAGATTATCAAGCTTCTTCAATATAGGAAAAAGGATAAGGACAAACCTACTGGGAAATCTAACTCCTCTAGGAATGGTAAGAGTGAGAAACCCCTTATCCAGTGCCATGAGTGTAAATATTTTAGTCATATGAGGTTAGAGTATCCAAACTATCTTATGAAGGAAAAAACTATGAAGTCAAAAGATAAAGGGTTGGTTGCTACCTTGAGTGCGACTAAGAATGACTCTTCTGATGAGTATGTGGATGAATGTGGTCACTTTATGGCTTTTGCTACCACAATCGATAAGGTGATTGTGGAGAGTGTTAGTGAGAGTAAGGATTCTCCTAATGATGAAGTACTCAAGAAGTTGAATCTTTAAGAAGCCTATGATAAGCTATGCACTAAGTTTATAAAATCTAAAAATGAATTACATCTTTGTAGAAAAGAGTTTAATGAGTTAAAAACTGAAAAAGTTGAAATATTAGTCAAATTAGATGAAACTATAAGGTTGGTTGAGACTCTTGTTGTGGAGAACACCTCATTAGATGAAAAGGTCAAGAATTTTGAGGTAGAACTTAGTCAAGTTAGAACTTAAATAAAAAGGATGCCTAGTGCAAAGCTTGATGAGGTCTTGAGTGCTCAAAACTCTAGTTTTGATAAGGTTGGCTTAGGATATGTTGACTCCTTCGGTCCCTCCTCTTCCACAGTTTCTAAATCAAAGACTGTCTTTATGCCCTAATTTAAGAAATGTGATAAAGGTATGAAATCCAAAACTAATGTTGAGGACAAATTTTTCACGTCACATGGCTTTATTTCATTGGCAACCGACATCACGTTAACATTATCATGAATTTTGGGAAAATATCTTTTAAAACCCAAAAGAACCTATATTTACATAAAAAGGTGTCAAAGCCCATGGTTCAAGCTCATAGCACATCATCTCATTTTCAGCTCATGAGTCTCGTCGAAGGAATTCTAGGAGTCGTGGTTTGGAAGGCCGAGAAGTATATTCAGTAAAGTTTCAATGGTTCAAAGTTGATAAAGGAAAACATGTTGCTTGGCATGTTTTCACAATTCTCTAAACTCTTACTAGTCAGTATGTAATAGGTAGTATCTGGTAAGCCTCTCATATCACATAACACTTAAAATGATAAAACTCATCATGCTCTTTATATAAAAAATTAATGTTCATCATATAATAAAAATGCAATCATATTATTTCATATAAATTATATTTTTATTTTTATTTAAATCAATCTCAAACACATGGCTAAATCTATATTAATATCTCATATCTAGCATTAAATGCTCTCTTTGCTGTCCAAGTTTGGTCAAAACACAAAGAGACCATAATTACATCTCTAAAATTTCATCAAATATCAATCAACTAGTCTATTACTTAACAAAATTATATATGGACTAAACATATAATTTTTCAAAAAATGAAACTTAGCCAAAAATACCAACAATAGTTCTAGCAAAAACTGTCTTAACTTTAGTAGAAGCTGCAGTAGCTCTAGTAAAAACAACAACAGCTCCAACAGAAGCTACAGTAGCTCCAGCAGCGGCTTAGGCAGCTAACACATGTCCAAAAGTAACATTATCAACCCATTAATGACCAATTTCAGCAGCTTGCTACCATACCCAAAGAAGCAGGGGTTTTGTAAAAGAAATTATATCATTTTAAGCTAAGATTCTTAGCTTCCAACTGTAGTACTAGAAATAGGAAGATCCCATAAAGGTTATCTTATCATTTTTAGCAAAACCCATGAATTTAATACAAAATATTTTTCTCCAGCAGAAGATCTTACACAGCTGACATCCTCCAGTTGTGTTAGGACAGCTACTGTTGTAGACTTGACAGCAGCAATAGCAGCCACTGTTGTACTGCTACTGCAGCAGCCTTAAAGTCTCAAACTTTCTTCTTTTGGCTAAAAAACAAAAACCTACTAATGAAACCACTTACTTTGTCAAAGACTTTTCCTTATTTGCTAAATTTCCCTTCAACTAATTCTAATCTAGTTGCATACTTGGCTCTATATAAAGAGAACCAAGCCACACACTAAGACAAACATTCATCCCTTTCTCACCTCCCTATTCTGAAACATCATTCATTTTGCTGCCCATATTTCTAAACACTTCCATACTTCTCCATCTCTCTTACAAAAATATCTTTTCTTAGATAACACCATTACAACACACCTATTACACCGCACCATTATCCATTACTCATCTTTCTCACACTCTATTATTCTAAAATGTCATCATTTTGCTGCCTATAAACACATCTCCATCTCTTTCTCTATTTCTCTTACAATACCTCTCTTCTTAGAAAGCAACATAACCAATGTCATAATACCAAAAAAAAAAAAAAACAACTCCAGTAGCAACTATAAGCTCATGTATTTACTATATTTAACATTCATATTATCTATCTTATACTCTCATATATTTTACAAATACGTTCTTCACAAACTATCCATACACACTTCTCACATATATTTTTAATCTATCTTACAAACATCATATCTCACAAAACATATATATTTCTTACCATCTCCACACATCTTAAAAGATATCAAATACTCTTCCAAAAATATATTACGAAAACCCTTTTGCATGGAAGGCATATGAACATTAAAGACTAAAAGTCATTCTCTTAGAAGGCACAATGATTTCGTATTAAAGTTATTCTCAAGAAAGATATAAATTTTTAGTACTAAAAGTCCTTCTTATAGAAGGCAATAACATTTATATTTGACTAAAAACTAAAAGAGTATTATATGGGGAAAATCATTTAAGTGCATAATAAAGAGGATAAACTTAACCAACCTATGCACACGGCTGGACATGTTCTCTCTCCCTCCAGTTGCATCAATTTTTCCCCTTCAATCATGAAGTAACCATGAAAGGACTCATAATATCATATTGTACCGCTGGACTCATTTTATTATGTTGATGAGATGTTATAAGTCCACTGCTGCTATACGGCTGAAGTTACAAAGTGTAAAAATAAGTCATTACATTTTTATCTCCAAAATTATACTATTGAGTATATTTTAATTTATTATCATTGTATTGTTATACTTGATGATGCAAAGAAGATCAGTAGGCTGGATGCTTCGGACTTGAAAGGACTACTGGTTCTCTCTGCGGCCTGAAGAAAGAAAGAAAAGCGAATCAAAGGTGACTGGGGCTACCGGCCGAAAACCCTCCGATGGCAAAGTTAGTTTTTCTCTCTATATTATCGGAGTTCCAACTTTTTTGGAGTGAAAAATGAACATACCTTTGCCTTGTCTGAATCAGCCTTTATATAGTGTTCTCATAGACGGTTATCAAAATTGGAACCTCTCCTGGATTCAAGGAGACGCAAAAATTAAACGTAACTTGCATAACCGTTTAGGAGTTATGCTTCTATTTCACAACGGATACCTGGCGGTTATGCGTGGGATAAGGGATTATCACGTCATATTCGGAAATTTTCCTAAGTATGATACCCTCGTCCTGGAATTCCTTAGTTAAGTGTACTTTGGTACACGCGTAGGGGCTGTCTCGTCTAACAGACAAATTCCTTCAAGACGAGGTTGTCAGCACTCTGGACGAGTGCATCATTCTCTGGTGGTGCTTAACTCGTCCAGGGCTCTTCTTCCTTGGACGAGGTAATTGTAGGTAAGTTTATGAGGGTGTTTACAATAGTAGCCGAGTTATAGACGACCTGTATGGACGACTTGGAGATAGGCAAAATCAGTACCCTATCAGTTGCCCCCTATTCAAGGGTCGTCAAAGCTCTTTGGTTTTTGGACTCACTTCAACATATTTTTCCACGTGTCTCAAGGTAGAGGATAAGGCTCCAACGGCCCCATATTATGCCACGTGTCATTACTTACTTGGGTTAACCGCTGTGTCGATTTGAGTTTTTGAGGAGGTTGTCACGTGGTTCTTTCTGATTGAACATTTCGTTTCGGGTTTTACTTTTCAACGCCTATAATTAGTGGATTTCCTCCCATACCCTCTCCATTTTTCAAATTCCCTCGTTTGACATCTCTCGTCCATCGCCTCGTCTAGGAGTATTCCAGCGTCCCTAGTTTCCTTCTTCTAGAGCCGGGTATTTTCTCTACGCTCGTCTTTAGGCTTCCCTTACATTTCCAAAATGTCCGGAAGTTTTTCTTCGTCTAGCAATAATGTTGATAGGGAGATAGATGAATATCGCAACACAACTAGCTATAGTGGTTCTAGTAGTGACAGCAGTAGGAGCAGTGGTAATACCACATACGAGTATGTTTCTGGGGTTCCTGGGGTTCCCTTAGAAGTTTTCCAGGAAGAATTTAGGACGAGGGTAGCATCTGGGTCTAGGGCTGGTCCCTCTAGCGCGCCCTTGTCCACTCAAAGGGACGAGGTTAAGATTGTATACAGCTGCGCTGTAGGGGTTCCAGCCAAGACAAAGGAGAGAAAATTAGCGTCCCTTAGAAGCTGGTACCAAATGCCACACGAGCTAAATCCTAGATTGGCCGTCCGTGATGAGTGGTGTTGCCAACCTTACTTTGGCATTGGGGTTTATGAAGCCTATCTTCTAAGGGGTCTTAGGCTGCCTCTCAATGCTTTTGCCAGGGAGTTACTTACTAGGTTAGGTTTAGGTTTGTGTCAGCTAAATCCTAATGCATGGAGACTAGTCGTTTCTATGCAAGTTTTGTGGAGAGAGGTTTTTGAAGGGGATTGTCCTCTTACCGTGGATGAATTCCTTTTTTGCTATAAACCCTCTGAAATTAGTCAATCTCATGGCTTCTATCAGTTTACGGCCAGGAGAAAAGATTGTAGGATTATTAAATCTTTGGTTACTTCAAATAGGAGTTGGAAGACGGAGTCATTCTTCGTCTCCGATTTTTGGGCAGGACGCCCTATTGAGTTGAGCAGGGATTCGTTTCCCCCCTATACAGGAGACATAGGGAACCTTCGTCCTGAAGATATACTTACCACTACCGTAACATTACCTTTATTACATATCTTTCTATGTTAAACTCCTCGTCTTTATTGCAGGTGTTAGAAGGCCATCGTTGAACAAGTTCTATTTGGGACGCGTTCAGAAGGCTCGTCTTCACCCAGAGAGGGACTTCCATTCTTTGGTCACCCTGCAGCGTCTTGCAACTTGGGGACTTAGCCCAGAGCCCTCTCCAGAAGTCATAGCCCACGAGATTACAGTTCGTCGACGTAAGTTCTCGTCTTGCATTTCCCCTCTTTTTCTTATCACGTCGTTTTAGACACATTTGTTGACTTATTTACCTATATTTATTATTATTATTATTTATTTTAGGGATGGCTACCATGAAGGAAAACAAAGGCAAGGGAGTCGCGGACGAGCGTGCTAAGCAAGACTCCGAGACTAGGGCTCGTCCTACTGCTAGCGACAAGAGGAGCCTGTTAAAGGCCATCAATCTTGAAAACCTTCCCAGCCGGAGAGCCAAGCACAGGAGGTCGTCCAAGCCTGGGGTCGTCTCTCCCGCTGTCCTTGTTCCTCCTCCTCAATCACCGTCCATCCAGATCCTCGATGTGGAGTCGTCTGAGCCTATTCACCCTCCAGCGTCTAAAACCAGTGTTCCTACCTCGTCCCAGCCTCCCGTTGACGTTGTGCCTAACCTTCTTGAGAGTGAGGGCTTGGCATGGGAGAGGTTTCAACAAGCAGTGTCTGACGAGGATGTGGCTGCATGCTATAACATGTCCTTGAAAGATTTTGAACACTCAGGTGTCCACGATCTTTTCAAGGCAATTAGTATGAATTTATTCTCGTCACTAGTTTTGTTTTTATGCTTGTTTACTTTGCTTAATACGAAAATTCTTATTTGCTTGTGCAGGCCATATCCAAGTTTATAGCTGCGTTTAGGTAGGCTATTGAGCTGGACAAGACGAGGCTGCTATTGGAGAGGAGGATCTAGGAGGTCAAAGACAATTGCAAGGCCTGGGCTGAGACGGCTGCTAAGGCTAAGGACGAGGCCAAGGGTTTGCTCAACCTCGTCGAGGAGTTAAAAGCTGACATAATGGAAAAAGACTCTCGTCTTGACCACTTTCAGAGGAAGTCTGACGAGCTAAGCAACTCCCTTGTGAGGGTTAAGGACGAAGCTGTGGAGGAATTCAAGGCTTCGAAGCAATTAACTGACCTTCTGGACGCCAACTATGCGGCTGGATTTGAAGACTTTCGCATGGAGGCGAAAGAAAAGTTTCCAGAAGTTGATTTCAGCCCTATCGTCCTTCAACTAGGAGGTGCTGCCAATTCTTTTCTTCAGACTAGCTCTGAAGGTGTCAATGTTGAAGACGATGCCTCGACAAAGCCTGCTCAAGATGACCCTGATGCCTGATGCCTTTGTTATTTGAAGATTTTATCACTCTTTGTTTAAGTGTTTTCTTCTCATCTTTATTTATTTTATTTTTAAAAAAAAAATGTATAAGATTACACTTATCTCGTCTGGAATACTTTTGACGAGTTTATAAACAATTGCCTTTCAAGGCTTATTTCTTAAGGGTTTTTGGACGGTGGTCGTCCACCCTTTAATGTCTAATGAATGTTTATCTTTGCTTATCATTATTGTTGTTCCATGGACGAGTTTATGCATTTTTATTTTTTATTCATTGCCTTTTAAGCAATGTTCCCTAGTGTTGGGTGATCGTTTACACGATTCCCTTATGGACGACTCACTTATGACAATGATGATCATTTTGCCTGCCCTTTAGGCGATTATTACTCGTATTTTCGCGAGTTCACAACGTCTTGACCATATGCTCGTTGTTGGAATGCCATGCGTTAATGCCTACTTTCTTTCTTAGACAAGTGGGCCCTGGCTTTGTTTTGTTCATTTAAAGAAAATCTTGGACGAGTATTCCTTAGCATTTTTCTCTTTGCTTTATCCTCTCTTTTTTTAAGGAAAGCTTGGACGAGTATGCCTTAGTATTTTTCTTTTTGCTTTATCCTCATTTAAAGGAAATCTTGGACGAGTTTTCCTTCGTCCAAAGATTTTACGTGTCTTAGGCTTTTGCCTCGTTCGTGTGTATTATTATGGAAACTGGAATTCAAATACAGGAAATTCAAACCATATTATTACATGAACATTGTTCACAAACGCGGCACATGCTTATGAGCTAGTGCCTTATTAAGTACATAGCCTCGTCTTTCATAAACTGGTCTGTAAGTAGTGCAAAAATTTAAGAACTAGTGCACTTTTATTCATAACACACCATAATAGTAGTAAAGGCAAAAGTAAATATAAGCAAACACGCAAATCATAACCGTAATCTTGCCACTGACTTCCCTCGTCCCTGCTCATCACTGATAGTACCTTCTCAGATGTTCCACGTTCCAGGGATGCTCTAACTTCTGCCCGTCCAAGGCTTCCAGGTAGTAGGACCCCTGCCTCTTGCAGTTGATTACCCTGTAGTGTCCTTCCCAATTGGGTCCCAGTTTTTCATGAGCTGGGTTCCTGGTCGCCAAGGAGACCCTTTTGAGGACAAGGTCCCCCACACCGAACCATCTGGGTTTTACCATGGCATCATGCTGTCTGGCCATTAGATTTTTGTACCTTGCTGTCCTTTGCTCCGCATCCATTCTTACCTCGTCAATAAGATCGAGGTCAAGGTGAAGTTGTTCCCCGTTGTCTTTCTCCTGGTACTCCATCACTCAGTGACTTGCCATATGGACCTCCACTGGTATGACAGCTTCACTCCCATAGGCTAGTTTAAAAGGGGTCTCTCCTGTCAAAGTTCGTGCAGTCGTCCTATAGGCCCAAAGAACACCTGGTAGCTCGTCTAGCCATATCCCTTTTGCCCCCTCGAGCCGAGTCTTGATGATTTTCAGCAGGGATCGGTTTGCTACTTTTGCTTGTCCATTTGCATGTGGATGGGAGGGTGAAGAATAGTGATTCTTGATCCCAAAATGATTGCAAAAGTCTCTGAAGGGTGCGTTGTCAAATTGACGTCCGTTGTCAGATACTAATACCCTGGGTACTCCGAACCTACATAGGATATTCTTCCATACAAAATTTTTCACATTCTGCTGAGTGATTGTTGCAAAAGGCTTGGCTTCTATCGGCTTGGCTTCTACCTACTTGGTAAAGTAATCTATTCCTACCACCAAAAACTTCATCTATCGGATTCCCATAGGGAAAGGGCCTAGGATATCCAGTCCCCATTGTGCGAAGGGCCATAGGGCCATCATTGGGGTCTAGTATTCTAACGGCTGTCTGGGCACATTGCTATAACACTAGCATTGGTCACATACCTTGACATAAGCTTTAGCATTTGCCTACATTGTAGGCCAATAGTAGCCGGCACAGACGATTTTATGAACTAGCAACCTTGCTCCTGAACGATTTCCACACGATCCTTCATGAACTTCCCTTAGAACATAGTTTGACTCGTCAGGAGCCAAGCATCTTAAGTAGGGTTGGGAAAAACCTCGCTTGTACAACACCTCATTTATGAGGACATACTTAGATGACCTAACCCTTAACTTTCTCGCTTCATCCTTGTCTTCTGGAAGCCTTCCATCTTTGAGGTAAGTCATTATCGGACTCATCCAATTCTCTCCTCCTTCTATCTGATGTATGTCAGGGATGTCTATGCTTGGCATATATTGGATGTCGTCGAACTCATCTATGACCCCTGCCGAGGCGGCTTTTGCCAAGGCGTCTGCTTCCACATTCTCCTCCCTGGGAAGTTGAATAAAACTTATGGCTGAAAATTTTCGTGCAAGGCGTTTCACTTTGTTGAGGTATTTCTTCATTCAATCTTCCTTAACATCACACATCCCATTCACTTGGTTAATGACCAGTTGAGAGTCTCCTCTGATTGTTAACAACTCCGCCCCTAAGGACTTGGCTAATTCCAATCCCTTGAGTAGAGCCTCGTACTCAGCCTCGTTGTTGGTAGTTGGATACTGCAGACAGGCCGCATACTCCAGCCTGTCACCCTTAGGGGACTTCAGTACAATTCCAATCCCTCCTGCATACAATGTGGACGATCCGTCTACATTAACCTCCCACATTTCATTTCCTTCGCCCTTACTCAGGTCGTCCTGGCTGGGGGTGAATTCTACGATGAAATCTACCAACGCCTGTGCCTTTATCTTACTCCTTGGGAGGTATCTGACATCAAATTCGCTGAGCTCAACGGCCCACTGTACTAGCCGTCCAGCAGCTTCCAACTTGCTCATCGCCTTTTTTATGGGATGGTCTGTTAGGACATTAATGACGTGTGCCTGAAAATAATGTCTCAGCTTCCTAGAAGCCGTGATTAATGCAAAAGCTAGTTTCTCCATCATCAGGTATCATCCTTCTGCCCCTCTCATTGCGTGGCTTGTGTAATAGACCAGTTTCTGGACTCTCCCCTCTTCTCTGACTAACGCTGAGCTTACTGCGTGTGGGGACACTGCCAAGTACAAGTACAACTCTTCCCCAGGTACAGACGGACTCAACAGTGGTGCCGTCATGAGATACGTCTTCAAGTCTTGGAAGGCCTGTTAACACTCGTCTGTCCATTCAAAAGCCTTCCTAAGGACTTTAAAGAATGGTAAACATTTGTCAGTAGCTTTCGATACAAACCTGTTGAGGGCGGCGACTCATCCAGTAAGAGACTGGACTTCCTTGATATTTTTCGATGGCTCCATGTTCAGTATTGCTTGGATTTTATCCGAATTCGCCTCAATTCCCCTGTGCGACACCATAAACCCCAAGAATTTCCCCGATGAAACCCCGAAAGCACACTTGCTCAGATTTAATTTCATGTTGTACCGTCTCAACGTATCAAAAGTCTCTTGAAGGTTGTCCAGATGTTTATCCTCGTCATGGCTCTTCACCAGCATGTCGTCCACATAAACCTCCACATTTCGCTCGATTTGAGGTCAGAACATATGGTTAACCAGCCTTTGGTAGGTCGCCCCCGTTTTCTTCAAACCGAAGGGCATTACCTTGTAGCAATACAACCCTTGGCTTGTGATGAATGAGGTCTTCTCCTGATCCGCTTCATTCATCTGAATCTGGTTATAACCTGAGAAAGTGCCATGAAGCTAAGTATCCTGTGACCTGCCGTCGAGTCCACTAACTAGTCAATGCGTGGCAATAGGTACCTATCCTTGGGGCAAGCTTTGTTTAGATTAGTGAAGTCCACGCACATTCACCACTTGCCATTAGCTTTCTTGACCATGACCACGTTCGCCAACCAATCTGGGTAATGAACTTCTCGGATGAACTTCGCGGCGACCAACTTCTGCACCTCTTCCTTAATGGCATTGTCTCGTTCGGGAGCAAAACTCTTTTCTTCTGACGCACTAGTTTCGAATAGGGACACACGCTCAGGCTATGGGTAGTGACACTCGGATCAATGCCAGGCATGTCCTCATGACTCCATGCAAAGACATCGAGGTTTTTATTCAGAAACCAGACCAAAGCGCGCTTTGCCCCCTCTTCCATGCTCGCCCCAACTCTAGTATACTTCTCAGGTTGGTTATCATCCAAAAGGATGTCCTCTAGTGCTCAGTGGGTTCCACCGCGATTCTTCGTCCATCTATACTCATTGCCTGCATGTGCTCGTCCATTGCCAGCATAGCCAAATAGCATTCTCTGGCAGCCAACTGATCCCCTTATACGTGGCCTACCCCGTGCTCAGTTGGAAATTTGATGGACAGGAGGTAAGTAGAGGTTACCGCCTTCCAACTATTCAAAGTTGGTCTCCCAATAATTGCATTATATGACGACACACAATCAACAACAAGAAAATTTACCTCCTTTGGTTATCTGCAGTGGATATGTTCCAACGACCACCTGTAATGTAATGGTACCCACCGGTTGCACCTTCATTCCTCCTAATCCCACCAAAGGCGAGTTCACTGGTCGAAGCTGATCTCGTCCTAGCCTCATTTGTTGGAATGCAGGGTAGTAGAGGATGTCTGTAGAGCTGCCATTGTCTATCAACACCCTTCTGGTCATGTAGTCAGAGATGAGTAGAGTGATGACTATCGCGTCATCATGTGGGTCATGAAGTCGTCCTGCTTCCTCGTCCGTGAACGTAACGGCATGCTGGTCTTCTTCCCCGGTCCTAGGTCCTCCGGACAATTGGATGTTCTGAACCACCTTCAGATATGTCTTTCTTGACTTGGATGACTGCGCCATCAAGTTTCCTCCTATAATCACCCTTATTTCTCCTAGTGGGGGTCGTGATGATTCTTCCACCTTGGCTTTCATTTTCTCATCTCTTTGGTCTCGTCCAAGGAAATTCCTCAGTTTTCCTTGTCTAATGAGATTTTCTATCTGCTGCTTCAAGTCAAAACACTCGTCCGTGTCATGCACGTGGTCTCTGTGAAAGCAACAGTACTTGCTCCTGTTATGCTTGTTGAGGTCTCCCTTCATTTTATCTGGCCACTTCAAGGACGGATCGTCCTTGATCTGCATAAGAACCTGCTCTAGTGGCATAGTCAGGGGGTGTATTGTTGATTCCTCGCGGAGGAACTCGCCTTCTTACTATCCTTATCTTTCCTCTCGTCTACCCGAACTTTCTTTGGACGAGGTCCCTGATCCGGATAGCAATGGTGACCCACTTCCGAGCATTCTGCCCTTTTTCTTTTCTTGGCTATGATAGCGTCTTCAGCATTTATAAAATTCTGGGCCGAATGGACAAGCTCGGCCATAGTCTGTGGTTCCTGCTTGTAGAGCTTATGAATGAACAAGTCAGAATTGAGCCCATTGTGGAAAGCGGCCAGCAATAACTTGTCATCCATCTCATCCACCGTCAAGGCTTCTCTGTTAAACCGGGTGATAAAGGATCGCAAACTCTCATTTTCCCCTTGCTCTATAGTCAACAGGCTAGAGGAGGAACGTTTGTGACGCTATCCTCCAATGAAGTTGTTGACAAACAGCTTACTCAGCTCTTTAAATGATCCCACCGAGTTTGGGGGAATCTTACTGAACCACACTTGTGCTGGTCCCTTGAGTGTGGTGGGAAAAGCTCTGCACATGATCTCGTCTGGGACCCCCTGCAGGTGCATGGTCGTCTTGAAAGTTGCAAGGTGATCGCAAGGGTCGCGATTTCCATCGTACAAGGCTAAAGAAGGCATTTTGAATTTTGGGGGTAGAGGGTGACTGTTGTTGGAAGCTGTGAAAGGGGAGTCTGTTCGGTGGACCATATCGTCTACTGGGTTTGCCTTCCTCATATTCTCCCTCATCTCATCCATGGCTTTCCTCATCTGGTCCATCTTTCTCTCCAAGTGCAGCATCCTTCTTGAAGTGGTACCCCTTATCTGATTCTCGGACTCTACATTTTCCCCTCCTCCTTCCTGACTCGGGGCCCTTCCCTCCATATGCCCTTCTTGACGCTACCTCCTGAGGTTGATCTCCGTATTCAACTCCTGGTTCTGACATGTCAGTTCTGCCATAGCGGCAGCTATGGATTGTATGTGTTGAATAGAAGGCGGTTGCATTACAGGTGCTGATCTGCAATCGCGAAGGGGATTGCTGGTTGCATCCCTACTCTCCTAGTGGCCTGGGCTGGTAGCCCTTGATCTTGTTCGAACCATTCAGCCTTTTGTCTGGGATAGAGTAACTTTTTACAACAAAAACACAATTGAACCAAAAAGGACTAAGTAGTGTTTGTATGCTCTGCTCTTGTTAGTCCCTCTGTTCCCACAGACGGCGCCAACTAATGATGCAAAGAAGATCAGTAGGCTGGATGTTTATAAGTTGAAAGGACTACTGGTTCTCTCTGCGGCCTGAAGAAAGAAAGAAAAGCGAATCAAAGGTGACCGGGGCTACCGGCCGAAAACCCTCCGATGGCAAAGTTAGTTTTTTCTCTCTATATTATTGGAGTTCCAACTTTTTTGGAGTGAAAAATGAACATACCTTTGCCTTGTCTGAATCGGCCTTTATATAGTGTTCTCATAGACGGTTATTGAAATTGAAACCTCTCTTGGATTCAAGGAGGCGCAAGAATTAAACGTAACTTGCATAACCATTTAGGAGTTATGCTTCTATTTCACAACAGATACCTGGCGGTTATGCGTGGGATAAGGGATTATCACATCATATTCGGAGATTTTCCTAAGTATGATACCCTCGTCTTGGAATTCCTTAGTTGAGTGTACTTTGGTACACGCGCAGGGGCTGTCTCGTCTAACAGACAAATTCCTTCAAGACGAGGTTGTCAGCACTTTGGACGAGTGCATCATTCTCTGGTGGTGCTTACCTCGTCCAGGGCTCTTCTTCCTTGGACAAGGTAATTGTAGGTAAGTTTCTGAGGGTGTTTACAATAGTAGCCAAGTTATAGACGACCTGTATGGACGACTTGGAGATAGGCAAAATCAATACCCTATCAATACTCATATTATTTACCGTTGGAATGTTATCAGCTCCCTAACACCATGCGGCTGGAGCTACAAATCATATAAAAGAATAAAGTGATGTTGTACAGTTGGAGTAAGAAATATACAAGATGAGTCAAAATCTCTCTATCTTCAAGATTACATTATTAAATCTACGTTAACTCATTACTATTGCACCGTTGGATGCAAGTTACTTTAATATCATCTCGCTACTTAATAAAACATGATCTTACTAATACTTCATTAATGAACATACATATTAATAAATTGATCTACCACTGTTGGACATGTATTATTCGGACATGACTCATCGCTGGATATATATTATTCGGACATGAATCATCGCTAGACATATATTATTTGGACATATACCACCAATGGACATATATTATTTAGACATAAAACATTGCTGGACATAACTTATTTCAAAAGCAAATAAGAAATCAAGTAAAGAGAGTCCTATTTTAAATAGAAAGAATTAAAGCAGAGGACAACAGAAAAGACAATTAAGTTTCAGGCTCCTTTTTTATCCACACAATATGAGTCTTTGATTGTGAAGATGAAAAGACACGTATCCTAGTATGTCTACTAAATGACATAAAAAGAATTAAAATTCTCCTAAAATTGAGTTAAAAAGCTCAAAATTTTTAATAACTTTTCAAACAAAGGTGTTGAACCTTAAGAGGAAACCTGTAACCATTTGGATATTTGCTTATGAGGATACAACTTGAAGCAATTCGGACAAATGCGTCCAGGAACACCATAATGGTGACAAACATGAGTAGTTTTTGAACTACTAGACTTCCTAGAGTGAGGTCTAACAAAGAATTTAGAATTAGCCAAATCAGTCGTCGGGGGTGGTTTTTGCGTATAGCCACGTATCTTCCGTTGGAGGTGTGACTCTCTGCTAGACCCGAATTTGTCTCGGGGAGTTCAACCCGGAACTCAACATTGGGTTGCATAGACCAATGGCTTCCGATACATTTTTAAGCCTACAAAATAGAAAAAGCTCAAAGTCTTAGAATCATGATAATGATTGATTTGGCTAATTCTAAATTCTTTGTTAGACCTCACTCTAGGAAGTCTAGTAGTTCAAAAACTACTCATGTTTGTCACCATTATGGTGTTCTTGGACGCATTTGTCCTAATTGCTTCAAGTTGTATCCTCATAAGCAAATATTCAAATGGTTACAGGTTCCCTCTTAAGGTTCAACGCCTTTGTTTGAAAAGTTATTAAAAATTTTGAGCTTTTTAACTCAATTTTAGGAGAATTCTAATTCTTTTTATGTCATTTAGTAGACATACTAGGACACGTGTCTTTTCATCTTCATAATCAAAGACTCGTTTTGTGTGGGAAAAAAAGGAGTCTGAGACTTAATTGTCTTTTCTGTTGTCCTCTGCTTTAATTCTTTCTATTTAAAGTAGGACTCCCTTTGCTTGATTTCTTGTCTGCTTTTGAAATCATGCTTTCATGCATCTGCATCTTTCTTTCATACTTTCATGCTGTTTGTCTGTTTTTGTTTGGTTGTTTAATTTTTATTTTGTTTTGTTTTCTAAATAAATAAAAAGAGGAAAAAAAATACAAAAACAGTGTGTGTTTGTATATCTTAGTACTTGTGTACCTTGGATGGTCATTGAAATAAAATTTCTAAACTTTGTATCTTTTGTAGTTTAGATGAGCATTTTACAACCAAACAAGTGAGCTTTGTGGCTCGTGTTGGTGATGAGTACGATTAAATAATCTTTTATACTTAATACTCATATCACTCTTTTTGACGGAAGAACTAGAAAATCCTAAGAGAAATACATAAATAACCATCTCACCACTAAAACCCACCAATCATGTATAACATTTGTGTACTTCGGCATAGTAAAATTGTGATGTTTTGGCATACATAATTAGGTAATTCTTTTCTCTATTATATGCCCATGCATGACATGTTCAAAAAGAAAATATGCAAAGAATATAAAAATAAAAAGAATCAAAATGTTTTAAAAATATTTTAGGAGATGTGGGAGTTATAAGATATACCTCGAAAGTGATAGTCCCCATCAAACAGTTATGATTGTGTGTGAGTGTATTAAATGTTCTCATATCTCAAATCATCATAATATGAGATACTTGTACACACCGGTCTTATGACCATCTTATTTTTATATATATGATGATGATGTATGTTTTCTTCACCTACCTCTATATGTGTTTTTTTTTTCTCTCTTTATACATATATTTTTTTATGTACGCAATCTTTATTTCTGTTTCACACACGATGCATTGATGAGTTTTGTTAAGTATTTCAGAATGACAAATTGTGAAAGTCTATCTTACCATGAACTCTCTTCTTGCAAAGTTTTTCAGGAGTTTGTAGTAGGGATAGATTTATTTTGCAATACAACAAGTGATTATGAGTTGAGTAATTTAAGACTTCTCTCATGATTATTTGTTTTGTTGTGGTTTTATCACGGATTGCCAAATGGGGAGATTGTTAAGGACATATTTTATGTAATTGACTAATCCTTCGACAAAATACATTTTACTTGTAATTTGGTAGATCTAGGATGGGTTTAGTACTTCAAGAAATATGTTGTTCAAGTCAAGTATTAAAGTCATGAAGATTGAACTAAGAAACAAGTGAAGAAAAATTGTTCATTAAAGCTAGACAAATACCTTGACAAAAATAGTATCTATTGAGATTTAAGAACGAAACTCGACAAAAGTTGAATTTGTCGATATCTACGAAATCAAAATTTTCAGATCTGATTTTCAGTTCATGCTGACATGTATATGTAGGGTTTCGTTTCTCACAACCCTAGACATGTATAAAACTTATTTTAAAGGTCGTTATAAATAAAGAACATATGCAAAAAGTGACCTAGTGCCTTATTCTCTCTGTAAGAAGTTACCGCGTCTTTTGCACCTTAGGATTTTATAACCAGGTACTTTTTAATCTTTATTATTGATGAAGTGAAGAACTTTGTAGCCAACAATATCTTCAAGTTGCTGGAGTTAGTCACGTACGGGGATCCGTGCAAAAGGATGACGTTTATATATTGAAGAGTTTAGAGGTTCTGAAGCGGTAAAAGATTTATGTTGTAAGTTCATCTACGAGAATTGTAGAGCCTAGGGATAAAAGTTTTATACTAGATCTGAAACTTCTCTTTACCATAGTGAATTGCTTTTCAGGAAGGTTTTCCCTCAGGTTTTTTCTCAAATTTTTTACTGTGAAATTAGTTTGTTTCATTGGTTTTCCTAAATCATCATATCTTATCTTATTTACTATTCCGTTATGCATGATATTAACATGATATTGATGTTTGTTTGTTTTAACAAAATTTATTCATAATAAATATAATTAACAACTTGGGTTTAAAACCAAGGAAGTTAATACCGTACCGGAGGTTGTACCGGTTTGGCCACTGGTACAATATATTTCGAATACCGGTCAATACCGGTATACCGTTTCGGGTTTACCGCTATTTTATATATATACACACACACACACACACACACACAGAGCAAAATATCTAGATTCATGTTTATAAACATATAATATTTCACTTATATTATAGTAAATATAAAAGTTTATTATAAAATATTACTTCAATTCAGAACAATTATTCATAGTTTTAGACTTTAGTATCAAATAAAAGAAAAAAAAACACAATAAAAAAAATAGAAAGCTTAGTAGTTCATTGCATACTAAGAAAACAAATAATACTAAGAAGTTAATGTAAATAAGTTACCATTATGCCTTTACAAAAATTCAAAACTAAAAAAAAAAAAGTTTTTTTTTGTACCGGCCGGTACGCTCGGTACCAGCGGTATTGCCCAAAATTGGTCAATATGGTCAGTACGGCTGATATTTTTTCCGGTACAATATAGAAATGTACCGGTACCGGTACACTGGCCGGTACGGTATGTACCAGCCGATACGGCCGGTACTGGTACGGTATCGGCCACACTGTTTAAAACTTGTTAATTCTATCAATTGATGCCTAAATTTCCCAACAGAATTGAATATTTATCAATTTTATTTTGGTGTTTAAAGTGGAATAGACCGAATAAAAGACAAGATTTTTTGGATTTTTTTTAAGAAATAGATTTTCATTAAGCACAAAAGAGAAACAAAATTAATTCAAACTCACATTTATACTATTTGGACTGAAATTTTTGAGAGGATAATAGACAATAATGAGATTAAGGATTCTATTCTATGTTATTTAGATTTTTTTTTTTGAAAGATAAGGGCAGAAATACCTCCAATCCCCCTTTTTAGAACCAACTCTAATGAATTTTTATGAGCCCTTTAGTTCAATTTTCTAATTTCTTCTCATTTTTAGTTCAATGAGTAGTCCTTATATTATTACCCTTAATATATTATGGTTTGGAATAGAGGATAGGAGAATAAAATGATTATCTATCTTCATAAAATTCTTATCTATCGTACGAGTCCTTATTATAAAAATTATTCCCTCAAAAAAAAAAAATTCTAAAAATGAGAACAAAGAAAAAACTCTTTGGCTAAACCAAGATTTTTTTTGTTTTTGAACTTGGTCTTGTCATCAAAACACTTGCAATGTAAAGGGGGCCCACAGCTGAGACCGATTTCATAGTGGTGTGATAAAAGTGGAAAGTGTTTGTTCCGAAGGAACACAAGCCGTCTGATCAAAATCGAACGACGGATAACACGCGTGTGTAGTAATGTCCTCTGCAATCTATGCGACACGCACTCCCTTTCTCTCTCTCTTTCTCCGTCTCTCTCCGACTCTGCTATCGCCCGGCGCTGCTTCCCAAACCCTAATTAAACCCCTTTACAAAA
This sequence comes from Castanea mollissima, assembly GCA_014183005.1. NCBI lineage: Eukaryota > Viridiplantae > Streptophyta > Magnoliopsida > Fagales > Fagaceae > Castanea > Castanea mollissima. Next base: position 34,626,209 of record JACAVU010000006.1, on the reverse strand, counting down.
CGCTGTCGTTTTTCACTTTCTCTTCAGGTACCCCTTCTTTATTCACTATTTTTTTTTTTTTTTAATTTTTTTTTGGCCTTAAGCTGAAAATTGAAAACCCTAGAAATTCATATTCTATTCTATGTTTGTGTTGTATATAAATTCTAGGGTTTTGTTTTACTCTCTTTCTGTTTCTTATTGCTCTGTATGTAATATACTTACTATATATGTGAGTATGGAATGTGTGATCACAGCTCATTTTTACATGCCAATATTGATTTTCAGTGTTTCATTGGTAGTGGCCTAGTGGGTGATGAAGTTTGATTATATTGAAACTTAATACGTGCAATTCAGAGTTTAATGGTATCTATCAGTTTTTACTTTCCAAATATGAGTGGTTGGCTTTTTGTGTTGAATTTATGGTGCTTGGAGGTGACAAAAGTGGTTTGGCAATATGTGTGTGTATGCGTGCGCTAGGAAGCACGGACACTTCATTTGGGGTGGCGTTCTGGTGTTATAGCCGCCATGTCATGTTATAATACCAGTACTCGTGTTCGTGTCCATGTAGTGTCATATATTTTGTTCACAACTGGTCCCAAGCTCGGAAAAAGGAGAGTCGTGGTAGTTTAATCACTAGTGTAAAATTTAGTCACTCCATAAAACGGCCCTGGCTAGTCTGTTAAGGATTTATAGCCGACTCCAAAATATTGACACCAAGGCTTTGTTATTGTTGTATAAGTGTGTGTGTATTTATGCATATGTATACTTGTCTGAGTTCATATATATGGATAGAGCTGCTTGGGAAAATTGAGAGTTGTTCTATTTTGGTTTCTTAGTCCATAATATTTATATTTTTGAATAAGATTTCTTTGTTGGTTGAGAATGATGCGATGAATATTGATATGGATTCTTTCAAGGAATTGATTATGGCATAATAGGTTAAGGTTTGTGTGGCATAAAAATATTTGTGAATATCAGTTATCAACTGTTCCTTTTGTTTTTGTTTTTTTGTTTTTTTTCCCTCCTTTTAAAGTGCAATTTCTTGGCAATCAAATGGAGGTTGCTTCTTTTTCTTTTTTCTTTTTTTTTGGGGCATCCTTTCAATTATTATATAGTGAATCAATTTGTATGGTTGGAGACTTGGTGCAGATTGTGTCTCCTTTGGCTTTAAAAGCATTTGGTGCATTGCTATGTAATCGGTCTGTAAATTGGACACTCAATTACTAAGCATTGTTACAGTAGATTAGTATGGATGTTCAAGTGATAGATGTGGAAGAAGGGATGGGTCATCGGGGTGTAGCAAATGATGGAGATGCTGAACTCAATGAAGGTGAATTAAATATTGCTGAAAATTCCGCAGCGCATGACGAGGATGGGTTTGCTGAGCCTTATGTGGGTATGGAATTTGATTCTGAAGATGTTGCTAAGACTTTGTACGATGAGTATGCCAGACGTTTGGGTTTTAGTTCCAAAGTTGGTCAGTGTAGTCGTTCTAAATCTGATGGGACAATCGTATCTCGGGAATTTGTTTGTGGTAGAGAGGGTCTGAAAAGAAGGCATGCTGATAGCTGTGACGCGGTGCTTAGGATAGAGTTAAAGGGTCAAGAAAACTGGGTTGTAACAAAATTTGTAAAGGAGCATAGCCATTCCTTGGTGAGTCCAAGTAAGGTGCATTACCTTCGGCCTCGTAGACATTTTGCTGGTTCTGCAAAGACCATGGCTGAAACTTACCAAGGGGTGGGAATTGTTCCGAGTGGTGTTATGTATGTCTCCATGGATGGAAACCACGTTCCTGTGGAGGCAAATCGTGGAGTTAGGAAAACTCCTCCTGCAGAATCAAATCGCCCAGTTAAAAACACAGCAGTAATGAATTATGTTGTTAGGCCTTGTAATCGAAAGAGGACACTTGGGAGGGATGCTCAGAATTTACTGGAATATTTCAAGAAAATGCAAGCTGAGAACCCTGGATTCTTTTATGCAATACAACTTGATGAAGACAACCGCATGGCTAACGTATTCTGGGCAGATGCAAGGTCAAGGACAGCTTACAGTCATTTTGGTGATGCAGTCACACTGGACACAATGTACAGAGTAAATCAGTATAGAGTGCCGTTTGCTCCCTTTACTGGGGTGAATCATCATGGTCAGACAATTTTGTTTGGTTGTGCATTACTCCTAGATGATTCGGAGGCTTCTTTTATTTGGTTGTTTAAAACATTTCTTACGGCAATGAATGATCACCCTCCTGTCTCTATAATCACTGATCAAGACAGAGCGATACAGACTGCTGTCTCTCAGGTGTTTCCAGAAGCCCGCCACTGTATTAGTAAGTGGCACGTCTTAAGAGAAGGCCAGGAAAAATTGGCTCATGTATGTCATGCGCATCCTAATTTTCAGGTGGAATTGTATAATTGTATTAACTTGACTGAAACTATTGAGGAGTTTGAGTCATCTTGGAGTACAGTCCTTGATAAATATGATCTCAGGAGAAATGATTGGCTTCAATCATTATATAATGCTCGTGCTCAATGGGTCCCTGTATATTTTCGGGATTCCTTTTTTGCTGTTCTATCTCCTAATCAAGGATTTGAGGGTTCATTTTTTGATGGTTATGTGAATCAGCAAACCACATTACCTATGTTCTTTAGGCAGTATGAAAGAGCTTTAGATAGCTGGTTTGAAAAAGAAATAGAATCAGATTTTGATACAATTTGTACCATGCCAGTACTAAGGACACCATCACCAATGGAAAAACAGGCAGCAAATCTTTATACGAGGAAAATTTTTGCAAAATTTCAGGAGGAGCTAGTTGAAACATTTGTGTATACTGCAAATAGAATTGAAGGTGATGGAGCTATTAGCACATTCAGGGTTGCAAAGTTTGAGGATGATCAAAAGGCATACATTGTGACATTAAACTATCCAGATATGAGAGCTAACTGCAGTTGTCAAATGTTTGAGTATTCTGGCATTCTTTGTAGACATGTTTTGACTGTCTTCACCGTGACAAATGTGCTTACGTTGCCACCCCATTACATCTTGAAACGATGGACTAGAAACTCAAAAATTGGAGCTGGATCAGATGAACGTGGTGGTGAATTACATGGCCAAGAGTCTCTGACATTACGTTATAACAATCTATGTCGGGAAGCCATTAAATATGCTGAAGATGGAGCTATAGCTGTTGAAACTTATAATGCGGCAATGGGTGCTCTCAAAGAAGGTGGGAAGAAGGTTGCTGTTTTGAAGAAAAATGTTGCCAAAGTAGCACCTCCTAGTTCTCAGGTTAGTGGGATTAGCTATGATGACAAGAAGAACTCTACATCAGCTGCAGATATGACACCACTGTTGTGGCCACGCCAAGATGAGATGACGCGGAGATTTAATCTAAATGATACTGGTCCTCCTGCTCAATCAGTTGCTGATTTGAATTTGCCTCGCATGGCCCCTGTGTCTCTTCACCGAGATGATGGTCCTACTGAAAACACGGTATGAAGGAAAATTAATTTTTGCTATGTTTTCATAGTTTCATATGTATTTTATTCATTATTTATTTTGGCTCACTTATGAATTCTATTTTTTCGCATCTATTTGCTTCAAGTATGAGAGCATGAGACTGATCTGGCCCTTATTTGGACCTTTTGCATAGGTTGTTCTTCCTTGTTTAAAGTCAATGACTTGGGTCATGGAGAATAAGAATTCACCACCAGGGAATAGAGTAGCTGTAATTAATCTGAAGGTATGTATTATATGAAGTGGAAGCACAAAAAAACCAGGAACTTTTATGTCATTAAAATGCTCAAGTTGGAAAGTGTTCTAGCAGATATTTGATCTCTTAAGGATCACTGCTTAAATAGATGGAACTTTAAATTTTCTTAGTTTATTTAGGTAGTTTTTCTGCTATCTAATTTATTGAAATAATTGATTTTGACCAGAAGCATTGAGTTAGTTGAACAGTTTCTCTTATTCTTCCTAAACTTAATTTAACACTGTTCTGGAGGTTTATATTACATATATGTTATTCTTAACCACTGCAGTTGCAAGATTATAGCAGAAACCCTTCCGCAGAATCGGAGGTTAAGTTTCAGCTGTCAAGGGTATCACTTGAACCAATGTTGAGGTCTATGGCCTACATCAGTGAACAGCTATCAACACCGGCTAATAAGGTTGCTGTCATAAATTTGAAGGTATGTGAATTCAAATTCTTGACCTTTGTCTAAAATCTGTTGATGATACACTTTGCTGTATCATGATGTTGGAAGTTAATTCTTAAACGTTCATGTCAGATAAGGTTTACACATGGAGACACCAACCCATGTGTCTATGCGAATATTAGTAATACATGCAAGTCTGAGTGCTATGCTAGACCACCAATATGAAAGATTGGGTTGTGTTTAACTTATCTCTTTCTCTGGCTAGCTCAATATATGTACACATTTCTGCAATGCAAGCACCTGACCCTAAAAGGTTATTGTGGACTTTAAACTTTGAAGATAAGAGTAGTTTTTAACCTAAAAACTGGGTTTCACCTCTCTCTCTCTCTCTCTCTCTCCTTATGACAAAATACTGACATAGGCTGGGGTTTGGGGAGGAAATGAAGGAGTGAAGGAGCTACCTTTCAGGTTGTGACATGTGCAAGTATGAAGTTCCTAAGGAGTCTGCAATGTATATTGTCAAATGTATATAGATCATGTTTAGGAAAATCCTTGACAACAAATCTATGGATGGCATTACTTCTGAAATTGGGGGTGCCTAGTATTTGTTGAGGCTCAGGCATAAGCACTCCATCTGGCAACCATCTCCATCTTTGCTAATTTCAGGCATTAAGTACTTTACATCTACACATGCTACGCTAACAAATTATGGTTCCTGTATTCATTTTTTATTGGTTAAACTGGAGGATTTCATGATTATCCTCCAACCTTGTTGTTTAGATTGAATAGGTATTCGAGCTTCTTTTTTCTGTCTGTCGAACAAAGGAGATAGTTTATTTCCTTAAATGAAAATTCCTTGAGCTGTGGTGCACTCCAGAGTTTCCTTCCTTCCTAAAAAAGCAGTTTCAAATTAGATTCTGAGTTTGGAAAACATTTTGGAGAGGCCCCAAGCAGGGGGCATGCTTTGTAAAGTGGATTCCGTAAATCATGTGTGCACTGCCCCTCTTCATCTTAGATTTGAGATTGTTATTAGAAATGCTTTTAAAGCTTTGAGTAGTGCCTGCCTGGTAAGTGGTTTGGTTGTGGACTGTCACTGAGATGAGTGAGTTATTTGGCAGACACGCTTGTTGTATTGAGTTCCATTTGGAAAGAAGGGGTGTATTTCTAATGGAGAAAGGTGGTTCAAGATGTGGAGTTTAACAATGTTACACAAGTTGTTTTTATCTTGTATTACTTATAGGAACTAGGATGCTCTTTGTGTGAATGATGATTAGTTCTAGTGAAGTTCTCATAGTACTTCTAGGGGTAGTATATTTCTTTTTCCTTTTCCCTCCAAGAGATGATAATGATATTTTCACTAGGATGATTACTGATCCAAAAAAAAAAAAAATCACTAGGATGATCAAAATTATGCAATGCATATGATTATTATAACCTGCCCTGGCCTTCTCTTTTACGGTAGGTGGGGTGTGTTCTGGCTCTCTGCATTTTTTTTTTCATGTGATTCAATTTCTTACTGTAGTTTGGTTTGATCTTTTATAATATTAATGATCTCCTTTCTCTTTCATTGTGAAGAGTATAACCTTATCCTTTATATTCTCCCATCTTTCTTTATCATGATTTAAGAGAATTTATATGGGGGGAAAAACTCATGTGAAAAAAAGTTGGGCAATCCACTAATTCATTGATTTCTGATTTTATTTTATATTCTGTAATTTTAGAAGACCATTTTTTTTTTTTTGATAAGTAATAAAGAAGTTTATTCAACAACACTACCTTATACAGAAAAACATAAGGCATTGAGAAAATTACATAGAGATAAGAAACACAAGAGAGGAAAAGAGAAGGAAAAGAAACTAATTACAAAGGAGAGAGCTAAGGAACATGGGGAGAGAATCACTAGAGGTGAGTCCCCAAGCCCTAGACCAGTCAAACAGAGAGCCCACTGAAAGAAACCAATAATTGGTCATCTGAACTTCCCATGTCCTCAAATGTCCTCCTATTTCACTCCCTCCAAAGATACCACAATAAGCACAATGGAGCTAAATTCCAAATGCTAGACCAGTGATACTCCATGATACGGAATGTTGGGATGTTAAGAAGTAATGTTGTGTAAATTAAGCATAGTTGAAATGAGAATATTAAGATTGATGAATAATAATACTAGAAAAGACTCTCTCTCTCTCTTGCGTGAGCACACGCACTAAATTAAGTGATACACAACTGTTTCTATGTCCCTTTTCCTCCCTCCCTACACCAGCCCACCTTCCTACCCCCATAAGCACACAGAAATATAAAATGAAATAATAATGTAAAGAACTTTTTGTGTACCATCCATATTTGTTCAGTTATGATTGGAGTGGCAATCCATTAGCCTACAATAGTTTTGTTGCTTGATTTTGTTACATAGTTGTACTTCTTAAGTCATTCAAAATGATGTAAATGTTTTCTTCTTCCTGTCATTCCAGCTTCAAGATACTGAGACAACTTCAGGAGAGTCGGAGGTTAAATTTCAGGTGTCCAGGGATACATTAGGTGCCATGCTGAGATCAATGGCTTATATACGTGAGCAGCTTTCAATTGCGGTAAGCATTCTCTATTTACCTTTGTGATGAAATATATTCCTTTTAATGCATGGGTTACAACGTTTTTGTTTCAATGGAAAGCATGAGATACCTTCTATTTCAAGTTCATACTTTTCTTTGGTTCCTTTAACAAATAATCAAAATTTATGATCGTCACATTAGTGAATGAAACCGTTTGAAATGTAGAAAGACCAATAGTGTTTGAATGGATAGCAAAGCACTAAAATTAATATATCAATAAAGTTGAACATATAGTAACGATGCAGACATGTTATAAGGACTTGACTTTAATTACATATACTTGCAGCATATTCAATAAAATCTTAACATAATCAAAGATTTAAAATAAATATGTGAAGTAAATGAAGCAAAGAAGATTTAATTTCAAATACAAAGTGAAACTTGGAATTATTTATGCATTCTTATAACTACAAGAATATAATGTACTTAGACCAGGATCTATTCTGTTTCAAACATTTTTTATTCAGCTTAAATGAACCCCCCTTGAATATATAAAAACATTTTGGTTATTGTTGATAAATTACCACTTGTCTTTGGTGTAAATAATATACATCACAGTTCAATGGATTTTCAGTTGCTAATTTGATAGGAAATACCGATGCGGAATTATTGATATGGGATATGTATACAATATGGTATGGACATGACGATATGTCAACACCTAAAAATATAGAATAATGCGGGTGGTTACTTTTATTGATTAATATGTGAAAAACGAATATTTAAGTATATATTAAGGGGTCAGACTTTGGTGCAATGATAAGTGCCTTTTGCCAAAGCGATTTTTTGTAGTTTGACAACCTCTTCTAAGTTGGGGATAAGACTGCCTATCAACCACCTTTCCCCGACCTACACAAGTTGAAGCTGTATCATGCAGTCTCCGAGAGTATGCGTATTGATACATGTCTGATTTAAATATGATTGCTATTTCAAAGATTTTATACTTTCTAACAAGTTTGTCTTTTATTAGTATAACAATAAAAGACTTACTGGTGGATTGTTAGTGTTACCTGCCCAAAAAAAACTATTCTTAATAATTAAAAAAAAATTGATTTATTTGCTCTGTCCATCATCCTCATGCATCACATTTTCCACTTTGATCTTTGAATTTAAGATTTGATGTCATTTTTTAAAATCCCTGTTTAGATTCTATAGATTATAAAAATCTCTCAAACCAGCACAGACTATATGCAGGCAATAACAAAAAGGCAGTTGTATTAATAGGACAGACGTTTGCTGAGGATTTGTCTTTCATGTCCCTTTATGGAAATATAGTACACTAGGGACTCCCTTAAAGTGGAGTAAATGAAACGGGATGCATGATAAGTTGAGTCTACTAAGTACCAACACCTGGAGCATTCCCACTTATTAAAAATTTTTAAAAAAAAAATCCTTTTCTTTTTTTATTTTCTGTAATAAGATGTTGCAGCTGCTTAGAGTGGCTGTAACTTAGATGAACCAACGTATTTAGCCACTGTTTTGGAAGTCAGGCTTTGTTCTGAGCAATTGACACTAAATGGCTGAATCAGCTTCAATTGGCTGATTCATCTGTGGATCCTCTATAATTGCGTCATGTACATTTGTTCCTTTTGTCATTTGACTATTTTGATAGTAGTATCCTATACATCTGGGATTAGCCTGGCATCTGTGTAGAAGGTTGTGTGCGCTTGAATTTTGTTATCAATCAAACTGGACATTCGCATAATGCATATATGTTATGTTGAATGACTACATTAGGATCTTATTTTGTCTATTTAATCACGGGTTTTAATTTGGCAGGCTGAGACCCAGCCAGAACCTTTACCAAAAAAGCAAAGGAAGTAAGGCATTGTAATTGTGTGCTTCCAGTTTCATACCCAGAGGGGGGAGAAGAGATCCCTATGGATGGAAAAGTGGGTATCTGCTCAATGTGCTGGGATTTCTGTAATTATTTGGTTTATGTTGGATAGCTTCTCTTTTCCTTTCTCTGTGAGCTTGTTGTCCAACATATTTGTACATGTAATGTACCAAATTCAAAAATTCAAGGCATCGGAAAGTTTTTCCTAGGTATGATATTGTCCATATTGTCTCACCCTTTTCATTGATAGATTACACCATTTTAATAAGCTTGTTCAAGTTTTTCTTCCATGAAAATTGGTAAGGATCAATTTTTAATTTTGGTTGCTGTGAATTGTTGTGATTTAATGCGTGGAGTGACCCAAGGGAATTGGGATTTTACTTACAAATTGAAAATAAGATTGATTTGTTTACATTGCACTCACAGTGGAAATTGTGTAATCGTTAGGTGTGTTGCAATATTGTGTTGTAATATCTGCTTGATGTGCGAAGCTTGAAGAAATTTTTATTTTAATTCAATTTTGTTTAATTTTAGAAATCAAGTGTATTATTATTGATGGATTGGATTTAATTATAGGTATTTTTAGTTAATTAGGTTACTAATATAAATTAATTGAAATTTATAATCCAAAATTACCAAGAAGTGGTTAATATAATGAGAATTATAAATCTTAACACATAGCGAGGAATTGCAAAAGCCAAGAGGCAAATCCGTCACTCCTTGCAAGAACTGTGAACCAAAGAGTATCTTAAGAGCATCTTCATTTTTTCACCCAAATTTGAAGGGAGAAAAGTCATCTCTACTATTTTACGGTGAGTTTTGTTAAACTTTATAAAATTGAACTTTTTGAAAAAGTGTAAAAATGTTTTTTGAAAAAGCTAAGTATTTGGTAAAAACTGTTAAAAAGTGTTTTTAAAAAAGTTGGAGTGTTTCGTTAACACTTATAAAAGTGGTGATTTGAGGAGTAAATTACCAAAAATGACAATATAAATATAAAGGAGTTTGTTTCATACTTAATTCAACTACTTCATAATACTTAAATCAATTTTTCTTTTTGTAAAAAAAAAAAAAATTTCTCACCAATATTAGCTAATAATAATCTACTACTTAAGATTTATTGTGATAGTATTGTGAAACTATTGTGATAATTGATACTAATTTTGATTTGAACGTACTATTACAATTATTTTTTCCTCTCTCTAAAGAAATTATTTTTTTCTTACTAATATTAGCTAATAATAACCTACCACTTAATATTATTGTGAAAATATTGTGATAATTAATATTGATTTTAATTTGAACGTACTATTAAAATTATTTTTTTCTCACCAATATTAGCTAATAAAACCTACCACTTAAAATTTATTGTAAAAGTATTGTAAAAATATTGTGACAATATTTCCTACTTTTTTTCTCTCGTTTTCCCCTCTTTATTTCTCCTCCAAACACGTACCCTTAGTCTTTTCTTTTTTTTCCTTTTTTTTTTCCTGCCACTTCCTCCAATCTCCATAATGTTCCACAAAGCTCTTCCTTTCTTCTTCTTCTTCTTCTTCTTCTTCTTCTTTTTTCTCTATCTTAACACTTCGTCTGTAACACCCAGCTCTTCCTCTTTCTTTTTCTTTCTTTTTTTCCTTTCTTCCTTTTCTCTTAGCACTTCGTCTGTAACACCCACGCACTTCTTCACCCTGATCTTCTTTATTCCTTTTTTCTCTCTCTAAATTCAACCACTCACAAACAGGATGATTCAGATCAAAAAGATTCAGATCGGAAAGATTCACCTTAGGTAATTTCTCTTTTAATTTCACCAAAAATCTTCAATACCTCTCTCTCTTCGTAACCCCAAAAATCTTCAGGGCAAAGGATAGAGCAGAGAGATGAGATAAGAGGAATGAGGAATCTGGTGTGAGAACTGAGAACATCTTCTGATTTATTGAAGGGTAATTTAGTAATTGCCCACAGAGTCCAATGGATATATAAATCAACGCGCAAGGGCTTTTCCAAAATGCACCTCACAGCTCCATTCTACGAATGCGTGTTTTCTTCACAAACCCAAAACGCAACTTTTTCCAAAAAATTGTTTTTTATACCTAACCAAACGGGCTTTTTGTATTTGTAGTTTCAAAACGAGCTTTTTGGGTTGGGAAAGCTGAAACAAACGGGCACTTAATCACTTTCCCAACATCCTTCCAACAGCCTCTAAATCTTTTCTCTACTTCATTTAAATAATTTTTTTTATTATTATTATTATTATCATCTTCGCCCAATTCTCATACCCATGAACACACTTTAGCTTTTGCTTAAAAAAATGGTAAGATATAGTTAACACTCTTGAGATTTGGACTAGTGTCAGCTAGGTCTAAGACTTTTCAAAACTGGTCAATTTAGTATCTAAATCCAACCTGAACCCTAAATCGTTACTCATTTCATTCCTCTCTCACAAGGTGATTAGGGTTAAGTTGGCCAGCTTTGAAAAGTATTGTATCAGACTGGCATTAGCCAAATCTCAGGGGTATTAATTACATTTTACCAAAAAAAATATTTCCCACTAAGGAAAGAATATGTAGGTTCCAAAATTTGCTCGAGCTCAAATGGCTAAGACCTATTCTAGATCATAGCTTAAAGCCAAGCCTATCTTTGAAATTTTCTAAAAAATTAAATGCTTGAAATTCAAAGTTGTATGATTTGAGTTTAATATTAGAATTATTGTTTTTATTTGTTTGGGGTGTTGTTGGTGCAATTTGATTGGATCAAGAGAGAGAATATTAAAATTGGTTTATTTAATATTTTTGAAAGATACCATAGAATTTCAACGTATAGTGTCCACTCCATGGTGATTGCTCTTATCATCAAGCTAAGATATCAATAAGTTTTTAGTGTAAACTGGGTTCGAACCCCATATTTCTTATTCAATTACAAAAAATTCTAGTAGTTGAGACACTGTAACTCTTTAAAAAAAATTACTAATGTGTGGGCTTGTTTTCCTAAGGTGGCTGGTCAGTCCTAAGGTCAGACCCTCAATCTGTTTATGTAAAGTGGGTAATGAGATTCTTACAATGGGAAGACCTCCTAAGGCCAATCTAGCAGCCTAAATGACAGAGTTTATGGTCCCCCCCGTGTCCTCCTACCCCTTTTGTGTATCCCCCGAGGAGTCCCAAGCTTAATGGTGAACTCCTCCTCTTCTGTTTTTCCTCACAATTTTCTCTCGTGTATGTCTCTCCCCCTAAATTTTTCCAACCCCTTTTCTCACTCCTTCGGCCCTTATTTATAAACTTCCCTTGGTATGATTGTCATGATAATGGGGAAGCTTTCTAGGCTGGTGTGGCCCTTCTGTGACGTATTCCTAACCAAATGGGACCTACTTTTCAAGATAGATGTGACAGTTTGGAAACTTGCACCGACCACAATTTGGTTCTCGACAGGCAATTTCCCCTAAGGCACTGTCGTTGCTAAACAGTCTCGTCCTCGACATGTAGTAGATTTATGGGCTAGCGTGGCCTACTTCTTGTTATTAGGCTCGACGTTCTCGGTATATAGAAACTAATGGGTTAGGCCTCTATATCGCACTCGTACAATGGGCTGGGCCTCCATATCATGCCCATACAATAGCCCCCCATGATTCCATTCTCATGCCATGGGGATGGGATCATGGTTAACATCTACCTATCGGTGGGGGATGGTTAGGATTAAGATCGCACGAGGTAAGCCAAGCTTAATGGTGAACTCCTTCTCTTCTGTTGTTCCTCACAATTTTCTCTCATGTATGTCTCTCCCCTTAAATTTTTCCAACCCCTTTTCTCACTCCTTCATCCCCTATCTATAGACTTCCCTTAATGGGATCGTCATGATAATGGGAATGCTTTCTAGGCAGGTGGGGCCTTTCCGGGACATATTCCTGATCAGATGAGACCTACTTTTCAAGTCAAATGTGACTATCTTGAAACTTGCACCCATTGCCATTTAGTTCTCGACAAGCAATTTCCCCTAAGGCACTACCATTGCCAAAGAGTCCCATACCAGACATGTAATAGATTTATAAACTGGCGTGGCCTACTTCCTGTTATTGGGCTTGGGTTCTCGGTATATAGAAATTGATGGTCTGGGCCTCTATATCGTGCTTGTACAATGGGTTGGGCCTTCATATCATGTCCGTACAATAGCCCCACACGATTCTAATCTCATGTCATGGGGATGAGATTGTGGTTAACCTCTGGGGGATGGTTAGGATTAAGATCTCACCTGGTTAACCAAGCTTAATGGTGAGCTCCTCCTCTTCTGTAGTTCCTCACAATTTTCTCTCTTATGTCTCTCCCCCTAAATTTTTCCAACCCCTTTTCTCACTCCTTCGTCCCCTATTTATAGACTTCCCTTAGTAGGATCGTCATGATAATGAGGAAGTTTTCTAGGCAGGTGGGGCCCTTCCAAGACATATTCTTGACCAGGTAGGACCCACTTTTCAAGACAAATGTGACTGTCTTGAAACTTGCACCCGCTGCCATTTGGTTCTTGGCAGACGATTTCCCTCAAGGCACTACCGTTGCCAAACAATCCTGTCCTCAACATGTAGTAGATTTATGGACTGATGTGGCCTACATCCTATTATTGGGCTCGGGGTTCTCGGTATATAGAAACTGATGGGCTAGGCCTCCATATCATGCCCGTACAATCAATATAGAGAATTGGTTAGAAATTAGCTTTATAGATTCACTCTCTAAAGGTGAAAACACGATCTATAATCCATTCATGGATTCGTTGTGATAATATGGTGGCTTCTTGGATCTTAAATGCAGTTTCTCCATAGATTGTATCAGGCATAATCTACAGGAATACAGCCGTGAAGATTTAGAATGATCTTAGAGAAAGATTTTCTCAAAAAGAGTCCTAGAGTCTTTCAATTGGAGAAGGACTTTGCTGAGATCTCATAAGGTGAATCCTCAATCCAGTCTATTTCACTCAATTGAAAGCATATTGGGATCAATTGCAGAATTATTGTCCTTTTCCAACTTGTTCTTGCGAGAAATGTACTTGCAATTTGACTCAGAAGCTCACTAATCTTCAACTCCAACATTCAATGATGCAATTTCTCATGGGTCTTAATGAGTCTTTTGCTCAAATCAGGGGGCAAATCATGTTGATGGAGCCAATTCCAAAGATCAATAAGGTTTATTCACTATTGATTCAAGAAGAAGCACAGAGAAATGTAGGTCATCATTCACCCATTCATGTTGAATCAACAGCTTTGGCTACCAAAGCTTTCACCAAGGGAAAGGAGAAATCAATATGTAGCCATAGTAGTAAAATGGGCCATACAGTGGAGACATGCTACAAGATTCATGGCTTCCCTCCTGGTTTCAGGTTCAATGGAAAGAACTCTGCTGTGAACCAAGTGAGTGTTCAAGATGAGTCTACTAAGAAGACTTGGAGTTGTTCAAATTTTGCTTAAGGGGACAGATTTCCTTATGGCCTTTGTTGGAAGAACACATAAATACATATTTAGAACAATAACAAAAAAAACAGACCCAATTTTGAATGCCGAAAAAGATAATAGATTTAATCTCAAACCTGGAACCTCATTGTTCCTAAAACTTTTCAATATCATATATAATACAGGCACAAGGTAAAGAGGTGACATCTTGTGAATAGTAAGGCCCAATCCCTCTACCAAGTTGATATCTTCCCTCTTAATCCCATTTGGCACTTCCCAATCAAAACAGTACAAAAGGTTTGCAATGTAACCATGACAGCAGTGAATCTCATTATCATGCCAAGACACATTCTAGATCCTACCGGACCCAAATGGTATGAGTTCAAAATTGTGACCCTTAAAATCAATGGCATTGTCCTCAATCCTCTCATGATAAAACTCATTCAGATTCTTCCAAGTGTTTAGGTTTATCCCAATAGCTCAAGCATCAATCAAGATTCTTAATTTTGTGTTAATATCATAACCAGCTATCTTACAAAGCAACATTGTCTCATGAGGAAGTAAAAGGGTAAAGGGCAGATAGAGGGTGGAACCTTTTAGAGTCTCCTTCACCACCAATTCTAAGTATTGAAGCTTTTCTAACTTGTTTTCATACACATTCGGTTTCCTTCCAACACAACTTCTAATTCATGCTCAGACTTGCGGCTGAATGGTTGTATTTCCCATGAGAATTGCAGTGGTTTGATCACCTAACGGTGATACCACCGATGAATGAAAAGATATTGTCAAGATGCTATTTCACTTGCCTGCAGCTAAATTTGTGTATTTCTAAAGAGAATTGCAATGGTTGGATTGCCAATTGGTTATATTTCGGATGGCTGTGATCGGAAATGCAAATGGGTTGGAAGTTCTATGTGGAGGGGTGGAAGATAGACAAAAGTTTCAAGCGATGGAATTTATGGTCTGTTTGGATAACTCTTATTTGCTAAAAACTAAAAACTTATTACTAAAAATACTGTAACAAAATAATTTTTAAAAATATGAATAATGCTGTGAGACCCAAATTTACCTAAAAATCTTTGTTTTGTTAAGTTTGGTGGTCGCATAAATAGTACCATGGGACCTCAAAAAAATGCAAAACGCACACATAATTTTAGTGCCGTGCCATCCAAACGCCCACTTGAGAGAAAATTAAGGCCAATGTTTCTTTTAAAAAAAAAACCCTACAATAGTAAAAATTGTTGGCCCAAGATGTAATTTTACTTTTCAATGAAATCAATCTTCGAAATGGGACTTTAAAAAAGTGCAATTTTCTCACATTTTATTTCAACAAACTGACAGTCGATACACTACTATATTAAAATTACAATTTCCATCCAAACCCCTCCAAAAGTCTGGAATGTTAAGGAAGTCCATGTACAAGGATTTTCCAGTGCACAATCTGCACAAGGATGGTTCATTTTCAGAAAACCAATTTTCATAATACCTTATTCATAACTGGATCCAAACCACAAACTTCAGAAAAATTAAGGGAACAACCGGAAACCATTTCCAAATTTAATATTGAGTCAAATTTACAATGCATTTTGTTAACTTTTGAATATTCCCACCCCAAATTTAAAGAGACGTCTCCTTCCAAAATAAAGCTAGTGGGAGAAAGAATACATCACAAGTTCAGGTCACCAACACATCTAGTGGCTACATCACATGCAAAGGATCACCATCAGCAAAATTAAAAGCAGATAGCAACCAGAAAGCAATCAAGTCATATCCTAACATATTTCAGCATATCATCTGCAATCAAATTATGGTGAGACAACAGTAGTTCACCTTGGACCAAATAAGAAGAAAATTGCATGTCGCATCGCTCTACCATCCTGCAAGCATGGATAACTACAAGCTTCTATAGTCTATCACAGTGACCTCATCCTCTGGTGCATCTAGGTCTTGGTAACTGCACAAAATTAAATGCAATCAGTATATCCTCTTTATATTATCAGGAAGGCAGAAGGACACACGCAGGGAAATTTCTTAAGCTCTAAAAGAAAGCACCAGAAACAGCAATGTCAAATATCAGCCAGAGAAATTGTATCACCATTCATATCACAAAATTTTAAATAAACAAACAAGAACTTGTTTCAAAATGGCAATTTGATGGCAGTGGCAAAACAATTTTGAGCATCATCAAAAGATCAATAGAGATGCGAACAGATGTTCGTGTGTGTGTGTGTGTGTGTGCATGTGTGTGTATAAACATATATAATAAGTGCACATGTGTTCATGAGATATATGTATGCGTACACACGCACACACAACTTTTTGTAAATGTTACATCACTCAATAACATCTTTATATATATATATATCACTCAATAAATTTTCTTTGAATCAACATGTGGGTGTGTGAATGAATATCCACACACACATCATATATGTGTAAGTATGTTCAAGAGATATGTGTTTACACACATTTTCACCTATATTTTTTGATAAGTAAATGCAAAGAAAAAGAAAGGGGTGTAACACGAGGACTTCCCAGGAGGTCACCCATCCTAGTACTACTCTCGCCCAAACACGCTTAACTACGGAGTTCTGATGGGATCCGGTGCATTAGTGTTGGTATGATCGCACCCACACATTTTCACCTATATTGATTTAATCTTCTAATAATTCAAAATATTCAACAAACGCTTTGATTTATTTTGTAATGTAATCATCAATGGCTCTTATAAAAGAGATAAGAAAATGAATTATGTGACTATGACTATGTGCATTATTATCTACTACTCAAACTCTAGTGTGCGTGCGTGTGTGTGTATAAATTGACTTCACTAGTTCAAACCAAGTTGGAGGAAAAAATAAAAGTCTACCTTTATCGTTTTTAAATTTATATGAATGGGCTTGATCAGTGAGTAATCTAACCTATTTATGTAAAGTCATCAATATCAACAGCTTCAACAGGCCAAAACCTCGTATCATAGTTTATCCATTTATATACATAAGCACACGTTTAAAAAAGAAAAATGGCAGAATAGGATGTCTGGCCTATAGTTCGAATTACGTGATTGACTTTGCCAATGTGCTCAGCAGCGGTGCACAGTGACCTGTGCCCACAAACTGATGTTAACCAATCCCAAAAAGGTGTTTTAAAAACTACATTAAACCAAAATGTCCTATCCCCCTCCCCCCCCCCCCCCCCGGCCCCCTCCAAAAACCAATTTTCTCCCTTCTTGATATCACCCACAAAAGGCCAAACACCTCACATTCTCACTACCCATATCATAACCTTCAATTCTCCACCAATTGTTGATTTACAAAGTGTATTATTTTCACAGATCTAAATGACTTCTACTCCCTCCAACAACGATGAAGAAACATTTGCCATCACAAATGACCTCAATAGCCCTCTCAGTTCTCCCCTTCTCCACCCCTCCGATTGGGCTCCTTTGCTGACAAACTTCCCATCTCACAGCGACTTCTTTGTTGCTTGTGTTCAATCGATTTGCTGGGGTGCCTCTTGTGGTTGATGTGTTTATGAATGGGACCAGCAAAACCAACCGTGTCAAACCAAAAAACCGCCCCAATAAAGCTTAGCTTCCCCCTTCCACCAGTGTGGCTTGAATTCCATTTTTGAAAATCCAACAAGGACAGAGTGGTGCAAATATCCCTGAAAAATCCAAAAGCCAACCACACCATCCAATGAACAGCCCTAATTAGTGCACCATCTCAAGTTAAATCCTCTCATATCTCCCACTCTCTTGTCCTTGCTCTTGTTACACATTTTACAGAATATTGCCTCACAAATCTTGGCTCACAAGCATGTTTCAACAATGCACCCTCACTCTTTTACATAACTTATAGCCTTAAGGGGAGAGGGAAGAGGAGATTTCAATTAGTGACCTCCACTCCATGAGTTGTGCATTTAACCGATTATACCACCCCTTGAGGTTTACAACAATGTGCTCTCATATTAACAGATATCTCCATTTTCAAAGTATCTACCAATAATTAAGGTTCTCTATCCCTTAAATCCCATCCCATGTACACTCAACTAGTATCCTAAAGATTTTGCAATAATTCTTCCCATTATAAAACCTATAAAAAATAATAATAAAAAATAAGTCTTAACCTGGGTATTTTAAACCACCATCAGCTTCAACAACCTAAATTTGGACAAAAATATAAATAATAGCACACAGTCCCAAACAAGCCTAGCAGGTTACACTGATTGCATACCTCAGCATTTAGTAAACATGCCTATGCTCGGCTTATGTGATTGACATTACAAGTACTTGCTTCATCCATAACCTTTTCCAAATTATGCCTTACTTTCAGATCATGGTTTTTGTATTCCTACCAAAACAGCGAATTTTCCCCCTTTGATTTATAATAAAGGAAATTATATGCACCTCCATAGTTGTAGCTCTCCAAAGTCACTCTCGTATTGTATTTTTTCACCCTAATGGAATGACACCCCACACAAAGCATCCATGCACATGTACAAAAAAGGTCTTGAAGTTTGTGAATCGACTAAATACAAAACAAAACTGAAAGAAGATAAAGAATACCATGAAGTTGGAGGTTAGGCAAAATCTTTGATTAAAAATTACCTGCGTAGACGTCGAGGATCCTGTCTAAAACCTGGAGAAAAAGCAAGAATTGGGGCTGGCCCAGTTAACTGCGGCCCTGGCCGCCCAACTCTACCTCCACCTTCAAAAGGGGGAGGACCACCCTGCTCTCGCAACATCCGCATTGCAACTTCAGGCGGAGCAGGAACAAAAGGTCCTAATGGACTGCAGTCACAACAATATACAAGCTCTCATTGAAATGAAAAATAATAATAATAAATACCAATTTCAATCTTGATTTACACGATATTGCCACAAGCACTATTAACATACCCAGCACCAGGAACAGGCATCAATACCGGCGGAGGAGCTATATCTGAGGGGAATGGAGGGGCACCGTGCATTCCTTGTCCACCAAAAGTGTCGTACATTGGTTCATCAAGATTTCCTCCATCTGGACCATCTTTGTTGGAGAGGTAATCACTTGGATGCAGATTTTCAGACCTATCATATTTTTCACCACCATTAGCTCGATTATCACGTTCTCTACGGCTGCCACGCTCATCTTTCAATCGATTATCAGAACCTAGCCTACGCCTAATTGGCTTGTCCTTCTGCAGAGAAAATTCTTTCTTTTTAACAATGAGACATGAGACAATGATACTACTACTCTGTCCTGCTTTGAAATCGCAGATGTTTAGAAAAAAACAAATACAATGACCTTTTCAAAATGTCCAAAGGTAAGCATCACTTTAACAAGTGCCTTAGTTGCTTGTTTCTTAATAGGTAAGAGAAATACAGGAACATGTTGACAAAAAAGTTGACTATTTTAAAGTAGACATTTATTCTGAGGCATCCCAAACAAGAAAACAAGATGCTCGTTAGGGAAAAGTTGGTAAAAATAACCAAAAACACCATCAACAACATTGATGGTGACATTGGAACCAACAGTGGGATCGCCAGTAACAAGAGGGGGGATGCGGTTACATATCTTTTCATGTAAGCTTCTCTACATAATCAAAGATTCAAAATTAGAGAGCAAATTACTTCCAAACCAGATTGTAGTAAGTTGGAGCAGATGAAAACAAAAATCTAAAATTCTAAAGAAACTTATTTTGGTATCAAAATTAGAAGGCAACCAACAATTACTTCCAAACCAGATTGTAGTAAGCTGGAGCAGATGAAAACAGAGATCTAAAAATCAAAAGACATAATTTTTGGTATTGGTTACCTAAATTTGACATTTAAAATAAGTAGGCCTTACATATTGCAAAACTTAATGAGCTCAGACCCAGGGTGTAAAGTTTATCCTATCCTTAATACAACTAAATTTTATGAATAATTTTAAATTCATAAAATTTAGTCACAAACCAGAGACTGACCATGGAGAGGGAACATGAAATTGAATCTTAGTGGTTAAAAGAATGGGTCTAGTAACAAGTAATAACAAAATAATATCAAGTTATATGTTTACCACTAGTGCTGCCCATGGATCGGGCAGGCTCAGGCTTACCCTCAACCTGCCACTCAACCCAATCACATCAGGTTGGGAAGGAAACGAACCACTACCAACCAATCATCCCAGGTTATCAACCAAGCAAATCAACAGGTTTGGCAGTTGTATCCATTGGATTCTCAGTTGGCAAGTTGGAAGGCGAGGGAGATGAAGTCGAAGAAATGTGAGGGAGATCTCGATCTCCAGGGTTGCCACTGCCAGATCTCAACCTCGACGGTCAGATCTCAGACATAATTAATACAATTTTTTTTATCCATAAGAAAAGATATTAATTGATGTACAAAAAAAACAGGCACCAAAGCCCAAGTACGTAGGAAGTATACCATGGACACAATAAGCAAGAAAATTTTAACCAAGATACAAACTGTCCATTATCACTAACAGGTCTGAATCTAGACCAGGAGATGATGACCCATAATTCTCTAGATACATCAAAATGCAAAAAAAGTGGTCTATAGCCTCCCCATTGGACTTCCACATACCACACCAATCTGGGATTATAATTTCCCTTTTCCTTAGATTGTCAGTAGTTAAAATCTTCCCTTCCACAGTGGAGACCAAATAAAAAAACCAATATGGGTGACTAACCCGCCAAACCACCCACTAGGGGAATTATCAATCCCAGCCAGTCAAAAGTTTTTAACAGGAATTTTATTTACTCATCAGGGAAAAAAATATTTCTAAAAGATATACCATAATTAATGGGAGTTTTATAAATAGACATGTTAAGGTACTATGTAAGCCAAGACAATCCACAGAACACTGATAAGCCATACCTGTACAGGTTGCTGCATAATTGGTGTTCCACCGGGTGAATCAGCATCACTGTGAATGATGTAAAGTATTTGTCACTGCATCTTGAAATCAACACATAAAGAAAGAAAAAGCAAGATACTAAAAGTACGTACTTCATGTAATTTTGGAAATACAGCTCTTCACGCACTTTGGAGGTCAACTCCATTAAAAGTTCAGGGTGTTTCAGTTTAAGATGCTTGTGCACAAACTCAGAAGCATGAAACAGCTTTGTGCAACCCTTGGCTCCACAACCATACTTCCAGCCATACTTCTCGTCCCTAATCTTACGGACATAAGGATCTAAAAATTCAACAGCAGCAGTGTCTATCTTTTCCTTAGCAGTCATCACTTCCAAAGGGTCTTGACCCCTCAGCCTCTCCTGCCAACGTGAGTCAAGTTTATTTTCCCACTCAGCCCCATCAGTATTTGTAACATAGGCCTTCCCCTCCACTCTCACATGCCGGAGACCCTTAGCTTCACTTGTCTCAATCATTCCATAATAATCTAATCCATGGATTCGCCATAAATAAGTAATAAGTGTATCTAGCAGCTCAACGCCCTCCAGGCCCTTGACAGAGGTTAAGCCCCGTATAATAATTACTGGACCAGTGGAGCCACCATGAGACTTCTCTCTATTTGTTATGTCATTATCAGAGCCACATAAAATATTTTCCTCAATCCCTTTTTCAGAATCAAGTTTACGTACAAGTGCCTGTGCTTGTTCAATGTCAACATGGATTCGTCTGGGATCAGAACTGATGAGGTGAGCCTTAGGAGCTGCTGAAAGATCAGTTTCTTTAGCTGGCCCCCGACCATGCCGTCTTCTTTTGCCACCTACGTCTACTTCATCCTCAGAATTTGGATCACTATTCTGTCCTGATTTATTTGATGATGAAGCATTGACACCAGGGCCTCTGCATGATAGAATGTAAATTACTTGTCTGCTATTATAAATAATAATATTTGATGGCAAGATTAAAATATGCCAAAAAGATGTGGCCAATCTTACAAGTCCAATGTTCCACTTTGTAAATCAAGTAAAAAATCCTTCGCAACCTTTCTTGCAAGTTCATTCCTCCTAAAAGGAAACACCAATAAAAATAAATCAGTACCTTTGGGGAGAAAAAAGAAAAAGCAAGAGAACATACAGTTAACATTAGTTAAACTAGAAACAAAGATTGTAAATTTTCAGGCCCACAAAATTTCTTCATCTAGATTACAACTGTATGAATCACATTCTTTCATCATATACCTTTCTATGACAGCAATTAGATTTGTCGGGTGATATTTGTCCTTCAACCTACATAGGAAAGAAAGTTCAATTAGAATGATGTAAGTAAAAAGAAAGCAATTAAGAACGCGGCAGATAAGATATACCATTCCTCGTCTTTATGAGCATCAAAAAAAGCTCGTTTCTGAGTTGATATATACTCAGACTTGTATTCTTGATATCTGCATGAAACACCAAGATCACTCACTTATTTAGAATGACACAAGATGGGCTCAAGATTGAACTCTAAAGTAATTAGGATACTCCCCATTATGTACCTGCGCTCAGCTTCAGCAGGTAATACATCATCCTCAAGCTCCTGAATGAATTGCTTATATGACATCAAGCCCTCTCTGAAAACATTTATTTATCATGTCACGTTGCTGGGTAAAGACAATTATAGCTCCAATATGAAGATGTTATTGATTTTCAAAAGCTTCACTATACATACACATATATATTGGATAGGTAAGAATAATTGTATTAATGGAAAACTACTCCATTAAAGAAATCAAGTAGATAAAGAGAATATGAACAAGCAACAAAAAGAAAACAGAAAATTATGTACAAACTATAGTTAAAACTTTGATAGTCAACCTAGCAATCATAAATACCCATAGAAAATTATAATAATCTAAGCATTAATGTGTCAACAACTCCTAATCGCTGTTTTACGAGCCCAAAACCAGAGTGAACAAACTTTGGCAAAGGTATTAGATTTCAGTGTCCATATTAAACCCGGATTTTAATTAATGAAAATGCTGCAATGGACA
The DNA here is from genome assembly GCA_014183005.1 of Castanea mollissima. Taxonomy (NCBI): domain Eukaryota; kingdom Viridiplantae; phylum Streptophyta; class Magnoliopsida; order Fagales; family Fagaceae; genus Castanea; species Castanea mollissima. The sequence goes on along the minus strand of JACAVU010000006.1, from coordinate 34,603,290 downwards.
TTTCAAATTAAAGGAAATAGAAAAACCCTGGATTTTGGATAAATCAATTAGTGTGGACTTGCAACTAGAAGACAACTCAAGGAACTCAAGGAAGTGTTTAATTAATTGATTTGGTTGGTTACACCATTCTTGAAACCACACTAATTTCATGGCTGTATATATATATATATATATATATATATATATTTCATGACTTCTTTTCCTACATCAGTCATATCTCTTCTAGCCTTTTGTTTGTCAAGTAGAACTTTACAACTCCACCTTATATATATAAGTTCAAACCAAATTTCTCTAATTTTCCCCATTGATACCACTATGCTATACCCTCAACTCGAACTCTATCCACTCTTGAGTAACAAGCATTTATACCCATTCCAACTTCACTTAAATCACAATGATTTTCAAAACTCTAACACAATGTACGACATGTAAAGCTTTGTTTCGTATCCATCTAATCACTTTTTCCTCTGAAAAAAATTCGGGCTACATTGCCACATCCATCAACACAATTGTAAAAAGTAATAAGGAAAATAGAATAAGTATACAGAAACAATAGCTTAGATGGTTTAAACCTTCAGCTATACATGATTTCCTACTACCACACTGTTTTGAGTGTTCCAGTACAACTCAAACTCAAAACCTAAAAGAAATTGAACTCCATTCTAGACGTTAAGAAAAAAATTTAGAGAGAGAGCAACAATAATAATGAAACTAATATTGTTATCCACATGATACAGATCCATGTCAACAGTGATGATTTCAAGCATGGAGAATGCTCTGGTCTTTACACTTTCACTCCATTATAATCCACATGCATCAAAGATATTAAATGAAAACCTCATTGGAAAATCTTCTCTCCTATTAACTTCTAGAAACAGTAGACAAACTAAAACAATAAAATACCCAATAATTATTCCTAGACAAAGCTCTATGCAATAGTAGCAGTAAAAATTACAATTCCACCATTCTCTGCATGATTACCATTAATCTTAAACTAATGACTCAAATTACAAAATTATTAATCCTATATTTCTACTTACATAACCTTCATAACCTATCAACTCCTGTGACCTGTCCCAACAAATGTTGCAGATAGGCCCCAAATGTGAAAAGCTCTAGGTCACCAAACTGAAAATTATTATAAAAACAGCATCAGTATTAGAAAAAGATGCTGCTCAATCAAATGCAGATGACCAAGTGGATTATCTTTGGAACTAATTACTTTTTCTGTCTTTCCAATCATTGGTATTGTCACTTTCCATATGGACTGCCCTAAAATAACCAGATAGATATTTAGACTCTTTTATGACAATAAAGTAATAAAGACATTAGCATTAAGGCATAGATCATGCAAACAAAACAGGAATTATGTCATGAAGATAAATGAAACCTCAACCAAAATTGAAGTAGTGAAGTACACAACATGATCAAATGTAAACCTTTGAGCAGTCCCTATATTGGAAGCATCACTATATCCACCACGGCCTGAATCCCAATCTGCAAAGAGAATAGAAGACAATAGGCTCTAAGTAAACAAAAAACATGACAGCAAGAAGAAATTGTGGCCATGCAATAACAAGCATCACCTAAATAAGACTGTTGCTACACTGTCTGCATAAAACTATGCCAACACCACCAAAGACTTGGATACATCAGTGCAACTATGCTTTATGTGGCTGATATGACTAGAATCAAACAATAGTGTTTCAAGGAAAAGAGAAGCTACTCCAAGTTCTGGTCTTCAAAGTCCTGGCTTCACCTACTCCAACTTTACTGTAGCTTACTATTGATCTTTTTGAAAATAGTATGCATCTCTTTGTTACGCTATTATCATAATTTTTCCATTATGGAGATTCCTTCTATATAAGGTGCTTAGAAAACATGCAACTTCATGCTTCTTTGACACCATGTTGTTTTGGATGGTTAAATTTTCTATGAAATATATAAGAAGCCTTCAAAATCAAACAATCTACAAAAGTATCAATAAAGGGTTTTTGGAACTAAATCTCCTATCTAGCATGCAGCAACTTAATGCTTACTTCATATTGGAGTCTCATATGCAAGTTGTTCCTTTCAATCTATGGCTGACGATTTTGCAATTCAATGGTTGAATTCGACCCTAAACATTCATGGTATTCAAAAACTACATATATATACAAGTGCACACAAATATAAAATCTCCCATCTACTAGTGCTACACCCTTTTATCATTTTTTTATATGAATTTTTTTAAAGTTTTTTTTTTAAGATAAAAAATAACTTAATTAAAAAAGCACAAAAGCGGTGCAATACACAAGGAGTGTACAAAGTAACATCCAACTTCTATCATGTTTTGAAAAGAACATAACTAATGAAAAAAAAATGTATAATTAAGAAAAAAGTTGAGCAGTTACCACTGGAAGGACCACTCTGAAAGCCACCAGATGAACGACCCATGTACCGGCCATGAGGCCTTTCATCAGCATACCCATGCCTACCTCCCATCTCTCGTTCATATCCACCAGCATAATCGTAACCCAACCTGTGCCAAAGGTCAATGAAATGATAGTAGTTAAGCAAATTGAGCCCAAACCAAAAAAATTAAGAATCATATTTATACCAAACAAAAATGATACTAAAAGTACATACATACATACATATATAGGAAAATCCAATCCATAAACATAAGCATAGAGTAATTAAATAACAATCACTTTCAAGGCATGACAGGTGGAATAGAAGGAAATTGAGTAGAGCAGTTGAGCTCTTTTTTCCATCTATGTTTCCATTCAATCTACAATTTCCTTATAACTAACATGCTCTATTTTGATAACATCGATAGCTACAATGAGGGAGGAGGGGGATTTCAACCTCGACGTCTCCATTGGAAACACCAGAAGGTGCCAGTTAAGTTACAAGGCTCTCGCCATAAACTTACTAGTCCATATTCTCTCCAATAAAGAAGTTTAGGAAGACTATGTCCAAAGTTTATCTCCTATAAATGCTCTTCCATTATATGCATTTGCATACAAATTTTGGCCATTTTCAGTAACAGATTCATAATATGGTAATAAATCTATGAAATTGGGATTGAATTGAATTGAATTGAATTATTGAATTTGTGTGAGAGAGAGAGAGAGAGAGTGACCTTCTATCGCCGGGTCCTCCTCCTCTAGGGCTTCCTCTCCTGCCATCATCGTCCCTCCTTGACCGCTTATAGGGAGGCGGCGGAGAGCGTCGAGGGGGAGAGTGCCTTCGATCCCTATAAGGCGGTGGAGGTGGCGGGCTCATGCTGCTCCGCCTCTTGTAGTCCCTCGGTGGGGGCGGAGGGGACCTGTTTCGCTCGTAGAAATCGGCTCGGCGCTCTCGCTCTCGCTCGCGTCGTCTCGGAGGAGCTGGTGCTGGTGCTGGTGGTGGAGGAGGCGAGGATTGCTGGTGGGGTGGCTTTTCGGCGGATTTCTCCTTGCGGTCACGGCGGCGGTCGAGGGACTCGACCGGCATGTTCATGACCTCGGCCATGAGAGCTGAGCTGAGCTGGTGGGCGAAACCCTAGGAAGGAAGGAAGCAGGAAGTTGAAAGAGCGTGGAGATGAAAATAGAAGAGTGAGTGAGGATCAGAGAGAGAGGGAGAGTTGTGAATCGTAGCGTAGCGTGAGCGTAGCTGTGGCTCTTCTCTCCTGACTCTGACTCGGACTCTAGAGACTCACTTCGTTCGACGCTGAGGAGGCTACTACTATTGCAATTCCTGCCAGCTGGGCCTGGTCACTGCTGGTGGTCTTCGTGACTCGGGAGAGGTGTGCGTCAAATTAAAAATACACAAGTTTCGTACTTTTTTTTTTCCCTGATTCCTGATTAACGACTTTCGTGTGTCCCACACTATTTTCCTTTCCATATATAATTTTTGTTACAACCTTCTTCTCTTTTTCTTTTTTTTTTCTTTTTTCTTTTTTGTTTTGGTTATAACTCCGACACGGCAGATTAACTAATTACTTCAGACATGACACAGATTATAAATAGTTAATTATTAGTTATAGGTGACGGCTCCAAAAATTATTTTTAAAACCATCACTTTTTTTTTTTCTTTTTTTACAAGTTAAAATTTTATTTTAGTCTAATTTAAATATATATGTGTATGAAGCTCCCTTCTGGAGACTTGAATTTTGATCGTTATCCCCACACCTCACAAACACTTATACTTGTGGAGTGATCATTATACCAAGGATATGCGACGGCATTTTTAAATCCATCGCTAAAAACCTTAAATTATAGCAAATTTAATAATAAAAAAATAACCTTTTTTAGCAATGACTGTAGATAAAAAAAAAAACTCAAATATATCAATATCACAAAAAAATACAAAAATACCAGAAGTGTTACCATTTTTTAACTAAAAAAGAGAAGAAAAAAAAAATGATTGATTAGAGATGAAGTGGGAATTGAGAATAATGAGATGAGAATAATAAAGTAAGAGAATTGAAATGATAATAGAAAATATGAAGAAAAATGGATGATGATAACTACTACAACTGTGAGCTAAATTGCTAAGAAAATGCAAAATAATTGTCACTGCAAGCCCAAAAAGAGCATAATTGCCGACACTGTTTAGGAGAGCCCATGACTACAATATTTTTCTTAAAAGCCCAGAGTTATTTTTTGAAGTAATGCACGTCAACAACATTTTTAAAACAAATCTTCCACGACAATTTGTTATTAGTGGTTTAAAAAGTGACGTCAATGTTGAACTCAAATTAGAATTAGTAACCGATTTCAGTTTATCACGTAAGATTTGTTATGAATTATTGTAAAAATATTATGAATGTAGCATTATTCTTATTTTTATCGAATCGAAATTCTTGTAATTCTCAAATCAAGGTCGTTAATATTTTTATCATAGGAATCAAAATATATTAGTTTAGCATGTGTGTGTACATATATATGATTTTTTTTCTTTTCTTTCAAGTTTATATGTACATTTTTTAGCAAGTCAAGGTGTGATCACCCTAAGATACACATAAAGCCACTTTTGTCACTTACACATGGACTCAATATATTTTTTTCATTAATCACACTTTGTCATGTCACAATTGTAGTAAGAAGTTGTGAAAATGTTCGTGGTTCTATACTTTTTCATTATTTGTTACAAAGTATATATAGTGCAATACTAAAATTGTCAAAACAATCATATAGACCACTCTCTTTCTCTCTCCCTAATCCCTATAGTTTTTTTTTTTTATCATAACCCTTTGAATTTAGAGTACATAATCACTCCGTCAACTTAAAATGGTGTTTCTCAAAAAAAAAAAAAAAAGGTAATTGTCTCACATTGCTTGAGAAAGTGTGTTATGTGCAGTATAACTTACCTCGCACTCTCATAAAAGTTACCATAATTTTTTAGTAGAATTCGTGGTATACCTTTATGTTAGAACCTCTTTCCTCTTCCTTGTGTGTGTGTGTGTTTGTTTCTAACAAAAAAAAATTATAAAATAAAAACTTAAAAATGATAAATCTTATAGCTTTAACAATTTGATAACTATTATTTTAGAGTTTCAATCTTTAGCATCCACTTATAATGATTGTACTATTTATTATCAAACCAAGACATAAATTGGTTTTTGGTATAAGTAAGGATTAAATTTCAAATCTCTTATTCAACCACCATAAATTTTACTAGTTGAATTAACTAGAACAATTTATACTTGTTATAGTGAATCCTTTGTTTAATCCTAAAATAAAAATACATATTTTTATTATTTTTTTTCCATGGACTTACTACTTTAAAATATATATATATATATATATATATATATATATATATATATATATATATATTACAATTTTACTCATCCAATTATTGGCAAAAAGACTGAGAGATAGATTCATCATTCTATTACAATTAATTCCTTAACTAGAAAAAAGAGCTAATGCCATATGAAGGTACAATACCTTATACGAAATACATTAAGTTATTCAATTAGATTTAAAAACTCAGGTTGATTTAACTTAATTATCCTTTGAAAATACATCATTATTTCTGTTTTAGTGGTTAATTGCAACTAAATTTTTAAATTTAATTGGAGAACCTAATATACTGCACCTAAGATATTGTATATATAAGTTTTAACCCAACTTCAAACCAATCATGTGTTACTGTTATGGGTGTTCACCAAACCATACGACCGCACATAAATCAACCAAAATCGCCCATAAAATGGAGTAATTATTAACATATATTTATTTATTTATACTATTTATATTTATATTTATATTAAATATATTTGAATATTATATGAAGTAAGTGGCCTAGCGTTAGTGTGTTACAATTCCACGTTAAAATACTTTTGTTTTGGTTAAATACAAAATCAAAAGTTCAAAACTTTATTCTCAAACAAAAAAAAAGTTTGAAACTTTATCCACTCTTCCATCTTACTATCACAAAATTAAAAGTTCAAAAATTTAATATATGTATGAATATATGTGTGCATGTGTGTGTGGTGGGTCAAAATTGGTTAAGCCCAAATTCAACCTCACACAATTTACTTATAGAGATGGGATGTCAATCAACATTAGTTACCATTGTTAAACAACTTAATCAAGTGATATTGGAATGTGTGCTTAGCATATATGTAAGTCTGGGAAAATTAAATAATATAAATCTTGGATTAATTCTATTATGCTCCTCGGTTTTAGTCCGAGGTGAAGGTTTGCACTTGTTATTGCACGACAATACTATCACTCTCGCTTTCTCTCTATCTATCTTCCTTGCAATTCTTGATCCCCTTCTTCGTAGGGATCTCTTTATCTTATATAGTCATCCAGGTTGTATACTGACCTTCCACTTGGACGACCAAGGCTTATTTCTTCTTATATTTATCCCATCATGGCCTTACCAAAAGGTTTACCTATTAGGTTGTGAGTTGTGATGACACTGTTCAGGAGTCACTCCACCATTAATGTGGCCAACTAAATGGGTGCAGAGCATTAAATGTGGAGGTGATGGATGATTTATCTATTATACCCATAATTCCTCTGCTTAATGACAAACTTCCCTTCCTTTCCTCAGTTACGTGTTTGATAGTCTTCATAACTACTCCTTGGTCCTTCTAGGGATGTATCAACATCCTCGGGTTTCTCGGGCATTTTGATCTTCTCGAGTTTTATGTGGTTGCCTTAATCACACTTGCTCTAAAGGCTTCTTGACAAAACTTTCTAAGGTGTGCCTCTACTGCCTTGATTTTCTCTCATTCATTCTTGTCCTCGATTTCCCACCCTTATACAATATGTGTGTGTGTGTGTGTGTGTGTGTAGGCGCACATATTGTTATATATATCTATATATATATATTCCTATCTTTGTATATATTTGTGTTACTTAATTAGCCATGACATCTTGAAAATTATATCAGTCTAAAATCGACCAAACCGCATGTTGTATATTGCATCGAACCACACCACACATGTGACCACAAAACAGATGTGCAATGCGGTGTTAGTTTTGATCAAACTGCACTGCAAAGTGTGGTGATACAAATGACCCAAAGCCACATCGAATTGCACCATGAATACCCCTAGTTGCCGTTATATATAACATCTTTATTACATAGAGATAGGTCCACACATGTGAGGTTCACCTTCAAGTGAAAATGATTGTCACATGTGTCTAGTTAACTGATGCCCTTAGGACATTTGATGATGGACCATTTTATAAAGGTTTTGATACCACTTTAAAGAAAAGTATATAAAATTATAGGGCAAATTACAATTTACCCACTTGTGGTTTGGTTGAAATTTAAGTTGCCTACTTGTGGTTTAAAATTTGACATTTTACCTACTTGAGATTAGCTTAATTAGATTTCTATAACTAACATATGTTAAAAATATAGTGAAATATGTAATTTTGCTCCACTTTTATGTCTATCTTCTCAAAAAACACATTAAACATAAAAATACAAGATTAAATAAGATAAAAAAACTATCCATTAGAACACTTTCATCATGGAATTTCAAATTATAGGTAGGCAACTTAAATTTTGGTCAAACCTCAAGTAGGTAAATTGTCAAATTTTAAATCACAAGTAGGCAACTTAAATTTTAGCCAAACCACAGGTAGGTAAGTTGTAATTTTCCCAAAATTATATATATAAAAATAAACTACTTCTTTCTTTTGCCATAGAATGTTTCTATAAATATTTTATAAATCAGTACTCTCGAGATATCTATTAATTTTTCCCTAATTACATATTACTATTAGAGAAAATAAAGATTTCAACTAACATATGTTTTTTTTTTTTATAACAATCAAGGGAATATAGGCCTCTTTGTCTTTGAGTATTTGATTATTCCATTGGGTGTATGCAGTCTCCCCGTTCATACATACCATGTTATTACAAGTAGTTGGGGTAGCCCCAAGATACTTACAAGAGTTTTCAAATCCAATATCTCATAGATATCATGAGAACTTATGAATCACTTAGCCAATCCCTTGGGATTCAACCAACACAATTAAGAATATATAAAAACTACCATTTTAAAATCATTGCTAAAGGGAAAACAAGTATCCCTACTCCATATTATACTATAGTTAAAGATTAGGAAACGGTCGTAATAATCATATATATATATATATATATTATATATATATATATATATATATATATATAGCAAAAGTTGGGAGAAAATTCAATTATATTCTAAAATTGAAGTATAATTTTGCATATATCAAATCAAATTCTTATTTGTTGTGCACGTATTTATCACTCATTGCAACAATAGAGGAAGTTGGTTGATTGACCCAAATTTTTTATTTAGGTCATTTTGCATGGATTGATACAAGTGCTCTTATATACTTTGTCTTATGATTCAACAATACTAGACACACACAAAATGAATTGTCATTTATACAAATTTTAAAATTATGAATTGTCACACACAATGTTTAATCTTTTGGTGCCTCCGCATTTATATTGGATTTATGTTCAAGGTAATAAAACTGTCAGTTCCATTCAACTATTTAAGTTTGTTATTCAATAATTCATTTCAACTTACGCAATTAGGTTCAATACTCCAATTTTTGACAAATTTAAGTCTTTAAATTAAAAAATAAATCAAACTAATTTAAGTTAATTACAAAATTAATTAATTAACAAACCTAAAATATATATTTCTAAAACTATTAATAACATAGGTAACTTTACAACACAATCCAACACAGCCTAAGAATGTTAGGTTGGGTTAGATTTTAGAGTTTAGGTTGAAGATTTCTCAATGTAATCATAGTAGGTTGAAAAATACCCCACAATGCAACCCAACCTAACATGACTCATGTACACCTCAATTCAAAACAAAAATTGTCTTACCATCATTATCCTTGTCCACCATGACTATATTTTATTAAACCTAAAATTTTAGTTACAATTTTTTAGGTGTTGGTCATTAGGTTTCTCAATTGAATTCAATGACATTATTGTATAAACCAATCCAAAAAAAAAAGTTTTTTTTTTTCCAAGAAAAATTAAATTGAATAGAGTGGTTCATTAGTCAATGCAACCACATAGAAGAAAGCCTAAAAATTTAAATAGAAAGACAGATGTGGCAAACGGTTGGGTAAGGTTATTTGGATTGCAAACCAAATTAGGCCAGGCCAAAAACTGGCAATTTTAAACGGGTTGAAAACGAATCGGGTCAATCGGGTTTTTCACGTAAAAAAAAAAAAACAAATAAATGTCAACTTTTTAGAGTGAATGAATCAAATCAAATAGTTAGACTATTTGTTACTAATTTATTGTTATACATGTGATGTGAAGGGAAAAAAACAAACAAACCAAAAAATATAAAGATTTCCATATCCTTGCAAATCAAACAATTTTGACTTTTTAGTATGACTAAAATTTTTTATGTACTTCAAATTCATAGTTCACTAATGATATAATTCCCACAAAAGAACAAAAAACAAAAAAAAAAAGCTAAATGTTATGGACATGTCACGTTATTAGTCTTCTTAAGTGCACAAATTCCCGTTATATTTTAAAATAATAATAACGTTAGATTATATAGAAAGAGAAACTAATGTAAAATAAAACATTTAAAAATGAAGATAGCAATTTAAGTAAAGAAGAACAAGTAAATATTTTATAAAAATTATACCTCAATCTACTCAACGTTAGTAGTAGATTTAGTATTACAAATATTCATACTTGCGAATTGTAGCTCAAGTTGGCCAATTTCATCAATATCTTCATCTAAAACACAATATTTTAATATAACATAAGTGTATCATAAAAGCAAATCAAAACTCATCAATAAATAGTTAAAAATGTATAATTTATATGACTCTATTAGTAAATTAAAATTCATTTGAATCCATATAACCAACTTTAAGTGCACAACGTAGCTTCCATGTTCTTAGGCAAAAGACATGATTGATACGCAATTATATATTTTTTTCCAATGCTAAAACTTGATTTAGATTTTTTTTCCTTGTGTTCATGAGATATTGTGCCATTAAAGAGAGCTTCGGAAACTGGTTGTAATGTTATTTCCACCAAGGGAGAACTTTCAACTTTGGATTTTGCTTTTTGCTAAATCTGGGCTCTTCTAAATACAAGTCCAATTGATATTTTTCTTTTTGGCACTACGACAACTTTCATAATGCTCAAATTCTTAGTCATTAAAAAAAAAAGCAATTATTTCGTTTGAGTCACTATTGTATTATTTTATTTTGTTTATTGTTTGTCACTGACTCACTGTGACTGGGTTTGTAGATTCGTGCTAGTTATATACTTAGAGAAGATAGATATTAGTATATTATATTATTACCATCAATACTATATTAAAATTAAATAGACAAACTTGGATAAAAAAAAATGGACATGTTGTTAAATACTAATTAGTATATTACGATTTCTTAGTATATATTTTTTTCCATTTCATTTAACTTTTTATTTTTTATTTTAGTAAATAAGGGGTAGAATTGCCGGATCATACAAGGTCATCGTGCGTTTTATAATAATGTTATGTATGTAGGAGTAGTCTAGCACACCTTGCCATAATGCCACATAGTTTTTAAATATTTTTTAGAGAAAAAAAAGGTAAAAAAAAGGGGCGGGCTGTGGCTCTGGTTGGGTTGGTCCACAAAAAACAAGCAGGCCATGGGTCCATATTTAATTCGAAACAAAATGTGCAAGTTCAGGTGGGTTGAAAATGGGCGGGTTCGGGTCGGACCAGCAACTTTAAGCCAGTTTGTCATGTATAAGAAAAAGTGTAGTAAAAGTAGGATAGAATTATCCTGAGTTAGGTTATACAGACCCGTGACAGATTGTAACATAAACCTGAATCCAAACAGATCCCATATAATACCCCTTGAAACCCTAGTTGTGCTCTCTGTATAAACGAGGTCCTTCATTCTGCCCTAGAGTTCCTTCGCCGTATTGGAAGCAAACCTCTCTCTCTCGCTCTCTGTGCTCTGCGCTGCAACGCTCTCATCCTCACACCAACCAAAACCCAAACCCCAACCATGGTGGCCGCCAAGAAGACCGTAAACCTCTCTCTCTCTGTCATTTTTCTCTTTCGTATTCTAATGGTGTATAGGAATTAGATTTGACATTTGTTATTCATATAACACTTTCTTCTTCTTGCAGAAGAAGACCCATGAGAGTATTAACAACAGGCTCGCCCTCGTCATGAAGAGTGGCAAGTACACCTTGGGTTACAAGACCGTCCTCAAATCCCTCAGGAATTCCAAAGGTATTTTTATTTGCTTCTATATTTTTTCTTCCAGATCTCTATTTCCTTGAGTTTTAATTTTTTTTTCTTTCTTTATCATCAAACTCACATTTTATAACAACAATTACATTGAATTCAATATTAATGATTTATACCATGTTGTTTTTGAGCTGAGTCGTTTCATTTCTGGGATCAGAGGATTATGGATCAGTTCATTACTAGTCGCAAAAGAGGATTGAATGATTCAATTTGTTATTATATAATGGCTTAAAATATGTTGTTGATTGTAGTTTCAAAGTTTCACCATCGTTATACTATTATTATGAATATTTGGAAAAATATACAAAATCCCATTGTTTTCCTGTAATGGGGTTTTTAGTATTACTCAAAACCCCCATGTGGTTCTGTTTTAGCTGAAAATATTGCTGGATATTTGTCACCCCATGAACAACTCGCCGAGCATTTTCGTGTAAAATTATTTTTATCTGCTAGCTTTTAGTTTAGCTCTATTGCAGTTTATAAACTGCTTGAATTTTGATTTGGGTTTGTTTATGTAAAATAATTTATATGTTTGTTTATTGTAGGTAAGCTGATCATCATTGCCAACAACTGCCCACCCCTGCGTAAGTCTGAGATTGAGTACTATGCTATGTTGGCGAAGGTTGGAGTTCACCACTACAACGGAAGTGAGTATCTAAATTTGAACCTTAAAATATCATGTTTGCCATCAATCTTAAAGCACGCATTTCAATTTTAGTGTCCTTGTTTTTACCTGTATGTTGGATTGGATGTTTCAGAAAGCTTATGTTTATTCTTCTGGTATGTAATGTTTATAGTTTACTCTTCTTCTATTTGTTTTATTGAGAATGGACGGTTGCTTCCATTTATGTTAATTACAATGTTTGCACTGTTTTTATTTGTTGCCCAATTGATAATTACCTGGTTTAATGATGTATATGTGGCCGAATTTTTCACTAAGCTGTCAAATAACATTTGCCATTCCTGTGGTTACTGATTCTTGAAAAACAGTAAAAGGAACTTTTAAACTTCGGCATTTTTTTGTTGCCTTTTTATGATTACTATGATTTTGATCTTCAGTTCACTGTTTTGATATTCTTTACTGTATTCCATAAACATGATTAACCAAACTAATACTCCTTAAGATCCTCAAGAGGTTTTTAAGGTCACAAAAATCTCGGTTAAAGCAAAGTCATAAGTGAAATTTTTGTGAGTGGAATAAGTAAATATTTTGAATGGACTCTTTACACCTCTTTCCCTCTAAACTAATGTCCACGTGTATGCAACTAGGCATGTATGTATAATGTATACACGCAACGTATTGCTGTTGATATATGTAGGTGGAAAGGATCAAGATTAATGATCAGCACATGGGGGGAAGCCCTAAACCTTCATTCTTGCCTATTGTAATTTTTTTTTTATTATAGATTTGGTTATTTTATCCTTGGTCCTATTACTTTTCTTTCTTTAATTTCTATCCTTAGAAAAATGGGGAGAAGTGTAAAGTTGGTAGGTATCCTGCTGCTGTTTGCATGGTGGTTTATATCTGATAGGAAACTGAAATGGATTTTAGAGTAGACTTGGTTTGATTTCCAAGAAGGTGAAATTGCAGTTTATTATTAACACAAAATTTATCATATGTTGAAGGTTTTGTGTTTTATATGGAGATATAGCGGTTTACAGTGGTTTATTATCTATGCTTTCTGCAATTTAAATATCAATGATGTTTCTATAATGTATGCAAGTGTGCTGATTGTGCTATAATATTAGCATTAGGTGTTCTGCAGTTTTTTATATGAAAGAGTTATGTTTGTCTTATTGCGTTCTTGTGGTCTTTTTCTCTTGAAATGCTTTAATGGTAATGACTATGGCAATAACTATTACATACTACTGATGTAAAAAGTTGTAAGTGAACATAATCTGTTCCTTGATCTCCTTTATAATAAAGTTTTCCTAAAATGACTATCTTCATTTTTCAGACAATGTTGACTTGGGGACTGCCTGTGGAAAATATTACAGAGTGTGCTGCCTCAGTATAATTGATCCTGGTATGTGTTGAGCCACTCATCCTTTCTTAGTTTTAAACTACGTAGTTTTTACTGATTTGTTGTTATATTTTATGCTTTCAGGTGATTCTGATATCATCAAGAGCATGCCCGGTGACCATTAAGCTGCGCATTGTAGAAGTTCTAGATTTTGGTGGCATTTATCTTGTTCTTTGGATTGAGAGGCTGAATGTTTTGCTTCAAGGCAGGCTTTTATGTTGTTTAACTGGAATGGTTTCGATAGAACTAAGCTGCTTTGATGGTATTTTTGGTAGTATTGTGTTGAGACCTAATATTTTATATTCTAGGCTGTATTCGAACCAAATTATATCACAAAGACGTGGGTCTTTAATTTATTTCCTGTTGTTTATTTTTCTTATGCATTTCTCATTGAAGCTTCCAAACAAAGGTTAACAAGTTGTTGCAAGGCTTCAATTTGTTGCGACAATGTGGTTGTGTTGGATTACCTGTCTGTAGATTTAATAGATATGAGCAACTTTGTCATTGCACAAAAAAAAAAAAAAAAAAATCAAATGGTATTGGTCTAGATCCGCCGAGTATATTTGTATTCAGTCTGCATTTTGAGCTCTAATTTCATATGGCGAGGAAAAGATCCTTGAAAAAAACGTTTCTAGGGAACATAGTTTTGCTGTTCTCTAAGCAATTACAAAGGATGATATGCAATTTCAAACGACTTGGATCCGCAAACACTTCTAGTCTGTATTATAATAGGTGTTGTAGTGTGGTATTTCTAAAAAGTGCTTTCTATTGAATTTGAAACAAAAATGTGTTTACAAAGATACAACTCTTTGGGGTGGTAAGGAAAAACCGAAAAAGGATGCAATTTAAAAACATGTTTACAAAATAAGAACACTAAAACATGTTTGATAATGATAATTAAACGGTATATAAATCAAGAAAATTCGCCCAAGTTTTTGAAAGGGTGCCTGTCGTATTCAAAACGTTTCTCTGACTTCATTTGCTTTCTTTGCCACTTTCATATTTTTTTGGAAGAAAACCTCGTCCCTCACAGATTTTTTTTAAATTTAAATAAAATAAAATTCAGCCTCAAATCAACAAGAGCTGAAATCAGTAGAGCAGTTTACTTAAATGACAAAATTTAGCTCCAAAGTCCAAGCCTTAATAGAGCTAAACTTTTTCATTGTTTACAACATGCATTGACATGGTACTCATCTTGCATTATTTAGTATATAGAATAAAAAAATAGACAGTTTATGAGGAACCATTTCATATGTGTATTGCGGTTGCTTCAAGATTTAACAAAGAAAGAAAGATAATGTCAATGATTACTTGAGGCTATTAAATTTCTTTATTAACAATTATTAGATTTCCAAAAAAAGAAGAAGATGAAACTTGATAACCGAACCGAAGCCCACCCAAGCATAGCGAAAAGGCCCAAAACCAAAAACTGGTAAACGTGAAAACCGATATAATAATAAAATAAAAATCATCCAATTTGTTAAAACAGAATAGGAAATGGGACCCGTCTTCTCAACTCTAACTAATAAAAATAGATAGAAGCAGTAAAGTAAAGGTAAAACTAGTGCAAATTATTAACACCGTATCAGTTCTCAGATCTCAAAACAAAAGATTTTATTTTTATTTTTAGAACCATATGTTGTTGTTGTTATTGTGAGAAGGTGTTGCGCAAATCGAAAAAAAAAAAAAAGAAAGAAAGAAGAAAAGAAAAGAGTGAAGGCAATGCCATTGGGAAGTATAAGCGCGGAAGATCTGTCAACAATCGGAGGAATCGCGACGGTATCGCTTCTTCATTCCTTCATTCCCACGCACTGGCTCCCTTTCTCCATCGTCGGCCGCGCCCAGAAATGGACCCTTTCCCGCACTCTCCTCGTCAGTACGTTCTCTCTCTCTCTCTCTCTCTCTATACTTTTTTTTTTCTTCCCCAAATTAAAAGCTTCCTATGCATTGTTCTGTTATATGCATTGCAAAGGAATTTACTATCAAGATGAAATTACTTGGTGTGTTCTTCTTTTCCCAATGATGTGGAGCTAAAATGTCAAGTTAGGAATTTTTTGAGAGATGCTTTAGAGTTTAAAGACTTCTGGCCAAGTAGAACCAAAACAAACTGGATGGAATACAAGTTTAATAGATATAGAAATAATGATGAAGGAGACTCCATGTACGACTTGGTGGTTTAGAGATACCAAAGAGCTAAGAGTTTTCACTTTTTAGATATGTTGGATCAGTAATTCATAAAGATGGAGAGTTTGAGGAGGATGTGAATCATAAGATAAGAGCAGGTAGAGAAGCTCGTCATGAGTATTTCATGAACATAGAATACCTATGCCCTATAATGTTAAAAGAGAAAATTTTGCAAAATTGCTATAAGATTACCTATACTCTATGGTGCTGAATGTTTTATCTTTGGGGGAAGGGGGATTTGAACACTAGTGCTCCTCATACAAGAGGCCAGCAATGTCTTCGTGTTTCGAGGCTTTTGTAAAATAAACTGATAAAATGTTTTTTTTTTTTTTTTGGGTAACTTACACACACACTTAATGGGTCTTGGATTCATGGCCAGACTCTCCACCTAGATTTGCAAAGGGAGGAAGTGCTAATTGAGATCTGTGGTACTGAATGTTGGTATATAATGAAGCAACATGTTCATAAAATGAGTCTATATATTTCGATAAAATGAGTGTAGATAGATAAGTGGAAATATAGGGTTTGGAAATGGAAAAAGGGTAGAAGACCTAATATAACATTAGTAGAAGTAGTAAAAAAGGAAGTGTAAATTAAGGAGGTAACAAAGAGTATGACTTTAAATATAATAGAATGGCGGAAAATAATACATGAAGTTAATCTCAACTTAGTCTGTTGATGTCTCCAAACTTTGGGGCTAAGGCTTGGTTTTTGTTGATTGATGGTAGTGGTATGAGACAACTTATTTCTTTATATTCGATTGCCTTCCACTCTCCCTGGAGAGTACTGCATATAATCCTACTATTTTTTATTTTGAAGAATGTAATCTGTTGTCTTTCCTTTGTTGGTTGTTGTATGCTTTATTCAATTTGAAGAGCATGTAACTCAGTAACTGGCAAAATTTAAATGTAGTTGCACGACCACCCCCCCACCCCAATGAAGGAAAACATTGAAGTGTTTTGGAAGAGAAGTTGGAAGTTTAGATGATGGTTTGATAGATGGGTGTATATTTTATATTCAGGTAGTTTCTTGTGGCTTATTTTGATGCTGTCTAGATGATTTGTGGTCAAAGAGTGTTCATAGTCTTCACGATTGGGAGATGTTGTCCTTCAAAGTTACTGGCCAAGTTTTCAATTTTTAAGAATGGCCATATTTTACCAACGAGCTCTATCGTGATGGCACCTCATCCCTCCCCTTGTAAGAACAAGGTGGAAGGCAAGGTCATGGGTTCAAGACCCACCAATTGAACCCACCGAGTGCATGTGCAATTACCAATAGAAAATAACATAAGATGTCCCTCCATGATGTGGTTCTGATGTCCCTGTTGTAAGAGGTGAGCTACTTCACTAGGAGAATTATAACTAAATATGTATCTTCTGTCTCCCAGTTATAAGAATATTATACAAGCCTACCAATAAAAAATAAGAAAAACGAGAAGAGAATATTATACAAGCTTGGCCTATCAAGGGTATGTTGGATAGGGGATTCCCTGCCCGGGAGAGGGGGCTGGGGTTATAGTATATCAAAAGTGAAGAAAAGAAGTGGATTGAATCTTTGGCAAGCTTGCCCATCCATCAAATTGTGTGTTCAATGCATAAATCCTTTTTGTACTTGGATATTTAAGCCTTCTATACATTATTTGTGCTGCTTTGATACCTTGTCCTGTTGGCCAACACATATGAGTATGTAACTTACATTGTTTAGGTTGGCTACCCTAATGATAATCATAGTTTTTCCTGTACTGCATTACTTATCAAAAACAAGTATATGCTTTGTCGTAGAAAGTTTGTGTGGTGGGATGGTCGGAATCAATTTTGTTCACATGGGGTCATCATTCTGTTTCTGCCACCAATCATAAGCATGTGAAGAAACTCTTTACTCTTGAATCTTAATAGGAACCAATAGCCTTGCCTTGGATAGATTTGCATCTCTGGCATTGATCAAATAAATATATATTGGTCAATGTTACTTAAAGTGTGTGTATATATATACATATATTGGTCAGTGTTGGATTAATGAAGGCATATCCTACAATTTATTGCCTTTAGCTAGTATTGTACCTTTTAAGTTGTATAGACCAGATATCTATCTGATCTTTTAAGATAAAAAGAAAAAAAAAATCTGGGGGGTAATTGTTAAGATTTATTTATTTATTTGTTGGGTGTCAGGCAATTGTCTGCTGAGGATGACATGTTAATTTCAAGTGAGAAAATATCTTTAGAGAAGAAAAAAGGGGGGGGGGGGACTATGATGGGTTAAATTGATGAATTTTATTTTTATTTTTAACTTCTTTTAATGGCTCAAATTGATAATAATGTAAATTATTACTCAACATCAGATCCTTGTCAGTTAGATCTTGATACTGTAGGGTTGAGCTCTCTTATTCTAATTGTGTTATTTTTGTCTTTGGGTTATGCTCATTTTACTTTTGAAGGACAGGAGTCTTTGCTAATTTTTTAAGAAATGTGGGTCTGTAGATGTATGCAATCAAAAAGCTTTGTCTTGTTCTCAACCACCTTAGCCTTTTCATCCTTCTTTGGCTCGTAGGTTGAGATTCTTATTCTAATTGTGTCATAATTGCCTTTTTGGGTTATGCTATTTGCTAAAGGACATGAGTCTTTGCCAAGTTTTAAAGAAATTGGGGGGGGGGGGGGGGGGGGGTTCTGTAGATTTATGCAATTTATAAGCTTTTTATTGTTCTCAACCACCTTTAGTCTTTTCATCCTTCTTTGGCTAAGCTTTGTATTGTTCTCAACCACCTTAGCCTTTTCATCCTTCTTTGACTTGTAGATAAATTTGGGGGCTCGTAGGTTGAGATTCTTATTCTAATTGTGTCATAATTGCCTTTTTGGGTTATGCTATTTGCTAAAGGACATGAGTCTTTGCCAAGTTTTTAAGAAATGGGGGGGTCTGTAGATTTATGCAATTTATAAGCTTTTTATTGTTCTCAACCACCCTTAGTCTTTTCATCCTCTTTGGCTAAGCTTTGTATTGTTCTCAACCACCTTAGCCTTTTCATCCTTCTTTGACTTGTAGATAAATTTGGGGAAGCCATGGCTCATGGCTTGGCTTAAATTGATTGGGTGGAGGTAGCAAAAGATGACCCAAATGCCTGGATCTATCCAACAATTTTTTTTTTTGATAAGTAAAAGAATTTGGTAAGATAAAAGCCCACTTAGCTGATGGGCTTATACACACACACATGCATAATTATCCAACATAGACCAGCCCAGTTCTACCATGTGTTTGGTTCTACCAGTTGCCAGGTAATTAAGGTCTAGTAAATATCAATCTAGCCTTAGAGTAAATGGGTTTGACTTGGGCTAGGCCTTCCAAACTCACCTTTTTGCACCTTTATCTGGGGAATGATTTCACAATTTGGATGGGTTGGGCTCCCACAGTTCCAACTCTTGATCTGGATAATCCTTGCACAAAGTATAAGGAAAAATGGAAAACCACCCTCTGAATTTGGGTCAAAATCAAACTAGTGTCATGTTCTTTAATTTGAGGGAAGTTAGTTTCAAGAAGTGCTCAAATTGATCCTTCTGTCTAGTATCTGTCTTTTTTTAATAAAAGATTCATTTTAGAGTAACTTTAATAAAAATTTCATCTTAAAAAATTCATTTTTGTTTTTCTCTCATTGTGGGTTATTACTGGGTTAATGCTAGCATTGTATGGTGGTCTTGGTAAGAAGAAGAAGAAAACAGAAAATAAAAATGATTTTTAATTAAAAATCCACTAAAAATATGAATTTTTAACTAAAAATAAGACAATTTAGAATGATCAATTTGGCATTCTCGAATTTCAAGGAATTCTAATTTTAAATTAGAAGAACTGGGTCACTTTGATTTTGACCCAAAGTTGTGGGTGTTTTTGCATTTTTTCCCAAAAATTATAACCAAGCCTGATCAATGTAGAAGGTTGTTTTGTTTTGTTTTTGTATTTTCTTTAATAACAGATTGAAATTACTGGTACAAGTAGAAATGGCAATCTTTTACATGTATTGATAAATCATTGTATCGATGGTTTTGATAAATCATCTTTGCTTTTATTCTCTTCATGCAGCTGCATTTGGAGCAGTTTTGCATGTGGTATCCACATCGCTTCTTGGTATAACAGCAATCACCATGGCAAATACTATTGCTGGTGAAGAAACAGTGCATAAACTAGCTTCACTTTTGCTTGTAATTCTTGGTGGTAGTTATGTCTTGCTGTTTCTGTCTGGAAAGGGTGGTCACACTCATTCTCATAACCAACCCATGGAGAAAATGGCTGTTGCTGGTCTTGTACTTGTTCCTGCATTGTCACCCTGTGCAACCACACTTCCTGTATTTCTTGCTGTTGGAAATTCATCTTCCATGATGGTGCTTGCTATCATTGTGCTGCTATTCAGGTATCACTTAAAGTTATATTTTGGGCGTTTGTTACATTGTTTTGATCTATTTGATTATCTCATGAATTGGTTGTTGAAATTTTTTTAAAGCAATTCAAGAAAGTAATAATTAGTTAGATTATACCATCATTGTTTTGAAGCAAAGAAGCTTTGCAAACCCCTAAAAGGGTTCATTCTGGCAGGGGTACAATATTGAAATGTCCTCTTTTTTCTTTTTTTCCTACTATTATTATTACAGTTACTACTATTACAACAGATACTCTCCATCAATAGTTAATCCTCTAATATGCAACATGTTTCTAATTGACCTGGATGTCAGCCATCATTTCCTGGTGCTGAATTGTGTGAAATTAAAATTATGGGAAACTTTGCTGCCATTACCAAGCCTGACACAGTTTGATATTGGATTTGCAGCACCATAACTGTGATGACCTCGCTCGTGGCTCTATCGTTTTATGGTGCTAGTCAGCTCAAGTTTCACTGGGTGGAGCGGTATGACAAACTTCTTGTGGGTTCTGTGCTATGTTTGGTAGGAATTTTGACGCTTATATTTCATGATCATGATCATGGACATGGACATGGACATGAAGGTATTACTGGAGAGCAGCTGCATAGGAAACTCATTGTTCTATGAAAGATTTTGATTCCTCCTTTGTACTCTGGGAAAAGTTCACGGAATGTCTTCATCTGGATCAAGTAGAAATGGATGTAAACTATGTTCCATACTGACATATATGAGTATTGTAATTGTTTTGTTCAATTTGATTGTTCTAATTATATGATAATCCTTGTGTAAGTACGTGCATGTGCGTGTTACGTTCTTCGAAATCCTGTGATGCCTGAAATTCACGCGTGTTTGTGTCTATGGTTGCTGCTTGCTATGGTTAACTTCTGCATAATATGCATACAACACAAACTATTTAAATCACTTCTTTCTTCTTCTTCTTTTGGTTATATTTTTTAAATTTATAGAAAGTGCTAGAATTTTATTCATCCATAAGCTTAAATTCTTAAAAGCATTGTACATTGACTGCTATAAGAGCAGCACAACAAGACCATATATCCGCTAATCAAATGTAAACATTACAACAAGACATAGCATGTGAGGTTTTATCAAAAAAGCCATTCTATTCTCATTTTCTATGCTCAAAAGCAAATTTCCAGCACTGATGGTTTTTTCTTTTTTTGCTGAATCAGCAATGACGCTTTGTCAAAAGCAGTTGGATCTCTTCAATGAAGTGACCATACGGACCATTGGGTAGTAGTCATATTGCGTGACTCGGTCATTCAGATAAGCTCACTATTGTTACACTCAAAGATAGGATATAAAAAAGATGCTTAATCTCGTGATTATAACTCGAGTTAGATATAATGGAATAATAAGCTACCTAGGGATTAATAACAAATGGAAAATGTTAAAAAATGGAAAAGAATGCCAGAGATCATTTATTTATGAACCATTTTAGAAAATATTTTATGAGAAAAGAAAACAAATAAAGTAATTAATGTTTTAATAACCTTTTCTATTTCCCATAAAAGTAGAATAAAAAATTTCTTGAAATGATTTATTAACAATTACCTTAAGAGCACTCGTTAACATGATCCATGACAAATTATCAACCACTTTTCAAGAAGTGAATTTGAACCTCTTTCCATCTTCTTTGAAAGGATACTAGTATGTAATCCTGTGCATATACACGGATACATTTAAAAACAATCACAATTATATATATATATATATATATATATATATATATATATATATAGATATAATTAAAATCTGATTAGATCTAGACTCTTCTGTTTTTGCATTCAATAATTTACTTGCTACAAAAATTAAAAAATTAGACGAAACAAATGAGTAAAATTGAATTCCAATTAAAATTCAATTTAGAATCTAATTGAATTTAAACTATTTAATTTTTGCACATAATAATTCACTTGACACACAAATTTAAAAATTAAACGAGACATGTCACACAAAATTAGACTCAAGTTTAGAATTAAATTGGATTTTCTCTTAGCTTTGGCTATTTTATATATATATATATATATATGACTTATAAACTTGAATTTTTTTAGTTATACAAAAAAAAAAACAGCTCATAAATATAAATTAATTCAAAAATTATATTTTTTATGGTTTACTTATATTAGACTCCTCGTTTTTTATATTAAATTAACCCATTTGACACAAAAATTTAAAAACTTAGATTAGATGAGACACATAACACAAAATTAAACTCTAATTAAAATTTAATTTTTACATTGAATTAACTCACTTGACACAAAAATTTAAAAAACTTAGATTAGATGGGACACATATTGTAAAATTAGACTCTAATTTAATTTCAATTAAAAATTTAATTAAATTTTATCTCAATTTTACCTATTATTATATATATAAATCAGATAAGTTATACTTACATGACAGATGGAGTTCAGAGGGCATGCCGCAAATAGATGGAGAGTTATACTAAGCTAACGTTGTTGTCAGCACTTGAAGTTTAAACATAATTTTTTCTCGTTGCATCACCATTCGCAGCACAAGTGTGAAGGCACAACTTTTCTGTTCAAAAATTTGAACAGGAGAAGAAACAAAAATTGACTAATGAGTAAAATATGTTTTACAGTCCAAGGGTCTCCCTCTCACTTAAAAAAAAAAAAATTTACAGACAGCCGACCAAGGTTCTTCCTTATTCCAAAAACTAACGGAAAATGGCAAATAACAAAAATATATTGGAAGAATCATGTGTGCCCTTTTCCATTTGAAGAGGACCACTGAAAATTGGGTTTATAGTGTTTAATTTTCCTGAGTGATCTAAAAGAGAAAACATAGGGAATCATCCTATAATAATGAGAATATGTAAGATCTTGACATTTTTTTTAGTATCATAAATGCATAAGCATAGCAGCTTATAGATTATAAGGGAATTAGATGTGGGCTTTAATAGTACCAAACTTACTTTAGGAGATTCTTTAAAAAAAAAAAAAAAATTACCTCAAAAGATTTGAGATGGGCTTGAATTTTACAACTATAAGAGCATTAGAATTTGTAATGGATTAACAGTGGAACAAAAGCTTGATTGAAAATTTGGGTGACCAATCAAGTCGGTTTATTTTTCTTGTATAGTACTTTACTTGCTGTGCACACCTATTGCTCGTATATAAAGGCTCTCTACTGTACAACTACAAATTCACAGAAATACAAAGATTATTATTTAATTGTCTTTTTTTTTTCTTTTCTCAATAACATATTTAGAATGTGTATTGATTGAGGAGCATCATGTGTGAAATCAACGTAGAAGGGTAAAAAAGAAAATTGAACATTTTAAACAAAATTATTGCTGTTAAATTATATCAGAAAAGTTGATTAGTAAGTTCTAAGAGGAGGGGTTTGAGATGAAGCAATGTTTTTGGTAAAATATGAACTACTTTATGGAAAAGAATCATGCACACACACTTTTACTACCATCCTGTTGTTTTCCCCCCTCCTTTACTGTTTTCTTCTTCACCTTATTGGGACTAAAATTGGAGTAGTTGATCTAAATTCTATATCTTCTTGTCTTCAATTATCAAACCTGTTTCATGAAACATCAAGTAGGTAGGTATATTTAATCAAACTTAATATTATTGCAAATTGACTTGTCATGAAGAATTATGTTAAAAGGAACAAAAAGGGTCAATTCATAGTGGCGGCAAAAGAATGCCAGCCTAGCAAATTTTGGTTGCTCACACTGTTACTTACTGCACACCTAATTATAACTTATTGGTAATCGGCTATTCTCTAATGATGGTATTGATGGACACAAATGAAAATAAAGAACTTTTTGTATGTTTAGTCTGGGTTGATCCCTTTGCTGACTAATGAAAAGATGGTCGTTAGCTTTCCTATAAGGTTTCAACTTTCAATTGGAATTCTCAGAAAAAGAAAAAAGAAAAAAAGAAGAAGGTTTCAATTGAAATTTACCATTGGATTATGGCTTTAGTAGTAGAAACTTTTTTAGGTGTAGAGATTTAAACGCTCATCATGGGTGCAAAAGTGGTGGGGTTAGGTTCATTTATTTCAAGGCATAGAAGAAGAAGTTTTTAGAGTAAGGGACTTGTTCTTTTGTTATTTGGAAACAGGATTTTTTTTTTTTTTTAGTTTGAATTTATGTTGAAGTTTTTTTTTTTTTTTGGTAAAGAGATAATTACAATATACTCCTAATTCCGTAGTTCGAACCATTTCTCTTCTAAACCCCCAAACACTTTGTATATGAGGAGGTGTTAATTTAGCTATAAAACCCTTAACAATTTATGTTAAAAGTTAAAACTGACCAAAGCTCACAAAAAAATATTTAGACAGTTATAGTTGTAGCGGTGGTGTGGTGAAAGGGAAAGGAGAAGTGGTGTAGATTTCAATGTGCAAGAGGTGAGAGGGGCGGTGGCTCAAGGAAGTACCTGGAAGGAGATGGTGGTAGTGACATGGAGAAGGTGAGAGAGGGAGGTAGTGTTGGAATTTTTTACTTTCAGATAGGTTTCATTAATTCAGATTTTTTTTTTTTTTTGTGAAAAGAAAAAAAGTTATACATTCTCTTTATTCTTAAGATACAGTAATTTCATATTAATAAGAATTTATTTGCTATTTGATTTCTAAACTTATGTTTTACATATAGTTTTTAATTTTTTTAAAAAAGAATTTCAATCTATATCGTTTGTTTCTGATAATTCAAAAAGTATCATTCCAATTAAAATCCTACTATCAAAATTTTTTCAGAAATTTATAGAAATTTCATTATATAATTTCTATTATTCTAATAATTTTCCATCGTGAAACTTGCCGCGCTCATGATCTTTGCTCGAGTTGACAACCACAAAGCCCAATGTCAGGCGGATGGCCATTAGTACTAGCCACCACTGGTATCCATGCATACAAGAAAAGGAGAAGGGAGGAGTGTTTGAGTTTTAAAAAATGATTTACGAATAAAATTTGATAAAACATTTTGCAGTTGTGTTTTTTAGTCAACATAAAATGTTTTTGGGTTTGAATAATCTTTTACAATGAAACAAACATTAGAAAATATTGCAAATGTTTTCTTAAAAGTATTTTACAATAATTTGTGGAGCCTTAAAATATTTTATGATGAGATGATTTTTATCATCCAATCATTTTGTTATTTTACAAACAAGGACAGTATACAATTTAATTCAAAGATTAGTTTATCATAATACTCATTTAACAAAAAATTATAGAGTGGTATAACATTGTAAAAATTAAACTAAAAACTTGACCCTGACTAAAAAAGATTAAAAAAAGGTAAAATATTATTTTGGTCCTTAAATTTTACTAAAAGTTTATTTTTTCATCTTTAAATTTTAAGAAATTCATTTTTTGTCCCTAAACTATTGAAAAGTTCATATTTCATTCCTAAAATATTGAAAATATTTTATTTATATCCTTAAACTTTACTAAAGTTTGTTTTTCATCCTTAAACTATTGAAAAATTTCATTTTTCATCCTTAACTTTATCTCTATACTATTCAAAAAACTCGTTGCAAAGTTTAGAGATGAATATATACATTTTAAAGTCTAAGGATTAAAAAAAAAATTTTAGTGAATTTTAGAGACCAAAATAGTATTTTATTTAAAAAGAAAATGAGAGGTAAAAGCTCCTTTTTATTGACTTTGTTTGACAATATTCCAATTTAATTATGTCCACGAGTTACTACTTTAAAGTTTAAAGTTTAAACTAATCTATAATGAAAAAGAATGCTTTAGAGAGAAAGCTAAAGGATTCTCCTAAAAGTTGTGATCCACCTCGGCTCTCTGTCAGCCTTGTGTTTGTTTAATCCCAATACTTCTTTCCTCACCGCCAAACAAAAAGTTGATTAAAAAGATAAGAAAAGATTCTAATCCTTTTTTTAATATATTTTATTTATCACTACCAACAAGCCGTTAATGACCTTCATTCCTTAAACAAGTCATTCTTTTCTATTCTCCAGATCCAAATACTTCCAAATCCAGCTCCATATGCACGATTAAAAATGTACCTAGTATCAGTATTTAACTAGTGGTTTACTAGATTTACAAGTCCAGACAACTACTTTTGTTTTCTTATACATTTAATAGAGTTAGTACAATAAAATTTTTTATTACTTTTTCATAATTTATTGTTGTATGATCTTTTCAATAGGTGTCGACAAATATTTGTTTGTTGAGTCCAAAATTAAACTTATTAATAATTCATTAGTTTACATCACAAAGTTTAAAAAGTAAATATGATTTCTTTACCTTTATTATCCATCTAATCTCTGAAGCAAAATTTCTCAGTGTGGATGTAAAATGTTCCAGTCCACCTTAATGCTTAACTTCTAACCGAGAAGGACTAAATTTATTAATAAAGTTATCAGTTTTCTCCAAAAAAAAATAAAATTATAAGCACAAAGTGTATTTTATTATTTTTATCTATTTATTTTATATTTGTGCATAACTTGACTTTAATTGTGGATTCCAGTTAGCTCAATTGGTAAAATTTTTGATAGTTATATAAAAGATTTGGAGTTCAATTCTCGTCTAAACTAAAAACTGATTGGTGTTTTGGTTTGATAATAAAAAGTTATTATAAGGAACGAATGCCATAGTTTGAAATTCTCTAAAAAAAAAAAACTTTAATTTTTGAAAAACATATAAAAATATCAATTAATAAAATATTAACTACACTTTAACTTGCACTCTTTAATCTTTAGGACACAAGTTAACAGAAATCCATTAGATCCTATTAAAATTATTTTTATTATGCAGTAATTATAATTTATTCCAAATATTTAATGTCATTAATTTATTGTTTTTTTTTTTTTAAACTTTTTACCCTTCTGAAAGGAAAGCGAGTAAGACTCACGCGCTACTACTTTCTGGGTAAGAAAGTGTATAACTGGAAACTTTAGCAAAGTTGGGTTGGGTAGTGGGTTCCACAGTGCATGTCTTATATGTTAATGATGTAAGACATGCCCATGGGTCCATCACCATAGAGTATAGATTCGTGTGTCTTTTCTTTCTATCTTTATTTCTATGTGCCTTTTTTGCATGGAAACAGCCATAGCCCATGGGCCCATCACTTTAGATTCGCAAGTTCTGTCTACCTCTCTTTCTCTCTCTCTCTCTCTCACAAACTCATAGACGCATCTCTGCATATGGGTTTTCTCTGAAATCCAAGTTCTTACAGTACTATACCGATTTTGATTGACTTCAATTCACCTCCTCAGGTACATCAAGTCCCACAATTTCTCTTTTCTTTTGCTTCTACATGCTGTTTTTTGTATTGGGTTTTGGTTTTGGTTGGTTTTGATTGAATTGAATTGCTTTGGTTTCTAATCTAATCTTGGTTGTTGTCTGCTTTCTATTCAATCAACACAAACTTCTTTGCTTTATTGTGCATGTTCAACTGCTCAAGCTCTGATTTTTGATATTGCTTTATGTGAATTTTGATCTGTTTTCATGCAATTCTTGTTTTTAGTGAACTGGGTTTATTCTTTATGAGTGTTATTAGTTATTAACCTCTGGTGGGTTTGCCTTTTTCTCTTTGTTTGTTTAGTTTAAACAAGCATAAATAGAGTTTTCTAGATTATGGGTATTGACTTGGGAATTAATTTCAAGCTAAATAGAGTAGCAGTTCATGAATTTTCTGGAAATTTTGTGTTTTAAATAACTTTATCTTGGTACAGTTATAAAGTTATACTTTTTAGGACTAAATTATGAATATTCTATTCTTCATAGAGGTAAACATTCCCGTTCTTCCATCACTTTCCTTTATCCGGGTTTTCTTCTTTATAGGCTGAGTTTTTGAGATTAGTGACTTTTGAGTTGGTTCCCTTTACTCTATTTTGTTGGTTTCTATAATGTTCTAGCATGAAACTAAAGCTATCTATTCTGAACATTCCCTTTTTGTTATTCTATTTTTATCATTTACTTGAGCGGTTCAAGGGGGGTTGGATTGATTTTCTTGTTTGAAGTTGAGATCTAGAACCTGGTCCAAATTATGATCTCTTATGGCATTTACATTCATCCTATGTTTTGTTTCTGGAAAGAAAATAGGGAAAAGACATTGCTTACAAAATCAAGTCTTTTTCTTGTGGCTTTTTTGCTCTTAATTGATTAGTTTAAAGTGTGACTGCTTTTCTTCTTTTTGTTGTTTGTTGTGGTTATGGTGCCAATACATTGTTATGCATTTCTTCAGCAGATCTATTCAATGCATTTCTGTTTCATCTGGCAATATTTGTTTATTTATAATAACAAATCTGATGTAAGACTTGTAACCTTTGGCTGTTCATATGCTTCCCCCAATTTTATATTTAGAAGTGGTTTCTTGAAAGCACGAGTCTCATTTGTGCCTTTTACTTTTCTTGCGGTAAATTTCCATCTTGTACCTGTCTTTTATCAAAGAATTTGTGTGATCTTGGGCTATTGATTGGTAGAAAAATACGGAGGAAACTATGATTTGAAATTTTGTATAATCTTTCACCTTTTTTTGCCATAAAGGGAAGGTGTGGAGTAGGTAGAAACATTGTTATTCTATGTTTTTAACTCTACTTCATGTGCTATAAAATGTTTTAAACAATGTTGAGTTTTAGAGAAGTTGGAGATTGATCTATTGCTACATGGCTTTTGTTTGTTTGTTTGTTTATAAGTAAGTTTTGGCCTCAAGGGGAGTGACTTTTGATGTCTCTTTAATAATTCTTGGTATTGAATAATTTTCCAGGGAGAAGCCTATTTCTGGGTTACGTGGTAAGTGTGATCTCTAATCGTAATGGGGGTATCAAGCTCTAAAATAGAGGAAGATAAGGCTCTGCAGCTATGTCGTGAAAGGAAGAAGTTTGTTAGGCAAGCACTTGATGGCAGGTGTGCACTAGCAGCTGCTCATCTTACATATATTCAATCCCTTAAAACTACAGGAACTGCTCTTAGAAAATTGTTGAGCCTGAAGCTCCTATAGAATCTTCTTTGTATACTTCTACCAATGCAACACCAGAACCACTTGCTTTAACTGAGAAGTCCCTTTCCCAGTTCTCATTCTCTTCTCCATCTGCCTCCCAACGTGTAGATGCAACTGAAACCTTTTCTCCATCTCCTTCTCCTCCAAACCATAGTCAATTTCAGGCAAATCATGTGAG
Source organism: Castanea mollissima (assembly GCA_014183005.1). Classification (NCBI taxonomy): domain Eukaryota; kingdom Viridiplantae; phylum Streptophyta; class Magnoliopsida; order Fagales; family Fagaceae; genus Castanea; species Castanea mollissima. The sequence goes on along the minus strand of JACAVU010000006.1, from coordinate 34,573,805 downwards.
ATTCAGGAGTACTTTGTCCAAAAAGGTTGAAGAAAAACCTTCTTTACCTGTTATAGGAACAGTAACCTCGTCGACTACCCTGCAGAATACGACACCTCATTCCACTGAAAGACCTGAAACATCCTCATTTGAAGGTTCTTCCCACCCCCCAGAAACTCCAGCATGGGATTATTTTGGTCTCTTTCATTCAGATGATAATGAGTATGAGAAGGGGATGAACCAAGGGTTGGAGAATGCTGATGATATAAGACGGCTCAGAGAAGAGGAGGGAGTTTCTGAGATGGAAGATGAGGAGGAAAAGGCGTCTTTTAATGGGAGGGAAGAATCTCAGGATTCAGATGATGAATTTGGTGATGAGCCTACCACGGAAACACTGGTCCGAAGGTTTGAAAATCTTAATAGGGCACAAAATCATGTTGCTGATAATGCTTCACCTAGTTCATCTTCTGCTGGAAATGAAGCTTCAGATACTGAGTTCTTGAATGGGGGGAAAGACAACTCCCCTTCTTTGTCACCATTGAGAACCTCATCTAAGGTTGTTGTGCTTTGTACTGACACAAATAAAACACCACTGAAAGAAGATTGTATTGAAAACAAGGTTGCGGCTAAGGACTTCTATTCAAGTATAAAAGATATTGAATTTCTCTTTATAAAAGCATCTGAGTCTGGCAAAGAAGTTCCAAGGATGCTTGAAGCAAATAAGTTTCATTTCCGTCCAATATTACCAGGGAAAGAAGGTAAGATCTCTCTATTGTTTTTTTCCCTTCTCATTTGATCTCTCATGAATATTGGCTACTATGATTTGGTTAGAAAGTTGTATACACTATCAAGGCTGCAGGACAATACTCTGCCTTTTTATGCAGTTACATTCATGCGCCCAATCTGTAATGCTGCAGATATGTCCTGCATGAGTGGGGCTTATTGCTAATGCTTAAAGAATTTTTTGATGTTAGCAAAAGACTCTAGGAAGTTATTCGAGATTTCTTATCCTGATGTCTATTGGTAAAAGTCTTAACAAGAGAATCCTCTATTGTAGGAGGTGGGTCAATGGTATCTACATTCATGAAGGCCTGTTTCGCTTGTGGAGAGGACCCAAGCCAAGTTCAAGAAGGTAGGCTACTTGTCTTTTTTCTTTCTGATTACTTTACTCTTTTATGTCATAGAGGTACAACAAAAAATCATGTTTGGGATTGAACAAACTTGGGCACTAAAATCCAGGATGTTCAGCATGGGATGAGTTCTTGGTTTCAAAAATGTTTTGGCCTGTTATGATACATAGACTCATTTATGATTGTATTGGACATTCTGGAATTTCTATCTTAAAGATGCCATAATATAATTGTGTTAATCTACCAACAAATTGAAATGATACCTGTCCTGTAATTGCATCCTATAATTTGCAACCTGTAGAACCTCATGCTACTTCAATTTGTAAGTTGTCCATAACCAGTTTGACAAACTCAGGATCATGCAAAAACATTTCAAGTTGGGAAATATGCATGTATTGTAGTATTAACTACAAGAACAAGTCCTTCCAGGCTTCTTCATTATCTTGTCGCATATTCCAATTCTTGCAAATTAGGTGGAAAATATACAGATGAAGACTAAATGAAGAATTTTTTTTGATAAAATAATAAGAAAATGAAGAACAATAATTTTCTGGAAAGCATTCTCAAATGAAGAATTAGTAGACTTTGTTTTCTTTCTAGGGAGACTCTTTTACACATGATATGCTATGTTGCATTAAAATATAATTTGAAGAATAAATAATCTGCAATGTCAATATCCAACAACAACAACAACAACAACAACAACAACACAACAACAACAACAACCTAGCCTTAGTCCCAAAAATTTGGGGTCAACTATGGACCCTCAACAAACTAGTAAGGGTTGGACACGTGTATTCTTTTCCGCTGTTCTATTCTATTTGAAGTTGTATTCTATGTTATTTCCTTAATTGACATATCCTTTTTTTTACTTCTTCTATTAATATTATTTTGGTCTTCTTCTACCCTTATTTTTTTTTAATAACTTGAATCAACTCACTTTTTCTCATTGATGTATTAATCTCTCTCCTTTGGACATGATAAAACCGTTCCAAGTGACTCTCCCTCATCTTTTCATCAATGGGGGCCATCACTATTTTAAGTGTATTTCCTCATTTCAAATCCTATCTTTCCTTATATTTCTACTTACTCATTTTAACACTCATTTTAGCTTCATTTGTTTTATGAATGTATTGAAGCTTACTCATTTCCTCATTTCAAATCCCAACATCCAATCTTATAAAATTTTCCCTTTAACTTAATAGGAATTATTCTCCTAATGCACTTCCTTACTTCATCCATTCTGCTCTTATCTTTTGACTCACATCCTCTTCACTCATACAATAATCTTGACATTCTTTGTTTGATGAAGTGGTTTGGATAATTGAAGCTTTAGAATGTCTGTGATGATGAAATCTCCCTTTCCAACAGTGTAGCATCTGTGCCACTATCTTTGGCTTAACTCAAGCAATTCCAAATAGATGTTTGCCCAAATATCTGATGCCACCATTCAATAAAGTAAAAGATGGTCATCTGAGTCCCCGCTTTTCTTTCACTTGCAACACCTATCAATAATCATTAATTTTTGTTCTTGAAGATTGTCTATTGTCAAGATTCTACTCATCACTGCTGTTCATGCGTAGATTCTGGAGACTTAGTGATGCAGGACAATCAAGAGGAAAGTAAAAGAACAAGAAAATTAAAAAGATAACCCTAAGAATCAGCATTTATAGGTTACCTGAAATCAACAGCAAGCAAGAAAATTTAGGCATCAACACCTAAGGTGTCAGGAATCAGCACCCAACAATTTGGAAAATCTATAATTTGAAATTTCATTAATCAATCGTCTCAAAATGCAACCATCTAGAATCCTTTTATAGAGCTTTTAGGAATAGAAGATAATCCTATCTGAAAGCTGAAACTAATCTCGAAACCAATCCCTATCTAAACTCAAATCTAATCCGCATCTGAATTTATAAATAAGTATCAATAATCCAATCTCCTATGAGATAAAGAAAATTTGAAAATAATTTTGGTTGCGCTCCCGCATCACTTTTAGACAATCCAAATTCTCCTTCAAAGGAATGAAACTCCTATGGGACCCCTCAAGGCTTATAATTATAGCAAACATCAAATTTACCTACTTTTGAGGGTGTCTAAGATAATCGATCTTTCTCTAACCTTGAAGAGAAGTTGGAATACAAAAGCTCAAAGTAACTATCCCCGGCTTCCAATTCTTAATCATGAGGATACCAATTACGTTGAGGATTCCAACTATGTCTCAACAACAACAATAATAACAAGCCTTGATCCCAAATTTTTTTGTTAAGTAGTAATGTTTCATTGATATCAAATAAGAGTCACCCAAGTATACAGCAAGTATACGGGGACAAACAATTAACTACAAACATTACATAAATCTAGCAAATCAAAAACTGAAAATAACCAGTCCAATAAACTAAAAAAGAATAACTTGAGATCAGGCGTAGTTCTCTCTGTATCTTCAAAGCTCCTGCTATTTATTTCCCTCTAAATGCACCACATCAAACAATGGGGGATATCCATCCATATATAACCATTCCAATGACGACCAAACTGACATTGCCAGCAAGGTAGTAACTCAACAACAGATTTTGAAATCACCCAATACACTCTAAACAAACCCAATACTGTAGACCACAAATATGAAGCAATAGGGAAATGCAGATATAGGTGATCAACGGATTCACCATTACATTTGCACATATAACACCAATCTATAATCCATACCCTCCTCCTTGAAACTGTCAATCATCAAAATTTTCCCCAAGGCTGCAATTTATACAAAGAAAGCCACTCTAGGAGGGACCTTTGGCTTCCATATGCTTTTCCAAGGGAAATATTGATCACTAGTGCCACCAAATAGTCGGTAATAATCATTGACCTTAAAGTCCTTTTTCTTATCTGGTTTCCAGCACATCCTATCCTCCCCAAAATTTTGGATTCCAATTATGTGTGCCACACAAGAATGATGAAATTGACACATACTATCAACTGCAATTTGATATAAGTTTGGAAAAACATCCTTCAAACTAGAATCCCGACACTACCAGTCATGGCAGAAACAGATTTGATTACCATCACCCACAGAAAATTTACTTAACACATTAAATTTTATCAACTTGATAACCTTAGCATAATTCCCTTTGTGTTGTTTTTTCTTTTTCTGTACATATTTTTTAGCTGCTTCATTCTTCTTGTATGAAGTAGTTTTTTTTGTTAATAATATTTTCTTAATTATCAAAAAAAGAAGAAAAAAGAAGCATAATCTAATACTACAACTATATTTGAAAATTAGTATGTCAACATACCATTGGGGAACCTATTTCTGCCCCCTTTTGCCACTCCGAGACCTCCAGGTTTTAAGAGACTGCCTAGGTAATTTGTCTTTTGATGTTGACTTTCACAGTTATGTGGACCACTGTCTCCAATATGCTGTAAGGTGATGAACATAGGATGCTTTCCAGTCAATATAATTAGATAAAATAGGGATTTGTCAAAATTTATCATCCACAATCCTTAATGTTTTCCTTACTTAGTTGTATACGTCATAAGAATATGACAAGTTACAAAAGTAACTAAGCTGAATATATTTGCCTATAGTTTATGTGTCCTATTTTATCTTTTAAATGGTATATTTCTTTATATTTTCTGCCACTGAGCTCTAACTCAAATGACACCTCTTCTTCTTGTAAGAGCAAGGTAAAGGGTGTGGTTGTAGCCTCAAAACCTATGCATGTGTAACTTACCAATAAAAAAATATCCCAAGATTTTCTTATTCTCTTTTTATGTTTAGATTGTATTTTTTTTTTATTAGTCTTAAAAGTAAGGGTTGCAATATATTTAGATTTTATATATCATTGAAACATATATTGTAGCTATCTATAAAAGGGTTCAGAGCTCTAAATGGCTAGAGTTTAATTCAAACGCCTCTGTCAGGCATGGTTCAAATTTTCTGTGCATGAAGTATAATCTTGTTCTTTATAAACCACATATATTAAGGTATTATATTATTTTATCTCTTCAATTAAGGTAAGTCTTGATCTATATACCTCAATTATTCAGCAAATCATTTTATTTTTTAAATGTTTTTTTAGGCCCTGCTCAAGATTCCATAAAGTATTTGACTTGGCATAGGACAACATCATCCCATTCCTCTTCATCCAGAAATCTGTTGGGTGCGAACTCAAAAGACAATTTAGATGAGCCCATTAATTTCTGCATGACCTCGGGCAGTCATGCCTCAACCTTGGATAGGCTATATGCATGGGAGAGGAAGCTATATGATGAAGTCAAGGTACTGTTGATCTCACAGCAGTTAAATTGATATAATAATTATCATCTTCGTTCATCATTATTATTAATGTGATTGATATTTTCACTCTGTATGTGATTTATTTGCTAATTTTGTCCTTTTTTCTCATATGAGCTGAAGAATGATTAATCTCCAATGCCTGTAATATTTTGATTTTTTGAATCAGTTGTTTAATCTTTATGGTATCATTTTTTGGGTGTTCAAGAAGTTAATTTTTGTGTTTCTTTTAATATTATCCTTTTCATATTCATTTTCTGTTAAATTAAATTTCTTTACGAGCTTAGTATTCACCGTCTTGATCAGGAAAAGTGAAGTTAGCTGAAATAACTTGCTCAGCATGGAGATGTAGTTGTGCTTTTACCACTGCAATGTTTGGTATAGGGCATGACTTCACTTTCCCTGCTATTTTGGATAATATGAATTATCAGACAAGCATAAATGTCACCATAATTTGAACAACTGAAAAGAGAAACCATGACTATGACATGATTTAGTGGATTTCGGAAATAGTTTTTGTAAATATGATGAGGAAATGGCATTACAGTGGTAATGGTGAAGTGCATTGCAGTAACTCTATTTGCTCTTGTTAATACACGTATTTTTTAAGTCAAACAATATGCCATTTAAATGCTGTAGTGGACCTTTGGAGGAAAATACTTTTTATAAAGCAGATTTTGTGTTGAAAGCAACTTTTGGTCCAACTGAATTGCTAAGACAAAATAGGTAAGTTCTTCCCTTTTTTCTTTATCACTTAGTCTTCCTTCTCTGTATATCTTTACCTAATTTGATATTTGTTGTCAACCATTTACCTGCCGATGAACAAGTATTATACTTGATAATGTTGATCAAAGCTACCTAATATACACAAGACAAAAGATATACAGAATATCGCTGGGGCCTTGTGAATCTTGTGGATTTTTATCCAATAAGTATTGTGAAATATCCAAAAGTGTGGAAATGCTTGAGAAAGTGTAGAACTTGTTCTACAGGGTGTATCAGCTCATCAGATCTGAAAGTCATACATAAATTGTTGTCCAGTATATCTTGTAAAATCTGTGATTAATGAATTTGAGGTGATAGGTGCTATATGTTGACCTGCTATGTCTTTTAAAACGTTTCAATATATGGGTAGTCCCTGATAACCATTCTTTAATGACTTACATAAAATTCTCGTAATTTTAGGCCAGCGGAATTGTCAGAAAGGATTACGACTTGAAGTGTAAAATTTTAAGACAACTGGAATCAAAAGGGGAAAGTCCCCAAAAAATTGATAAAACTCGTGCAGTTGTCAAGGATCTACATTCAAGAATCAGAGTTGCAATCCACAGAATTGAATCTATATCAAAGAGGATTGAGGATTTAAGGGACACAGAGCTCCAGCCACAGCTTGAGGAGTTGATTGAAGGGTATGTGCCTTTTCTCTCATCATTACTTTATTTAAACAAAAATTCCATTAGGAACCATATATTGTTATGGATTCCAATAGTCATTAGCTATCTGGCACAGTTGCAGCTAAAAAAGATTTAATATTTTTTTTTTATGTCCGTTAATTCAATTGTATTTCATTGTTCAACTCATTGAACTAAGCCTTAATCCAAAATAATTGGGGTTGGCTATTGCGTTGTGTTGCTAGATCGTGAAGCCGCAAGTAGAAAGAATGAGCCAAACCAATGGGCCCGTTCAGTATAGCGCATGCCTTTATTTGAATTTTTACTGCACTTAGCCTTATTTAGTACCATGTCTGCAATTACCCTCAAACAGTCATCATTTTCCATAGGCTAATTCACATCATTTTGGGCCTCCCTTTTACCCTCTTTGCTCTTTCCAGGTTAATGAAAATACTCATCTTTTATTATTAATTACACACTAACACACACCTAGTGAGTTTGGAACTCAAACCTCATCCTTCACCTTGCTTTTTTCAAGGGGAGGAAGTATCATTTGAGTTAAAATACTTATTGTAATTCAAATACATTTCATTTCAGCAGATGAAAATCAATATGATGTCAGAGATTTTTTGTTACTTATCCAAAAAAAGAGGAAAATAAATATGACCTCAGTTGGACCTTTGACCTTAGTTAGAAGGCCCATCTAAAGGAATTATTTTGTCAACTCTGTGCCAGTGATTTTGATCTAACAAAAAACAAGAGCTTATCAAAGTTGGACTTTTGGCCGAACATCAAACCATGTTGTTGGGCATTTCGAAGTTAAAAAATAATGGAACAGTCCTATCCTGTTTGTTAGCTTGGTGTCTATCAGAGTTCATACAAGTATTTTGGGGAGTTGATTTCATTGCATTCAAGGCTTGTTGGCCTACTGATATGATTCATGGAAGTAGGACATGAACCAGTTACCAAATACCAACATATTACCCCCATTGAGACTTGGCATTTCCTATTTTTTTCCCTATGATTGATGCCTAACTTCACTTCTTATTGATATATGGGGATTTATATTTTGAAAGCCCAATAACTTTGTGCCATGTTTACCTATTTCAAAGGATTAAAGTGGTGTAGCAATAGCTTTTTACTACACACACACATTCTTTAATACTGTTATAGCTCCCCCCCCCCCCCCCCCCCCCCAAAAAAAAAAGAAAAAAATGCCTCACAACTTTATTCTCTCTCTCTCTCTCTCTCTCTCTCTCTCTAATCTTTTAAAATTTCAAATTAAGTTTCACACACACCCTATGGGTTTTGAACCCACAACCACAGCGCCCACCTTGTTGTTTCAAGGAAAGGAGGTATCATTTGAACTGGAACTTGTTGGCTACTCTTGCTTTCTGTTGTTGTTTACTGCTACTTTATATCATTGCTTACCATTGCTTTTCCCTAGGAAGGTCATAGAAGATATGGGTTGAATCAAAATAGAAATGATTGACTTAAAACATGATTATAAAATTTGAAGTGATAATTAAACATGTACACCCCATATCATAAAGGTGACACATTTGGGCATTGTTAAGACCAATATCAACTCCTAACCATCATATGTATACATTAGTTTTTTTCTGGGATCATATTTCTATACATATATATTTGCTCTTTAGCCTGCTAGCAAATTACAAAACAGTATAATCATGAAGGAGCTATTTTTAGTTATTCAATACACACTCAAGTCTCCATGGATCGAGCCTTATATTTCTCTGGTTTATTTACATGTCTTGTTTATTTAGATTATTTTAAGTGCTTCACTTTTGGGCTTCACTATCAATCTTTGCAAAATAACTGCAGGTTAAGTAGGATGTGGGAAGTGATGTTTGAGTGCCACAAGCGCCAGTTTCGCATCATTTCAATAGCATTGAACAATGGCAACACTAAAATCTCCATACAATCAGAATCACATCGCCAGATTACTTTCCATCTTGAAAGTGAACTCAGTTTTCTATCATCAAGTTTTACAAAGTGGATTGGTGCTCAGAAGTCCTATCTTGAGGCTATAAATGGATGGCTTTACAAATGTGTCTCAATTACACAAAAACGTCCGAAAAGAAAAAGGAGGCAACCACCCCCACGCTTGAGTGAGTATGGCCCTCCGATATATACGACCTGTATTTTTTGGTTGGAAAAGCTTAATAATTTGTCTGAAGTCAAAGAACTTGTAGAATCTATAAAAAATTTAGCAGCTGAAACTGCTCGCTTTGTACCACGTCAAGAAAAGAACCAGGGGAAGGATGTGAATCATCCATTTTTGCCATCGTGGAAGGCTGATAATGAGACTGATTCAGCAAAGGCGCTGAAAGATGAAGCTTCAGGGGACTGGATTTCAGGTTTTGATGGTTTTCAATCAAGCTTGGTGGAATTTCTGCGGCATTTGAGTAACTTTGCAGAGTCTTCTGTAAAAATGTATGTCGAACTTGAAGAGGATATCAAAACTGCTAAGACTAAGTATGGTATTTTATCTAAGTCACAGAAGAGGGAGGAATGACATCACTCTCTCAAGCTCTAATAAATTGTGTTTTAAGATGTCTATAGAACCCTTGAAGAATTTCAGATGCGGATTCAATTGGAAAAGGCATTGTATATGGCGAAACAAATAAAAAGGGGAATTGGTCTCAACAGAAAATAAAGTAACGGGTTAAGAAATCCTAATTTGGAGATGTTATAAAAGAGATGGGAATTGTAGGTGAAAGATGTAATTACAAGGGCTGGTAGCCACAAAAAGAGGTTTCTTTTTCTTTTTCTCAATGTAACAAAACTTGTATAGTTTTTCTATTGTGAACATAGGAACACTGGTAAAGTGTCAGCCCCCATTCTATCTAATAATTAGATAATGCATAGTTGTATTCAGTTCTTCCCTACCCTATATAAGTTTATTGCTTTTGCTTGAAGGTTTATCTTTTTGTTATGTTAATTTCTCCAATTTTTTCCTATAAAAAAAAAAAATTTCTCCAATTTTTAGTGGTTAGTCTCAATGTTTGCTTGCTGGTCTATATCTATTGCTGCCAAAAATATTCAGGTATATACTCATCACTGCTGAGCAGACACTGGGTTCTGATATTTTTTTGTTACTTATTGCTGGGGAGACCTCTTTTATTTGCAAGTAGGTTTAAAGATGCAGCTGTCAATGGTTAAGATCATGGTTTTGCAGCATAAATTATTAGGGAGGCAGATTAAAGTTTCAATTTGCACTGGGAATAAATTTGGTTGTTGAGAACCAAATGGGATTGAACTGTTTAGAAAAGTGTTACGTTCACAATATTTTCACAACAAATTATAGACGGTAAGTTGTTATTGGTTATAATTTAAATCTACTACCGAAATTACTTTTTTACCTACTAATAATAACTCGTAATTACTTGTTACTTATAATTCATTGTGAAAATATTGTGGATATAGTATTTCTCTATAGTTTAAGAACTGCTTATTTACATCACAACAAGGCCCTTTGAGGTCATCAACCTGCCTATCCACTCTATTCCCATTTCTATACAGAAAAGCACACTCACAGGAACAACAGTGATGATTGCTAATACTCACAAATTTAATTTGAGAAAAAAAGAAAAAGAAAATCAATTTCTCATAATACAATTATACAAATAAAAGGATATCATAAAAACATCTTGCACAAGTCTAGCAATGCACTTTGCTTGTCAAATGTACATGTGTATAAATTATGATACATATATTCCTTGAAAATTCTACATAATTTTCAGAAATCTTATAAGCTCCTTTTTAAATTTTAAAAAAAAATTATATAAAAAAGGGAACATTTCCACCATAAAAAAAGGGTTACACATATTTATAAACCACATACTGTAGATACACATCTTTGCTTCTTATCGAGCCGGCCCAATAACAACCAAGTACAGCTAATTTTATTTTTATTTTTATAATTGTTATTATCTTTTGTGGGTAAATATATTTTTTATTATGGAAAATATTTTATTTTAGTCTAACCAATCTATGACGTTGATTCTTAGTCCTTATCTCCACCGTTGATTCAATAGCCTTTAAACGGTGATAGAAACATTTAAAATCACCTCTTGGACCCGAAGACTATTTTTCCTCCCCAACCAATTTTCTCTCACAAAATTGGACAAACAAAAATTCCCTAAAGCAAAGTATAACAAACTCTCTCTCTCTCTTTTTCTGTACCTTCCAAATTCCAAGGCTAGTGTTATAATCTCTGAGGTATCTTTGTAGACTCAGATCTTTCTCACCTATATTTCAATTTCATTTTTCTAGTTTACTTTTTAGCTCTAATCAAAATTTTCTGGGTCTTAGTTCGATCATACTAATTCTCAATTTATTTTTTCTGTTGACTATCTCAGATTGTTCTTATCATTTTTGTGTAGTGCAGCTACTTTTATCAATTGGGTTGTCCTTCATTTTTGTTATTAGATTAAGAGTTTTGGGTAAAAAAAAAATCTGGGTTTGAATCAAAATAAGGTTTTTTTTTTTTGGGTGCAAATTGGGGATTGAGTTTTCAACCCGTGAATTCAAGTCTAGGGTTCAGAGTTTTATTTTATGGAATTTGTATGCCAAGAGGGTACGGAGGATTCTAAAAAGTTGGTTTCTTGTGTAGAACACATTGAACCTAATCAATTCAATTCCAAACTCAAAGCCAAAGAAACTGCATTGTCAAATCTCGCATTTGATTCCAAACCTGAAAACGAAAGGATTGTGAAACCAAAACCCTTGTCGAAATTTCATTCTAGGAAGGCAATTGTAAGCTCTAACAAGTCAAAACAGCCTTTGTCTGATGATGATGTTTTGCCCAATTTTCGTCGGTCAATCACTGACCTTCCTCCGGCATTAATATCCGAAATCCTTAACTGCCTTGATCCGAAAGAGCTTGGTATTGTTTCTTGTGTCTCAGCAAGTCTTCATAGGCTTGCCTCTGAGCACCATGTGTGGAAGGAATTCTATTGTGAGAGGTGGGGACTTCCAATAGCTCCAACACCTTTGGATTCGGGGTTTTCCGATGACAAGTCATGGAAGGATCTTTATGTGGAGAGGGAGTTTAGGAGTAACACGTTTATGGGACGTTATAGTATGGATGTTATGTATGGTCATGCTGAAGCAGTTCGTACTGTTTTCCTTTTGGCTTCTGCAAAGCTTATTTTCACTTCAGGATATGACTCGGTTGTTAGAATGTGGAACATGGAAGAAGGGTTGTCTATTGCATCCTCACGACCACTTGGTTGCACAATCCGAGCAGTTGCAGCAGATACAAAACTTTTGGTTGCTGGTGGTACCGATGGATTTATCCATGGTTGGAGGGCAGTGGAGGGGCTTCAACACTTGTTTGACCTTAGGGGTTGTCAAAGCCAGAGTACAGAGTTCCGAGTATGGGAACATGAGGGACCGATAACTTCTCTTGCTTTGGATCTTACAAGGATGTATAGTGGTTCGTGGGATATGACTGTTCGTGTATGGGATCGTTTTTCAATGAAGTGCTTAACGGTTTTGAGGCATAGCGATTGGGTGTGGGGACTTGCCCCTCATGATACTACAGTTGCTAGCACATCAGGCTCAGATGTATATATTTGGGAATCCAGTAGTGGGACTTTGATCAACATTATTTATAGTGCTCATGTTGGTAATACTTACTCCCTGGCGAGAAGCCATACTGGAAATTATCTTTTCACGGGAGGAGAAGATGGTGCGATACACATGTTCGAGATTGTGAGACATTGCACTGAAGCTACTGTTTCTCAAGTTTCTACATGGATTCCACACTCGGGTCCTGTGCATTCCCTTGCATTTGAGTTTCCATGGCTTGTTTCAGCTTCTAGTGATGGAAAGCTGTCACTAATAGATGTAAGAAAGCTACTAGGAACTAGCAAAGGCAAGAGCGTTTCAAGGACCAAGCATGTGGACAAAAATGGTGTGGAGCCTCCACAGAGGATGTTACATGGATATGGGAGCAACCTGTTCTCAGTTGACATTGGTGCTGATCGGATAGTGTGTGCAGGGGAGGAAGGTGCTGTTAGGATCTTTAATTTCACACAAGCATTGGAAATTGAGAAGAGGATTCGTGCTTTAAGAGGAATACGGTTAGAGAATAGGATGAGGCGGCGTAAGCTCCAAATAGAGATGAACAGTAAAGGTGGTCGGACTGATCAATGTTCAGTTGCAGCTAAGAAGAACACAGTTAATGGTGATAGGGGTAGTGCTTGGCATAATAAGCGTAGGGTGAGCAGCAAGCTGAAGGCGTAGCAGCAGATAACAAGTACTAGTTGATTTTAGGTTCCACCATTCTTTTACACTTGGGCATTTTAGCGTAAGGTTGGTGTAAAATTTATTTTCTAAGCAGGGAAGCTGACTTATGGCCAAAAAAAAAAAAGGCAGGTAAGCTGACTAATTGTGGTTTTTTCGTCCTATATTTGAATTGTAAACGTGGTGTTCATTTGATATTAGTTGTTACATAGCTTTGTTATGTTCAGTTGGTTCCTTGCTGTAAGCATCTCAAATTATAGTTTCCATTCTTCTCTGGCACAAAGTTGGTTTTCTTTGTCAAATGTGGTGAAAGAATGTGAATATGGTGGTTTGGTTTGGAGTGTATCTATGTGCATGCCTCCCTGTGTGTGTATGTCCAATATTTGGCCTAAGGTTTTCATTCTTTGAGATGGTCATTGAACCTTTTAAAAGTATGTCGTGCAGTGTGTGTGTGTGGCCCAAGGTTTTTATTTTGATCGAAAGTTCATTGAATCTTCTCAGAGTATTCATAGTCGTGTTAATGTGTGTGACAGAGTCTCCAAATTTGTCCGAAGCTTGCATTTTGTTTAACGGTCATGGAATTTTTGCAAAATTTGTTGAACAAAATGTGGGTGGTGTCTTTATGTGCATGCGCAACTATCATGTGCATCTATATATATGTCACTGTAAGGTTGTTTTCTGGCTATTAAGAGTTGGTTACATAGATCAGGGTGGGAATGAATTGCTGGACTTGTTAGGGATGAATAAATGTTAGATAGTTGTAAACTCGTAATAGACTAGGATGAGATTTTACTCGTTATTAAGAGTTGGATATATAGACAAGGGTGTGAATAAATTGTGTGATTTGTTCTATTAGTTTCCTTGTTTAGGGGTGAATAGATTAGGATGAGCTTTCTTTTGAATTTCATCTTTATCTTGTAAAATCATATGCTAATATGACTAGATGTTGAATAAGGAAGATAGTTGAAAGCTTGTTATTTATTGAAAGTTCACTTTGGAGGTTGGTTTGTTTCAAACTTATGTTGTAACTCTTTCCCTTTGTGAGATGGCATGTAAAAATTGACATCAAAGCAGACAATGGACAATTCATGCATTAAGTGAGTAGACACTATAAAAGCTTGGCTCTTTAGTGGGGATGTTGCCGGGCCCACCATTTTTCTCTCCTCCCTCCCCTCCCAACTAAACACGCTCAATTTCAGTTTTCTTTCCTATTTTCTCTCCTTTATTTTCCATCCCCCCTATTCCACTTCCAACTAAATGAACCCTGAGAGTTGGAATGAGGCTGAGAATTCATTGTTGTATTTGTTTGGTTAGTTTCCTTGTTTAGGGATAAATCAATCTTGTACAGCAGGTAGAATGAGTTTTTTAAACTTATTTAGCAAAAAAATATATCGGATGAGTTTCCTTTTGTATTCATCTTTATCTTGTAAAGCCGTATATTTATATGACTAGATGTTGAACGAGGAAGGTAGATGAAATCTTGTGATTAAGTGAAACTTAACTTTTGGAGGTTGGTTTTTCTCAAAGAAAACTTCATGTTTGGAAATATTTCTGCACTGTTTTTCTATTCTGCACTGTTTGGAAAGTGATTCCTTTTAGCCTCTCCTCCATCTCCCTCAATTCAAACACAGTTAGGGTATGCTTGTTAGTTGTCACTATGTTTTACTCATGATAACTTTGAACTTCGCCATATTTTTAGATTCAGTCAATTTGGATCGAGTCCCATTTTGTTCTAAATGTTTGCGATCTGATGTCAACTCATTTCTAGTCATGAGTTTCATGATGAGACAGGAAAGTGTCAACTCATTTCTAGTCATGAGTTTCATGATGAGACAGGAAAGTTTCAAGATTTCGATTACTCTTTAGTTCGAAAGACTAACTTCTTTTTTATTGTCTAGTTTGCAATAATACATAATGTCAGCTGACTAGCAACCAATCCAAGCTCACCGGTGTCACCAAGGAAGGTATTTGGAACCCAATTACCAATTACCAAGTTTATCAAGCATAATAGGAGGTCAAGTTCATGTTTCTGGGGTGGGTCTATAATTTCCAAGTAAATTTCTTTAATAAATGATAAGGTTGGTATCCGTAATGAGGAGTTATGGGTTGCTTTGAACTTGTAAACGGATAAACGGATCACTGTTCTTTCAACATGGTACAGATTAGTTGCATCTCCTCGGTGGTGTCTAGGAAATCTTGGAATATGATTGAAGATGTATTCAAAGTAAGCTTTTTTGTCATTTAAATTGTGTCCAACCAGGTCTTCGAGCTAAACATCAAATTCTTTAATACAAAGGCCATGACACCTAACCTATGCGGCGCTTTGTTGCATTATCTCGGCATATACCAATAATCAGCTATTCTTACTTTGTTGGCATGCATATGTTAAGAGAAACTCGTTTGAAAAAGGAAAGTTTTTGGGAAATTCCAATCACCCCCAAGACCAACTGTTCTTGGAGTTGGTTGAAAATATTGCTGTTAAGGAATTTAATTAGTACTTCGATGCTACATAAGATTTGCGATGGAGCTTCTATTTATATGTGAAATGATTTATGGCCTAGAATGCACGGATACGGGTACATATATGAGTACGGGTACGACATAGTGACATAAGTAATTTTTGAAAAATTATAAAATGAAATAGAAGGTATGACACTAATATAATATGAGTACCACACGGATATGACATCCCAAATAAAGTGCCCATACATTCAGTTTATGGCATCCAAATGGCCCTTTGTTTTTTTTTTTTATCTTTTTTGATGCGACCAAATGGCCCTTTATTACCAAGTTATTGTCATCGAGTCATTTATGACTCTGGCAGCTTTGTAAGAGCAAAAAAAAGGGCATAGCCTCCCGCTAGGTCTGAACAACAGGTGCAAATTTAAAGCAGGTTATTTGAGGAGCAAAATTACTGGAAAGGTTTATGGAGTAATAACCTTGCCTGCTCCCGATGACAAGTTCAATTGTTCACACACTTGGAATCATGGAATGGTGTAAGGGACAAAAAAACCAGGGGTGATGTGGTGGAGAAGGCTGTGATTTAATATCTTCTTCCCCTAATCATAAAATGATAAGAAAGTAAGCTTTTTTTTTTATCTGACGATCAAGAAATTAACCTGTCCTATACTAGAAGTGGAAAAAGTGATAGATTATCTATTGTTTTTCTGAAATTTAATTAGTTAAAAAAATGGTGAATTTAAAAGTTTAATCATTTTTTTGGGGGGTAACGTCAGGAGAAATTAATACGAGTTAGTACATAACAATACAATTTAAAGAGCCCAAGCAAAAAACAAAAAAAAAGCCCCAAGCAGATAATGCGGGTGGGGTAACAAAAACTACATATTTTTTTTTCGTTTAATATTCCAATTGTTTGGAGGGGATTTGAACCCTGTTTCTGTTGAAAATAATTGAAAGTGCACAAATTAAGTTACATGGTTGTTAAATAAAATCTACAAATTTTAACAGTTGATAAAAGGTAAAATTAATTATTTAATTTTAACCATAATATTTTAACAAAAAGAGTTTGTGTAATATTTTGTGCATATTCAAGCTAGTGAGGTCTCTGATCTGAGGTGAGAACTTGCTGAGTTTTCAAAAGAATAAAAGGACGAATGGCTTAACGAATTTCTGAGTCGCATCAGTTAACAATGGTATCTAATTGGGAGATCCTTATAAACTCTAGTGCCTCAAATTTTTTCATAACTTTGTCACACCTTTGCTATCTAGCAACTCGTGAGTGGTGGTAGAAATAAAATAGTGGGTCTATATGGGTCCATGATTTTACTATTTACGAATTGCTACGTAACAAAATTGTGGAAAAGTTTTTTTTTTTTTGAGAAGAAATTGTGGAAAAGTTTGTTCCACTAGACTTACTCATCTTTATAATACAAGCTTTGAACGAAATGCAGTGGCAGTGCCTATCTGTTCTTAAAAATAAAACCAAAAAATTGCGTCATAACTGCCAGTATGGTTTGGGCGGCAAGTAAACCAGAAAATGAATAGGATTTACGGGTTGTCACTCATTTATACGCTGTTATCTTTCTAGTCCATACAAAGGGAAGGCAGTGTTGGACTCAAAAGAAAGAAAGCAAAGAGAAAAGAAAAGAAAGAAAGTTCAATCCAAAAAAGAAAAAAAGCAGAACAAGAGATGAGAAGGTTGAAAGAAAAGTAGCAGAGTTTGAATGCAAAAATGGTACTGAACACAGTTCCACCTAAAGGGTTGGTCCTTGTTCTTCTGGTTGTTGTCTTGATGGGTCTTATCATCAACGTAACAAATGGGAAATCCCCAGACACACACAATGTGATGGCACTGTACGTGTTAGGGGACTCTTCTGTTGACTGTGGAGACAACACTTTGTTGTACCCTCTCACTCACCATAATTTCTCTCTGCATCCATGCGATGGCTCAGACTCAAGTCTTCTTCCTTATCTTCTTGGTACTACTTTCTCAGACTCAAGCCTTGCTTACTTTATTGCTAGCTATCTTGGAATTATATGTGTTTTGTTTTCTTGAGGATTTGAGTACGTTTGGATGTTTTTATTGGAATCAGTCTTTTTCAAGCGCAGAGATAATTTGCAATGCCTCCTTCAAGATTACCTTTTCTTTTCTTTCTTTTTTTCAATCCGCAAGATTTTCTACCATCATATTTTCTTTCAATTTATTTTCAAGAATCATGTGAAAAATCTGTCCAATTGGTAGGGAACGAGAACTGTTACATTTCAGAGAGTGTGTATCAAGTCTGGAAGCAACCACACTACTACATTTTCTTGAACAATTAAAATTTGGATTTTTAATAAATATTAGGATAGGGTAACAATTTTCTGAGTTGTATAGCATTTTTTTTTTTTTGAAGTACTTGATAAATGTTGTGCCTATGAGCGTGTGCATGAGCGAATAGGCTAGCAAGTAAAGGTTCCTAAGTTGTCAATGTAGACATACTGGAATTTTGGGAGATGCAGGTCAAGTATTTAGAAATTTTGTATTTCTGATCAACAAAGTTTTGCCATTTGGAGTTGCAAATTTAGCTCTTAAAGGTAATAATTTACATATGGTTGCTGTAGCTGAGAAGATGAGGTTGCCAAACATCTTACCTTTCTACAGCCAAAATGGATCGATTGCAGAGCTCCAACATGGTCTGAACTTTGGGTCTGCAGAAGCAACAATCTTGAAGCCCCGGAGCCAGAGCCACCAGTCTCTCAACCAACAACTACGCCAAGTTTTTGAGATCATACAGCTGTTGCAGCTGCAACTTGGCCAGAACAGTGCTGACCATTTTATCAAATCCTCTGTGGTGTACCTCTCCTTTAGCAAAGATGACTACATTGATCTCTTCCTTGGAAATTCCTCTGGTGTAATGCTCAATTATAATAGCCAAGAGTTTGCTCACATTTTGGTCAACCAGATGATACATGTTATAAGGATTCTCTACAATGCAAATTTCAGGAAGATAATATGCACGGGAATTTTGCCTTTGGGATGTACACCACGTACAGTGTGGAAGTGGTATAATAACTCCACTGTTGAAAAAGATGACCGAGGATGCGTGAAGGAAATCAATGATATAGTTTTGGAGTACAATACTATGCTGAATGAGCACATTGTTAAGCTTAATTCCAAGTTGCCTGATGTACAGATAGTCTTCTGTGATGTGTATCAAGGAATAATGGAGATCATTACCAAACCAGAAAACTATGGTATGAACCTGAAAGTATTTACTATTTTCTACCTTACACTATTCCTCTAATGTCTTGAGATATGATCTGATTATGACACCCTAAAAAGTATAACTTTATGGTCTTATATTAAATTAAAAAGAGATAATATTGCTTTACTTTCTGAGGGACTAACTAAATCTGCTATAGCCATGGAAATCATCAGACCCCCATGCTTCAAATAGCATCTCTTATGAGTCCTTTAAATTTCATAACATTTTATAAGTCAATTTGTTCCAATCTGATGTATTGTGAACTCAATGCCTTGGATAAATTGCTATTTAAACCACCACTAGGTGTGCATTTGGATACAGCTTTTTATTGATTACTTATTTGCTGCAAGTTGGTTAAAATATAATTGTACCTAGAAAAAGTGAGGTTTTAAAAAGTTGTACATAAGAAAATAAGTTGAAAATGCTAAAAGTGAAAAATGATCTCAAACACTAAAAGGTGTCTTTGTAAGGACAGAATGTTCCAGCATTATTATTTTGTCATCAGGATTAATTAAGATTATATCCAACAAGGTAATCTTTCTGAAATTTTGACTTCTAAGTTGACAAAAGTTGCATTTAATCTGGTTCAGAAACTCTAGAACAGGTTAGTTTGTTTTTGGCCTTAGGTCCTTTGTTTCATTTTTCTCCTATATTGCAAATTTCCGAATTCTGAATATAAATCTTTTCCGTGGAACCTTTCTTTGGTTTGAAGGATGGGATTAAGCGCTTGATGGATCCCGTGTTAGAAGAGTTAAATTGACAGTACAATTTTGCATCATATCTGAAATTTCAGAAGGAATCAAACTTTAAGTTTTCAATTAAGACTTTTAATGCTAAGTTAGCCACTCAGTTAATAATCACTCCACATGTCCCGCACCATATTAGAATTGTATAAATCATTTGCAGGCTATTTCCAACAGTTCAAAAAAGTATGTTGTCTAGTTATGACTATATCTTATGCAGAACATCATCATGTGAAATCAACAAGTCCAATATCATTAGTTACTTAATATGATGTGCATTTCTGTCGCAAATATAGGATTTAAGGAAGTGAGGAACGCGTGCTGTGGGGCTGGCACGTATGGCGCGATGATTGGCTGCCTCTCCCAAGAAATGGCCTGTGACCAAGCTTCAAGTTTTGTCTGGTGGGACTTATACAACCCTACACCAGCGGTTAACTCCTTGCTTGCGGATTCTGCCTGGTCTGGCCGACCCTTCTCTGGAATGTGCCATCCTATAACTATTCAGGAATTAATCAACACTTGAGCGATGCATCTGACCTGATGACCATGCAGCTACCCTGTGGTATTCTTTTGATTTTCCATTCTTTGGTTTGTTCAGCTGGCCTTTTGTTAGTAGAAGTTAGTAATGCTAATGCTGATGATTCTAAATGCAAGTTTATGTAAATACTAAATAGCAAGTTACAGTCAAAAAGAGAAAATTTTCCAGATTTCCTAAAGGCTATTTCGTAAGTGCGAATACAATGATGGTATACAATTACTTCATATTCTAACCTTCCTTGGCTTTGAATTTCATCTATGATGTAATTGTGACTTCCTCAAACATCAAAATGACGGAACTGTTCAAAGTCTTCCAACTCTGTGTTGTCTGCAGAGGCTACTGAATAATTCTCCCAATCCAGACTTCTGTATTATTCCTTAAACGAGTACATCCATTAGTACTGGAAATGTGCCTTAACGGAAACAAACAAATGTATTAGTTGGAATTCAATAACCATGAAGATTTCAGAAGCAAACTGATCAAAGAGTCCTAATTTTTTTTTTTTTTTTTTTTTGTCAAATGTATAATTAGAACATAGAGTGACTGCGAATGAGCTTTGACTCAGATAGTACTTCAGTCATCTGAGTTAAAAGTTAAAACCCACAGTGCGGGTGTAACTTATAATTTCTAAACTGCAGGACACGGCATTTGACAACAAGACTTTCTTTTTTTTCTTTTGCCGTGGTGTGAGCACCAATAGGTCCTACTACCATCTTCAAAAGCACATAGTTTTAAGCTGAAAGTCCGCTGTAGTCATCAATTTTGTACGAAGAAAAGTTGCAAGATTACAAATTTTTTACAATTTTTTATTATAAGTGAATAGTAGTTTATCAATTAATTTGCAGTTGGGGCCACCCTCACCAAACAATTCACAAGAGTTAAAAAGTATTAACATTTAAAAACAGTAAAAAAACACACTGAACTCATTGTCCAATGCTATCATTTTTCCCGTTGGCACACTGACCCAGCAGCAGTCCATGATACAAAATTTACAACCAGTGGTTGATGACACCGTTTGTCTTTGTTCTCGGGATTCATAGCCCTTTTGATTAAAATAATAATTTTTAAAAATTAAAAACTACAAAAAGTAGCTAGCAT
This sequence comes from Castanea mollissima, assembly GCA_014183005.1. Classification (NCBI taxonomy): domain Eukaryota; kingdom Viridiplantae; phylum Streptophyta; class Magnoliopsida; order Fagales; family Fagaceae; genus Castanea; species Castanea mollissima. The sequence goes on along the minus strand of JACAVU010000006.1, from coordinate 34,552,651 downwards.
GTAATACAGTGTTTATTTAGATTTAAAAACAAGTAGCACATCCATCATCAGCACTTTTGCAGAAGCCAATGCACTGAAGCCAACGCACAAGTTAATAAGGAGAATCAAACGGTGTATATTTGCTTTCTTCAGTTCTTTTCTACACTGATTCATTTCCAAACCCAGCAAACACCAAAAATGGCTACAGCTTCTTCTACACTCGCTGTGTTCTTCCCAACCAAAACCACCATCACCAGACCCCACTCTCACTCTCACTCTCACTCTCACTGTCATCCACTCACTATCAAGGCCTCATCAAACTCCACCAACCCACCCCTCCCGGGAAGGAAGCTCCGCGCCGCCGTGATAGGAGGAGGACCAGCTGGGTCCTCCGCCGCCGAGGCTTTAGCTTCCGGCGGCATAGAAACGTTCCTCTTCGAACGCAACCCGCCGACAACGGCGAAACCCTGCGGCGGCGCCATCCCGCTATGCATGCTCGAAGAATTCAACATCCCATCTCACCTCATCGACCGCCACGTCACCCGCATGCGCATCTTCTCGCCGTCGAACCTCTCCGTTGACTTCGGCAAGACTCTCAGACCCAACGAGTTCATCGCCATGCTCCGCCGCGAAGCACTCGATTCCTTCCTCCGATCGCGCGCCGAGTCGCTCGGAGCCAAGCTCGTCTCCGGCCTCGTCACCAACCTCGAACTCCCCGAATCCTCCACTTCCCCTTACGTTGTCCACTACACTTCCGACAACTCCCGACACTCTCTCCCCGTCGACGTCGTCGTCGGCGCCGACGGAGCCAACAGCCGCGTCGCTCGCTCAATCCACGCCGGCACGTACGCGTGCGCCATCGCTTTCCAGGAGCGAATCAAGCTGCCCGACCACAAAATGGAGTACTACAACGACCTCGCCGAGATGTACGTCGGGAACGACGTGTCGCCCGATTTTTACGCGTGGGTTTTTCCGAAGTGTGACCACGTGGCAGTCGGCACGGGCACCGTGTGCGCCAAGCAAAACATAAAGCTGTTCCAAAAGGGTATCAGAGAGAGAGTGAAGCACAAGATCAGCGGTGGAAAAGTGATCAAAGTCGAAGCTCACCCAATACCCGAACACCCGCGTCCGATACGGGTACGTGGGCGTGTCGCGCTCGTTGGGGACGCGGCTGGATACGTGACCAAATGTTCGGGCGAAGGGATATATTTTGCGGCTAAGTCGGGAAGAATGTGTGGCGAAGCGATTGTGAAGGCTCGGAAGGAGGGGATAGGATGGTCAATGAGGATGATTTGAAGAGAGAGTATTTGAGAGTGTGGGATAACAAGTATGTCACTACGTTCAGGTTTTTGGACCTTTTGCAGAGAGTGTTTTATGGTAGCAATGCGGCTAGAGAGGCTTTGGTGGAGCTTTGTGATGATGAGTATGTGCAGCGCATGACATTTGAGAGTTATTTGTATAAGAAGTTAGCTGATGGTGATAGATTGCAGGATGTGAAAATGGTGTGGAATACTATTGGGAGTTTGATCAAGTGTAATATGGTAGGAAGCAAGTAGTTCGAACTTGTAGTTTCTATATATTTTCTAATAATTGGATCCATGTTACTCCTATCTTTTTAGGGTAGTTTGATTCTAATTTGTTGTCGAGTTATGAGTTGTAAATGGCTGTAGCTGTCTAGCAAGAAGAACTTTCTTCATTTTTACCTAGCTTTTCATTTGTGCAGTAGTGGTTTGGCTAGGATTGCAATTTTCAATGGTGGTTAGAGAATTTTCTTGAAAGTCATCCTGTAAATAGGATAGCAATCATAGCAAATCACTTTCACAGGAAGAAATTTGTTAATCTTAGTTGCACAATATTTAAAATGAAACATTACTATCACGTTTGTTTTTATGACTTCTGTATTCTCCTAAAGATTGCAGGTTAGTCTTTTACTTCTTGTAGATTTTATAGACTGATTGAATATGAGTTTAGAGCCTGTTGGGCTTGTATTATAACATCAATAATATTTATCAAAACTAATAGAGTGACATATCAATGGTAGAAAAGTAAATGAGACTAATCGTAGAAAAAATCATGAGTGGATGAAAAAAAAAATTGTAGCCTGTGCCAATGAATATGTTGTCATTGAAAAACGTCATGGCCAGAGTACTGAACTGTTTCTTCGAAAAGCAACAGTTACAAACCTACAATGCAAAGATTATAGGTGTTGGGATTTTTGAAATTAAGTTTACTGTAAAGGATGCCAAGCTAATCCACATTCCCTCCAGATAAATGATTGAATAGAAGCTTTGCAAGTTACTCACTCACTAACCTCGACAGAGCTGGAGAGGCAAAAATTGTATGATCGATGGTGCTAATGCCTAATGGTCTATGAAGCATGGCTGCGTTTCAAAATTTGGGTGCGGGTGCGAGAGTAGGTGCGGGACTCAGCCATTTTTAAAAAAGTAGGATCCGAATGCGGTGATTAAAAAATTATTAAAAATATTTTTATATATATTTTTATTATATTGCTAAGCATTTTTTTTTCACATTATATAAACATATACCAAATTTTAGAGCAATAGTAGATAATAACTAGAATACAACTCCATTATAAACATTACATGATGTTCGAAAATTAGAATACAACTCACAAGTTTGAAACTAAAACAAAATAAAAAATAATCAACAAGACAATCAAACACCAACGTCGTCATCATCAAGATCAATAGCTTCACTTCGAACTTCACTTTCACTAGTAGTAATACTAGTGCTAACATTCCCAATAACCATGGCCTCCAACTCTGGCTCATCAAGTGTAAGGACTGTATTCTCAAGAATTTTAGTTCCTCCATGTATGTCGCTCTCATTCCAAGAGTCTCCTGCAATATCCCACATCTTTGTATCTCAATTTATGTACTCCTCATTGCGCCTTGACAAGAGTCGAAGATTAGAATGCACATATACCAAATCCTCAGCGCGTGCAGGAGCCATTTTGTTTTTTTTTAAAGAATGAATGAATTTGTATGTGCTCCAATTCCTCTCAGCACATGAGGATGAACAAGACTGTCCAAGAAGTTTAAAGGCAAAGGTTTGAAGAGTTGGAAATGCAGAGCCATGGTATTGCCACCAAACCAAAGGTTGTAAGACCCACCTATCTGTTAAGGCAACTAGTGAAGGAAACTTCCCTCCTGAAAATGCAGCAAACTCAAACTTCACCACATTTAATTCATTCACATCTTCAAAGTATCGATCCAAACACCTGCTCCTTTCCATAGAAATTTCATAATCTCGATGTGAAGGGATGCGTTTTGAATTCTCCGAAAGCCATTTAGTGGAGTAATACCTAGAGTTAAAGATTAAAAAACAAATATAAATGAAACGTGTGTTTTACTAGAAGGGAGAACTAAAGAAAATAGAAAATAAATGTACTTACTTAGGATGAAGACAAGGCTTATCTGTGTCAGCTACTTGTATCATATCATAAATAAGTGTTGTGAATTCAAGGATATAATCAACCCTATCCCATCAAAGATCACTTAGAATCATCTCTTTCACCTTTTGAGTTTTTCCAACATCATACTCCCTATAAGAAGCCCATTGATCACTAATAGTCATGGCTTGAAGGCATCTTTTTATCAACTTCAACCTTTTTAGCATTATAACAACCAAAGCAAATCTATTATCAGTAACTTGGAGCAGTTTTAATGAACAAAATTCATTAAACATTGTCAACCTCATTGAATGGTTCATGATAAAAACACGTATGAAGGATGCATCATCAACAATACGTGTAATCCAACTACATTCCTCATATGTAACTTCATTCTTTTCAGTGTTTTTTGCTGCACAAATTTTCTTCAAAGCTAGATTAAAAGTGTGGACAACACAGGGTGTCCAAAGTATTTTAGGATACTCACCCTCAATAAGAGCTCCAGCAGACTTCATCACATTAACATTATTAGTGATGACTTGGACAACTTTGTCATGTCCAATCTCTTTTATAGCATCCCTCAACACCCTAGCAATATAATGTTTGTATTTGAACTCACCTGACCTATCGATTGCCTTTTATAAACACTGGACCCCCATCTGATACAGCCATAATATTAATAAGAGGCCTCCTTTGTGGATCTGACCATCTTCAGAAACTATACTTACACCGGTTTCAACCTAAAAGTCCTTCATTGGTTTCAAAAGTCTATCAACATGAGCTTTTTCTCTTTGTAAAAGTGTTGTTCTCAAAGCATTGTATCTAGGAGGAACATAACCTAGAATGCTATGAGTAGCGGCATATGAATAGGAACTACGATAATATGGGTGTAAGAGGCAAAATTTTAAACCAATTATAAAATGTCACATCAAAATTTAGTGGCAAATTCCAAATTAATGTCATTAAATTAATTAAATTAGATGATGACATGTGTCATCCAAATTGACATCACACTGGCATATCAAAATTTGCCGCATGTCATTTGGCCCACAAGATAAAGATAAATTTCCTATTCAAAATTTATGGATAATTATCTTTATTAAAATAAATAAATAAAAAAGATAATTTTCTATTCAATTGATAGATAATTATCTTTATTAAAATAAATTAATTAGAGATAATGATTTATCTTTGTTGATTATTATCTTTATCAAAATATGATATAGATAAAGAGAGATAATTATCTCTAAGAAGAATTTGGGCTAATCAAAAGTCTATTACATACTTTCAAGCATATCAATTCAAAGTGGAGCTTATCCTCTAAAATCACTATAAATAGAGGACATCTCCTCTCATTTTGAAAAAGTTTTCAAGAGGCCCAAGCTTTGGAGAAATTCTGTCTCAAGAATCTTTGAAGAACTTGAAGCATCTTTGAAGAACTTGAAGAACATTTGAAGAACTTGGAGAACATTCGAAGGGCTTGAAGAACTTGAAGGACAACAAATCTCTAACAAGCTTAAAGCCAGAGATTCGTTGTTAAGACCATTTGATCCATCTTTCAACCAAATTGAAGAAAGTTTCGCGTTTGAGTCAAGACCATAAAGAAGATAGAATCAGAGGAGCGTTTGTCAAAACTGAGATTGAACTCATTACTTGATTAATTCAAAAAATATATTTGTAGAACTCTTTTTTTTTTTTAATTTGTTTGATTTTTCTTCAATTGAAAAATTTGTGTTTACAATGGGTTCCTTGCAAAGTTAAACGGAAGCCCACCGATGTAAAACATCCTTGCAATTTGACTATCCAATTCATGTCTAGCATTATTTTGAAATAATTTCTCTAGCGTAGGATTCACAACCTTCCTCCTCTTATTACCATCAAAGGGATTTGTACTATCACTCTCTTCCTGTGTCCGAAATGAGGGACTATTCCCAATATGCCCACGGCCTGGGAGAGGTGGGGGTAAGGGAATTTGTCTTCTCCGTTCTCTTTCTAACTTATCATTCTCAACCTGATCATGCATTCACTACATTTCCAACCTATGGCTCGGTGTCACACTAGGGCATACTTTAATACCTTTATTAACAATTTTTAATAAATGAGCCTTAACCCTAGAATAGGATCCCAAATAAATATTACCACTGTAAGGACACGATTCAAGTTCCCAAACCACAACTGGGAGGAGATGGGCTTGAAGGGCCTTTCTTTACAATGAATTTGTAGAGGGTGGGTTTGTAATCTAGATTTTAAGAATGGCTTGGACAATTACAAAAAGAACGGGCTTTGGGCCCAATGGAACAAAAAAAAGAATCGTTTTGCAGAGAATAAGACTGAGAATTCCTCCTCGGACTGTTTCCGAGGATAGTTTATAACAGTATTTCTTAAGTTTGGATACAAATATGGACTATTTTCTACTATTGACTCTCTCTTCTTCCTCGGTAAAATCCTCTCCCTTTCTTCGTCCCCTCTGCCTTCTATTTATCATCTTCTATTTTATGGTTTGCAATCCTCTTCTTAGATACTTGTCCCATCCATTCTTCCTTAAAGCCCGCTGGGATTAGGGACCAAGTTTCAAGCTCTATGCTCAGGTCCCATCCATTCTTCCTTAAAGCCCGCTGGGATTAGGGACCAAGTTTCAAGTTCCATGCTTAGGTCCCATCCATTCTTCCTTAAAGCCCGCTGGGATTAGGGACCAAGTTTCAAGCTCCATGCTCAGGTCCCATCCATTCTTCCCTAAAACCTGCTGGGATTAGGGACCAAGTTTCAAGCTCTATACTCAGGTCCCATCCTTCCGTCTATAAAGTCAGCGTATCAATCACAGAGCTTTTAATGTATGGGCGGTGGTAGCAGCTTTACCTTTTAGTCATTCCACCGCTCTTTCTATTGTCCTCGGCTTTAACATTCCGAGGAAAAATCTACTTCTCGGACGTATTTGGACATTTGAATACTCTACGATCATTTTGATGTTTTCGGATTTGGGTTGCTAGCCCAAAAGACTTCGTTGGGCCATCCTCTATATTTTAATGGGCCCAATACCCCTACAATAGCCCCTCGAGATTTCTTATTTTTCTTCACCTCGGGAGGAAAATAGGATCTCGACTTAAAAGACCTTTTTACCCTGCAGAAACCTTGAATATTGCTGACGGAAATAACTTCTGAACTACCCATCGCGTGTTCCCGATGTTTCGGTATGCGAAGCGCCCCCTAATTAATTATTGGCGCTTCTATGTCCCCCACGTTTTATTGATATGACACACATCCAACGGTCGAGCGCGATTCCAGTGTTGAGGCGGGAATTCGCCCGCTTCAAAACACCTTCTGACATATAAATACTATTTTTCTTCAAAAAATCTTCACACTACAGAAACCTCATAACGTACCTGCCACAGTTTTCATCTTCCCGTACTCTCTCTTTCTACTCAAGTACCCTGTCCGAGGTGACCGTGCTTTCTTCTTTTTTAAAAGTAAGTTCTTCAATACTCTTTCCCATCCTTATCAGCTTTTTTGTTTCTTTTGTTTCTTTTCCTCCCCAGCTTCTCTTTTTCACTGTATCTTTTATCCTCGGCGTAGTTAGCTTTCTTCACACCCTCCTCTTTTCAGAAAAATGGGTAGATTTGCGTCCCTTGTTGATTCGAATGAAAAAATAGAGCAGTTTAAGGTTAAGTACAAAATTCCTTCGGATGTATCCATTAGATACTGTAACGAGAAAGAATATTGTACAAAAAGAGAAACGGGGGAAGTCGTAATCCCGATGATTGCATTCATCGAAGGGGGAATGAAAATCCCATGGAACGGTGACTAGGGATTATCTTAGGGCCTTTAGATTAGCTCCCACCCAGTGCGCCCCAATGTCTTTAGGATCCTAGGTTCCATAGATGCCTTAAATGAGAAGATGAACCTAGGCCTCACTCACCATGACGTGAACTGGGTTTATAACCTTCATTACCTAAGCAAAAAAGACGAATATTACCTAAAGTCTAGATACCCAGAAGTTAGGCTAATTCAATGTCTGCCCGAATCAAATAAGGGCCTAAAAAACGATTTCCTGATCGTATCAAGAAATTGGCACGACGGCCTCCCCTGTCCGACAAGGGAAGGGACTCCAGGTGAAGTTTCTTTTACATACTATTATCTTTTGTCTTTTTACTTATTCTTACCCATTTTTACTTGGATAACTCTACAGATCCACACGTAGCGGATCGTCATCCTAACCTTGTTGATTTCGGGCGGTTGGATAGGATCCTACAAGCTGAGGTTTTCGTGCATACAGACGGTCAACTTCGTGCGGCTCATCTGATCCTCGGCTACACGCCAATATCCAAAGCTTTTCAGGCGCCGAAGTGCGTGATTAAAGCTCACGATCCTCGTCTTCCTCGGATTAGCGTTGCCGTTGAGGGTTTCGTGCTACCAGAGGGACTACCATCCCTCAAGGTACTTTGGTTACCCAACACCCATCACAACTCGTTCCAGTTGGGATTCCCACAGTCCCTTTCTCAACCAAATTAACTCCTGGTGAAGCTGCGTCTTCCCATTCTACCGTAAAAGAAGAAGAAGAAATAGTTGAAGTAGCTGATTCCGAGGACGAGTTTGAGGTTTTCAATCAACCTTACTCTCCTGAAGATTCAACTTCCATCTTCGGCACCTCTACCCAAATCTCAAAGGCTACAACTGAAGAACTTGGCAGTATGGGCATTCAACGAAAGATTAAGCCCAGCCTAAAAGATGTCCTTGAGGGCGCTGACAAGGGCCATAGAGTCCAAGAACCTTTAAAAGAGGCGCGCCCTCGGACACAAGAAAAGGGTGCTGACAAAGGCCCTGAAGCTAGGCTTCCTCCTCCTCCCCCATCTTCCCAAACTTAACGCACCAACACAGCTGATCTAAAAAGAAAAAGGGATCAGCTGAAAGGGAAGGAAGTGGTGGAAGTAGGAAAGGGCTCTGTTTCCAAGGAGCCCGAGGTGGAAAAGGGTGGAAAGCAGGCCCGCCCCATGCAGACTAGGTCCAAAAGAAGAACCGACCAACAGGTGGCCGTGCGCGCCCCTGTATGGCTCCCTGACATGTCCCTGGACGACGAGGCCATTAACGTGGATGCGTCCATTAGAAATTCCGATGAAGGGACAGCTGCATGCGTCGCAGATGCGTTGGAGCAGGCGCTGTTGCTCCCCGAGGACATGGTTGAGCTTAGGAAGAAAAGGGACCACGCCGTCTTCATGACTTTGAAGAAGGAGCTTACACTGGTGAGTTTTCTTCCTCTAAAAACCTTTGGCTCTTGTTTTTATTTCCTATACATGTATATATGTCTAAGTTTTTAAATGTTTCGTTCGTAGGCCGTTCAATCTGCCCACAGGGCAGAAGAGATTGCCATCAGCTCCTACAAATCTCTGAAGGCCGAGGAATCTAGGCGTGAAACCGCCCAAAAGATTTCGGACCTTCACAAGAAGAAACTGCAGGAGGTCTCAGCAAAGTTGGCCAAGGTGGAGAGTGATAAGGCAGGTTTAGAAGCTGATCTGAAGACAACGACTAAACAGGCCGAGGATCAGCGCCTTATGCTCCGTGAAGCCGATGATAACCTCTCAGCAGCTCGCAAGCTCGTAAAGGATCTTAAGAAAGATCTGCATGAGTCTGAGAAGGCCAGAGAGGAAGCCATTAAGGGCAAAGAGGAAGCCCTTCAAGCAAAGAAAGAGGCCGAGATCTCAAGGGACCAAGCCGAACAGGACGGTTACGACATAGGTGTGAAGGAGGTCACCGAAACCTTCAAGGCTCAGGTTCCCGAGGTATGTAGGCACTACTGCCTCCAAGTGTGGAATGAGGCACTTTCCCAAGCTGGGGTTGATGCCTCTTCCATTCTTTGGAAGGCAGAGAGTGTTTACTATCTTCCCGCAATTCGAGCTTCTTCCACCACTGATGGTGCACAAGAAGCTGCCCAAGGATCATCCGAGGATAAAGGGGGTGATTTGGCTGAAAACTCAACTCTTCCTGAAGATGTTCCTAAACAAGTTGATCCAGCACAAGAAAAGGCACTTGAAGACGTACAGCCCTCAAGTGACCTTCAGGAATCTTCGAAGGATGAGTTGGGTGATCAAGCAAATCCAATAACTTTGTTAGATGATCCCAAAGGCAAAGGAATTGCCGTTGAGCCCTCAGTCCAGCTTCCATCTCCTCGAGACCCTAAAGGCCCTCTGAAGATTAAGCTGAAGCAATGACTGTTTTGTTGTCTTTCCTTTCTTTAGTTTTAATTTATTTTATCTCTAATGTAATATCTAAGTGTAGGTACAAAAGTACTATTTTGGAAAGAATGAATGTTGTTTTTAGATGTTTCTTATTTATTTATTTATTTTTTTTTTTGCTTTATTTAGATCATTTTGTTCAAAAAGTACCACTCTTTTTTACCGAACTTAAAAGCAATAACCTGGATTGAAATTGATACTCCAGGGAGGTTTAATCATGCCGGGATCTGTATTTAAGTGATGCATTTAAGTAGTTGATTCTTCACTTTGTATCTTTATTTGAACTAAATAAAGGTAAGGCACATGGTTTTTTAACTTAGGTATGTAAAGCTTTCATGTTTTTGAGAGAAAAGAAAAGAAATGTTAACTCTACCCAAGTAAATGATCCGAGGACCACGCATAACTTAGGTTTCTTTAACACTTAGTAAAGAATACCAATTTAGACGAATAAATTTGAAATGTTATTTTCCCAAAGTAGATGATCCGAGGTCCAGACGTAACTTAGGTTCTGTTTAACAGTTTAATAAAGAATATCAATTTAGACGAGGTATGTGGTCCGAGGATCCAGGCATATCAAGTTTCAGTTTGATATTAGATGAATAAATTTAAAATGTTAATTCTCCCAAAGTAGATGATCCGAGGACCAGACGTAACTTAGGTTCTGTTTAACATTTTAATAAAGAGTATCAATTTAGACGAGGTATGTGGTCCGAGGATCCAGGCATATCAAGTTTCAGTTTGATACTTAGATAATAAATTTGAAATGTTAATTTTCCCAAAGTAGATGATCCGAGGACCAGACATAACTTAGGTTCTGTTTAACATTTTAATAAAGAGTATCAATTTAGACGAGGTATGTGGTCCGAGGATCCAGGCATATCAAGTTTCAGTTTGATACTTAGATGAATGAATTTGAAATGTTAATTTTCCCAAAGTAGATGATCCGAGGACTAGACGTAACTTAGGTTCTGTTTAACATTTTAATAAAGAATATCAATTTAGACGAGGTATATGGTCCGAGGATCCAGGCATATCAAGTTTCAGTTTGATACTTAGATGAATGAATTTTGAAATGTTAATTTTCCCAAAGTAGATGATCCGAGGACCAGACGTAACTTAGGTTCTGTTTAACATTTTAATAAAGAGTATCAATTTAGACGAGGTATGTAACGAACGTAATGCAGTTTACAACAAAAAATGGCCGAAGTGCCTTTTTATTTAGTAATAGTACCTTCGTAGATCATTTACATTCCAGGGACGTTGTACAACACGTTCGTCCAAATCCTCCAGATTGTAGGCCCCTATTCCTACGACCGAAGTAATGCGATAAGGTCCTTCCCAGTTGGGCCCCAATTTTCCCCAAGCAAGATTCTTCGTCGTGCCCAAAACTTTCCTTAATACTAAGTCACCAGGTCCAAGAGGTCGAAATTTCACATGAGAATCATAACCCTGCTTGAGCTTATGTTGATAATAAGCTAGTTGAACCATGGGGTTTTCTCGTCGTTCCTCAACTAAGTCTAAATTCCTTATTAATAGATCATCATTGCTAGCTGGAATGAAGGAGCTTTTCTTCAGGGTTGGGAACCCAGTTTCTAAGGGTATTACTGCCTCGGCTCCATAAGTCATAGCAAAGGGTGTTTCACCTGTGGATCTTCGAGGTGTAGTCCGGTATGTCCACAAGACATGTGGCAGCTCTTCCACCCACCTCCCTTTGGCGTCGCCCAACCTCTTTTTAAGTCCGCTCACTATCACCTTGTTGACAGCCTCGGCTTGCCCATTTCCTTGGGGGTAAGCCGGAGTGGAATACCTATTCGTGATGCCCAGATCACCGCAGTATTTTCGAAAGGCTTTGCTATCAAATTGCAAACCATTATCTGATATGAGAGTATGAGGGATGCCGAACCTGGTAACGATATTCTTCCATACAACTTTTTCGCTTCCATGTCTCTGATGTTTGATAATGGCTCGGCTTCAACCCATTTGGTGAAATAATCTGTCCCCACGAGGAGCCACCGCCTGTTTCCTGTTGCTTTGGGGAAAGGGCCAACAATGTCCAAGCCCCATTGAGCAAAAGGCCAAGGGCTAGACAGGGGATTCAGGACTCCCCCTGGTTGATGTATATTTGGAGCGAATCTTTGACATTGGTCACACTTCTTTGCATAATCTTGCGCCTTCCTTTGCATATTTGGCCACCAATATCCCTAAGTAAGGGCTCTGTGAGCTAAAGACCTTCCCCCGGTATGACTTCCGCAAATCCCTTCGTGTAACTCTTCCAAAAGTAGTTCCGTTGCCTCGGGGTGTACACATAACAAATACGGCCCCGAAAAGGAACGTTTGTACAATTTCTGGTCCTCGGATAACCAGAAACGAGTGGCTTTCCTGCGAACCTTATCTGCTTCAGCCTTTTCTCCAGGCAGGGTGTCATTTCTGAGAAATGTTACTATCTGATCCATCCAACTAGACCATGTCCTAATTTGAAGGATTTGAGTGGAGTTACCATCCGTCCCAGTGGGTTTCAACAGATCTTCAACAAGGATAACTCGTGGCAGACTTTGTGCCGAGGACGTTGCAAGCGTGGCTAATGAGTCAGCATGGGTATTGCCACATCTGGATATATGTATTAGTAAGAAAGACTTAAATTTAGACTGCACGTACCTGACCTGGGTTAGGTATTCTCGCATTCTGGAATCCCTTGCTTCTAGCTTTCCTTCTACTTGGCCTACCACCAACAGTGAATCTGAGAACATTTGCACCGTCTTTCCTCCCATTTTATGAACCATGTTCATCCCTGCGAGGACGGCTTCATACTCTGCTTCGTTGTTGGTGGCCGAGAACCCTAATCTCAAAGATTTCTCAAAAGTAATTCCCTCTGGGGATGTCAAAACTAGTCCTACACCAGATCCTCTTTGATTTGCTGCTCCATCAACATGGACTTTCCATAATGAAGGCCCTTCAAACGAAACCATGCCTACTGACCTTTTACCCATGCTTCCTCGATAGTCTTCTAACGAAGGCTCAGCAAATTCCGCCATAAGGTCCGCGATGACCTGCCCCTTTATAGCAGTGCGGGGCATATATTTGATAACAAAAGCCCCTAGGACAGTTCCCCATTTGGCAATTCTTCCCATATAATCTGCACTTTGCAGAATTGATTTAAGAGGGAGTTGCGTAAGAACAACCACCGTGTGAGACTGAAAGTAATGGAGAAGTCTTCGTGTAGCATGTACCACCGCCAAGATAGCTTTCTCCAGTGGCAAATAACTCAGCTCGGCCTCATGCAGAGATTTGCTTACATAATAAACCGGTCTCTGGATATTATTGTCATCTCGGATAAGAACCAAACTAACTGCATGGTTAGCCACTGCAATATATGCAAACAGAACTTCATCAATTTCTGGTCGAGACATAATTGGCGGTCGCGAGAGATATTCTTTCAGCTGCTGGAAAGCCACCGCGCACTCCTCGGTCCATTCAAAACCCTTCCATTTATTCAATAATTGAAAGAAAGGTCTGCATCTGTCTGCGGACCGAGATATAAACCGGTTGAGGGCAGCAGTCATACTTGTTAGCCTTTGCACTTCCTTAGGATTCTGAGGTGGGTGTAAGCTGTTTATTGCCTTAACCTGAGCAGGATTTACTTCAATTCCCCGGTGAGTCACCATATATCCTAGAAACTTGCCCGACCCTACACCAAAGTGCATTTAGAGGCATTGAGCCGCAATTTATACTCTCTAGCTTCTGAAAAGTGTTGCTCAGATCTTCCAGATGTGCGGAGACTTCTTTACTTTTTACCACCATATCGTCCACGTATACCTCAATAGTTTTTCCTAGCTGTGCCTCAAACATCCTCGTCATCATCCTTTAGTAGGTAGCCCCTGCGTTTTTCAAACCAAAGGGCATTACTTTATAATGATAATTCCCCGTCGGAGTGACGAATGCGGTCTTCTCCTGGTCTTCAACGGCTAAGGGTATCTGGTGATAACCTTGGAAAGCATCAAGAAAACTCATCCGAGGATGTCCAACAGTAGCGTCAACTAATTGATCAATCCGAGGCATTGGGAATGAGTCCTTAGGGCAAGCTTTATTTAAATCTGTGAAGTCTACACAGACTCTCCACTTCCCATTCTTCTTCTTCACCACCACCGTATGGGCTAACCATTCAGGATAAAACACTTTTTTGATAGCGCCCGCCTTTTTGAGTTTGAGCACCTCCTCTTTTACGGCTTCGGAATGTTCTTTGGAGGACCTCCGAGGTGCTTGCCTCCTCGGCACTGCAGTTGGATTGACCTTTAAATGATGACATATGAAGCTCGGATGCACCCTAGGGGCCTCATACGTGTTCCAAGCAAACACATCTATATTTTTCTTCAAAAGTAAAATCAGCTCTGTCTTCTCTTCCTGTGGCAATTGAACTCCAACCTGAAAGAACTTCTCAGGATCATTGTCTATGAGAATCTTCTCCAATTCTTCACATACCGCTTCATCTACCTCGGCTGCGGCATGAGACTTTGATTGCTATGCTTCTCCGTTAGCCGAGGCCGAGGAGTTCGGTTCTGGTCGCCGTAGAATTGCAGCCGTGACACACTGTCGAGCCATAGATTGACTCCCAACTAACTCCACCACCTGGTCTCCAGAATGAAATTTAACCTTGACATGCAAGGTTGAGGAAACAGCCCCTAACGCATGCAGCCACGGTCTTGCTACTATTGCTGTATAGGGAGAATAAGCATCGACCACGATGAAATCTACGTCCACCACCTCGAGACCTGATTGCACAGGCAGTCTAATTTGTCCCATTGGAACTACAGCTCTCCCCTCGAAGCTTATCAAGGGTGAGTCATATGCCATAAGATCTTCAGCTCTTAACTTCAAGCCTTTAAACAGGTCAGGGTACATGATATCTGGGCCACTGCCTTAATCAACCATTACCCTCTTCACATCATAGTTCCCTATTCTGAGGGTTACCACCAAGGCATCGTCATGAGGTTGGATAGTTCCTATCTTGTCCTCCTCGGAGAAACTCAGGGCTGGTAGGATGCTTGCCTTAATCCTCTTCGGCTGATCCCGTGATTCCTCGGTCAATGTACGAGCCACGGACATTACCCTGAAAGGAGCTGAGCCAGTCCTCCTGGGTGCTGCAAAAATGACATTGATAGTACCTAGAGGAGGTCTCGATGAAGGGCCGCCGTGGTTTGCCACCTCTGATTGGTTTCCTCGCCCATTAGGCTGGTACAGGAACTGTTTCAGCTTTCCCTCTTTGACCAACTGTTCCAAATGATTCCACAAAGTGCGACAATCCTCGGTGGTATGTCCCCTCTCCTGGTGATAATGGCAATGGAGGTTTTGGTTGCGTCTCAAAGGGTCCCCTGCCATTTTATTTGGCCATTTGAAAAAAGGCTCATGCCTTATTTTTTCCAACAGCTGCTGCGCTGGTTCCCTGAAGACGGTGTTGACAACCTGTGGTTGTAAATGGCCACCCTGCCTGGAAAAATCCCTTGTCGGCCTATTGTTGTTGTATCTGTCCGACCTGAAATCCCTCCTTTCTTGTGGGATCACCTTCGCCTTGCCTTTTCCCTGTTGCTGATCTTCCTCAACCCTTTTGTACTCGTCGATGCGATCCATTAGTCGACGTACGCTTCTGACAGGTTTCTTCGTTAAGGATTTTCTCAAGTCATGCTCTGTTGGTAGGCCGACCTTGAAGGTCCTTATTGCTACATCATCAAAGTCTCCGTCAATTTCGTTGAACATTTCCCAATATCTGTCCGAATACGTCTTCAGGGTTTCCCCCTCCCTCATAGCCATGGATAGTAAGGAATCCAATGGGCGGGGAACCGTACTGCACGTGATGAAGCGGGAACCAAATGCTCTAGTAAGCTCTTTGAAAGAATCAATGGTGCCTCCTCTTAAGCCGTCAAACCATCTCATGGCCACGGGCCCCAGGCTAGAAGGAAAAATTTTGCACAACAAAGTCTCATTCCTGGAATGCACTGCCATTCTCTGGCTGAAATGGCTTACGTGCTCCACAGGATCCGTCCGACCATTGTAAAGAGTGAAGGCTGGTTGTGTGAAGCGCCGAGGTAGCCTCCCTTCTTCCAATCTGCGCGTGAAGGGTGATCTGGAGATTTGGTGTAACGCCTTTCCCATTACGTCATTTCCCAAGCCCCTATAGGGGTAGCCTCTGCCACGCCTCACATGCAGATTGTCTTCCTCGGAAGAGAAAAACTCACCTGGGGGAGTTCTGGATCTCTGCCCGTAACCATCATCCTCGGATCCTTCCGATGAGGGGTCAGAGACCGGAGGGGTTCCCCTTCGCCTCTCGTTACGCAATCTCCTCTTTAGGCCGTCAATCTCCTTCTGCATGGCCCTGGCATTTCTTTCATAAGGAACTCTGCTTCCTCCTTGCGAATGACTTGCACTTCTGATGGTGTGTGTAGTATGTACACTCCCTTCTCGGTTCTCTCCGTGATCAGGATGTAAGGAGTGATCCTCATGCTGGGAGCCCACGGACTCCGCGCTGCGTTGCGGTCCTGATCCTACCATGATGCCAAGATGTCCTAAACTTCCTTAAAGACTAAATTTCCACAGACGGCGCCAATTGTAAGGACACGATTCAAGTTCCTAAACCACAACTGGGAGGAGATGGGCTTGAAGGGCCTTTCTTTACAATGAATTTGTAGAGGGTGGGTTTGTAATCTAGATTTTAAGAATGGCTTGGACAATTACAAAAAGAACGGGCTTTGGGCCCAATGGAACAAAACAAAGAATCGTTTTGCAGAGAATAAGACTGAGAATTCCTCCTCGGACTGTTTCCGAGGATAGTTTATAACAGTATTTCTTAAGTTTGGATACAAATATGGACTATTTTCTACTATTGACTCTCTCTTCTTCCTCGGTAAAATCCTCTCCCTTTCTTCGTCCCCTCTGCCTTCTATTTATCATCTTCTATTTTATGGTTTGCAATCCTCTTCTTGGATACTTGTCCCATCCATTCTTCCTTAAAGCCCGCTGGGATTAGGGACCAAGTTTCAAGCTCTATGCTCAGGTCCCATCCATTCTTCCTTAAAGCCCGCTGGGATTAAGGACCAAGTTTCAAGTTCCATGCTTAGGTCCCATCCATTCTTCCTTAAAGCCCGCTGGGATTAGGGACCAAATTTCAAGCTCCATGCTCAAGTCCCATCCATTCTTCCCTAAAACCTGCTGGGATTAGGGACCAAGTTTCAAGCTCTATACTCAGGTCCCATCCTTCCGTCTATACAGTCAGCGTATCAATCACAGAGCTTTTAATGTATGGGCGGTGGTAGCAGCTTTACCTTTTAGTCATTCCACCACTCTTTCTATTGTCCTCGGCTTTAACATTCCGAGGACAAATCTACTCCTCGGACGTATTTGGACATTTGAATACTCCACGATCATTTTGATGTTTTCGGATTTGGGTTGCTAGCCCAAAAGACTTCGTTGGGCCATCCTCTATATTTTAATGGGCCCAATACCCCTACAACCACAATAGTTGCACTTAATTTGTGTGTTTCCATCTAATTTAACAACAGAACCAGGTAGTTTTTCTATTTTAGTCACATACTGCCAAAGATGAGCTTCATTATTTGGCACTTCTTCATTAGATGAAGGTGAACTTTTTGTGCTAGTAACTTCATCCATTGCAAATTCAACAGATTCAATTTAACCTACAAATAATTTCCAAATATATAATAACTATTAACTAAATAAAAAATCAAACCCCAATGTCACGCAAGACTCACAAAAAATAAAATAAAATAAATCAGATAATCACAGATTCACATCACAATCACAAATCACAAATCACAATGAGTAATAATAACTATTAACTAAATAAAAAATCAACTATTAACAATTAACTAAGAGTGTGAGTGCGAGAGCTATGATACCTGAGGGGAGACAGAGAGCAGGGAAGACGAAGTGGAGTGCTGAAGGCAGAGAGTGGGAGAGAGGCGCAAGAAATATGAAGATGGAGAGGGCTGAGTGAAGGGCTGAAGGTCTGACTAAGTGAAGAGAAATGAGAGTGTATAAGTGTATAATAGGGTTTTGTTTTTTCCAAACGGTGCGTTTGCACCTTTTTTTTTTCCTTTTTTCGGCCAAGCTAAATGGTGCGTTTCGCACCCATTGTTTTTTTTTTTTTGGAATTTGAATTTTGGCCGATTCGCACCAGTATCAGTGTTTTGCCCAATACAAACCAATTCGGGCCGAATTGGCCTGATTTTGCGAGCGACGGCGCGTATTGCGCGGAAAAAAAATAATTTAAAGGCAGACGTAGCATAGACTCACAGGCAACGGCGTCGGACACAAGTGCGGCGGCCCAAACACCACACCCATGCTTCGTAGCTAATGGTTGAGGCTACCAGTAGGGCCAAAACTTTAAATAGATGCTGCTAATAACTGTTGTAGCAATCCCAATGTAGCAGTCATTTGAAGGGACGATGAAGGAAGACGAATGAAAGCCTGGACTCGGGCTATGCTTGTCGTATATAAGTCATAATGTAAGAGTTTCAATCATAATACAAAATGATCAAAATGGCATACCAAGTGGGCAAAATGACACCTAAATAAGCCTCCTTCAGCGAGACTTAAGTGGAGGAGTAAGATACATGCAATATATAGATGGGTACAAGCAAGTTTGTGCAAGGCCTTGCGATAATCGCTCTAGCAAGTTAGTAAATCTTGCTCAATCAAGATAGTTGAAAAGACAAATTTTGCAGAAAAAGCAATGGAAAAGAGATTGTTGCAATTATTAACAACTCGTAACGGCCAAGCCAATATTTTAGAAAACTGAAACTAGTATCACCAAAAGTGACAATAAAGGTGTCCTTTTTCTAAGGTAACTCTTCATTGATCATAGGATCTGGCTTACCTTCAGTAAAAATTTAACAGAATATCTCCTTTTTCTTTTAAACATAAGCTATCACATCACCCACTACTAAATCAACGATGGAGATTAAAACCCAATGCCACCTCATTAAATTTCAAGCAAAAACTAACAGAGCCCACCCACAAGACTAACATTGCTTTTAAGGTTTGCTGCTGTTGTGAACATTAACGTTTAAAATTTAACCAACACATCGTCCTCTTCGTTGCACATCAGTAAAATGAAGAATGCTACTGGCATAGGGTTCTGAATCTTCAACCACATTATTTTTGCAACACACTTTATTTTGTTCAAACTTTTATGCTAATCTTCACCAATAAATGGAGAAACCAGAAAACAGGATGTATTAACAATTTGATACCTTTTGAAATATCAAATTTACGACATTGTGATGCACTGACAACTGAGAACCAAAACATGGGATAGTCTTGAAATTTTGTAGTTTTTCATGATGACTACCTTAATTGTTTGTAATGAAAAGGCGTGCTCTTTGAATGGATAGTTTTTATTTTGGGTTTAAAAAGAAGGCATACCAAGTGCTTGAGAAGAGTTCTCAAATAATTTCAAATATGGCTAGGGCCAACTAGCATAAACTGTGAAGGAAGTATTGTATTTAAAGGAAGCATGCCAGAGCCAACTAGCAAACTTAAGCAATAGATTGCTGTGTTATCTAGTTCTTGTATTTTTGTTTTTAAGTTTCTTTGGAGAAAAAAAAAAGACAAATGTATCTTATGAAAATGCTTTGTTAGCAGCTATAGTGGATTCACTTATGTCAAAAGTTCTGATGATGCAAAGAAAATCAGTAGGCTGGATGCTTCGGACTTGAAAGGACTACTGGTTCTTTCTACGGCTTGAAAAAAGAAAGAAAAGCGAATCAAAGGTGGCCGGGGCTGCCGGCCGAAAACCCTCCGATGGCAAAGTTAGTTTTTCTCTCCATGTTATGAGTTCCAACTTTTTTGGAGTAAAAATGAACATACCTTGGCCTTGTCTGAAACAGCCTTTTTATAGTGTTCTTATAGGCGGTTATCAAGATTGGAACCTCTCCTAGATTCGAGGAGAGGTAGGAATTAAGTGTAACTTGTATAACCGTTTGGGAGTTATGCTTCTGTTCCACAACGGATACTTGGCGGTTATGCGTGGGATAAGGGATTGTCACGTCATGCTCGGAGATTTTCCTAAGTATGGTACACTCGTCCTGGAGCTCCTTGAGTGTGTACTGGTACGCGCAGGGGCCGTTTCGTCTAACAGACGAATTCTTTTAGGACGAGGTTATTAGCGCTCTGGACGAGTGCATCATTCTGGTGATGCTTACCTCGTCCAGAACTCTTCTTCCTTCGACGAGGTAATTCTGGGTAAGTTCCTGAGGGTGTTTACGATAGTAGCCGGGTTATGGACGACCTTTATGGACGACTTGGAGATAGGCTAAATCAGTACCCTATCAAGTTCAATTAGATATATTTACCTCTTTGTCAATATACTTTTTAGATCAATAAAAAAAATTCATTAATGTTGGAAGTCTCTTCGTGGATAATGTAGTTCAAGGATGCAAATTACAAAATTGTTGGATTAATCCAGCTATGGTGTACAAGCATATTTGAGGTTAATAAAGCTTTAACAAAAACATTTGATAGAATAATTCTTGGAACAGTCTTAATGGTAAGCTATAGCTATAGCACCGCCACAACAACAACATTTGCACCAATTATGCAACAGCTACAACTCTGCACTAGGCACCTATTAGAGATTTTATAGCAGCAACAACATAGATAAATATATATATATATTGTTCCTCCAAGCCAATAGCACAAAAACATACTATTCTTCTTTCAAAAAGATACTTTTCTTTTAATTTGCATAAATTGTTTGCTACTAAGTAGCAGTAAAGATGAAAATGATAGTGACGTTTTATATGGTGACGGCATTTCAAGACTGACGAAGTATGATGTCCGTCGGCCATGCTCCTGACGCCTCCATTTAACGTTCCAGGCCACATCCCTACATAACGGCGTTCGATTAACGGATCAGGATGATGAAGTCGAGGCTGACGGTCAAGGTGCTGAAGGTCCTCGGCTGACGTCACCCGCGAAGATGAATTTAGGTGACGGCGGTATAGGAACTGCACATCAAGCTGACGACCCCGGCACACAGGCTGAAGGAGTGATCCAACCTCCATTCTTGATTTGTCTCGGACTCTGCATACATAAATATAAGGAAAGTTCTCTCGCTACACGTCTGGTCTCAGTCAAAAAGATCCCAGTAAGGAAAGGAGTTCTATACGATATGCAGAGATCCGCGAATCACTCTTCTAAAAGGAAAGTATTTCCTCGCCACGGCGTATATTTCGGCTCTACACCACTATATAAACCCCAGAAACCTCATAACAAAAGGTACGCACAACTTTCCCGACTCTGGCACTCTAGAGTTGTTTGAGATACTAACTTGACCTTCGGAGGGTTTTTGGCCGGCACCACACCGGTGCTCTCCTGTAGGTCACTTTGTTTTCCCTTTGCAGGTGTTGACTCGTGCTGGAGAGTGCCCGCGACCTACTGGTGTTATCCTCGGCATCATCAGTTGGCGCCGTCTGTGGGGAAGAAGACGAGAGCGTAGAAAAGGATATCTAGCCCTCGCTCTACCCCTGAGACTAAAGGTTGCATGGTACTCACCAGATCGATGGCAACAATCAACAACCAAGGTGACGAACCGCACGTTACAGCGCTAGAAAGGCAGGTTCAGACGCTGGCCGCTGCCGTTGAACGACTTACCAAACAGAACCACGACCTAGAGGAGCAACTACGGCAGATGACCGCGCAACAAAGCGCGCCAAGGGAGGACCAGGAAGTAGCAAGCCCGGAAGGGAGGAACGCCGTCAGGCCTGAAGGTAGCACCGCGCCCACAAGGTTGGAGCGGCCGGAGACAAACCTACCATCTGCCTCGGACTCCCTACCGCCTCACATTACAGCCGAGATGCAGGAAATGAGGGAACGCATGGATGCGATGATGAACGCCCTCAGAGGACGGGTGTCCAGCAACCTAGACGACCTAGTCCATAGAACGGATTCGCCCTTCACAGCGTTGGTAAATTCGTGTCCCGTTCCTCCAAAGTTTCGCATGCCCCATATGGAGAACTACGACGGATCCAAAGACCCGCTGGACCACCTGGAGTCTTTTAGAACCCTGATGCCCTTCAGGGTGTACCCGACGAATCATGTGCAGGGCTTTCCTCACCACCTTGAAGGGGCCCGCAGGGATTGGTACACCAGGCTGACGCCTAATTCAATGGCACCTTCAAGGAATTGGGTGCACAGTTCGTGTCGCACTTTATTGGAGTCATCGACGCAAGAGGTCTATTACGTGTATACTAGGCATCAAGCAGCGAGAGGGCGAAACATTAAGGTCCTATATAGCCCGCTTCAACAAGGAATCCCTCTCGATAGACGAAACAGATGATAAGATACTCGTGGCAGCGTTCACGAATGGGCTACGAGAGGGTAAGTTCTTGTTCTCTCTATGTGCAAGAACGACCCGAAGACTATGTCTGACGTATACTATCGGGCGACGAAGTACATGAACGCGGAGGATGCCTTACTGGCCAGAGACGACTATAAGCCAAGAAAAAGGGAAAGGCAGGAAGACACGAGACCCGACAACGGACGAAAAAGGGGGAGAACCAGAGAGGGACGAGATGATCGACGACCTAAGCCGCCTACAGAAGGTACACAAGCTTCACCCCCCTTAACGCACCCCTTGACCAGGTGCTAATGCAAATCAGAGATGAGGAAGCTTTAGCCTTTCCCGGCAAGCTGAAGGGAGACCCCAGCAAGAGACCAAGAGACAAATACTGCCGTTTTCATCAGGACCATGGCCATGATACCGCCGATTGCTACGATTTGAAACAGCAAATAGAGGCTCTCATTAGGCGAGGACGGCTGCGGAGGTTCGTCAACACGGAGAGGACAGACCTGCCGCAAAATCAAGCCCCTAGGCAAGATAACGAACGACCCAGGCAACCTGCTAGAGATATAAGGATGATCGTAGGAGGAACCACGACTGTTGGGTCATCCAAGAAAGCCCGAAAGACTTACCTCAGAATGGTTCAGAATGTCCATACGGCAAGTTCGCGCTAGGAAGGTCACAAATCGACAATCCCCTCTTCGAATTTCCAGAAAGAGACGCCCGACGCCTTCACCACCCCCCCGACGACGCCATCGTCGTCACCATACAATCAGGGGATACAAATACACACCGAGTCCTTGTGGACAACGGTAGTTCGGCGGACATCCTCTATTATCCCGCCTTCCAGCAGATGGGAATTGGAAGAGAGCGACTAATTCCGACTGACGCCCCGCTCGTTGGCTTTGGAGGAGCAAGAATATTCCCACTTGGTACTGTTACTTTGGCAGTAACCATTGGAGATTATCCACAGCAGTCACTCGGAACGTGACATTCCTAGTAGTTGACTGTTCGTCGGCTTACAATGCCATCATAGGGCGACCTACCCTCAACTCATGGAGGGCGGTGACGTCAACATACCACCTAATGATGAAGTTTCCTACTGATTATGGAGTTGGTCAATTAGGGGGGATCAGGTGTCCGCGCGCGAATGTTATGTGGCTATGATGGAGATGGACAATCACGTCCTGGCCATAGAGGAGCGTCGGGTGACGACGGAACCTGCGAGAGACTTGAGGATGTCCTTCTCGACGAAGCCCACCCGAGCGAACAACCAAGATCGCACCCTAGCCAGCCCGACGGTACGTCTAGAACTTGCGACCTTTTTGAAAGAAAACCGAGATGTGTTCGCATGGAGCCACGAAGACATGCCAGGGATCGATCCATCGGTCATGGTGCACAGGTTGAACGTGTCGCCGTCTTTCCCGCCTGTCCGACAGAAGAAAAGAACCTTCGCCCAAGAGAGGGATCAAGCGGCAGCGGAAGAGGTCCGTAAACTACAAGGTGCGGGATTTATCAGGGAAGTGTACTACCCTGACTGGTTAGCAAATATCGTGATGGTAAAGAAGAACGACGGGAAATGGAGGATGTGCGTCGACTTCACGGACTTGAACAAAGCATGTCCCAAGGATAGCTATCCCCTCCCGCGGATCGACGCCCTGGTGGATTCTACGGCCAAACATCAGTTACTTAGCTTCATGGATGCATTCTCCGGGTATAACCAGATCCGGATGGACGAAGCTGATCAAGAGAAAACTTCGTTCGTAACAAGCCAAGGCCTCTTTTGTTACAAGGTTATGCCCTTCGGTCTGAAGAACGCTGGTGCCACCTATCAGAGGCTTATGAACAAGATGTTTGCGCGACATTTGGGAGGAACGTCCAGGTGTATGTCGACGACATGCTGGTCAAAAGCCAAAGGAAGAAGTCCATTTGGAGGACCTGAAGGAGACATTTGATACTCTGCGCTCCTACAACATGAAGCTCAACCCAAGCAAGTGTGCTTTTGGAGTGACGGCCGGAAAGTTCTTGGGGTACATGGTGTCCCAAAGAGGGATCGAGGCCAATCCAGACAAGATTCAGGCCATTATGGGAATGGCCCCTCCCAAAATATCAAGGAAGTACAAAGCCTCACGGGGAGGATTGCCGCGCTCAGCAGATTTGTATCAAAAGCTGTGGACAGATGTCTACCTTTCTTCCGAACGTTGAAAAAATCCTTTGCATGGACCCCCGAGTGTCAACAAGCGTTCGAAGATTTGAAGGCATACCTCTCTTCACCGCCGTTACTAAGCCCTTCCCAACCAGGAGAAGAAATGTTCCTCTATCTTGCCGTTTCCCCAGCAGCCGTCAGCGCGGCCTTGATTAGAGAAGATGATAAGGTCCAACGACCCGTGTACTACGCAAGCAAGGCGCTACACGGTGCAGAAGAGAGATACCCCCTATGGAGAAGCTCGCCTTCGCTTTGGTTACAGCAGCCCGTAAGCTGAAGCCATATTTTCAAGCCATACAATAGTCGTCCTAACTGACAAACCCTTGCGGCGAGCAATGGGCAGCCCTGCGGCGGCCGGACGAATGGCGTTATGGTCAGTAGAACTAAGCGAGTTCGATGTACAATACCGCCCCCGTATTGCCATCAAGGGACAGGCGGTGGCCGACTTCATTGCTGAGTTCACTAGTGTGGAAGGCGAAGAGGAAAAGAATCCCCTATGGAGCATTTTCACTGACGGGTCGTCCAACAAGAAGGCTGGCGGGGTAGGGGTCGTACTTAACTCCCGGAAGGCGACGAGCTCAAGTGTATGATCCGCCTCGACTTCCCTACAACTAACAACGAAGCTGAGTACGAAGCCCTAATAGCAGGTCTAGACCTTGCTCAAGTTGTAGGGGCCGCAAATGTAGTTGTTCATTGCGACTCCCAAGTCGTCACAAGCCAGGTAAACGGTGAATACGAATGCAAGGGCGAAAGAATGAAGAGGTACTGGGAGCAGGCGAAAAAGAGAATGGAGGGGCTGCAAGCAAAGATAATCCAAGTCCCGAGAGAGGGAAACGAGCATGCTGACCGACTTTCCAAAGCCGCGTCTGCAGACCCTATGGCCGCCATTGACGAGGTACTCTCTTTCACTCAGTTTTCACCATTAATTGACGCGGTCTGCATACAGGAAATTGGTTCCGAAAACGATTGGACCACGCCCTTGATCTCCTACCTAAAAGATGGCACGTTGCCTGACGAAAAGGAGGCTGCCAGAAAGCTGAAGGTCCGGTCTTCACGTTTCGTCTTGATAAAGGACGTCCTCTACAAAAGGGGCTTTCTCGGCCATACCTGAGGTGCGTGGGCCCTGAAGAAGCGAGCTATGTCATGAGAGAAGTACATGAGGGGATATGCGGCAACCACTCCGGGTCACGGTCGTTGGTACAGAAGTTGGTTCGGGGGGTACTATTGGCCGACGATGCAAAGTGACGCCCAGGTTTATGTAAGGGCTTGCGACAAGTGTCAAAGATTCAGCAACATCATTCGACAACCGGCGGAGGGATTGACCCCCATAACTGCCCCGTGGCCATTCGCACAATGGGATTAGATATCATGGGACCGTTCCCGATGGCGGCACGACAGCTGAAGTTCCTCGTCGTAGGCATCGATTACTTCACCAAATGGGTTGAAGCTGAAGCCCTAGCCACCATCACTGAGAAGAATATAAGGGGTTTTGTATGGAGAAACATTGTTTGCAGGTATGGGATCCCAAGAGTCTTAATTTCAGACAACGGCAAACAATTTGACAACGACTCCTTCCGAGCCTTCTGTTCAGAGTTAGGAATCAAGAACCACTATTCCTCCCCGGCCCATCCTCAGGCAAACGGACAAGTGGAAGTAACCAACCGATCCTTGCTCCGAATCATCAAGACTCGGCTCGAGGGGGCAAAGGGAGTATGGCCCGAGATGCTGCCGAGCGTGTTATGGGCATACAGAACGACGGTACGAACCCCCACGGGAGAAACTCCGTTCCAGCTGACATACGGAAGTGAAGCGGTCATTCCGGCCGAGATAGGGCTCACAAGTTATAGGGTGGCCAACCACGACGAGGGAAGAAATGACCAAGAGCTTCGTTTGCAACTGGACCTAATTGACGAAGTAAGAGCGGTAGCCGAGCAGAGACTCGCGCGTTACCAAGACCTCGTGAGCAAGTACTACAACTCCCGAGTCAAGCATCGAGACTTCAAGGTCGGAGATCTTGTTTTGAGAAAAGTGATGGGCGCAGCCAGAGATCCCGCGCAAGGAAAGCTCGGCCCAAACTGGGAAGGACCCTACAAGGTCATATCATGGCAAAGAAAGGGCACCTACCACCTGGAGACTCTTGACGGGCAGAAACTATGACATCCCTGGAACGCCGAGCACCTCAGAAAGTACTATCAATAGAAGATGACAAGCAGAACGTTACTCCTCGCTACCAGTTTAATCCTTATTTGTCTTAACATTTCTTGCTTACAGTACATTTCAAAGTCCAATGGGCTTTAAGTTAATCTTTTCTATTTTGAACAATTTTTATTTATGCATTCATCACAATAAGAGGAGGTCCATTCAGAAACGACTAGTAAATTTCTTATGTCTTGAAGAAAGCAGAAAGCTCTCAACAATTAAGTCCACAAGTTGGACGACCTAATGGCCAAACCCACAAAGTGGACGGCTCACTACTAAGTCCACAAAGTGGACAGACTACTTCTAAGTCCACAAAGTGGACGGCTTACTTATAAGTCCACAAAGTGGACGGACTACTTCTAAGTCCACAAAGTGGACGGCTCCCTACCAAACCCACAAAGTGGACGGGCTACTTCTAAGTCCACAAAGTGGACGGCTTGTTTACAAGTCCACAAAATTGACGTACTCCCTCTAAGTCCATATAGTGGACGGCTCATTTCTAAACCCACAGAGTGGACGACCCCAGTCTAAGAACAGCGAGGTGACGATGTTAAGTCCAAACTGACGACATGACAAGGACGACCCTAAGTTCTCATGAAGAGAAACTGACACCGTCATCAGCCCAAAACTTGACATATAAAAATATATATATATCGTCACCCTTAAGCTGACGAGCTCATCGCAGAGTGCCTACAACAAAAAGCACGATTTATGAAGCTGACGGTTTTGAGCTCAAGTCGACGTGCAGGCTGACGCCGTAGTATCCGATGCCATCGAAAGGATTGATGAGCAAGAAACTTTTCAAAAATAATGGACAGGCTGACGTTGTTTCTTTGTGGCATGAAACAACTTAAACAACGCCGTCATGTATAAGCGACGGATTCATTATTATTTAACACAAAGAGAAAGAAAATATGCTTTAAACACAAGGAAAAATATTAAGATTAGCATAAACATTGTCTTTACATAAGCCCAGGAAAATGGGCGACAAATAATACAGCACCGTCTACATTCAAAAAAAAAAAAAAAAAGGATAACAATAATATAAAAATAAAAAGAGTGGGGGTCGTCAGTTTCCTCCGTCATCTTCGACGTTAACAGGCAGGGCGCCGGAGAGAGAAGGGCTGACGGCATTGGGATCGACATGAGGCTCAGCTGGAGTCAAAGTGACGGACGGATCGGTAGCTGGTTGAGCCAAGACGAAGTTGTTGTCCCTCTGACTATTGTCGTCAGCTTCTTCATTGACGATGTCACCTGCGGGCGTCGGAGGAATGGATTCATCCATTGAAATCCTCGACAGGTCCAAATCAGGATAGGCAGATTTCACCTGCTTCAAGCAATCCTCGAACCCGTCACCATAGTAGGCGGCACAAGAGTCAATGAAGGCTGACGAATCTTTGAACTCCGTCACAGCATCGTTCCTAGCCGTCTCTACTTGAAGAAGGATGGACCTCAACTCCTTCTCCGCCGTCACTTTGGCCTCCGTTTCAAGCTCCCGACGGCGGGTCTCCTCCGTCAGCTTCTCCTTGTAACCCTTCAGCTCCTCACCCAAGATACGGTTCGCATCCCTATACTGAAGCTGGCCGTCAGTCAGGTTCTTGACACGCTCCTGCAGACGGGTAACCACCCCTTCTTTAGCAGAGCACCGGCGTGACAGGGCCTTCATGCGAACCATAGCCTGGAAGCAAAAAGGAACAAGACAACGTCAGGACACAAAAATGACTCAGACACCAGAAGTTGAAAACGAAGCTTACCCTGGTTAGGTCAAAAAGGCCTGACGCCTTTATCTCGTCAACACTCTGCTCGGCAAGAGGGTCCATTTCATCGTCCTTCAAAATGGAATCCGTCACCTCTACAGCGTAGTCCTTGTGAGTTAACAGACGGCGCACGGATCCTTGAACGATGGGCCCTGACGAGGTCATCAGACCCTTGCCTGCCCCATGAGCAGTCCTGGGGGGAGACGGCCTTCGAGAAGACGTGTCCCCGGGAGTGGGGGCAACTTTCTTCCCCGGACGGTCATCCCTGCCGTCACCTTTCCTCTTAGCTCCGACCTTTCCGACGGGTCTGGGACCTGACGGAGGAGTTGACTCACCCCCAGTCCTTTCCAACTGCTTCTTCTTAGCTGCCGCCGCAGCTCTGACCCTTTGCCTGGCTGACTCCATTTCTGCGAAGAACAAAGATTAGAAGAAACCACGTCAGGTTAAAGACAAGAAGCTGAAGGATACTCACGACGGCGGGAATAAGCGTTCAGTCTGCAGGCTTCTTCCGTCGGCTCAGGTCCACCACAGTACAGGTGAAGAGTGTCTAAGGTAATTAGGTCTCGACACTTCCTCTCGTCCAAGGGGATGGCCGTCACTCGACGAATGAAAGCCTCTTGTTCCGCGGATATGCGTGGGCGGTTGTTAGCTGCAATGAAAAGTGACGGGTTAGGACAGCAAATAAGTAGACGAAGTGAGAAGGGCCGACGGTATTAACCTGAATCTCTAACATAAGCCCAAGTATTGTCAAAACCACTGGGCATCGTCTCCCACTCCTCTGGACGACATACCCAGTTCGTCCCTTCTACAAAAAGTATCTGCCCTTCCACTTCCTGTTGGAGTCGGGCATGTCGGACACTAACTTCAACTCCTTGTCCCTCACCGCAAAATGGTACACTCCCTTTGACGAGGAAATGTGCTGAGGACGATAACAAAAAAAGAACTCGTCCAACGTCAGCTGACGGTTCCCACCGCTCAGACGACCCCACAGGATCTCAGCGCCAATGAAGGTTCGCCAAGCGTTGGGGGCAATCTGGCTGACGGATATCCCCAGAAAGTTGGCCAGCTGACGGTGTAATGCCGTCAGCGGCAGCCTTAGTCCGGCCGCGAACATGGCGTCATACATGCCAACGTCCGCGGTCCGTCCGGAGTAGCACTTCTCACCCTCCTCTGGAAGGCGAATGGGAATATCGTCAGGTATTTGATAACGAGCCCGCAAGCTTTTAAAAATATTTTCTGACATCGTGGGGAGAAAATTGTTGACGGACCACTCTGAGGGTAAGATGAAGGGACGATCATCGCCAGAGGACCCCGAGGTGCTCTCTAAGGCTTCCTCGTCGCCGTCACTCTCACCCCCGTCACGAAACCCTTGACCTCCGTCGCCTACATCACCGCTCACCTCACTTCCCCTTGAGCTCTCTATATCACTGTCAGATGGAGTCGACGAGTCTCTCTCTGACGACCAGGATAGGCCCTCTGCGGGCTGACGACCTGGTGGGAAAACCTCGTCGTAACCCGCTCCGTCGCGGATCGACGACTGGTCACTCGGCGTCTCCCTAGACATCTGACTACCTACAAACGACGGTTTCTTTCTAAGATCCTAGGCCGACGACTTCACTAAAGGGCGACGCTATAAAAAATAATAATAATAAAAAGTAGAGTATCGATAACTTACGTGTAGGAGGGCGGTCTCAAGAAGTGACGACTGTACGATTGACGATCTAACAAGGCTGGAAGTGACGGATTCGTTCTCTCAAGATGTGCAAGGCGAAAAAATAGGAAAAAGGCAAATAGTGAAATATATATATAGGAGAGAGGAAGCTCGGAAGACGAAGCGACGTACCCGTCAGACGCGGAGCCAACCATCCTATGACACGTGTCCCACATTTAATGAAGATGGCACAGACTACCACGCACGAGCCGTTTCCCAGTAACAGAAACTCCATGACCCGTCGCTCCCACTTGACGGGACAATGGAGTGGGGGGCAGCTGATAGTGACGTTTTATATGGTGACGGCATTTCAAGACTGACGAAGTATGATGTCCGTCGGCCATGCTCCTGACGCCTCCATTTAACGTTCCAGGCCACATCCCTACATAACGGCATTCGATTAACGGATCAGGATGATGAAGTTGAGGCTGACGGTCAAGGTGCTGAAGGTCCTCGGCTGACGTCACCCGCGAAGATGAATTTAGGTGACGACGGTATAGGAACTGCACATCAAGCTGACGACCCCGGCACACAGGCTGAAGGAGTGATCCAACCTCCATTCTTGATTTGTCTCGGACTCTGCATACATAAATATAAGGAAAGTTCTCTCGCTACACGTCTGGTCTCAGTCAAAAAGATCCCAGTAAGGAAAGGAGTTCTATACGATATGCAGAGATCCGCGAATCACTCTTCTAAAAGGAAAGTATTTCCTCGCCACGGCGTATATTTCGGCTCTACACCACTATATAAACCCCAGAAACCCTCATAACAAAAGGTACGCACAACTTTCCCGACTCTGGCACTCTAGAGTTGTTTGAGATACTAACTTGACCTTCGGAGGGTTTTTGGTCGGCACCACACCGGTGCTCTCCTGTAGGTCACTTTGTTTTCCCTTTGCAGGTGTTGACTCGTGCTGGAGAGTGCCCGCGACCTACTGGTGTTATCCTCGGCATCATCAGAAAAGAACTTTGACCATTACAAACTTTGGGCTCCAACAAAATAGCATAAAATGTGAGTTCCACAATTACAATCTACAAGATCCAACACACACAAACACACACACACACACAAAAACAAAAACAAAACACAAACTATGAGCTCTAACAATTACGAACTTTGAGCTCCAAAAAGTAGCATAAATTGTTAGCTCCAACAATTAAAAGCAGTGGTTATTTACAATCATTCAAAACTAAGAATTCACTGCTCCATTCAAAGATAAGTAGAAAAGGCTTCAATTCTACTAATTGTAGAATTTGTAAGCAATGAATTGATATCATCCCCTTCAAGATCACTAGGATTCTTAGAACATGGAAAAGGAACATGAGGATTTGTCATTCCTACTTGACACATTACAACTATTAGCCAAATATTAACTATTAGAAAATCCACATAAATCTCTTGAAAATTCTCCATTTCTTTTTTTTACCTAAATTTATTAACAATGACAACAACAACAAAAAAAACCCACAAATTTAATAATATTTAGCCTAAATTTAATCTTTTAATTAGTTTGACATCTCATACACATAGGATTGAAGAAGAAATCAAAAGTAAAGATGAAAATACCTTCATTGATACTCTGATGGTTTGGAAAGAAATTGCTTCTTCTTCTTCTTCACTCTTTTCTCTATAGATTATACCAAATAGTTTTGAAATCTGATTTGGCAGGCTGGAAAAAAGGAAAATAAATAAAAAGAGAGGGAGAACTTGGGCGGCAAAACATTTTTTTCTTATTCCTAGTTATCTATTTTGCGCTGAGTTTTAAATTTTAAAAGTCAATGAGCATTCTTCTTTTCACTGGTGTGCTGTGAAGAGGATGATGTTGTGCTGTGAAGAGAACGATGTGTTGGTTAAAATTTAAACTTTAATGTTCACAGTAGGAGCAAACGTTAGAAGCAGTGTTAGTCTCGTGGGTGGGCTCTTTTAGTTTTTGGTTGTAATTTAATGATGTGGAATTGAGTTTTAATCTTCACCATTGGTTTAGTAGTGGGTGATGTGGCAGCTTTTGTTTAAAATAAAAAAAGATATCCTGTTAAATTTTTACTGGAGGTAAGTCAGAACCTGTCCTCTCCAAAATTACTATTTGTATAATCCAAGCTTAGTTGTATCTTGTAGATGATTTTCTTGGAACCCTATAGCAAGCTTAATTAGGTGGGGTAATGTCATCTAAAGAAAGTGATTAATTTGTGTATCCAAACCTACTTCAAATTTTCAACAAAAAAAAAAAAATTCCCATCATTTTTCCCTCAAATCCCCCACAAAGTTTTAAGATGACATTGAGAGATGTAAAGAAGATTTTGAAGAAGCTTTCAAAATGAAGATCAAGACTTGCAAAGTTCGATGGATTCAATGAACAACATTCAATGGAACAAAGATTCAAGGAATAAAGTTTGTTTGTTGGCAAGAAAAGATTGTGCTTCTTTTGCATTTTAGATGAATCAAAATTAAAAAAAACATTATTGAACATAAAGGTATGGATTATTTATGATTCAAGAGTGATTAATTTTCAAAATTTGATCCTTGATGTTTCTAGGATAGACTTGTAGAGCAATTAAATGATTAAGAATGCATTAACAAAATTAATTCGTTAACAAAGCGAACATTTTAGCAATGAATTGATGAAATGAACATTATTCTTGGCCCATAATTGATTTTTTTTTTTTTTTTGTACAAAGTAGAAATTTTACTCTAGACTAATTTAAGTGTATATTTGTGAAAAACTCTCTCTTGGAGACTTAAACCCTGGCCCTTGCCCTCCACACCTCATAAGCACTTATACTTGTAGAGTGACCATCGCATTAAGAGCGTGCAGTGGTCATAATTAATTTGTGGATGTTAGGTTTTCGTTAAGAAAATTATATTCATTGGATTTTTTTTTTTTTGAACTGTTCATTGGAATTTTTTTTTGATGAACAATTCATTGGAATTTTTTTATGCTTGCAAGACGATGACATGAAATGGATTATATGCTTGTTTGATAATAACATACAAAGACAAAGTTATGTTCATTTTAATTTTTTTTTTTAAATTGATGACACATTCATTTATATAATATTCCTAACATAAATTTTTTGATCATTTCCATTCAACTCCCAATAAAGATTAGTTTATTTCCATCTTTTAATTAAGAAAAAAATAGCTACTTTCTATGTCAAGAGAAATACTTTCGAGAGAGGTACAATTTAAAAATATATATATTTAGTTAGTTTTTTTTTTTTTTTGATGAATAGAAAATTTTATTAAAGAAGAGGACAAAACTACAACACCCTACTGGACTCTTCCAAAATAACGGAAGAGAAACAGTCTGGGCTAAAACCACAACCAAAAGAGCCAAAAAAAATTACAAGATAAACACCACTTAACTAAGAAGTGTTTTGCCTGATTACACAACCTAGGGACCCAAGAAACAGAAATATTATTAGAGAGACATAGAAGAGACCTCAAATCAGCACATAGAGACTTGATTCTCCAAGGATGAGGCATTGCCAAATTTGAAAGAAGTTGGAAAACAACTTGAGAATTAGACTCCACAAGGATAGATTCGCCACCCAGAGCAGGGGCAAAGGAAATCGCCCATCTGATTGCTTCTGCTTCAGCTTGGAGCTGGAGGGTAGTGTTCACTTTCATGGAGCTAGCAAATACCAACTCTCCTCTCCAGTCTCTCACAACGGTAGTGATGGTAGAGAAGCAAGGACCCACTGCTGCATCAACATTTATTTTTATGTCAAGCCTTAAAGGAGGAACCCAAACTTGAGGAGGGGTAGAAACCAGATGTCTTGAGGTGGAAGCTCTTGAATTTTTATGCTCAACAAAAAGGCTAGAAATCTTGGAAGCTACTCCATCAAAATTAAGCGCAACGTTTTCAAAGAGGGATCGATTTCTCTGCTTCCAAATAACATCACAAAGGATGGCACCAAACAACAAAAATTATTCTTTTTTACTAGGATTTATATTTTTCACAAAAGGAGGGGATATGAGGAAACAGACAAACTCCGATGGGGACCCAAACTCAAAGGCTTTCATTCTCAAGCCTCACTTACTCTGAAACTAAATAGTTTTAGCAATAGTACAAACAGTAAAGAGATGAAGGGTTGACTCATCTGTTGAACTACACAAAGGACAACATCTATCTATATTTCCATTAAATTTACTAATTACCTCTTTGGAAGGCAGCATGTTGGCAGCAATTCTCCATAAATGCATCTTATGGCGTTCATGCAATTTGGTTTTTCATATTTGACTCCTAATAGCATCAATGTTCGAGGGCGAAGTGGCTGCCCTACAAAGCCAATAAGCAGACTTGGCTGAAAAAGATTCCGAGTTCGTTACAGTCCAAAACCAACTATCCTCAGTTTGGTAAATAGGGATGGGGATTTTTAGAATTAGATCAACCACTGGCTCTTCAAAGAAATAGTTTAGTTTGGGAATATCCTATCTACTACGATCCGAGGATAGGAGCTGTGATACTACCAAGGCCAGGTCTGGATTAGCATCAACCTTAGGGGAAGGGATAAAGCCTGGGAGATCAGGGATCCAAGGATCAGACCATATTCAAATAGAGTCTCCATTACCAAGTAGAATGCAGGCTGCCTTAGAGAAGAGGTGCTTAATGCCCAACAAGCTTTTCCAAAATGGGGAAGCATGGCCAGAATAGGAGTGAGTCAGCCAGTTATTCCAGATCTTGTATTTCGCTCTCAACACATTAACACAGAGACAATCTTTTCCTATTAAAATCCGCCAGCCAAGTTTGGAGAGGAGAGCTTGGTTGAAGTCCCAAAGATTCCTGAAACCCAAGCCTCCCTCCTTTTGGGGTGTAGGTGCTCATTTTTTAGAATCCCAGTAGGAGGAGGAAGCCTAACAACGTGGGCATAAGAAAGTGGGATGGAAGTACCATTAAGCCCAAGTGGCAAGAATAATGGATCACGGGTCCATAAAGCAAACAAATGGACCCTGAAAAAGTAAATGGGTCTAAAAAGGTCTAGAAAGAAAGAAATAGCAAACTCATGGGCGATATGGATGTAAAAAAGTGAGAATAAGCCACAGTTGCCATAGTAGGCCCAAAGCAATGTAAGTAAAGAGAGTAAGGAGCAATGGAGAATCCATAAGCCCAAAGAGGTCCAGCAGCCCTGGGTCAAGCAAACTTCACGGCATAACAGAATGATGCGGTAGGAAACAAATAGCAAGACTAAGAATAAAGCACGGAAAAGCCCACAATTGGACAAGGCCCAACTCCTAAGGAAGCAAGTCATAAATGAGAAGTCAGGGAAAGCAGCCCACGCCATAAAAAGTCAAGGACGAAAGGCAGAATGGGCAGACCAACCTTCAGACTACGGCAAATACACGAGCAACGGGCAGATTTTGGACTAGAATGAAAGTAAGGCACGCACAAGGCCCAAACACCACCAACCTGTAACCAGCTAATACAGGAAGTGGTGTGTCATAGGTCAGAGGTAAAGAGGGCATGGTCTGGCAGTAGGGAGGGGAAAAACTTATTTTCCTATTTCTTGCTCAGACTCTTTTGGAGGCAGTGTCTTGCTGGGATGACATACCACCCAAAAGAAGCAAAGTTGTGTTGAAACCACTAGGTGCATGCCATGAGGGACGGAGAGAAATAGAGTATTTACACCGTGGTAGGAAACAATTCACGACAAGCAAACAAACATAATAGTTTTCTTTGTCTGGTGAGGTAGAGTGGCGCGGCCTGCACAAGTGAGTGACATTGGTTGGGCAATTGAACAATTAGTAATGGTTGACAATGACACCCACACCAAACAAAAACGATTAAGGGCTAAAGTGGTAAAAGCCAGTCATGACTGGCAATATATAAGGAGCCCTTGCTGTGCACGACGGGGCCAAAACGACCTCTGGGGAAAGAATCACCATGACTAAGAGAAAACATCGAAATATAAAGGAAGGAAAGAAAGAATTAGAGAGAATAAAAAGAAAAGATAAATCGGAGAGAACAGAGTGGCAAGCATGCACCAAATAGGTTGATCCCCCTCTCCCTCTTCGACCTATGTTCTCTAATTACAGCAAAGGACCTCTCTAAATACAAGTCATTCAGGCCCGCCCCTTTAAAGCAGTTAATTTCTCCCTCGGAGAG
This sequence comes from Castanea mollissima, assembly GCA_014183005.1. Lineage (NCBI taxonomy): Eukaryota > Viridiplantae > Streptophyta > Magnoliopsida > Fagales > Fagaceae > Castanea > Castanea mollissima. The sequence goes on along the minus strand of JACAVU010000006.1, from coordinate 34,516,711 downwards.
ATTAGTCGCATTGAAGAGATAGTTCCCCCTCCTTGACTTGAACTCAGCAACGTAACTTGATACGGCAAATTGACATTTTTCTTTTAATAAGTTTATTGTTATTCATTCAATACTTATCCTCTATTGCTTTTCCATAAAACGAGTATTCATTATCAAAGCCCATTACTTGCCTTTGTTTAAATAGTGAAAGAATTTTTATTATTGTCTTTATTATATGTCTGCTATAACTATTATAACAGCTCTGCCTGCCATGTGTAAGTGATAAACAAATCTTGACAAATGGGGGCATCGTTAGCACACAAACTGGATCAAGGAGGGTTACTATTGGACCAATCCCAACTCCCTGATCTAGAAAACTTTGGGGCTAAGTGCAGTAGGAGGCGGCCCAGCCCAACATTTGCAGAAAAAATGCCTCCACATGGGGCCAACAAAAAGATGACCAAGACATTGGTGTCCAGTAAGAACCCAACTTAGATTTAGGATTCCACCAAAATCTATGAATTGAAGCATTAAGTTGATCACAAAGACCTTTAGGGATCTGGATGACCGACATATCGTAAACTAGAATGGCTTGGGCCACTAATTTAATAAGAATTGCTCTACCGGACCAAGTCAAATTTTTGCTTTTCTATCCACTAAGTTTGCTATCTAACCTTTCTTTAATGTATCTAAAATCTTGATTCCTACTTTTAGAGAGAAAGAGAAGAACAACAAGGTAGGTGGTGTTATGTGACAGAATATTAAGGCCCCAACTACATGTCACTAGATTAATAAATTGAGGGTTCCTTTGTGCTTCGTTATAAACGGTCAAATATGAAATAAAGTTATTCTGTAAAGGAAGAACGGAATATAAGCATATTCATCAACTCATCATTTTTCAGCATCACCACCGTCACTACCATCGCGTTCCTATCAAAAAAGAAAGTACTACCATCACACACACACACTCACACACAAACAGAACAACACTGTCCAAATTCCAAAATCCAAACCAACTAAACCATACTCCCATTACCGCCACATATCCACCACCACCACCACAATCACAAAAATGTAACAAAACTTCCAAAACCAAAAACCAAAAATCCACAACCCAAAATGGATTTATCCAGATGGACTTCGTCATCGTCATCTTCATCTTCTTACTCCTCCTCTTCCTCCGCCTTCATTCCGCCGCACCGCACTCAACTCCACCCCCGTATGCACCTCTTCTCCCAACCTCTAAACCCTAGCAAGCAACAGCAGCAGCACTCTTTCCACTCCAAATGCCTCCTCCTCCTCGCCTCTCTCTTCACCGTCCCTTTCCTCTTCCACCTCCTCTCCACCGCCCACAAGATCCACTCCTCCACCAAGTTCACCGACCCCAAGTCCTCCCCTCTCTTCGGCGTCGTCATCAACGCCGGCTCCGCCGGATCTCGTGTCCGCGTCTTCGAGCTCCTCGGCGACGCCGAGGCCAGGATTCCCCTCATGGACGGCTCCGGCTCCAGCTCCATGAAGGTCCGACCCGGTCTCGCTCTCGACCCGGACTCGATCGCGCACTTGATCGCCTTCGCGAAGCGCCGGGTCCCCAAAAAGGAGCGGAGGAACACTAAAATTCAGTTGATGGTCGGTGCGCATTTGAACAATTTGGGTCCGGAGAGTAGGGACAAGGTTCTCGAGTCGTGTAGAAAGCTTTTGAGATCGTCTGGGTTTCTGTTCAAGGATCAATGGGCGCGTGTAATTCCAGGTAATAACAAGTTTACTTCTTGACTGTATTGTTTCGCTTCGAAACCGAATTTGATTTTGTTATCATCATCATTTTTGACCTTCAAATTTCATGCTTAACCGTACTCTTCAACACTATTGTTCTCAAATGTACTGCCTTTTTGCTTTAATGTAAGACTTACAATTTGATGCATTGTTAATCACAAAAAGGCTATTCATACATTTATTTACTATGTTGTTTAAGTCAAATGCAATGTCCGTGCAGTAAAATTTGTAGTACCTTCGGCAATTTCTTTGGATAAAACTTAAGTACAGCTCCTTAGGTGTAGTAAGTTTGGGTAAACAAAGCACAAATGGCGTTGTGTTGCTTTAATTTCTTCATCTTCAACTTATCAAAAAGTATGCATGTATGATATTCATTCTGTCAATAAGCTCTAAGCTAAAATGGCACCCATCCTCCATCGTCCACTTGTAAGAGTAAGATGGAGGATGAGGTTGTGCGTTCAAGAATTCGCTAAATGCATGTATCACTTTATTGGGGTTGAATAGTTTTTTTTTTTTTTTTTGATAAGTAGGATTCAATAATTAAATTGCTTAGAATTAATGTAAATTCATCAACTACTTGTCATCATTCACTTTCTTCAGCATCCTAACTTTTGATGACCATCAGCTTGTCCAAGCAGTCACCTTTATTCATTATGATTGCAACTGTTTTCCTCATGACAAATGAGAGTTAAAATTTAAAAGATTTGGGAATTGGTTGGAAAAGTAACAGCTCACCACTTGCTGGAAAATTGAAGAAAATTCTATGAAAATATAAAATAACTACTAGCATCATTCTATTAGTTTCCTAGAAATCAATCCTAGTGAAAAAAAAGAAGCATCACAACATCACATTAGTGTTTTAAGGAGACTCAAAACCAGCTGTCAAAATTTCGATTAATCATGAATCATAATAAAAGTCTCAATACAATGCTTATATAAATGTCTAAGAAAAACCTGACAACACTTAATCTTGACCATTGAAATAAACTAATCTGAACCACACGTTATTATAGAATAAAAAACAAGTAAAAGACCTAATGCCCCTACTTATTACATCCCCGAATTATCAAAATACTAAATTTCAGCACTATGTAAACATTGTATTTGTTAGTATTATGGTGAAGTGATTAAATTCACTATTTCCTAATAGCTTAAGCTTTTGGGTTAATTGGTAATTTAACATGGTATCAGAGCAGAAGATCCTGAGTTCGATCCCTGGTATACTCTACTTTTCATTTAAAATGTTAAATTCCCACTTGTTGGGCCTCCACTTATAAAGGGAAAGTTTAGGCCTACGAGTGAGTTGGAGTGTTAGACTCATATTTAAGTGATTAAATTCACTATTTCCTAATAGCTTAAGCTTTTGGGACAATTGGTAATCTAATAGTAACTATAGTGTCATGATCAGTAAATCCAGCACTCATCTTTAATTTTACTCCAGTTAGCATATCTAACATATCCTCAAGTTGTGGAATAGGGAACCAGTATGTGGTAGTGATTTTGTTGATTGCTCGACACTTCTACTTTTTAAGCACATTCTCCATCTGCCATCTTTCTTTGGAGTTAACAAAGCAAGGACTGCAAAAGGGCTAAGGCTCTCTCAAATGAACCCTTTTCTTAATAACTCTTCTGCCGGCCTTCTAAGTTCTACATATCTATTGGGATTCATACAATAAGCTGGTAAATAAGATAGAGAAGACCCTGGAACCAGATCTATGGCATGCTGCACATTCTGGTAAAGGTGGCAATTCATCGGAAATAGGTTATAAAAAAGTTGACAGTAACTCCTGAACTTCGTTTGGTACTTCTTCTGTCAACTGTTCCAGATCTAATTGTGTTCAATTCTAGCCTCATCAATACGCAAGCAACCTTTTTTTCCCTTGCTGTCAGCTTCAAATTTCTTCTTAGTAAGGAACTGAAGGGCCTTTTTTGGTTCAGCTTTTGTTAGGCTTCCATTCTCCCTTTTCTTCTTTTCTTCAACACTCATTGGCCTCAAACAATTCTCCAGAGTGGGCGTTGGCCATCTGAAATTTGAAGAGGTTTAATGGTCATTACTTTATTGACTTTCCAATATACCCTTGCCCTTTATTTTTATTTTTCAGCTTTAAATTCTTGAAAGTTTATAAGGGCACAAAAAAAAATATTTTTTTCTTTGAGAGACAAAGTATTAAATAGTTTTCCCTTAAAATGTTAGATTTTCTAAACTGGACAAACAAAATTGTTTGGAGGTGGTTTCAGGCAAAAGAGTTGGTATGCAGGTAATGTATTTATCATAAATATCTCCATTTTGTATAAACATGACACATGCACAGTAGAATCTCGTAGCTTAGTAATTAATATATTAACAAACTATCTTGTTTACTAAATTTATTAGCTTTGTTTCAATATCTTTGTTTTTTCCAGATTTATTAGTTAATTTAATAATAATTTGTCTGTTATGCTAGGTTGAAAGGTCATTGCTTATTGTTCTTGTTTTTTTAGGAATTCACCTAGCACCCTTATTGTAAATGACACTTGAAATGATCATGAAACAGGTGAAGATGAAGGTTTTTATGCTTGGGTTGCTGCAAACTATGCTCTTGGAGCTTTGGGAAGTAAACCACAGGAAACCACTGGGATAGTTGAATTTGGTGGGGCTTCTTTGCAGGTTATTATCATTCACCAAGTGTCTTTTGACCACAATTTTAATGCTTTTAATATATAAATTGTATGCCTTCTTGTATGGCTGTACATGTGGGACTCTTCTTCTTATTGACAAGTACAACTCATTTGTTAGACTCCTATTCACAGGTTTCTTGAAATGTGTCTGACATCTGTAGTTTTGCTTTATTGTTGGGAGTTCATTTCTCGTGTTCTTTTTTTTTTGATAAGCAATAAAAATACATTATTAAAAGAAGAAAAGTGTCATTGGAGTATATAGGAAGTATACATCAGGGACAAAGTACAAATCAAGAGCATAAAGTACAAAAGTCCAAACACCCATGAACAGAAAATAAATCATGAGCTGAAGTGAAAGAATGACATCCTAACACTGCAACCCAATCCAGAAGAGTCTTGAAGAAGAAAAGTTTGAAACCTGAAACTGTTTTCTCCAAGTCCTCAAAATGCTGGTTCATTTCTCATGTTCATGAACCTGCATCCTTTTATTTATTTATTTTGTTGGGGGGAGGGGGTATAATACAAAGCAGAAGCAGTTTCTACTCTTAATACAGGAATTATTCATCAAACCTTTTTTCTTTATTTATTTATTTTATAAGTAAATTATCTATCAAACCTTGGAAACAATTACATTAAAAAGCTTACAAATCGTATACATTCAAACCGTAATTTTTTTTTTATATATAACTAAATGATTTTATTAAAAAAAAAAAATACCACATGAACAATAGAACACACAAGATAGCCTGAAAAGAAATCAATTCAATGAAATCTGTTATTATACCCCTGTCACTGTGACCTAGGACAGTTTGATTATATAAAATACTAACTTTTGCTTATCAGAAAAAAGACCTAGGACGGTTTGACTATTCACTGAGTAATTTTAAAAGAAAAAGTCTTCAAATGCATTTTCAAAACTTCCACATCTTCAAAAGTACAATAATTCAACTCCATCCGCAAAATCCACATCAGACACAATGGAACTAAAATCCACACAGCAGAAGAACATTGATCGAGCCAATTTCACCAACCAGCCAGTAGATCAATCACTCTATGCAGCATCACCCAATGAACTCTAAAAAGACCAAAAACATAACTCCACAATGCATAAGCTAAAGCATAATGAAGTAACAAATAATCCACCAACTCCCCATAAATTAGTGATGTAAGAACAATTGATTGATGTTACTCTCCTGTTTATGAATCTGTTTGAGGTTCTTCTTATTTATGAAATAGTTTCTGAAAGCAAGAGATTAGTAGGGTAGAAGTGATTTTATGTTTACTCCCTCTCCTTCTTTATTTATTTTCTCCATTCTTATCCCCTACCTAATGTAACATGTATATTTCATTCCCAGGAAAACTTAAGTTTCTGCATGTTTAACTTCAACTGTTCGTAGAGATCTCCTATCATTTATTGACTTAAGAGGTTGTTTTTTATGTTGCATTGAAACATGTTTAAGGGGAAGTGGTTGCAAGATGTGATGTTTGGTATCATTTTATCTCCAAATGTATGTGTATTAAGATCAAAGGGTGACTATTTATATTGACTGGTAAACAATGAGGTCTGTAGCATGATTATTAATGGTTACTTAATCTGCAAAATCCCTTATCATTGCTTTTCTCAGCAAAGCTCATGGAATATTGACAACCAGCAATCATGCTTGTCACCTATCAACAGCATTCAGGAATAAAGCATGTTATCTGTTTATACATTCTGATTACTTTTAAAAAAATCAAAATGATTGAATCTAGATTGCTAAATTGTTATATAGTTCTTATTAAAGAAAGTAAAATTATTGAATAGGACTGGAAAGTGTGGTGCAAGTGATTCTAGATTCTTAAACATATAATTCCATTTTGGGGATATTAATTTCTGTCTAAATCCTGTTATAAAGTTTTTTAATATATTCAAAATAGACCTCTAGGGACCATAGATGACATTATATATATATATAATATATATATATATATATATATATAATTTTGTTTTATTAATTGGTGTTTTTTAAGCTATTTATTTATTTATGATTTCTGTTGGGCTGCTTTACATGTCAATGGATAATTTTATTATTTTGAGAGATGCTGAATTGAAGTTGGAACCATCCTATTTCAGGTTACATTTGCTACAAAAGAAACAGAACAGCTGCAATCTTCAAGAATTGTCAAATTGTCTGGAGTTATTTATTATCTATATACTCAGAGCTTTCCAAAATTCGGTCAGGTGTTTCCTGTGTAATTACCTTTGTAAATGAAATACTAGACTTTAACCTGTTCCTCTGTTCAGTATATGTTTTTTTCTCTTATAAATAAATAAATAAATAAATATATATATATATATATACACACACTATTAATAAGAGGATTCCCTGTTTGGGTTTCATCATCTTGTGTACTAAAATTTCCTCAAAAAAATTCTTAAACTCTCTAAAATACCCATATCTTTTAGTTAGATAATTTTAAATTTAAAAAAACAAATTGGTTAAAAGAGTAATTTACTATTTTTTTAAATTTTCCTAAGTTTTAGGCTTTCAAAATTTTATCAACTCTCATGTAGAGAAAAATCCTAAAAATTAGGACACTATCTCTATCACACTTTTAAACATTATTTCACTAAACCCAAAATAAAAAATAATTTTTAAAAAAGCTTCATCGCACGCGCAAAGCACGTGTGATGAGGCTAGTATATGTGTGTGTGTGTGTGTGATCCATTGGATGCCCATTGGATTCTACGAACTATATGGAGGGAGGTAGCCCTCACCCTTATGTTAAATTCTTAACCCTTTTTTTTTTTTTTTTTTTTGCCTTTTGGGTTTTGGCATGCCTGATGTGGATTTTCTTTGCTATTGGGAAAGGCTGTATGTGTAAAGGATGAATGCATTTGCTCCACAGCCATGCAAACAACCTCATATTTCTGTTTTTGTGTCTTTACTGAGTATGTAGGTGGCGGTGCCTGCCTGGGGAAGGGGGGGGGGGGGGGGGTGTGCGGGGCCTTGTGCTTGGTGGTTCTGGGATATGGCTTCCCTTTAATGAAAGGGAGATGGAGTTGATTGTGAAATAGTGAGAGAGATGGGCCCATGTACTTGAGAGGGAGGGAGAGAGATTATGATAAAGACAGAGCCGTGCAAAACTCAGTTAGGATGCTAGTTCATCTTTATCTATTCAACCATTTGTTATCTGTTAATTAGTGAAATTGATTATGAAATATATGTTAATAAATAAAATCTGGTTTGAATAGTTTAGAGCAATTAAAATGTAGGACATATTAAGCAGTTAAAAAAAAAACTTGAAAACATATGTACACACACACACACACACACATATATATGTATATGTATTTATGGTTTTATGTGTTATGTTGGTTTTTTAATGTGTTGGAAGCCCTGCACTCAACACTCGTAGTTGATCCGTTCGTTGGTTAGGATTTTTGCATTTAATGAGTATCAGCTCCCAATTTCTTTGCAAAGCCACTTAATTGTTTCAACATTGACTGGATTTGGATTTAGTGTAGCATTTGCTTCCTTTCAATTGTGTGCTTCAGCGCAATGTTTTCTGGTGGTGTAGAGTGACAGCGAGTGTTGGTAGGAAATAGCAGTTTGGTGCTAATGATAGCAACTATGGCATTGTGGTGAGGCTGTTGAGTATATTTGATGTTGACATGAAAGCTTGGATGATGTTTGTGAAGTACTGTCCTTTGATCTCGCATTAAGTTGTAATTTGCTTTTCAAGACAGTGGAAATACATCTGCAATGCTATTGAGATAATACCTGAAATTATTGATTTTTTTTTTAAGGTTACCATTATACTTTTTTAATACTTTTATAGAGGGTGAGTAGTATCATTTATTTATGAGAGAATCTTGAAGCTGTATGATAACATTTTAATAATGTATACAATGAGTTACTATTAACAATTGAACTAATGACAGAATCTTTTGCACCACTGCTGCTACATAATTTTTTGCAGTGAGCTCTGTGTTATTTGTTTATTTCTCATTTTTTTAGACATATATGGTGGAAGGTCCCTGTACAAACAACTCTGACAGTTCTTTCTTGTATAGGATGCAGCCTGGGAATCACTGCACGAGGCTCACAATTCAAGAGAATTGGTATCTTGTGAGTTAGACTTTCCTTTTCTAGTACTGTGGGATGAAACTTTCTTTGAATACTTGAGTCCATATATATGACTGATACCTGTGCTATTGCAAAACTTTCAATTGCTTGGAGAATATTTAGTCTTGAAGCTTTCTTCCTCCATCTCTTTAGTTTTTATATCTTAATGGTTTTTGTGACATCATATGAAGAATTTTGCTACATATGATTTTCAAAGACATATGCTTAGTGTAAAATCTTACCTGGCATGTCTTGTAAGCTCAATGTATTGCATTACATGTAAGAGACAAAATTTGATGTCATGCACAATGTTCTATCTCAGAATTCAATAAGGTAACTGAACTATTGCTAATTGGAAAGTCTATATAATTGGTAATGCAGTGTCAAGTTCTACTGATGGCATCATTGGTAACCCTTGCATTCCCAGAGGATATAATCCGCCACTGAATGCTAGTTATGCTAAGATTCTGACATCTCATCCAGCTGGAAACTTTTCTGCATGCAGAAATGAAGCATTGGCATTGTTAAAGAGAAAAAAAGGTATAAAATTCTTCTGTTCCTTCAGTATGATGAGCATGGACTTCTTCATTATAATATGATTTTCTGCTGATTGTAAACTTATACCTTCTTTTGACCTGAAGTTTCATTGAATACTTGAACAGAAATTGGCCTCTATTTTTTAATTTCCATTAAATGTGTATTGCATTTGCATTTTAATGCCATGTATTAAACGTGTGCATAAGCCATAAAGGGTGTGCCACCCTAGTACACCAGAGGTATACATTATAAACAAAAATTTCCAAACATCTAAGGCTTAGTGATTTAAATAAAATCCAACATAGGAGAAAAAGAAAAGAAAATTGTTGCAGCTATGCATTTGTGTAATGGTGTAAGAAACAAGAGCTGGATGTCTTCAGTTGCAATTTCTCATTCATGAAAATATATGGGAATTTCGTTTGCTCCAAAAACACCACATAACAGCCAATGGCACAGCATTCCAGATCATGGCATTCTTATGTTTCAGCAACCAACCTTTCCCAAAAACCAATGAATCTGCCCATGAGCCTCTTGGCTCAGTAGACACCTCCCATTCGCTCGTGGGGGAAATCCAGGTTCGAACCATGGACTCCCTATGGGGATGTCCCAAATTACCAATAGAAAAAGGCTAGAAGATATACCATAAGATAAGGTAACTCAACCCTTCCAACAACCCAAAAAATCTAAAATAATATAAGGCATAACCCACATTACACCAAAAGGAGAGAAAACAAACGACCAAATATCGCTTGCTATTGAGCAGTGGAGTAAGTCGTTCACAGTCTCACCACAATTTGAATCAACCATCTAATTCAATGAGTGACTGTCAACAACTGAATTATTATGAGGTAAAATCCTCCATAGTCTGCCATTAAAAGGGATGGGAGCATAAGAAGCAGTTGGTGCTGTTGATGGATGGTGTAGATCCTTTATTGGAATATGCTTTTTCTACTGGATTAATGACCTGTAGAATTTGCTTATTTATTTCTCTCTTTGGATGATGTGATATACAAGTTTTTTTTTTTTTTTTTTTTGCAATAGGGTGCATGTTTGTTAAAACGTCTTTGGCATAAATGAGTTATGATAGATTGATGATAGACCAAAACCAGGATGATACTTATGAGAGATGGCACTGATGGGAGTGGGGTGGTTTTTGCTGTGGTTGCAGGGTTTTTTTTTTGGGTTTAAGAAACAATTTGTTTTATGATTTTAGAATTATTTAAAAAAAAAAAAAACCAACTTAGGTCATTTTGGGAGGGGGTTTACGGCAGCCGTTCAAGGGCAATGGACAGAAGGGCCACATTGAAAACAAAACTTTAAGGGAAAAATGACAATTGACTCAAACTTAAAAGAAAGAACCAAAATGACAATGAGCTCTAGCTTAATTGACACCTTCTCTCATTATAAGTTCTAGGAGAAGGATGAGGTTATGGGTTCTAGACTCATTGGATGCGTGTGTAACTTTCCAAATAAAAATGCCAAATGAACTTTACCTTGAACTTATGGAACTTGATAATGCCTCCTAGTAAAGGATTTTAAACTAATCATTAGTCATCTGGTAATGGAGTTGAAATCATTTTTTTGGGCTAGGGGTCACAGATTTTGAAAACGTTGCATTTTTAAAAATGTACACTCCTTATTGCAGCAGCGATGCGGGCCTTTTTAGGATTCTTGAGAGTTGTACATGGCATGTAATTAATTAAAGCCCTAATTGAGATCCATGCCATCAAATTACATCAATTTCATGAATGATGGTTATTGATTGGCCTTAATTGTTAGAATTGAAAACTTTTAGTAAGTTGATTTCTGTTAAATTACTGATTGTTCCAAAAACTTAAGCTATTAGGAAATGATGAATTTAATCACTTAATCATAATTTTAACACTCTTCTTTACGTGTGGGCCTAAAATTTCCTTTGATAAGTGGGGGCCCAATGTGTGGGATTTTTAACATTTCAAATGGGAAGTAGAGTAAACATAGGGATCGAACTCAGGAGCTCCTGTTCTAATACTATGTTAAATTACCAATTGTCTCAAAAGCTTAAACTATTGGGATATAGTGAAGTTAACCATTTAATCACATAATTCTAACACTTTCCCTCACGTTCAGGCTCAAACTTTAATAGGTGAAGCCTAACACGTGGGATTTTAAATGGTAGGTAGAGTAGAGAATAACGGGATCAAACTTAGGAACCCCCCCCCCCCCCCCCCACCCCCACCCCCACCTTGATACCATATTAAATTGTCAATTCTCCCAAAAGCTTAAATTATTAGGAAATGGTGAATTTAATTACTCAATCATAATTTTAGCAATTTTTTTATAAGTCTAGGGAGCAAAGAGAAACTACGTGAACTACCGATTAAGAAATTCAATTTATATCTATGTTTTATCAACCATTTAGAAGTTCAAATCTGAAAGCCAAATTATGGCATCTATAACTAGCTTATCTTGTTCCAACCATGTGTGATCTATACCTCTTAAAGTTTTAGTGTACCTCATCGCCTCTTGTTACTGTTTTTATTTTCTTTTGTAAACTCATTAGATTTTAAGATTTCACAATACTTGGGAAAATGGTATTTGTTGACAATTCTTCATTTCTGTGCAGATAAATGCTTGCATCTGCCTTGCAAAATTGTTTCATCCCTCTTTCCTGAGTCACTAGGCAAGCCAGTTTCTTCGGAAAATATTTTATTTACTTCTGAGGTTTGTAAACTAAAAGTTAATATTTTAAAACAATTTGGTTTATAGTAGTTCATGCTCTACGGATTTAAATTAGTGAGGTGAAAATGTATTAGGCGCATTACAGATGGCACAATTATAGATATTGGGCAGATCCAGAATGAAGCAGAATAGAAATTTGACATGAATGGCTGAGGTAGGATATTTTGTTTCAGCATTAAAAATAAGGACTTCAAGCCTGGCTTAGGGAAGAAGGCTTGGGTGTTATAGTTATAGAGAAAAGAACAGTTTGATATTGTATTTAGGGGCTGTAATACTGTTATAAGACTCAGATGCATGCACTTGCACTTGCACTTTATGAGGTGCTGTACATACATAACTGATCTAACCTAGGATCGCAAATCCCAAGTTGGTCCATGAGGAGCAGATCTAATTATAAGTGCTACCAGATCTCATACATTGGAGCCCATGGCTTGGAACCATTAGTATGGAAATTTTTCTTTTCCAAGCAGTCCCCTACCATATGAAAGAGTGAAAAAGTGCATTTGCTGTTGTGGAATAATAAGCCTTCATCATTTTTTTTAAATTAATAAAATGTTATTGAGAAAGAGGGGATACATTATGAACACTAAATACAGGTCCTAATCTCTCTCTCTCTCTCTCTCTCTATATATATATATATATATATATATATATTTTATACACACACATATACAGTCCTATTCTTTAGTATAGCTTTTTCATCAAGTGGTCACTCCATGACTCAAATATGTGCACTTGTGCTTAATTAGTCATGCCACACACACAAGTTTAGTTTTTTAGGCACCTAGATGCCAATCCATGTGAGGCATCTGGACATTAAGCAATGTGCTATAACTCAGCCTAGATGGGAATAAACCAATTTCCAAATATTGAGAATAAATATAATGGAGGCAAGCTTGCATATATCACTGATTTTCAAGTCCCAACAAGTGAACAATTTCAATACCATTTTGTATAACTGGAATCACTTTCAGGAAGTACCTGATATATCCAAATTAGACCTTTGGAGTTTTTTTTTTCCAGTTGAATCAGCAGAATGAGATAACCCTCATCTCAGTTAAACCAACTGAATTTTCCATTGAGTGAAAACTTATCATCATCGAATCATATATACATACATTGTATCATGTTTCTCTTTGTTTCTAGTCACTAATCTAGTACTTAACTTCGCTGATTCTACCTTCTACAGTTTTTTGGGCTCATTCCTAAGGCTTCTTTGTTGGTGTTGGAAGCAGCTGGTCAACATTACTGTGAAGATGACTGGAGTAAACTGAGAATCCAGCATCAAAAAATTGATGATTTGGATTTGTCAAGATATTGTTTCTCTTCAGCATATATGATGGCACTTTTGCATGACAGTCTCGGAATCCCTATAAATGAAAAAAGGTATTGTTACTCTCATACTTTGGATTTTACTTAATGGGTTCATCCACTCTCTTCTACAATTGACATTTTTTATAGGACTCTTCTACAATCTACATTACTTAGCAAAAAGAGTAAGAAGGCATGATAGGAATTCTCTTTTGTATGCAGACACATTGTTTTTCTTTTCTAGTTGTAATATTTTGTAATTCTAGGTTTCACGAAACAAAGTATCCATTTTGTATTGGGTACTATAACTTAAAAGCCTAATCCATGTGATCATCATATGTCAAAATTCAAAGCAATGTGCAAGTGTCCAAACTTTTGTTGCCTAGATATCAGACTGCTAGGATCGTATCAAATAGTTCAATGTTTCTTTTAAGTGGAAATGTCTTTTTAATCTTAGTGGGACAGGGACAATGATCTGGGTGACTCGGCAACAGAATTGTGGTATAAGGATGAGCTTTTAGGTAGTAGAGCCGTTGTGCTGTGTTGTAGGGAAGGCAAGGACCCTCTGTCTAGGGAGCCTCTGGCTATTTCAAACCCTTTGGAGGAAAAGGCAAGCTCAGTGGGGGAGGAAGTTGCAGTGATACACACACACACACATCAGATTGGGTAACAAGGAAACTCAAAAAGGATTTTAAAAACTTTTGGGCACTTCCTATGCTGGCTTTGAAGTGGAGGTTGCAGGCTTTCTCAAGGCTATTGAAGGGTAGCAAGGAGTTAAAAATTTTGTTTAGTACAATTAATTATGAGTCTAGTTTAGCTAAGTAAAAAAGTGTTAGCAGGGAAAGGGCCTCGATCTTGCATTAATGAATCTTTAGATCACTTCTTGGAAGAGGGTTGAATGCAAGGGACAAAAGGCTCTTGATTAGGAGCCTAATCAAGACTTGTAAGGCTGACATTATTTGTTTCTAGGAAACAAAGTTGGAATTAATAACAAGTGGGGTGGTTAGGAGTTTGTGTCGCTTCCATCATGTTGATTGGATTTACTTAGGTTCCGTTGGTGCCTTAGGGGGTATTCTATCTATGTGGGATAGAAGAGTAGTGGAGGAAGCGATGGGGCAGTTCTCTGTCTCATGTAAATTCAAAAAATGTGGTAGACCATTTTGAATGGGCATTAACTAGGGAGTTTCTTAGATGGTGAGTGAAATTTATCTTGGGAGGAGTTGTCTGAGCTACTCAGGTGGTGGAATACATCATGGTGTGTGGGAGGAGAGTTCAATGTGGTTTGCTTTCCAACAGAGCGACTAGGAGCTGAAAAGTTCACTCATGCAATGCATGAGTTTTCCTATTTCATTTCAGCACATGGTTTGGTGGATTTACCATTGGAAGGGGGTTATATTACATGGTTCAATATTCGTGGAATGTCTATAGATCCAGAATTGACAGTTTTCTTTTTTCAACAAATTGGGAGGATCACTTCCCAAATATTTCTCAAAGAAGGTTGCGTAGCTTTCAGACCACTTCCTGATTCTCTTTGGTTGTGGAAACTTCTAGAGGGGCAGAAGATGATTCAGATTCGAGAATGTGTGGTTAAGAGCCGAGGATATATGGAGAAGGTGAGGACTTGGTAGGAGTCATACTAGCATCAAGAGTCCCCAAACTACAGATTGGCAAATAAACTTGTAGTACTGAAAATGGATCTGAAGAAATGGAATGAAGAAGATTTTAGGAATGTGGAGGGTAAGAAGAATAAATTGTGGGGTGACATCATGAGCTAGGCACCCTAGGAAACAGTCAACAACTAATAGCTAAAGAAAACGAATTAGAGAAGGATTAGATCCGAGTAGAACTCAAAAACACCACTCTATTGGAGGAGATAAGTTGCAGACAAAAGTCAAGAGTTCTATAGTTAAGGGAGGGGGATGGAAACATGAAATTTTTTTCATTGAGTAGCCAACTCACACAGAAGGAATAGCTCCATTACCAATGTTGGTAGATGGGAAATTGAATTCAGATTTGGCATTCATAATTGTATTACACAGTTCTACAAGTGCTTCTGTACCAAGGGCGGCTTTCAAAGACCCTTGTTGGATGGAATGGAGTTTTCAAGAATATCAAAGGAGAATGCAGAGTGGTTGGATAATCCTTTAAAGAAGAAGTTTTGGGGGTGATAAAAAGTTTCAATGGCAATAAGGCACCATAACTAAATGATTTTGCTATGGCTTTCTTTCAGACATGCTGGAGTATACTGAAAACTGATGTAATGGTAGTGTTCCAGAATTTCCCTGTGCAAGGTGAGTTTGAGAAGAGCCTAAATGCAATCTTCATTGCTGTTATTCCCAAAAAATAGATGTTGTGGATGTGGACTTTTGGCCCATCAACTTAGTGGGCAGGTCTACAAAACTATTACTATAGTCTTGGCTGATAGACTGAGGATGGTGCTACATGAAATAATCTCCAGTCTCAAAATGCTTTTGTGAAGGTAAGACAGATCTTAGACTCTGTTTTTATTGCTAATGAGTGTTTGGACAGCAGATTGAAGTCGGATGACTTTTATGGAACTAAATTACCCTAATACAGTGCGAGCAAGTGGGGCTGAAGTTAGATGATACTATCGTACTTTGATTTCTTCTAGTGCCATGTCCTAGTGCCATGTCTTTTTATTGGAAAAGTATCTAAAGGAGATCGAAGGTACCACTAAGAAGTGCTTTCTTTCGTGGATTGTTACTTTGGGGAAAATTCTTACTAGATAATTTTCTAAAGAGATATTATTTTGTTAGATTGGTGTTATACGTGTAAATGCAGTGAAGAGATTGTGGATTATTTACTTCTTTCTTTTCCTATAGCTACAGAGTCCTGGATTATGGTGTTTGGTTTGCAGTTCAGTGGGTTATGCCTCATAGTGTTATGGATATGCTAACTTTCTGTCAGGGTCAGTTTGGTTGTCATTGGAATATAGAAATTTGGAAAGCCATCCCTTATTGCTTGATGTGGTGCATTTAGCGAAAATGGAATGCTAGAAGTTTTGATGGCTGTGAACTAACTATTCTTGATCTTAAGCTCTTATTCTTCAAATCTTTGTTTGGTTGGATGATAGCATTGGGCTCATTTTCCTTTACTTCACTTTTAGATGTGATTGATTTTGTACTTTGAGAGCTTGACTTTGTTGTACCCATGGGGTATTCCTTGTGTACTTAGGCTATCTTTTTTATCAACAAATTTTTGTTATATATCCACAAATAAAAATTATAAAAAAAAAAAAGAAAGAAAGAAAAGAAGCTACTGATTATGTTTAGTGACATCCCATTTTCTGCAAAATCTTTTGGAGGTTTAAGACAGATTCATAATGAAAGGAAAGCCGACTTCTTGGTTTGCTAACCTAAAACCTTCCTTGAATACGGTATAGATGTGTTCTGATGCTATAAATGTAGTTGCAGCTTCTAGTTGAAGCCTAATGTCATGATAATATTTCTGATTTATTCACCAGTTTTTGCAATATTGGATTTTGGTGCCCATGAAAGCATGTCTTGCATGTTGAGAAGCTGAGATGTTAATCTCTGTATAACCTTAAAATTTATAAATCAAATCCTACTTTCAGAGGTTTAAGCTATACCACAATGACAGTTTGAAAGTATTCACATGGTGACATTTATAGATAGTAAACTTGTTTGAATTTTTATTATATTTTAAATATTCTGTTAGAAAACCAAATTATGTGAAATTGAGGTAATAATATTATTTGTAGGGTTGGGTTTGCAAATCACACTGGAAGCATTCCTCTTGACTGGACATTTGGAGCTTTCATTGTCGAAACAATGTTGGAGCCCCTTGAGTTGGAACCCGATTTGGGGCAGATTGTTGGAAATGAGTCAGTTACTTACTTTTTGTTGTTTGCATTTCTTTTAACAGCTGTACTTGCTATGTTCTTTGTATTGCAATGGCAGAAACCTCAATTAAAGACTATCTATGATCTAGAGAAGGGGCGCTATATTGTCACTCGTGTACCTAGATAATTATTTCCCATTCTTCCCCCAGCCCTTTACTTTTCTCTTCTCATTTGAATAGAACCTGTAAATTCAGCTATGTATTCAAGATCAAACAATTCTTTAGAAAATATATGAGAGCTCTGTAGCACAATGAGCTTTATTGCTTGAAACCACAGCTACCACCCTGTCCAAAATATACAATGATAATAAACAGCAAAGGACTCCCACTGATCTTGTAGGGTTCTGTTCTTTGATTCTTCCCTGCTGACTAAAATATAATCGCAGCAAAGTTCGGAAAATGTTTCTTAATTTCTGCAATGGACTTCTGGGAACTTTTTTATTTCTTTTGAAAGTAAAGGATATCTGGGAACTTCCCATTTATATTTTGCTTGATAGAATTTGCAGAATATTGCTTGTGCATACCTGATGTTGATGCTGAGATTCTAAATTGCAGTATGTGAAACGATTGCCTCTGCTTTATTTGTCTTCCTTAAATAGGGCTTGATTTCTTTGAAAAGGAGAGGATAGATAGGAACAGAGATAGAGAGAGAGAGAGAGAGAGAGAGGAGAGAGAGAGAGAGAGAGAGAGAGAGAGAGTGATGTGGGGAAGGCTGGGTTTTTTGGACAATGCAACAATTATTGATTGATGGAATAGGTTGTTGATGGAGTAGAAATATGAGATTTCAAATAATACATCAAATGTCGAATGGAAAAGGACTCATTCTTCCCAATGTTGGTTGGTTCTTCAGGAGTTTAACCAATGAAAAATCTTTGTATTGCACCTACTCATCTAGAGGTTCACATGGCCCACCTGTGACATACAAAGTTCATGCATGTTACTTTTTCATGGATTGCTGGAGAATTGTTAGAACGCACCTTTTACCGTCCAAATCACAAAACCCAAGATTATCCCACGAAAGTTCATGGGTTTGAATCATGAATCAAAGTATGTAGGGACAAATAATTTTTTTTTCCGGTCTTTTGTGAAGATGTGAATTGAACTCACATGGTGTTTTAGTGGAGAAGAAGTGAATTGAACTCCTATTTAAGCTTCACACATGGAAAACATTCTCCTATCTAGTTCCTTAATAGAGGAAATGCATCTTAAGTACACCAATTAGTAGGTATGAGAAGATTTAGGTCGGATCCATGTTATTCCAAGTGATGGGTTTGATGAGTTGGATTGTTTTGGGGGCCCAAATGTGGTATTCCAAATGAATTAGCTTTGTAATTGAGCATTTTCCGCAAATACCGATTTTGTATAAATATAGACATGGGCCTTGACCACAAATCATGATGTAAGAGGAACACTTTTTTTTATTATTATCTATTTTAATATAAGAACTTCCTTTTTTTCTTATTTGCATTAGCTTGTAATTGAGCATTTTCCTCAAATACGGATTTTGTTTAAATATCAACATGGGCCTTGACCCTAATTCATGATGCAAGGGGAACACGGGTCATAAGCCCATTATGCGACATGGACAAAATATGGGTCACGATCAAGGACCCAATATGTGAAAATGAAGTGGGCCATAAGCCTATTGCATGGTGCAAAAAAGTATGGTTCTAAATCCCGTTTCATTCCATTAGCTATGAGGAGTTTTGGGCAAAACACCTGACCCATGTGTTTGGGTTTGGGTGAAATTTGGTTTGAAAATGAACTTGACCCTAAACCCATTTTTCTTTCTTTATAAAATATGATAAGTTGACATGGGTTTACTAAATGATAGTATAGCATTTGCACTATCTTGTGCAATTTTTTTTTGTCTATTTTAGTATAAAAACTCACTTTATTTTATTTTATATACTCACTTTTCAAAATACTCCATATTAGAATATTTATTTTATAATATATTTGGTTAAAATATCAACTTTTTATAATTATTTATCTTTTTTAACACACAACAACTATCATTCATTTTTTTCCTTCATCAATGGGATATATAAATAAATAATTAAAAAATAAATGCAAAATAATTAGTGCAAGTGTAAATTTACTTAAACAATTTTGTATGGCTTGATATGGGTGAATTTTGGGTTTAATTAGCTAAAATGTGATATTTTTTCTATTATACAAGCATTGATATGAGTGCTCTAAGTTGTGCCATGTGGTTCAAGGAAAAAAATGAGCTATTTTATTCATTATACTCATTTTATCTATACTTGTAAACTTTATTAAGAGAATTTATAAGTGTATTCTTTTCATGGTTTAAAATACCCTTACACATTATTCACAATAAATTTTTAAAAAAAAATATGGTCAATTAGGAAAATAACATATTTCAAAATTTTGGCCACGTCTTAAACCTCCTATATTCTCTTTTTTTTTTTTTTACCGGAACAACCATTTATAATCATCTGTATTTTCCCTATTGAAAAAAAAAATCTTTAGAATTTACTATTGTAAGTGCACAATTGTACCTGGCCCTAAGAACAGTGATAGGCCCAGGCCCAATGAGCCTTAAACAATAATAATTTGTAGAGTGTGGGCTTGAAACCCAGGTTAGAAGTGTTTAAGGATTATATGACAAGCCAAAAGTTGCAAACACTCGAAAATAACTAGGGATATTGCAAATCAACCTCCTCGGACGTAAGCCAAGAGCTGTTCTTATATTATTTCTCTTTACTTTCTTTTTCTTTTAGGTTACAAAAGGGAGAAGTCCCTATTCCTCTCCTAGGTTTTTCCCTAAATACTCATATTTTTGATACTCTGTACACGTGTTGCCCCAATTCCCCCTTAGCCTAGATATTTCTTTTCTCAATGCCTTTGAATAGTAACCAGAAGTTTCACTTCTACTGTTCAGGTGTCACTTCCCCATTAATGTGGCCAGGATGGTAGGTGCAGGGTCTTTAATGTGAAGGTGGCAGCCTTTATCTTTGAGACTTCTTTAACCTAGATGCCTCTAGGACATTCAAGGGTTCACCCCCTTTAACCATTGGTCTTCACCGAGTCGTTCCTTAACCTTTACAACGGATTCCATGGTTCTTCTGTGTCCGTCCGAGGATCAATTCACCCTCGGACAGGTCCTCGGATCCTCGGCGTATGGGCTGACTCATAATACTTACAAATGCTTAACCTAGGAGCAGGTCGGCCTTTCTTAACACGGCCCAAAGGCCCACATACCCGCCAAGGTCTTTTTACTCCCCACAATAGCCCCTCAAAACTCTGATTTTCGACGTCCGAGGAGAAAAACAGGGTTTTGATCTGACGAGAACCCACTCCGCAAACTTGGTGAAAATCAGCACGTGTGGAAACCGTTTCGCATCCCAGAAGATGCCACTTGGCGGTTTTATTTTCAAAAACGCGCGCATTTATTACTGTAAGTTACATTTTGTCCCCCACGTTCAACGGTGAGATGGGCATCCAACGGCCCTCATGACTCCACGAAAATTTGGGCGGGACAAATATAATTTCGAGGCCGCTTTTCCGCACGTCGTGACGCTTCGGGAACCTGCGCCTGCATTTAATTCATCAGGGGCTAATCCCATCAAAACATCAGCAGTCATACTTTACCTTCAGAAAACCGTGGAAGTTTGCACACCTTCAACCTCGTAAGTTCTTGCTCTTTCTACTCTTAGCCTTTTTTCTCCTCGGACTTTGTCCTCGACTATCCTTATAATCATTCTCCCTCTTAGAATTTCATTTTTTGTTCCTTTATAATGGGTAGATTCAAATGTCTAGTTGATACCGCCGCCGGAATGGAAGGCTTCAGAGCCAAGTATAACATTCCCGGTGATATAGGTTTAAAATATTGCCCGGCAGAAGCCGTGGCCGGTTCTAGGAAAGAGGGAGAGGTTATCATCCCAATGATAGCCTTTATAGAGGGTGGGATGACCCTCCCCATGAAACCTGTAATGAGGGAATACCTTCGCAACCACCGGTTGTGTCCCGATCAATGCCTCCCAAACGTTTTCAGAGTTTTAGGTAGCGCCGATGCTCTAAACGAGTAGATGGGTCTAAATCTCACCTGGCATGATGTCGTCTTCCTATATGAGTCCCACAAACTCTCCAAAGTAGGTAACTATATTAAATCCCGTTCCAGCGTCGTTAGGCTAATCTCCTGTCTGCCCAAATCCAACAAAGGCATGAAGGACGACTACCTGATCGTCTCTGGGAACTGGCACGACGGCCTCCACTGCCCAGTTGAGTGGGGGGATCCAGGTGCGATACCTTAGGATTAGCCTCCCCACTTCACAACTTCCACTACTACTCACAATCATGCACACCAACATGTTTTTTGCATTTGTTTAACTTTGTTTCTGGCGGTGTGAATCTGACCATGTTTTTAACTCTCGCGTCCTTCTTTGCAGATAAGCAACACGTGCGTCCACGTCTGAGCCATTGCAACACTGCCGATCTAAACCGAGTGCTTCGCTCTGAGGTGTTTGTCAGCGAAGACTTGCAACTCCGAGCTGCTCACTTGATTCTAGGGTATACTCTCATCTCTTCGGACTTCCAGGAGATAGAAAACGCCATAATCGCAGGCGACCGGAGACGAAGGAGAATAAACGTAGCTCGACCCCACTTTCTAGACGACCACGATCTCCCAGACGCCCCTCACACCGTTTTGCACCTACAGCCCATAGCGGCCATTCCCCTCGCCTTGCATTCCCAGGCAACTACTATCCCAGACGAGCAGGTATCTTCCTCACACACATTAGACGACGAGATAGACCAATTCCAATTTGAAGATACCGAAAGGCCTCGAGGGAACCAATTCGTCGTACTCTCTGACGAGGAAGGAGAAGCCACCGAGGCTTCTGGAATTGCAGGGTTAGTCGTTGCCCTACCAGAAGACGAATCCGAGGAGGAAATGGACAGGATGAAGGGTCTCCTCACCAATAGAGCTGCGAAGGTCGCAGAGAAGAAAACAGGGGCGTCCCAAGCTCTTCCTATTTTGCCACCTCCCCCTCCTCCAGCTGAGCCAAAGCAACCAGCCGAGGACCCCAAGAAGAAGAGAAAGGGGGAGGCCGAGGTGGCGACCAGCAAAGACCCTAAGAAACCACGCCAACAACCCCCAACGGTTCAGCAGCAAAGGCTGGACAAAGGCAAGGGGAGGGCCCGCTCAGTAGAAAGCGGGGAGATCAGAGAAGTGGCCGACATGCGCCGAGCACCGGCCACCTGGTCCCCTGACTTAAAGCTGGACGGCGCGCCTATCTCCTGCCAATCCAGTATAAGGGCGGTTCAACAAGGCCATGCTCACCACTTGGCCGAAGTGTTGGAGCGCCCTCTTTTGCTGCCCAAGGACATGGAGTCCTTGGAAAAAATGAGCCAGCCACAACTATTCCTTTCTCTGAAAAGGGACTTAACGCTGGTAAGTTTACTCCTTTTTAGGAAGATTCCACTTTTAACAATATTCATAAGTTTCTGCTGTACTTGACTTCATCATATTTTGTTGCAGGCCGTTCAGGAGGTCTTTGTAGCTGAAAAATTCATAGAGGACACTCGGAAGAAAGCCAGAGCTGAGATGGAGATTAGGCTAGAGACTGAGAAGTCTTTGGGCACGGCCCTTGCTGAAAACGAGAAGCTGATCTCGGAGGTGGCTGAACTGAGGAGGGAGAAAAATGGGGTTGAGTCAAACTTGAAGACTATGAAGACCCAGATAGAAGGGCAGCGCAAGCTCCTTCGCGAAAAAGATGATGAGCTCGCCCGAGTCCAAAGGGAACGCTCGGATTTGGAAAAAGAACTTGCGCTGATGAAGGACGAAGCCAGCTCATTCCAACGCTCCTTGCAGGCTGCTAAGCAGGCAAGCTACGAGGAAGGGGTAGCAACCACCAAAGAGCAGCTGACAGAGGCCTTCGCGGCTTTATGCCAGGAGTACTCTCAGAAAGTCTGGGGGGAAGCCCTAAACGTAGCTGGAGTTCCTCAATCCTCGGATCTGAGGAAGTCCGAGAACGTATGGCTTCCCCTGGAGATACAGGAGATTGAAGAGGCTCCTGTTGCTACTCTTACCCCTGACTCAACTCTCCCTGCTTTGCCTCCGATGATTCTACAGCCAATTCCCAATCCTACAGAACCTTCAGGTTCCAATAAAGAGAAGGAAGGAGGCGAGGATGCAGAGAAGGGCCTTGACCAAGTCCTGGAATCTAATGTCCCTCCAACAAAGGCAGCAAACAAAGGAAAACAAGTTCTGTCTCCTTTTGAATTGGAGCTGAAAGAGACCGAGGCACCCAGCACCTCTCAGCAAGATCCTCCTCCAACAGCTTAGGACCTAGCTTAGGGCTTCTCTTTTTCTATATTTAGTCTTTATATGTATTACGTGGCTAAGTGATTAATGAAGAATAATTTTATTTGACTTTCACCCATGTTGCATTTGTTTTTACTTTATTCTTTTTGTACTTGTCGTAAAAGTTTCCCCTTAGTACATAACAAAAGTTTCTCAGAGTAAACAAATCTAACTCCAAGGATTGCACAATCATAACCTCTAAGCATTCATACGAATGTTATTAAAAATCTAACAATAGGTAACATAATTGAGATATTTTAACAATGACTTAGCTTAAAAAAGAGAGGCATCATATAACGATTAAACCTTTGCAATGTATAACATTGTTTTTAGTAGGATGTAAGGTCCGAGGACCATTCCTTGCATAATTTTGCTTAACACTTAAAGATATAAAATTTAAGATTGATCTGGTAAACAATAAGACACCAATTTTCAGACGCAATAAGAAATTAATTTAAACTATGTTGGCAGTCCGAGGACGAGACTTAACTACTTTCCGCCGGATCCTTTAGATCCTCAAGCTTACGTGTTAATTTTCCCAAAGTAGGAGGTCCGAGAACCCGGCATAATTAAGATTTTGTTTAACAAATGACAAGATATCAATTTCCACAAGGTTTGTGGTCCGAGGACTGCACTCAACCAAGTTTCTGTTTGATTCTTAAAAATTGTAACTTCAAATGTTAATTTTCCTAAAGTAGGAGGTCCGAGGACCCGGCATAACTAAGGTTCTGTTTAACAAATGACAAGACATCAATTTTCACAAGGTTTGTGGTCCGAGGACTGCACTTAACCAAGTTTCTGTTTGATTCTTAAAAATTGTAACTTCAAATGTTAATTTTCCCAAAGTAGGAGGTCCGAGGACCCGGCATAACTAAGGTTCTGTTTAACAAATGACAAGACATCAATTTCCACAAGGTTTGTGGTCCGAGGACTGCACTTAACCAAGTTTCTGTTTGATTATTAAAAATTGTAACTTCAAATTCCTGAAATGTTATTGAATTTGAGCTGGGTACAAACAAAAGTACAATTTATTAATAGTAATACCTTCGCAGGTTATTTACATTCCATGGGCGTGGTACAATTCTTTCATTTAGATCAGTTAGTCGATATGACCCTATACCTGCTACTGAGTCAATACGATAGGGGCCTTCCCAGTTTGGTCCAAGCTTACCCCAAGCTGGATTCCTAGCCGTGCCCACAACCCTTCTTAGTACAAGATCCCCAGGTGCTAGTGGCCTTAGCTTCACGTGGGCATCATATCCCCGTTTAAGTTTTTGTTGGTAGTAAGCCATTTGGACCATAGCTGCCTCACGTCGTTCTTCAAGTAAGTCAAGACTTTTCTCCAGGAGTCCATTGTTGCTCTCAGGGTTAAAAGAACTCGTCTTTAGGGTGGGAAAACCAGATTCCAAAGGTATCACCGCCTCAGCTCCATAAGTCATACAGAATGGCGTTTCCCCAGTGGACCTGCGTGGTGTGGTCTGATACGTCCACAGAATATGAGGAAGCTCTTCTACCCATCTACCTTTCGCATCATCCAACCTTTTCTTCAACCCATTGAGAATGACCTTGTTAACGGCCTCGGCTTGTCCATTTCCCTGAGGATAAGCTGGGGTGGAGTACATGTTTACAATGCCCAGGTCACCACAATTTTGCCTAAAAGCCTTGTTGTCAAATTGAACACCATTGTCAGAGATAAGTGTGTGTGGTATGCCGAATCTAGTAATAATATTTTTCCAAACAAACTTCTTGGAATCCACATCTCTAATATTTGCTAAGGGCTCGGCTTCAACCCATTTAGTGAAATAATCCGTTCCCACGAGAAGCCATCTTTTATTACCTGTGGCCCTCAGAAATGGCCCAACTATATCTAGTCCCCACTGTGCGAAGGGCCAAGGACTGGAAAGGGGGTTAAGAACTCCTCCAGGTTGATGGATATTAGGGGCGAACCTCTGACATTGATCACATTTCCTGGCATAGTCTTGAGCCTCCCTTTGCATATTAGGCTACCAATAACCCTGAGTCAAAGCTTTGTGGGCTAAGGATCTTCCCCCAGTGTGGCTGCCACGAATCCCTTCATGCAGTTCTTCCAAAAGCCCTTTCCGTTGAGTCAGGGTGTACACGCAACAAGTACGGTCCTGAAAAGGACCATTTGTACAATTTCTGATCCTCGGACAACCAGAAACGTGGTGCTTTTCGGCGTACCTTATCGGTTTCAGATTTGTCCTCAGGAAGGGCATCATTCCTAAGAAAAGATATGACCGGGTCCATCCAACTAGGACCAGGCCTTATTAAATGAATGCGAGGCGCGTTGGCAATGACAAGAGAGGGTTCTAGCAAATCCTCGATAAGGATAACCCTAGGTAAACATTGAGCCGAAGACGTTGCCAACGTGGCTAAGGAGTCTGCATGTGTGTTTCCACTTCTAGAAATGTGAGCTAAGACAAAGGAATCAAATTCCGCTTGTTGACGCCTGACCTAAGCCAAATATTCCTGCATCCTTGGATCTCTAGCCTCCATGATTCCCATGACTTGGCCGACCACTAGTTGAGAGTCCGAGAAGACATGGATTTCCTTTCCACCCATTCTATGCACCATTTTCATGCCTACCAAGACCGCTTCATATTCGGCTTCATTATTAGTGGCCGAGAATGCCAATCTCAAAGATTTTTCAAAAACGATCCCCTCAGGGGATATCAAGACAAGTCCAACTCCAGACCCTCTCTGGTTGGCCGCCCCATCCACATACACTTTCCAAATCGGAGATATCGCAACTGCGATAACACCAACTAATTTGTCACCCATGTGGGACTCCTTTAGAGTTTCTTCCAGCAATGGCTCGGCGAACTCTGCCACCAGGTCAGCGAGGACCTGGCCCTTCACCGAGGTGCGAGGCCTGTATTTAACATCAAAAGCCCCTAGGATGGTCCCCCATTTTGCTATCCTTCCTGAGTAGTCGGCGCTACGTAGCATTGCCTTGAGAGGCAATTGAGTCAGAACAACCACTGTGTGAGACTGAAAATAATGAGGAAGCTTTCGTGTGGCATGAACCACGGCCAGGAGTGCCTTTTCCAAGGGTAGATAGCGCATCTCGGCATCCCCCAAAGATTTACTAACGTAATATACCAGTCTTTGCACCCCATTATCATTCCTTATAAGGACCAGGCTGACCGCATGGACGGCCACTGCCAGATAAGCAAACAAAATCTCGTGTGCCTCCGGACGAGATAGGATGGGTGGCCGAGAAAGATATTGTTTAAGCTGTTCAAAAGCTAACTCGCATTCCTCGGTCCATTGAAACCCTTTCCATTTATTCAACAATTGGAAGAAAGGACGACAGCGGTCGGCTGACCGAGATATGAACCGATTCAAGGCGGCTATCATTCCTGTTAACTTTTGAATTTCTTTTGGGTTCCGAGGAGGCTGCAAGTCCTGAATTGCCTTGACCTGCACCGGATTTACCTCTATGCCTCTATGAGTAATCAGGTATCCCAGAAACTTTCCAGACCCTACGCCGAAAGAGCACTTTAACGCGTTGAGGCGCAGCTTGTACTTTCTCAGTATCTGAAAAGTGTCGGCTAAATCTTTTAGGTGTGAGGGTATTATTTTGCTTTTCATTACCATATCATCTACGTATACTTCAACGGTCTTAC
This sequence comes from Castanea mollissima, assembly GCA_014183005.1. NCBI lineage: Eukaryota > Viridiplantae > Streptophyta > Magnoliopsida > Fagales > Fagaceae > Castanea > Castanea mollissima. The sequence goes on along the minus strand of JACAVU010000006.1, from coordinate 34,489,763 downwards.
CCAATTGCTGCTCAAACATTCTAGTCATCATCCTTTGGTAGGTAGCCCCAGCATTCTTTAAACCAAATGGCATGACCTTATAATGATAATTTCCCGTCGGAGTGACGAAAGCAGTCTTTTCCTGATCCTCCAACGCCAAAGGAATCTGATGGTAACCCTGGAATGCGTCCAAAAAACTCATCCGAGGATGTCCGACAGTGGCATCCACTAATTGATCTATACGTGGCATTGGGAACGAATCTTTGGGACAGGCCTTGTTCAGATCAGTAAAGTCCACACATACCCTCCATTTCCCATTTTTTTTCTTAACAACAACAGTATGGGCCAACCACTCGGGGTAAAAAACTTCTTTAATAGCCCCAACCCTCTTGAGTTTGAGAACCTCTTCCTTTACAGCTTCAGAATGTTCCCTGGAAGATCGCCGAGGTGGCTGCCTCCTCGGAACAATAGCTGGGTTGACATTTAAATGATGACAAATGAAGTTTGGATCCACGCCTGGGGCTTCATAAGGATCCCACGCAAAAACATCAATGTTGTCCTTTAAAAATTCTAGCAATTCCATCTTCTCCTAGTGTGGCAGAAGTACACCAACTTGGAAGAACTTCTCTGGATCATCAGCTACTGGGAACTTCTCTAGTTCCTCACAATGTGTCTCTTCTCCTGTCAGCACTCCAGATGCATCAGGAGGCATTAACTGCTATGAGTTTTTGGTGATCAAAGCTGAAGACTCGGCTTCTGTTTGATGTAGCACTACGGCGGATATACATTGCCTGGCCACCGATTAGCTGCCGAGGATTTCCTCAACGGAATCCCCCGAGGGGAACTTAACTTTCACATGCAAGGTAGAGGAGACAGCTCCCAAAGCATGCAACCAAGGCCTGACGAGGATGGCCATATATGGAGAGTACGCATCAATAACAATGAAATCCACTTCAACTGTTTCTGAGCCGGATTGAACAGGCAAACGGATCTGTCCCTTCGGCACAACGGCTCTCCCTTCAAAACTTATAAGCAGTGAGTCATAAGGAGTTAGATCTTCCAGCTTTAACCTTAGCCCCTTAAATAGATCAGGGTACATAATATCTGCACCACTGCCCTGGTCTATCATCACCCTCCTCACATCATAATTCCCTATCCTCAGCGTAATTACAAGCGCGTCGTCATGGGGCTGGATAGTCCCTACTTTATCCTCCTCGGAGAAACCTAGAACGGGAAAAGTACCCCTCAACCTCTTCGGCCTACTGCCTACATCCTCGGCCTGAGGATGGGAAACCGCCATCACCCTAGTGGGACATGACCCGGTCCTACCAGGTGCAGCGAAGATAACATTAATCGTTCCTAATGCTGGCCGAGATGAATTGTTCCCCCGGTTATTGGAGCCAACTTGGCTGACATGCCCGGTAGGCTGACATAAGTGCTCCTTCAACTTTCCTTCACTGACGAGCTGCTCTAAATGGTTCCACAAGGTCCGACAGTTCTTAGTAGTGTGGCCTACATCCCGATGGTATTGACAAAAGAGGTTTTGATTTCTTTTTGTAGGATCCCCTGCCATCTTACTGGGCCATCTGAAGAAGGGCTCTTTACGAACTTTCTCCAGTAATTGATGCACTGGTTCTCGAAACACAGTATTTACAGCCTGAGGTGCTACCGAGCCAGATTGCCTGAAGTAATCCCTCCTTGGCTTATTGTTGTGATATCTGTCCGACCTGAAATCCCTTCTCTCCTGAGGGATAACCTTCTCCTTTCCCTTCCCTTACTGCTGATCCTCCTCTACCCTTTTGTACTCATCAATGCGATCCATGAGGCGACGTACACTGCGGACAGGCTTTTTCGTCAAAGACTTTCTCAAGTCATGGTCAGTAGGCAGACCTACCTTAAAGGTATTCAGTGCCACCTCATCGAAGTCACCATCTATCTCATTAAACATCTCTCAATACCGATCAGAATATGCTTTCAGCGTCTCTCCTTCCTTCATGGTCATGGATAACAGTGAGTCCAATGGGCGAGGGACTCTGCTACAAGTAATGAACCGCGAAGCAAACGCCCTAGTCAGCTCCCCGAATGAACTTATAGACCCTGATTTAAGGCCGTTGAACCACCTCATAGCCACGGGTCCCAAACTAGAGGGAAAGACTTTACACATCAGAGTCTCATTGTGAGAGTGCACTGCCATCCTCTGGTTAAAGTGACTCACGTGCTCCACCGGATCAGTCCGGCCATTATAGATAGTAAAGGTGGGCTGGGTAAACCTCCTGGGAAGTCTTCCCTTCTCAATCCTTCGCGAAAACAGAGATTTGGAGAGCTGGTGCAACGCCCTATTCATGGCATCGTTGACTAAGCCCCTTAAAGGACGCTTCTTGCGCCTGCGGGCTGGCTGGTCGTCCTCCTCTCCAGTGGACATTGCACTGGAGGGTGAACATGATCTTGAGTTGTACTTATCCCCCCGTGCCTCCTCTGAGGAAAGACTAGATGAGGATGGTGAAAGCCTACGTTTTGCGCGGTGTAACTTTCTCTTCAAACGATTAATTTCCTTCTGCATGACTTTAGATTCGTCCCCACGGGTGGTACTGCCTCCACCATGAGTATGGCTAGCCCCAGGATATTCTGTATGGACACTTCCCTCACGATCCCTTCGACGTTCAAGACGCTCGAAATGATCTTCCGGTTGTGATCCCTATGACTCTGCATGGTGATAGCCTAAACCTGCCATAATATCCCTAACTCTTCTAGACTAAAATCCCCACAGACGGCGCCAATTGTAAGTGCACAATTATACCTGGCCCTAAGAACAGTGATAGGCCCAGGCCCAATGAGCCTTAAACAATAAGAATTTGTAGAGTGTGGGCTTGAAACCCAGGTTAGAAGTGTTTAAGGATTATATGACAAGCCAAAAGTTGCAAACACTCGAAAATAACTAGGGATATTGCAAATCAACCTCCTTGGATGTAAGCCGAGAGCTGTTCTTATATTATTTCTCTTTACTTTCTTTTTCTTTTAGGTTACAAAAGGGAGAAGTCCCTATTCCTCTCCTAGGTTTTTCCCTAAATACTCATCTTTTTGATACTTTGTACACGTGTTGCCCCAATTCCCCCTTAGCCTAGATATTTCTTTTCTCAGTGCCTTTGAATAGTAACCAGAAGTTTCACTTCCACTGTTCAAGTGTCACTTCCCCATTAATGCGGCCAGGGTGGTAGGTGCAGGGTCTTTAATGTGGAGGTGACAACCTTTATCTTTGAGACTTCTTTAACCTAGATGCCTCTAGGACATTCAAGGGTTCACCCCCTTTAACCATTGGTCTTCACCGAGTCGTTCCTTAACCTTTACAACGGATTCCATGGTTCTTCTGTGTCCGTCTGAGGATCAATTCACCCTCGGACAGGTCCTCGGATCCTCGGCGTATGGGCTGACTCATAATACTTACAAATGCTTAACCCAGGAGCAGGTCGGCCTTTCTTAACACGGCCCAAAGGCCCACATACCCGCCAAGGTCTTTTTACTCCCCACAACTATTTAGCCTATATTGAGAATTGAGATAAGGGATAACAATAAAAATAAAAATAAAAAAATCATTTTTTTGAAAAAATATTATTATTTTATTTATAATTATTAAAAATAATACCGTGAGAATTATGTTAGTGAATAACATCTTTTAATGCACTTACTTAGTGGGATGGAGTAAAATCACTAGAACCAAGGAGGAAGGAGGACTCGTGATCCATGCAACCAGGGCAAGAAATCTAGCCTTACAAGCGAAGCTGAATTGGAGGCTCTATATGGAGAAAGATGCTCTTTGGGCTAAGTTGATCTTAAATAAATATTGATCCCATACAAGAAGTAAATCCAAGGATCCAGATAAACTCTCATGCTCTATCACATGGAAATCAATCAAACACGGGTTCCCAGTATTTGCAAAGGGTATCTGTTGGAATGCAGGCAATAACTCAAAGCTTAAATTATGGACATACTCTTAGATCAAAAAAGCCACGAGATGAGGGAACTTATTGAAGGTCTGCTGCAATGTAATGAGGACAAGCTCACCATTGAGGAAATATTCAAAGATGGCTGCTGGAATTTGGGAAAAGCTGTCCTTTGTGATTCCTGGCACCATTAAGGAAAAAATTAATGCGATCCCCATCCCTTTATTTGGAGAAAGTAAGGACTTTATTAGTTGGAAATATGCCCCAAATGGAGAGTTTAGCATGGCTCCAGCCTATAAACTGGCAAAGCCTGAAGAAGATCAAATTCCAGAGTTCTCGGGTAAATGGATTTGGAAGCTTGATACCACACCTAAAATAGTCCACTTTTTATGGTTATGTCATCGTGAAAGTGTGCCGGTGAGGGAGACCATTGCTGCTAGAGGAGTGGAATGTGATAGAACCTATCCAATTTGTAAAAATGTAGAGGAGACTCTTAGCCATGCCTTGAGAGAATGTCCTTTTGCTATGGATTTCCAGAGGAAAATCAAAACACCAGTTACCCTTCAAGTTTCCTTTCAATTGGATCTATTGGATTGGATAAAAATCAATTGTCTTTGTGATCCCAATATTATGGTGAATGGATGCCCTTGGAGAATCCAATTTCTGTTTGCAATCTGGCACCTATGAAATCACAGAAACAAGGTGGTGTTCAAAAATACTACTCTGAATAAGAGCCTTCATACCTATTGCATTAATTAGTCTGTTGAATACTTCTTTTGCGTTGGGGAGAAAGAAAAGCACTACACAACAACTCAAATCAGGTGGAAAAAACTAAGGGAGGGTTGGGCAAAACTTAATATCGATGGTGCCTCTTTGGGTAACCTAGGGAGAGTAGGTGGTGGAGGAATTCTCAGGGTTTATAGAGGGATGTGGATCAAAGGATTTGCTCTAAGAATAGACAGACTACGCTACCAGTTACCAAATTGCTATGCAGTTGGGAATTAACCATCTAGAAGTTGAATTGGATGCCAAAACTATTGTCTAGCTTTTACTTTCTAACTCAAACCACAGTGCAACATTTTCACCTCTCTTAAATGACTACAGGTGCCTTCTAAGCAAGTTTCGGCAGGCCACAGTCAGCCATGTTTTTGGAGAAGTGAACAGATGTGCAGATTGGCTAGTGAAGAGGGGATGCACAATGCCGATGGAAATTGAAAACTATAATGTACCCCCCACTCCAAAGATTGTAGCTTTTGTGAACGATGATGTGAATGGTCTGTATGTAAGGCGAAACCCTAATACTTTGCCTATTTTGGCTAGTTAGTTCTTAAGGAATGACCTTTTAACCCCCCAAAAAAATTTTACATCTTTTTGAAAATTATATTTAAAAAACATGATTTTAAGAATTGAAATTTCAAAATTTACATTGAAAATTAAAAAGAACAATACGAAATTGTAGAAGATTCACAAATAGAAATAAAGAGAAAAAAGAGAGAAAAACTAATGTGGTTGGACTTAATGACCTATGTCCACACCACTAAAAACTAAATAGCTACATATTTTCAATGGAATTACATACCCTAATCAAACATAATCTGAATTTGAATTACATATTAATATTTTATTGTATAAAATATCAATTCCATAATCTTTTTTTGAAATCAATCTCTTGATTTAGAGCCTTCTCATTAAAGGTTTTACAAATTCTAGCATTTACCATCCGAATAACCAACTTTATAGCATATGATACATCATTTTACAATACACCTTACATCAAAACTTATATGTTTTACCACTTTATTTAAATATTCTTTATTATTTTTTTATTCTATGTCTCTCTCCCTTTGCCTCTCTCTCCCTCTGTCAAAACCCAATATATCTAGAACCTTCTCCCTCTCTTTGATATTCTGCTCTTAAACCCGTGCTCCATAGCTGACCACTAAACTCCATCTCTCCATTAGCCTAAAACACTTCTCACTCTATCGAGCTCTCTCTATAAAACTGAGCTCTCCTTCTAAACCTCCATGGCCGGAGCTTTTTAAGCTTATCTCCTCCAACCACAACACCCAACAACCTCATTCTCTGCTCTCATTGTAGCAAGATAACAAATTTTTTGGCATATGACATCTTTGATGGAGTAGGTTTTTGGGGTTGTAAATACTAAAAATAGCATTTTAACATTTATAACACCTTTGATGAGAATGCTCTTAGCTTTCATACAAATGGAAAATAAAATATTCTTCCCCAACACAAATTTGTGTTTCCAATAATTTCACCTCAACCTTTTAATAAATAATGTTAAAAAATATTATTATTATTTTTGAATAAACATTAATACTTATTAAAACACACGAAAATAGTAATATTAATGTTCTAAACCGAATTTATAATACATTATTTAATTAGAGTACAACTATAAAAATTAGATCCTTTTATAGTTTTAAAAAAAGTTTCATTTTGCGGGAATTTTTTTTAATATATGATAGTAAATGATAACGGAGGTACTAAGAATAATTTTTAAAAGTATTTTATGACCCTTATATACATAAGAATGCTGTGTGGAAAAGCTTAAGCAGCCCCCTAGACTCGCCATCTTTCCCCAGAATCCCCGAATCGAATAAACTAGAAAGCGCCACAAACTTAAAACGAAAAACCCCAAATTATAAAGTAGAAACGAAAAGACAAGAGAGCCCTGGAACTGAAGTGAAAAGTAACAAAACCCTAGCCTTCATTTCCCTCCCATACTCTCTCTCTCTCTCTCTCTCACTCTCAAAAACCAAACCTCCACAATCCACAACAATGTCAGCCATGATGGTACTCTCTCTCTCTCTCTCTCTGATTTTCATTACTTTCATTATTACTAGTACTTCTTCTTGTTTTAGTCTCTTACTAACATTGTCTCCTTTGTGTTTGTGAAAATGCCCGTGAAAAAAAAAAAAAATCAAACAGCAACCGCAGATCATACTTCTGAAAGAGGGGACCGACACCTCGCAAGGAAAGGCGCAGCTAGTCAGCAACATAAATGCCTGCACCGCCGTCGCCGACGTGGTGCGGACCACCCTGGGTCCCAGGGGTATGGATAAACTCATCCACGACGACAAGGGCAGCGTCACCATTTCTAACGACGGCGCCACCATCATGAAGCTCCTCGACATCGTCCACCCCGCCGCCAAGATCCTCGTCGATATCGCCAAATCCCAAGACTCCGAGGTCCAACCCTATTGTTATTGTTATTGTTATTGTGATTTCAAAACCAAACTGTGTTTAATTTATTTCTTTCTTTGAGCATTTTGTTGGCAAAATATGGGTACTCCTTATTTGAGTGTTAGGTCATGTTAAAGGGATCACTAGTAAAAATATGGCATGTTAATTAAGGAAGTGACAGAGAGATAATGACTTTGGATAGAATGGAATGACCAAAAAATGAATGCATGTGGCTGACTCTGATTAATTTGTTGAGGATCCATAGCTGGACTCCAAAAGATTTGGGACTAAAGGGTCTCTTTCTAGGAATAGCTTTATGTTTCTTAAGTATCATTTGGCATGATAATTCAAGAGAACTACCCTACTCCACAGGTCATATACTGTTAGAGAAGTGTGTGGATCTGCAATGTTCATGCTGTGGATCTTGAATTAGTTTTTTTTTTTGTTTTTTTGTTTTGGTTAAGAGTAATGTGATATGCTAGATATTTAATTTAACCCGGTTCATCTGTGTGGCTATGGGCTTCATTTTATACTGGGTTTTTGGAGGATTTAACAGTTGTTATGTTTGTGGTGCAGGTTGGTGATGGAACCACTACAGTGGTTTTGCTTGCAGGGGAGTTTCTGAAGGAGGCCAAGCCTTTTATAGAGGACGGGGTCCACCCGCAAAATTTGATACGCAGTTATCGGATTGCATCCAATTTGGTAGATGATCTGACTCCCCCCCCCCCCCCCTCTCTTTTTATTATGAGGTGTTCACCTTCCTGCATCTGACATATTATGAACAATGTTGCAGGCACTTGAAAAGGTCAAAGAACTAGCAGTTAGCATAGAGGGAAAAAGTCTAGAAGAAAAGAAAAGCTTGCTAGCTAAATGTGCTGCTACTACACTCTCTTCAAAACTCATTGGGGGAGAAAAAGAATTCTTTGCCTCAATGGTTGTTGATGCTGTAATTGCAATTGGGCATGAAGATAGGTTGAATATGATTGGAATAAAGAAGGTAAGATCAACTGTTAGTCATATAAACTTGTATTTATAACTACTGTTGTTTTGCTGTTTCAGCTTTTAATAATTGGAAGTCTTAATTCACTTGCTTGGCTGGAAATTATGACCTAATGACTTTTTTTTAATACTTGCACTGTAAAATGCATATTATTAAGATCCATGCTGACACTGACCTACTTGCAACGTGGTTGTGTTTTGCCCCTTTCCAAGCCATATGATCCTTTTCCTGTCTATACAGAGTGTTTGAATACAACAAAGTGCAAAAAGGATGTCTACAGATTCCAGCTCTCATTCCTGAGGACTGAGTAAACTAAGGATCCCAACTTGGTATTCTTAAGACCTTTTTTCCCCTTAAAAAACCAGACTGGATTACAAAAGATTTAAGAATTGTGCTTCAGTTTCAATGTGGGGCTTTTGTGGCACCTTTATTAGGCTACTTTTGTTATTCTTGAGTCTTAGTATTAAGTGTCTTTAAGTTAGAATGTTGTTGGATTAATTTTAATGAAGTTTTACTAAAATAAGGGTAGTTTTAGAGGCCCATGAGATTTAGTTTATGTTTTGATTCCTTTTTCTATTTGGTTATCAGGAATCCTAGTCTTTCTAAGAAAAGGTTATTTATCTCCTAGTCCTTCACTCCTTTTAAGACCAGTATTGGCAATTTGGAGTGGTATACCCTTTGTCTGATGTGTTCAATTTGGAAGGAGCATGACCGTAGAGCATTTTAAGGTGTTGAGAAGCCTTTGAAGGAGCCAAGGTTGTTCTTTTTAAGGGCTTGTATTAGTGGATGGCTGTGCTACTCACCAATTCCTTGTTTACCTTGCTTGCTTTCATTGGTAGTTGTTTTTTCTTGATGTTGTTACTCTCTTAGAATATTTCTTGTGTACTGGGGCTCTTTTTGATTAAAAAAATTGCTATTCCTAAAGCAAAAAGGTTTGTACTCAGCTTGAAATGTTTTTCAAAATCAATGAATTGGGAAATATGGGCTGCTTGTACAGGTTCCTGGTGGAAACATGCGCGATTCCTTTCTGGTAAATGGTGTTGCCTTTAAAAAGACATTTTCATACGCGGGTTTTGAACAGCAGCCAAAGAAATTTTTAAATCCCAAGATACTTCTCTTAAACATCGAGTTGGAACTGAAATCTGAGAAAGAAAATGCTGAGATAAGGTAATTGTTTCAGATTTATTTTGTTTGTCATATTCCTTTTGAGAAATTTCTTATACACACCTTTTTTTCCCCAATGTCTGTAGACTTTCAGATCCTTCACAATATCAGTCAATAGTCGATGCTGAATGGAATATCATATATGACAAGTTGGACAAATGTGTACAGAGTGGGGCTAAAGTTGTTCTTTCAAGGCTGGCTATTGGTGATCTAGCCACACAGGTATCTATTTTCCTGTTGCTAAATACATTTATTCATTTTTCAGATTCTGCCTGCTATAACTATAAGTTGTGTAGATAACTTTTTGTGTATAACACACTCATGAGCATTTGCATATTTTTTTTAATAGTACACTCTCATGCCCCCCCCCCCCCCCCTCTCATTAGATTGAACTTAAGAGTTATGACTGTACTATCCTGCCTTTGTTTAATGGTGGAAAAGATGCTATTTGGTCCAAAAAACCATTGGACATCAATGTATTTAATTTCAATGCTTACATTTTAATGTCAAAATTGTCATTAGCTTTTTGCTAGAGTAGCCATATAAATTTTTTGCTTATTAACGTGTTTAAAAGGTTTTATGTAGTGAATTAATATAAAAAAAAAAAATGGTTATGTAACTTTAGGATTTGCTGGAACAAATTTTATGTAGCCATGCTATTTTCATTTTACTATTTTAATGAAGTTATAGTTTAATGTGAATAAAATAAAAACTGTGACTATTATAAGATTCTTATTCATACCTACCAAACTGGGTTTTTTACAGTATTTTGCAGATCGAGATATTTTCTGTGCTGGTCGTGTAACAGAAGAAGATTTGCGACGTGTTGCTGCTGCAACTGGAGGGACTGTACAAACATCTGTCAACAATGTTATTGATGAGGTCTCTATGTTGCCTTTCTTGCTTTATATATCCCATTTCAGACCAGAGACATTCTTTTGCTAAATGTTGTTCTATGTGATACTGGAGAGTACTTCCATCTTTTGTTCAATATCAACTGAAATTATTTAGGTTTGTTTGTCATCTAGGTTCTTGGGACTTGTGAGCTTTTTGAGGAAAGGCAAGTTGGAAATGAGAGGTTCAATATATTTAGTGGATGTCCGTCTGGCCTAACAGCTACCATAGTTTTGCGTGGTGGAGCTGATCAGGTCTGTCAATTGTTAAAAAACTGTATGATATTCTTATGCTTGTGTGCATGTGCACGTATTTTCTGTCTTGACCTTGAATTTGTCTTGCATTCAGTTCATTGAGGAAGCTGAGCGGAGTTTACATGATGCAATCATGATTGTTAGAAGGGCTATGAAGAACTCCACTGTAGTTGCTGGTGGTGGTGCTATAGATGTATGATTTTACAACACTTTATTCAATATTGGTGGTTATTTTAAGGATATTTTGGTGATTCAAAATGTTGTTTTCTGTTGGCAGATGGAGATAAGTCGATATCTTAGGCAGCATGCTCGCACAATAGCAGGGAAATCTCAGCTTTTTATCAACTCTTATGCTAAAGCTCTTGAGGTATGTCTTCTTGGTCATCTTTGTTTTATTTCAAATGAAAAAAAAAATTGTATGGTTGGTTGGACATGGAAATATCTATTACTTTTATGCTTTGTTTGGTTGGGGGATGGAAAAGTTAAGAGGATAGAAAATATTTGTATTTTTCATCATGTGTGTTTGGTAGAGAGGATGGAAAAGTAGAAGGATAAAGAGTAGATTACTGTTATGCCCCTATTATTAAAATTAGAATAAGCAGGGATAATTTTGTGCTTTTCATCTCATTACCATTTTCTCTCCTCTTTTCTCACCAATTTGGTGGGCTTGTGTGGAAAACTCAATCTACTCTATTTTATTTCCTCTCCCTTTTCACTCCAATCAAACAGTGGAAAATCACATTTTCCTCTCCCTGTTCCTTCCCCCCATTTTCCATCCTCTCGCTTTTTAACCCCAACAAAATGTAGCGTTAGTGCTTCAAGTGTAGTGGAACACATTATCTCTTGTACCTGTTAAGATTCCCCCTTGCTGCTGTTGACACAAAAACCAAATTGTTTGGAGCATAGTGCACCAATACTTTTACAGGGAAACTTACTCTAATGGAGCCTCTTGAGTCAGAGATGGAGGCAGCCAATGTGCTACACAGGAAAGTAATGGGCAGCAAAAAGGTGGCTAAGTCCAAGAATAAGGGATGCAGGGAACTGCAAAACCTGATTTCTTCGGTGAATTATGACAAAAGTTAGAGGGTGGTCTGGTGATGGTGTCTGTTGTTGGGGTTCTTTTTAGTGTTTATGAAGATAAAAATGGTTTCGTGGAATGTTAGAGGATTAAATGATCCTCGGAAACGTCTTGTGGTGAAGAACTTGTTGCGGGAGTGGAAGTGTGATGTTGTCTGTTTTCAAGAGACAAAAATTGCGAGCATGAATAGACAGATGATTTGTAGTTTGTGGGGCTGTCCTTATGTGGATTGGGCTGTCTTGAAGGCTGATAGGACGGCTGGTGGTATTTTGCTTATGTGGGATAAAAGGGTTTTGGAGAAGGTGGAGGTTATGGTTGGTATATTCTCAGTGTCAGTAAAGTGGAAAGGGGTGGGGGATGGGTTATTTGGGCTTGCTCAGGTGTTTATGGCCCAAATGAGAATGTTGAGAGGGGCCTCATGTGGGATGAGCTAGTGGGAGTTTAGCAGTGTTGGAGGATTCCGTGGTGTTGCTTTGGAGACTTTAATATAGTCCGCTTTCCCAGCGAGCGGAGGGGCGAGACTCGTTTGACCACGGCTATGGAAATATTTTCGGAATTTGTTGATGACCTTAACTTGGTTGATTTGCCTTTAGAAGGAGGCAGTTTTACTTGGTCCAGTGGTTCCGAGCAACCTTTGATGTCTAGGATTGACAGAGCTTTGGTCACCCCAGATTGGGAGGATCATTTCCCAGATGTTACTCAAAGGATTCTACCCCGTACTGTCTCAGATCACAGTCCTATTCTCTTGGAAGCAGGGGGAATGGCAAGGGGGAAAAGCCCATTCAGATTTGAAAACATGTGGCTGAAGTCGGAGGGTTTTGTGGATAGAGTTCAATCTTGGTGGAATCGTCACTCCTTTGTAGGTACTCCTAGTTTTGTGCTTGCGAAGAAATTAAAGGCTCTGAAACAGGACATTGTGCAATGGAATCATCAAGAGTTTGGTAATGTAGCGAGGCTTAAGAAGCATCTTTTGGAGGAATTGATAACCTTAGACGCCAAGGAGGGGGATGTTGGTCTATCCGATGGGGAGAATGTTCATAGGGCTGGCTTGCGTTCCTAGGTGGAGCATCTTCTTTCCTTAGAAGAAATTCCTGGAGACAAAAATCTAGGATGTTATGTATTAAGGAAGGGGATAATAACACCAAGTTCTTTCACAAAATGGCTAATTCCCATAGAAGGTCTAATCTTTTAAGGAACTTGGAGGTAGAGGGGGTGGTCTTTGAGGAGGCCTCCGAGGTAAACTCTCAAGTTGTTCAATTTTATAAGAAGTTGTACAAGGAGACTAAGGAGTGGAGGCCTTTGGTGGAGGGCTTGGATTTTGATCGTATTGGGAATTTGGAGAGGGTTTGGCTTGAAAGAAAGTTTGAGAGGGAGGAGATTCTTCAAGTTGTTAGGGATTTGGAAGGGGACAAAGCTCCAGGTCCGGATGGGTTTACTATGGCGTTCTATCATCATTGTTGGAAGGTAGTGGAGAAAGATGTCCTAGCGGTCTTTGAAGAGTTTTTTAACCACTGCAAGTTCGAAAAATCCCTTAATGCGACTTTCATTGCGTTAATTCCTAAAAAGAATGGTGCCTCCAATATTAGAGACTTTCGCCCTATAAGTTTGGTGGGGAGTGTGTATAAAATTTTGGCCAAGGTCTTGGCTAATCGCTTGAGAGTGGTTTTAGATCAGTTGATCTCTGAGAATCAGAATAGCTTTGTGGGCGGGAGACAAATTCTAGACTCGGTTCTCATTGCAAATGAGTGTGTGGATAGTCGTGGGAAGAGCAGGGTTCCTGGAGTCATTTGTAAGCTCGACATGGAGAAAGCTTACGACCATGTGAATTGGGAGGCGTTGTTGTATCTGCTGAATAGGATGGGTTTTGGAGAGAAGTGGTGTAAGTGGATTCGTTCTTGTATATCCACAGTTCAGTTCTCTGTTTTGATTAATGGGTCTCCAGCTGACTTCTTTGGCAGCTCAAGGGGTTTACGACAAGGAGATCCGCTTTCTCCCATGCTGTTCTTGCTCTTGATGGAGGTGTTTAGTAGGATGTTGAGAAGAATGGAGGGAGCTGGCTTGATTCGTGGTTTTAATCTCGGGGTAGGAGGGTTGGTGGGGAACGTGTTTCTCATCTTTTATTCGCAGATGATACTATCCTTTTTTGTGACGCAGAGGTGGAGCAAATTCTCCATATTCGGCTGCTGCTCCTCAGCTTTCAGGCGGTTACAGGTTTGAAGGTCAATGTGCATAAGAGTGAGATGGTTCCTATAGGAGAGGTTGGTGATGTGCAGGCTCTGGCTGATATCTTGGGCTGCAGAGTTGGTTCTTTACCTATGTTGTATCTTGGCATGCCGTTAGGGGCTTCTCACAATTCCCCTTCTATTTGGAATTCAATTTTGGAGAATTTCAAGCGGGAACTTTCTGGGTGGAAGAAGCTGTATCTGTCTAAGGGGGGTCGATTGATGTTACTTAAGAGTACACTTTCTAGTCTTCCGACTTACTTTCTATCATTATTACCATTCCTACTCTTGTGGCTAACAAAATGAAAAGTTGCAAAGGGATTTTCTGTGGGGAGATAGCAAGATTCATTTGGTAGGATGGGATAAAGTTTGTGCGCCTATAGCCAATGGTGGGTTAGGGATAAGAAAACTCTCTACCTTCAATAGAGCTTTATTGGGGAAATGGTTGTGGCGGTTTGGAAAGGAAGAGGGTCGGTTATGGAGGCGGGTAGTAGCCTCAAAATACGGGGAAGTCTGGGGGGGATGGACCTCAAAGTTGGGTAGGGGAGCTCATGGGTGTGGTTTGTGGAGAAGTATCCGCATGGGTTGGGAGGATTTTAGCAAAAATTGTTAGTTTGTGGCCGGTTTGGGGAATAGGGTGAGATTCTGGCAGGATGGGTGGTATGGGGATCAACCTTTCCAATTGGCTTTTCCAAGGCTGTATGGCATTGCCATTGATAAGGAGGCTTCTATTGAAGCTTCGTTGCATTGGCAGGGGACGGAGGGTAGAAGATCTTGGATTGTTCGTTTTAGCAGATTCTTTAATGATTGGGAGATGGATGAAGGGCTGCAATTTCTTCGCATTTTGGGTGCTTTAAACCCTCCTATGGTTGTTGGAGACCGGTTGAGATGGAAACTGAAGCCTAATGGGGCTTTTGATATCCGGTCGTACTACTACAAATTAAGAAACTCCCCTTCAACTATCTTTCCTTGGAAAGCGATTTGGAGAGTAAAGGCCCCTAGGAGAGTTTCTTTTTTCGTCTGGTGTGTTGCTTGGAATAAGATCCTAACGGGAGACAATCTGAGATTGAGGAGATTGAATTTTGTGGATTGGTGCATTATGTGTCGTCATTTTGGAGAGACGGTAGATCACTTACTCCTTCATTGTGAGGTGGCCTACCGTCTATGGAGCTTTGTCTTCAGAACTTTCGGCCTGGTTTGGGTTATGCCTAGATTGATTTCTGACTTGCTTTTTGGGTGGTGGAATTGGCTGGGAAAGCATTCATCTCAGATCTGGAATTTAGTCCTGTTGTGCCTCCTTTGGTGTATTTGGAAGGAGCGGAATCGGAGGACTTTTGAGGATTTGGATTGCTCTTTTGATCAGTTGCTTGCTTCTTTTAGTGGAACTCTTTTTGATTGGTCTCGGGCGTGGGGACTCACGTCTAGTGACTCCCTCCCTGCTTTTCTAAGCTCTCTTTTCCTTTTGTAATTTCTTAGTTGTTTGGTTCTCTCTCTTGTTTCTCTTTGGCTTTCCTCTTGTATTTTCTGGGCTGATCTATGTTCTTCAGGCATAGAGTAGCCGTTCGTATATATATATCTCTTACTTATCAAAAAAAAAAAAGCATCATAGTATGATGGAACATTGAACTTGCCATCACTAGTCAACCTCCACCTCATGTGATTCAAATTCTCCCATTTAGGATATTGGAATATAGAACCTCAAACATAGATTCTCTTGATTCCAATTCCCATTATCAAGCACTTTTAAATTTGATATTCCATGATTGCATTTCCCTAGCATCTGAGTTTTCCCAAGTAGGAATGAGCATAATAAACATTCCTATCATGAAAAAACTTATAAATAAGAAAAGCACAACCTAATTTATCTCTCCAGATGAGATAAAAAAAATGTTAAACAGAGCTAAAAAAACAAACATGAGTTGAAGTGGCAAAGAAGGTTTTTTTTTTTTATAGGGCAGAGTAGCCAAAGAAGATAAGTGTAGTTGAACCCATTTAGGTGGTAAAGAATTTATAGAGCCGACCTCGACCATTTGTCATGCTTAATTGAGTATTAGGGAGGAAGGGAGGGAGTCCCCAGTGTGAATGGTTTGAGGCTTAAGTCATGGGTTCAAGATCCTACTGATAGATAGCATGTGTGTGTGTGTGCGCGTGCGCATGTTTGCAACTTCAAATTTGCATTTATCGAGACTGATATTTCCTAGCCTGGTGTGGTGCCTGGTTTGCCAATCTTTGAATCCAACCTTGGCACAAAGCTTTCTTTGGGTGTGATTTTGCTTGAGTGTCCTGGAAATTTTTATTCTAATCTCATGTTAGAAACTACACCTATGTCAGGATCTTAACTGTCTGATTTCTGGAACACAGCATAATAAATTAGTGTAGATGTCTCTGAATTTTGAACCTCAATCATTTCTAATAATTATGAGATAGTTTCGGTCGGGGAAGGTCACTGGTTTAATCTGTTCAGGTGTTTGAGTTTGAGTACCTAACCCAAAAAAAAGAGAGGAAGTATTATCTACTTGTGTTGTTTATAAAGACTCTTGATTTTTGATGGGACCATGTGATGAGGTATGTTCCCCTGATATTGCAGGTTATTCCACGGCAATTGTGTGATAATGCTGGATTTGATGCAACTGATGTTCTAAACAAATTAAGACAGAAACATGCCCTACAATCTGGTTGGTCTCTTTCTGTTATAGATTTTATTTTCCTCACTTTGGTTAAATAAGTGTTGGTTACTGCCACTTTCTTTGTTCTGCATTTATAACCACCAGAATTAATTGAATTAAGTAATATAATCATATGGTCACCAAATTCTATTCCAATAATGGTGTTCCCTTTCCTTGTTTGGAGGAATTTCATATTGGAACAGATTCTATTGTGATTTTACATCAAACAGTAGTTTCTGAGTTCTTTTGTTTACACATTATTACACTTAATAGGTGAAGGCGCAAATTACGGGGTGGATATCAATACTGGTGGAATTACCGATTCATTTGCTAACTTTGTCTGGGAGCCAGCGGTTGTGAAGGTATTTTTCAGTTTCCAGTCTGCTTATTTGTTTGTTGATTCAAAATATTTTGCTGATGTTTTTACTTGTTGGCTCTTTGGTGACTTCTTAATTGCTGCAGATCAATGCTATAAATGCGGCTACTGAAGCTGCCTGCCTTATTTTAAGTGTGGATGAGACAGTTAAAAACCCAAAGGTATTCTACATTCTGTTTCGTGTTTTGCAAGAGGAAACTGATGCTTTGTTTGGGTATCTCTCTGTTGAGACTTGTTATTGCAATTGTATAATGTCAGTTTGTATCTTGATGTAAAATCTTTAGAAATTCAGCACAAAGTTAGGATTTGTGATGAGAAAAAATAAGGCTTCCTGAATAGGCTTTGATGTTTTGAGTTTTTAGGTTTGAATAAGACACCCCCCAGCCCAAACACCCCCCCCCCCCCCCCCCCACAACACACACACACAACAAACAAAAAAGAAAAAGAAAGTGGATTTGAGTGAATTTGATGGCTGTTTGGTGTCAAAACAATGAATAGAAGGAGAAACAAGGAAAGATAGAGACCCTACTCAATCACGGTTAGGAAGAAGGAAATCACACCCAAAGCTTAAAATAAGATTTCAATCTCTTTATTAATGATAATAATTACAATAAGGCCTTTAATAGGTGCCAAAATCTTTGACAAATAGGCGTTAAGACTGGTAAGCTTGTATTTAAATTTTGATTATGGACTACTCAGCTGGGATGCACGGACGCGGCACCGGAGGTGCCGCACCCTTGTCCGACGCGGCAGGACTTGCCGACGCTCGAGGGACGCCGCTGCTCGCGCGTTGGTGCGGCGTCCGGCCGCGTCGGCCACGTGGCATCTTATTTTTCCCGCCGACTCGCGCCGATGCGGCGCCGATTCGAGCAGATTCGGGCCGATTCGGCCAGAATCGGGATGTTTTGGCCGTATCGGGCCGTATCGGCCGGCGATCGAAACAGCCGAAACAGGCCCGAAATGGCTGAAACAGGCCTCGAATCATGCTGCAACAGCTGAAATCGGCACTAAATGAGACCCAAAAACCCTAAATCTATCATTCCTTAATTTTATTTTGAATATTTGTTGCTTCTTTTGTGTTTTCTTTTTGGTTTTGTGTTGTGTTTTGTGTTTCTTATTTTTTTCTTTCTTTGTTTTGTGAATCAAGGCATAGTAAATTAGTAATATGTTTTTTAAGAATATTTTAATAGTAAAAATATATAGAAAATATAAATAAAAATATTTTTAATAATTTTTTAATTGCCGAGTCCCGCCGCACCCGCACCCACTTTTTTAAAAAATTGTTGAGTCCCGCACCCGTACCCGTACCCGCACCCGCACCCGCACTCGCACCCGTGCTTCTTAGCTACTCAGGGAGAGCTCTAAAGTTTCTAGCCTTAAAATGAAATGAAATTTTATAAACAAATCAATGCATGTCTTTTCAATTTGTTATTGGTTATATAACTTGGTTTATAACTGCTTTACCATATCTATAGAAGCAAGCATGTTTATGCAGCTATATAGTTTGAAAAGGCTAAATATAAGTGGAAAAATGGTTTTTTGTTTGGGCTAAATCATATCACAATGAGATGTACACTAGGCTTTGTAGTTTCCACAAATTAAGCAATTTAAAAAAGTGGTAACAAACAGTAGTGGGCCAAGGCCCCGGACTTCTTGGCAGCCCAAAGCCCAAGCTGGGCATCTTAATGTTTTGCCTCATAAGCCCAAGTCTAAGCTACAACGTTCCAGAACTAAACCCACCCTCTTTATATCAGATGAAACTCAGCCAAGTGTGGTTCCAATTGAGAGCTCCTCTCTTGCTTGCAACTCCGAGGTTCAGTCAAGTGAGTCTTCACCTCAGCCAAACGACTTAGGTTTTCACGATCCGGGGATCGGGTCTTCACTTTCTGCTACTGTGATCCCTCCTTTTGCTAACACTTCTCTCTCGGTGCCTTTGAATGTGTTTCCTGGGTCTGGGTTTGGGTCTTTGGCGCCTTCCACCTTCTCTGCATGTGACGCTGACTTTGGGCTTCCGCCGATGCTTTCAAGTATGCTGCCTGATCAGTCACCCTTCTACACACATACAATGGGTTTTAGTTCTCCGACGAGTGTAGCGGCTGGTATGGGGTCGGAAGAGGTGATTTTCGAGGCTGACTCGGTAAAGTCTTCTCAGCAAGCAGTGGGTTCGGAGAAGACAGAACAACTTTCCACCGTAGCACCACTTGATTTTGGTCCTAGAATTAGTGATTATGTTGGAAATTTGAGTAGAACATGGGGTAATTCCAAAGATTGGATGCTTGAACTTCGGGATGGGAGGAAAATGGTTATTCCGCTCTCAGCTTTTTGTTCTCCTATTTCCGTGTCTGATCAGCATGCTTCGGAGGGTGTAATCAATTCAGGAATGGCTTCTCTTGTTAACGAGGGACAAATTGTTAGTTGGGATTAGGAGAGTGATGGGGTTGTGGGCTATGTTGACTCTGAGGTTGGGTCAGAGGGCAAAGATTGGGACTCTGAGGAGGGTTTGTTGAATTGGGACTTTTTAGGTGAGCCGCTAGAAGTGGCACCTCTGGCAATGAATAATCCAGGGGTTATGGAAATCCCTGCAGTTGAGGCGGTTGAGGAGAGAGGGGCTACGGTGGATGTAGATAATACCAAGTTGTCTCAATGGGTAACTAATAGAATTAAAGCTTTCCAAATATCTGTTGGGACCTCGCTGGAGGGTTTTGAAGAACAAGTAACAGGTTTGCTCTTAGCGTTAGAAGCTCGAAGAAAAAAGAGGATGGTTGATGTAGTCTCACAGAGGAAGATGGTTAAGGCTGGGCATAAAGGACATCGTGAATTAAAGAATTTATTGTGTTCTTGGGGTGAGGAGAATGAGTCAGAAAGGAGCAAGAGTGCTGCTAGGGAGCGGGCTGTGGTAGTGCTTAAATGAATCTAAGAATTGTTTCATGGAATGTGAGAGGGTTGAATGAGCGGGATAAGCGTCTTCGGGTTAGAAATTTGATCCGTATGTGGAAAACGGATATTGTTTGTTTGCAAGAAACTAAGATGGAGCTGATTAATAGAGGCGTCATTTGTAGCTTGTGGGGAGGTCATCATGTGGATTGGCTCTACTTAGGCTCTGTGGGTGCTTCAGGTGGGGTGTTATTGATGTGGGACAACAGGGTTGTGGAGAAGTTGGAGGAAGCAGTGGGCCGCTTCTCAGTCTCCTGTAAATTCAAAAATGTGGTGGATCATTTTGTTTGGGCTTTCACTGGTGTTTATGGACCCAATTGTGATAGAGATAGATGTTTCTTATGGGAGGAGTTATCTGGCGTTTGTAGTTGGTGGGATGTGCCTTGGTGTGTGGGAGGTGATTTTAATGTGGTTCGGTTTCCTTCTGAACGTTCAGGGTCGGTAAATTTCACTACTGCTATGCATCGGTTTTCAGCCTTCATCTCTGAGCAAAGCCTTATTGATCTGCCGTTGGTTGGGGGGAATTTCACTTGGTCTAGTTCTAGAGAGGTTGCTTCAAGATCTAGATTGGACAGATTCCTTCTGTCAACAGACTGGGAGGAGAAATTTCCATCTGTTTGTCAACGTCGTCTATCTAGGTTGCTCTCTGATCATTTTCCAATCCTACTGGAGGGAGGGAATTTTCTAGGAGGCAAAAAACCCTTTAGGTTTGAGAACATGTGGTTAAAGGATGAGGGCTTTTTGGAAAGGGTACGGTCTTGGTGGGAGTCCTATCATTTCCAAGGCTCTCCTAGCTATTCGTTGGCAAACAAACTGAAGATGTTGAAATTAGATTTGAAGAGATGGAATGTGGAGGAGTTCGGTAATATAGGCCTTAGGGTGCAGAATTTGTGAAAGGATCTCAAGGTGTTGGAAGTTATTGAGGATGATCGTGTTCTTTCAGCAGAGGAAAGTATGGAAAAGGATCGAATTCGCGTAGAGCTAGAAAAATCATCCTTGTTGGAAGAAATTTGCTGGAGGCAGAAATCTAGGGCTCTTTTTCTTAAGGAGGGTGATAGGAACACCAAATTTTTTCATCGTATTGCTAATTCTCATAGAAGACACAATACCATCGATAGGCTTATGGTGGATGGAGAGTTATCCACAGATCAGGGGATCATTGAGGAGAGCATTTCTCTTTTCTATAGGCAATTATACTCGGAGAATGAGGTCCACAAACCTCTCTTGGATGAGATTGTCTTTTCCAGCATTTCTAGGGAAGAGGCCAACTGGCTAGACAGACCCTTTATTGAGGATGAAGTTTTTAGAGTGGTCCAAGATTTCAATGGCGATAAAGCGCCTGGTCCGGATGGTTTTACAATGGCATTTTTTCAGTCTTGTTGGGGTTTGATGAAAACAGATATTATGGATGTGTTTCATAAATTTCATGCCCATGCGGTGTTTGAAAAGAGTATCAATGCTACTTTCCTTGCTCTCATTCCCAAGAAAATTGATGCTGTGGATGTTAAAGACTTTAGGCCTATTAGTTTGGTGGGAGGGTTGTACAAGATCATTGCTAAGGTGTTAGCCAATCGTATGCGAAGGGTGGTTCACAGTATTATTTCAGAATCTCAGAACGCCTTCTTGAAAGGTCGTCAGATTTTGGATTCTGTCCTTATTGCTTCGGAGTGTTTAGACAGTAGATTGAAGGCAGGGGTTCCGGGGGTATTGTGCAAGCTGGATATCGAGAAAGCTTACGACCATGTGAATTGGGAGTTTCTCTTGTTTTTGTTGCAGCAATGTGGTTTTTCAGACAAGTGGAGAAGGTGGATCAGGTGTTGTATATCAACTGTTAAATTCTCCATTTTGATCAATGGTAGCCCTTCTGACTTTTTTGGGAGTTCTAGAGGTCTGAGGCAAGGTGATCCGCTTTCCCCTTTTCTCTTTGATCTTGTCATGGAGGCGTTGGGCCGTATGTTGGGTGCTGCTACGGTGGCAGGACAGTTTTCGGGCTTCTCAGTGGGGAATGCAAATGGTTCCTTGTTGACGGTGTCTCATTTGTTGTTTGCGGATGATACTCTTGTTTTCTGTGATGCTGATAGCAGTCATATAACAGCTTTGCGCGGGATTCTTTCTAGATTTGAGGAGGTGTCAGGGCTAAAAATTAATCTAGGTAAGTCCGAGTTGGTCCGAGTTGGAGATGTGCCTAATCTGCATGAGCTAGTGGAGATTTTGGGATGTAGAGAGTCTGCTCTTCCGCTAAAATATTTAGGTCTTCCGTTGGGTGCTACCTTTAGAGATAAGACGGTTTGGAATCCTATTTTGGAGAAGATGGAGCGAAGGCTAGTTGGATGGAAGAGATTGTATTTATCTAAGGGGGGCAAGGTTACCCTTATTAAGAGTACTCTCTCTAGCTTGCCTACTTATTTTCTTTCTCTCCTTCCTATCCCAGTTAAGGTGGCTAAGCGGATGGAGGAATTACAAAGAAATTTTCTTTGGAATGGTATTGGTGACAATCGTAAACTTCATTTAGTGAATTGGTTTAAGGTCTGTAGGCCAGTGAAGAATGGAGGGCTAGGCATTCGGTGCTTGAGAAGGTTTAATTCTGCCCTTCTAGCCAAATGGTTGTGGCGTTATGGTGAGGAGAATGATGCCCTTTGGAGAAGGGTCATTGGGGCGAAGTATGGGAATGACTGGGGTGGTTGGTGTACAAAATCTGTGTCTGGGGCTTATGGTGTTTGTTTGTGGAAGTCCATTAGAACGGGTTGGCTGAATTTTTCCAAGTTCCTTCGGTATGATGTGGGTGATGGTACTCGTGTGAAGTTTTGGGTTGATGTGTGGTGCGGGGATAGTCCTCTTAAGGAGGCGTTTCCAGATTTATACAACATTAGTAGGACAAGGGATGCTTCAGTCTCTGAGGTTATGTGCTATGCAAATGGGAGTATTTTTTGAAACCTACAATTTCGCCGTTTTGTGAATGATCAAGAGTCACACTCTTTGGATTCGTGTATGGCTTTAATCTATTCCACAAAGGTGCGGGGTGTAGGTTCTGACAAGCTTTGTTGGAAGCTAGCCAGCAGCCGTGGTTTTGTGGTGAGTGGGTATTATCACTCCCTTTCCCCTCCCCCCACTGCCACTCCCTTCCCTTGGAAAATGATATGGCAATCTAAGGTTCCCCCCCGGGTTGCTTTTTTCTCTTGGACTGCTGCTCTAGGCAAGATTCTTACTATTGATAATCTTCGGAGTGGTGTTATTGGATTGTTGGGGAATCTGTTGATCATCTCCTCCTTCACTGTCCTATAGCTTTTGAGTTGTGGAGTATGGTCTTTTGCTTGTTTGGTATTTGTTGGGTGATGCCGCAAAGGGTAGTGGATCTATTGGATTGTTGGGCTTCCAATTTCAAGCATCATCACAATATAGTGATTTGGAGGATGGTGCCGCACTGTTTGATGTGGTGTATCTGGCGGGAACGGAATTCTAGAAGTTTTGAAGGTCGCGATCGGTCCATTCTTGAGATTAAGTCTTTTTTCTTTTTTACTCTTCTGGAATGGTGTTTAGTTTTACCATCTTTTTCTTGTCTTTCTCTTCCTTTTTTGCTTGATCATTGTAATTTGGTTTCTTGATGTTTTTGCCTCTTTAGTACATTTCCTATGTACGGGGCTGTGTTCTTCTCTAATATATTTTTATCGTTACTTATCAAAAAAAAAAATATATATATTATTCGAAAACTTGAGGTAGCACATGTATTGGATAGTGTGGTAATATGAGGGGAATATCACCCTTTAGACTAATTTGTGCTTTGAAGATTTGCTGGTAATATATTGCTATTTGCTGGGAGAACAGGTTTATGGCTCTTGCCATATAAGGTTCGTTGTGCAACCTGGCACATATGTAACTGTAAATGTACAGATATCTTTAGTACAATTGCAATATAGATGTGTCCTAAATCTTTCCATTTACTGGATAGTTTTATGGATTGAGCTCTGCATATTGATGTTTATCAGAAGAAATATGTCTAGGCATGTTTTACCAATTCAAAATTATGGCCATTTTAGCATGCTCTAAGTTTTGTCTGCTCAAGCTTGCTTCTAATATTAGATATATTGATTTATTTGTCCTTTTTGTTCTGAAGATATGCATAAGCCATGTTAAGCATAATGTATTTTGGTAAATGCAGTCTGAAAGTGCACAAGGAGAAGCAGCTGCTAGTGCCATGGGTGGTAGAGGGCGTGGAGGAGCAGGTTTTCGTGGTCGCGGACGTGGCATGCGAAGGCGATAAGCACTTAGAATTATAATTTTTGGAAGCCTTGTATGCATTCCAACTGGTAATTTTGCTATTTTGACGTGTGGAATTTGAGTGACTTGTCTTTTCTACTGTCATACACTTTGCCACAGGTAAGGCTTTGTTATGAAAGATGATGATGACCTACTGGTAGTTAGGAGCAGCACATTGTACTTAAAATCAGAATTCCATATGCAAGGGCAACATTTAATATGTGTTTCTAGAATTATAATTGGTGGTAGCAATTTTGATTGGAGCTTTTTTATTGTTTGCATGTACAATTCCCATTTTGTATTTATTTTAAGTATTCTTTTTGGAGGATTAAATTTGTGTTTTGTGGCTTGTACTGAACATGACGAAGTTGTTCCTAGTTGAAGTTATTTAGTTCTCAAATCAGTGGTCTAGATGTGATATTTTGATTGTCAAGGACATGTATGATATGAAATGTAAAAGGTCTGTCCAGATGCTTAATTGCATGGTTTAGTAGTTGTGTTTTGCGGGTAAAAAAGCTATTTGCAGTGGTGATTATCCAAAATTATAAGTGCATTGGATATATATACCATCTTAATTCTCAAATTTGTGACTTCAGAATCATAAAACCAGAGACCTAAATCCTATAAAAATTGGTGCAAGAAAAATAAGGATGCGCACGAGCATGGGGTGCATGTGTACACGCTGGTGAGTGATCCTGTTTTTCGTGTAATACGCACAATAGTCGTGGTGTGTTGGTAGTCGATTTTCTGTTGAGCGAATTACACCACTCAATGAACTTGCGTTCCACGCATGCTGTTGAGTCATCCCAAATATTGTGTATGACGTACAAGTGCAGCGCATGCTGGTAGTCGATTTCTGGTTGAGCAAGATTCACCATGCGGAATGGGGTGTGTTATTCCATTGCACCTCGTGTCCTGTGAATACAGGGATTAAATTGGTGGTAAGTTTAAACCCTAAAAAACCCTGGATTGGACCCAACCCAATCCACTTGCTATTTGGGCCGAACCAAATCAAACCTCAAATCAAAACCTAAACACAACTAAGCCAAAGGCCCATTCAGAATTTGTTCCTTACACAAATCCATGCTCAATTAGAACCTAACCAAAATCCAAGTCTACCACCAACTTGGTAAAGTGTGTAATTTAGATTTTAGCCAACAGATTTTCTTTAGTTTAAAGCAAATAGAAAGGATCTTGATCCCATTAGTTGCAGCAAGTACAAGAACTGAACAAAGGAATTTCAAGTTGTAGCACATAGGTTTACAAGGAAAAATTAAAGCCTGACATGTTCTATAAATGTGCAAGATTTGAGCTCCTCCCGTTTGAAATGACACAACGTGGACCTATTTAAGCTGCTTTCAGTAAAACTGTTAGGCCTGGAATTACATAAAGGCCTCATTGTTATGCTACGAAATGGGAAAAAGTAAAAGATGAGCTCCGCAGATACTTAAAACTGGAACTGCATTTGGGCAGCATATCCAAGATTATCAAGGTGAGCAGCCATGGCCTTGTTCATGAGTGGTGGCCCACACCTCAATATCTGCAATTAGACAATAATTAGTCCTAGTCAATGGCATTAACTAATTACTGTGTGGTGAGAGAGAGAGAGAGAGAGAGAGAGCGGGGTTTAAGAAGACTGGTTTTAATTTCACCTGAATATCAGGTGCTGGCGAGGGGCAGACTGTTTGAATCATTTCCTTAGTTACATACCCAACACCACCTTCCCATCCTTCAGGTGGCTGTAGATTGTATTCAATCAGTATGACAACCATAGAATAAAAACAAAAATCTTCAAGCAAATTAACTTGTTAGTTGTTATAGAGATTTTCTATTGGGGAAGGGGAAAATAATGGAGTATGGGGGAGGCAGAAACCGAAGTGTACCGAGCATATGGACTAAAAGCTAGTACCCAACCACTTTCAAAATTTTCAAATAAATCTTTAGTTATTTGTGCATATCAATAATATTTTTAAGGGTAAACTACATATTTGGTCCCTAACTTTTACACCATATTTCAATTTGGTCTTTAATCTTTTAATTGTGTCAATTTGGTCCTTAACCTTTTAATGTTGTGTCAATTTAGTTTTTGCCATTATATATTAGATGAAAATTGTTTACATAGCAAATAGCCAAAATAAAATTTTAGTTTATTATCACATCAACAAAAGCTAATTTTTTATTTTGGCCATTAGACATGTCATTAATTTTCATCCAAAAGATAACTGTAAGGATTAAATTGACACGGTAAAGAAAGGTTAGGGACCAAATTGACACAATTAAAAGATTAGGGATCAAATTAAAATATGGTGTATAGGATAGGGACCAAATACATAGTTTGCCCTATTTTTAATTATTTGTTTTCTAGTAATAAGTCTACGAAAGTTTATAAATTTTTAACAGGATAACTTTTTCAAACAGGGAAGCAGACGCTATTTGTCTCTGGACAAGAATTATGGGAGATTTGTCAACCAAAAATCCATGGAAAGCAAATTCACACGGGTGCAATCTGACTGTAGTATATCTCAAGAAATGGCTAAAGCCAACTCATAGTAACATTTCCAGTGTTAATTCTATTCCAATTTCTGAGCATAGTTTGAAAATATAAAACCATTTTTCTGGTTTACACATAATATACCTCAAATTGGACAACAAGAATCGATCAGTAATGCCCATACATATACGTGACTGGATTCTGACCATCAAATCTCAATCTACTCATGAATTGAGGTCATAGATATCCTGTCTAGAGTAACTTTATCTCTATTAGCTTTTACTACTAGATGTGTACATGACCAAAAGTTCCATTTCAGTGAGCATGATCCTGATCCTAGAGCAACTAGTTCACAATGAAATAAACTAGAAAACACCATATCAAAGTGCTTACGGGAAAAAACAAAGATGAAAGCATGGCAAACTTGTCACACCCATCAAATAACAGGCCAATCGTTGCACCAGTTCATGGATTTGCATCCATGCATCTTTTCAAGCCAACTTTGCTTTGCATCCATGCAATCTTTTCTAGGCAACTTTCAAGCCAAGAGCCATTGAGAGGCATGTAATTTTATATCAAGTTGCAAGTAGGAAAAAAGGTTAAAAACACATGTCCACTCCCAGGATAAGTCAGGTTTATAAAAGCAAGGCACTTTTCAAATTACAAGTAAATATGACACACCTACAAATTTACAAGACTAATTAATAAGCAACAAAGCATGCAAAGGTTCTACAATAATGAAATCTCTGTCCCTTGACAGGAGTAAACAATCAGTCCCAAGCCTTTGAGGCCTTGACCCTAGTCCTAGGAGTTTCAAAAGTAACAATCAAATCCTTAAAATTGTAAAATGATCCAATTTGATCTGCACGCTAATTTGGATGCTAATCTATCATGTGATTGGGCAAATTGATGATAAAAAAGTTGTAAATGGCTAAAAAATTACATGCCAGATATCCAGGTAGATGAAAAGTGCCATGTGGCCACCATGATAACTCACTAAGGCCATGAGGAAAGAAAATGGATTAAGATTTTTTGCTTTCTGAACTTGAATTTGTTGAATAATTTCTCTATTTCATGTTTGGTTGATGAGAAAATGTTGGGAAAATACAAGGATATTTAAAGAAAAAAACATGGAGTAATAATTTTGCAAACTTTTGATACTCTAGGAACCAAAGTTTGAAAATAGGGAAAACTTAAAGGACCAAATTGGATCATTTTACAAAATTTAAGAGCTTAATTGCTGACTAGATTGGATAGTGAGAAAACCTTAAGGAGAAAAAGTGATGTTTGCCAAATGAAATGCATGATGAAATTTTTCATTATTCAACTCAATTACTAAGAAAGGGAGATCTGCAATACACAGAGAAACATGTGTCATAAATAATACCACCTAAAAAAAAATTAATAATGAATAATACCTGATTCAGAACATAATAGACACTGAAGCAGTTGGGAAAGCTACTGGCAAGGTTATCCAGCTCGTCCTGTACAGATAAAATTGCGATAAAGTTAACTTAATTGTTAAGAACTTCTCGCATCTACTATTTTCCAAGCCACTCGTAACTAAAAATTCATTAATTACATCCAATTTTTCTCGCATGTTGAAGTGTCTGCTTGGGAGTCCATAATTTATCAGTCACTATCATCATATGACATATCTGATCTCATTTATTTTCTTGGTCAAGCCACATAATTTCTAATTATTATTTTCTCTGAAAATTCAAACAAATGCTTCCACATGCTTTTAGCTTCTTCTAGCCTTTCTCCATTCTCCCAAAATTTTAGGCATGATATGTTTCCAAAAATGATTTTTCTTAAAGATGCCAAGAGCCTTATAGCTCAACTAGCATCTCTTGGTGTTTTCAATGGAGACGTCTTGGGTTCAAATCTCCCCATCCCCAATTATTGAATTATCAAAAAATAAAAAAAAGATTGTTCTTAAAGATTTAAATATCTTTGTTGTTCTCAGAAATTAGTACCTATGATTTTTCTCCACTTATGTAACAACTTATGATTTTGGAAGAATATGAATCCTTTCTCCTCTTCAATTTTCCAAGCATCCTCAACTTTGAGTCTATGAACATACAAAGTAAGCAAAGTAACAAAAATCTTAAAGCTCATCTCAGTAGGACCCATATCCCTAGGCCTAAGCCTTTTTCCCCCCTTTTCTTTTGGGGAGGTTTGAACAATGGAGTCAAATAACACTTGGTGCATTGGGACACAGTGCTCTTCACAAAATGTTGAGTCTTCAGGTTAAGAAGTTTTGGAGTTTTTAATCAGGCTAGAAAAATGGTTGTTTATGGATAAGGGGGAACAATGTAATTTTTGGTAGTGTACACTGAGCACTAAATAAAGGGACGAGATGACCATTTTACACATTGGTATCCTATGTAATCCATAGTAAAACAAGACCACCTTAGAGAGTTAGTCAGAGAGAGAGAGAGTTTTACCTTCAATAGAATGTCCTCATAAGTGACGTTGGCATAAATAAGATGTACGATGGTTTTGTCATCTGGGTTTTCTAAGATGGCTCTTGCAACCTAAATAAAGCAGAAAGAGGAAGCAATTATAAGACTCAAAGTAAAAGTACTGGGATTGATGAAAACCCTCAAGCATCTACACTCAAAAATTCAAAACCTGGAACATGGGAGTAATGCCAGTGCCACCAGCAAGCATCCCAAAAGCTCTAACTTGGTTGGGCTGATACTTGAAGCGTCCCTGGAAGTGACATAATAAACACATAATTAACCATTTAAGATAATTTCAAATTTTGATATAAACCAGAGGATCAGAGGTTTGGGAACATTTTCTGGATTACAAAAATTTAAATTAATCACAAAAAGACCATTCACAGACTCAGAGAGAGAGAGAAAACTTAAAATTTCATAGATTGCTTGTAACTTTACTCATATTTGGACAGTGAATAGTAATGGATATATAAACCATAATTCTGGGTTCATTTATTTTTATAATAAAAAGAAGCATTTTTTAATATACTTAAGCATCTCATTTGTAACATTCTTAATCTATTGTGGCATAATTTTTTTTTTTGGGTTATAAATATTATTAAATAATGGTCAAATGATTAAATTCACCATTTCCTAACAATTTAAGTTTGAAAAAATTCAGTAATTTACCAAATATTGTTTTGCATAGATTCCTAGAAAGACTCATCATTATATGTGAAAAAGGAAAAAACCCTGTCTGATAACAGATGATCCCATATGTATGGTATGCATGTGTGTGTGAGTGTGTTTTTTTTTTCCTACCTTCAGCAATTCCTACTTGATGAACTATGAGACTGAAGATTAGAGAAGTTTATCTCAAGAAGCAAATATAATATGACTTCACTTTATATAATGGGTTTAGTACAGTCATTAGGTAGAACAGATCAACTTGTATAAGAAGACCCTACATAATTTTCCAACGTCAATATTACTCAAGTTGTTCACAGTGAATGTTATTTCTATTTAAATGACTCATAATTGAATCAAACAATTCGAAAAGCTACACAATAGGTGAAGCTCACCAACCATCTCAGAAAGCAGAATGGATAGAAGGGGCACGAGAGATGGAAATTGGAAATAATGTATCTCAAAAGGGAGTAAGTTTACCTTGGGTCCCTTCACTGCCAAGTAATCACCTTCACACATCTCTCGAAAATGGTGGGACATCCTTCCTTGAGGATACATCTAATTAACATGAAACAGACAAATAGCATATAACCAATACAAACAATAAAAAAAAAAAAAAAAAAATCATGAAAAAAAGTATTTTTGAAAATGGAATGTTGCAGAGCACATGAACCTTTATAACTAATTCAAAGTATCCAACATCAGAATCCAAAGTTGTTGGGGTATAGGGTTTAACCACTTCATCACCAAGACTATCTTTTCCTCTGTAGAAGAAAGTGATGAAAAGTGTAAAAAAAACCATGATAGACCATAAAGAAACTAACAAGTCTAGTACAATTAAAAATTAAAATACATATAGGCTCTGTTCGATGATGTGGGTAAGTAAAAAAAACAAAACCATGAAATAAAAACCTGCAGCTCATATGCTGTCCGATTGGAAGTCCCAAGACCGATGTTGGTGTGGGAAGAGCAAACTTGAACTTAGCCACATTATGGCTCAGCTGCGTGCGTTTAACAAGTTTGAATTCCTTGAACTGCTGGGGGTCCAAGCAACCTATATTATGACACATCTACATTAAAACTCAGTTTAATAATAAAGGCCATAAAATACTCTAATTCTACTGAATTTTTTTACAACATTAGAAACTCTAATTCATCAATCAATTGATCTACTAAAATAGGAGCTAAATTTTTTTTTATTTAAAAAAAGTCATTATTTCTTAGTAAATTTAATCTAAAAGCAATGAAAGCTGTATGTTCCTCCCTCATTCCCATACCCGTGTTGTATCAGATACTTCATTTCAGGTGTCATACCCGTACCCGTGTTGTATCAGTGTCTTATCTATTGTATCATTTTATAATTTTTCAAAAATTGCTTGTTTTGCGATATCGTGCCCGTGCATCCTAGGAGAGGTATACTATAGATACAAGAGAAAAAGTAAAAAAATAAAAATAAAAATCAAATTTCCTTTTTCTTTTTTCTATTTTCGCGAAAAGATTGTAACTATGAATTTGAATTCTAATTACTAAGCATAAAATTCTCCATGATTGTAATAAATCTCTAAGAGTTTGAATGCGAGCATAAAATTCTCGATGATTGTAACAATCTCCTAAACTAGAGTGAGTTCAAAACAGCATCAAAATCTTGTAATGGTCCAAGATATCACAAACAACAAAATGCCTGTATATAGCAGAAAATTACTCGCCAAACCTAAATGAAATTTTGATTTTTTTTTTTTTTTGGCTTAAAAAATCTTACAGAGCATCGGATCTAAGATTGAAATATTAGCATTGATTAACAAGAGCTAAGGAAGAACGATCAGAAGCATTGTGAATTTTTGGAGAAATCGAAAGAAAAAAAAGAGAGAGAGAGAGAGAGAGGTTGAAAAAAGTGACCTTTAGGTTTTTTGGTGAGGTAGTAGTAGTAGGCGGTGGCACCAACAACGGCGACGAGAGCCACCGCAATGGTTATCATCTCCGCCCTGTGCGACTGTAAATGTTCCATAGCTGTAGTCCAAATCTTGTGTGAAAGTGAAAGTGAGAGTGAGAGTGAAGACCACTTCAGAATATGCTCTGTGTTTATGCAAACAAGAATCATCATCAGCTAGCTTTTTATATGAAAAGAATGCAGAGTTGCCAGGGAAAAGTTGCCCACACTGAATCAGAATCTCTCTTTTTTCTTGCCACGTGTTAGCCCCTAATCTATTGCCGGGAATATTTTTTTATTTTAATACTTTAATCGGACTGAAAGTTTGGTAGGAAAAAGAATTTTAAGCGGTGAAGCTTTTGCAATGTACTACTACTTTAAATATTTGGAAAATTACCATTTATAATTTTTTAATGTTTTAAAAGTTTCAGATTTAGTCCAAATTTCAAATTTTTAGTTTTTAAGTCGTATAAATATAAAGCTTTTTTTTTTTTTTTTTCATTTTTGCTTTCAGACACTTTTCTTTATTATAAAAAAAGTTAAGTGCCTTTTTTCATTAAAAATATATATTTTTTAATTCTTAAAATGTATATGAATTTTTTTTTTAAACTAGAAAATGTTTGGTTTTTGTCTATAAAGCATTGAGAATGTTTTGCCTTTTATCTTTAGACTTTAGAGACGTTTCCAGTGCTATGGGTTTTGGCTTATGTAGATAAAAAAAATGATGATAAATGGGATTGTGGCGCTCCACTTGCTGCCAATGTAGAAGGATGCTGCCAAAAAGAATGGAACGTTGTTTCGCTCTGTTGGATGCGTCGGATCCGGGGGAATGTGCAGATTAGCGGTGTGGATGACATGAATATAGTAAGTTAGGCATGGTTTGAAACTATATAGGAAAATAGCAACTCGAGTTTTTGAAACTCGAGATTTACATAATAAATCGAGTCTCAAAAACTCGCTTTAGGCTCGCTTTGGGCTTGCTGAGGTGGAGAAAATGCCACCTGGATCTCGAGTTTTTAAAACTCGTTTTAAGTCTTATTAAACTCGAGTTTTATAAACTCGATTTTTACTATATCTTATTTTAAATGATGTATTTTATACGCATGGAACTCGAGTCTTAGAGACTCGAGTTTTATGCTAGTAACTCGAGTCTTATAGACTCGATTTTCTCTGGGCATGTTTATTTAAAACTCAGCCCGTGGCATTTAACTTTCTTACAGAAGAAACTCACCCTCAGTCTCACAGAAAACCTAAAAACAGAGCTTTCAGCCTCACTAACTCTCACTCACTCACCCTCACTAACTCTCACTCACCCATAACTCTCTCACACCACTCACTCTCACAAAACCACATTCTCCACTCTCACTGCTCTTCCCTCTCAGCAAATTCATATCCAAGGTAAGGGTTTGCATAATTTGATTGTCATTGTAGTTGGGTATGTTGTCTATGGGTGTGGGTTAAAGAGTTTTACCATTTATTTTGTAGATAGTTAACATAACTTAGTTAATGTATCAATATTGTGAATTATAGAACTTTGTTTTGTTAGTGTTAATTTTTTGAGTATTTATTTGTATAGTTTTTGTTATCAAAATTTTATTCATCATTTTATTTTTATCATGATCTTACAAATTTCTTTGACTTTAATTATCATTGGTTTGGGTATGAAATGGGTAGTGAATGAATGTAATGAATGGAAATGGGTATGTAATTATCAAAATTTTATTAATCATTTCTAGGCTTTTATTTTTATCATGATCTTTCAAGTTTTTTTGACTTTATTTATCATTGGTTTGGGTATGAAATGGGTAGGGAATGAATGTAGTGAATGGGTATGTAATCATGCTCCTCTACCCACCTAGTTCTTTCAGAACCCTTTTAGGCATTATAGGTCACCACACAATGGAGTAATAGATAATTCCGTCTCTCCATCCACTAGGATTAGAAGGTTTACGTCTTGGCCTTTAGATATTAATGGGCACTCTATAACCTGGCTTGAATATGTTCATTGGTAAGATTGCATTACTTTTTTCCCTCACTTTACGACTATGTGATTTAACTAACATAGGACTTGACTTGAACAGGTTCACAATGCCTGATATTGTTATAATCATATACCATGGTGGTCCGCTTAAGAATCCCAATGCGAACAAGGGATTGCCATTTGAGAGGCCGGATATGAAAACCTATTATGCCGAAGTTGATTGTAGGTTGAAAACCCTTGATGAATTGAAGATATTTGTCATGGAAGAGTTGGGTAAGAATCCTGATGCGTACAACATGCAAATTACTTATCGTATGCCAAATGAAATCATAAAGCACCGGATTAATTACAAGTATATGCTGATAGAAAAAGACAAACATGTGAAGATCATGTTTGACAAGTTGGAGAGTATAGCTGAAGTAAGTAACATTGAGTTGTACATACAGTTGGAGCCGCGTGCAGGATGGCAAGAGGATATCCAACAAACAACCACAAGCTTACAAGTTGCGCTTCCGGATGCTCAATATGAGTATGCTACACATGTAGAGGATGATGATGTTCATGCCGATGGAGATGATGATGATGATGACGATGACGACTATGTTGATGAGACTACTGCCGTTAACAATGATGATGACGATGATGACGACGACGAGGACTATGTTGATGAGACTACTGTCGTTAACAATGATGATGACGATGATGATGACGACTATGTTGATGAGAATCTTGCCATTAACGGTGAAGATTTTGCCGATAAAAATGACTATAAAGACATGATTGAGAGAGGGGACTTTCGGGACTTTGGGGACTTTGAGAGGGACATTGATGACGATGAGACATTGGACGGTGGTGAACCTGATGCAGACAATGTTATTAGTGTCCAAAACATTACAAACACAATCCCTGCCTACGCACCTCCTGCGTTGTCATTCTCTGCAAATACTTGGGAAAATATGGTTGATCCTTCGCATATTGAGATGCCATTTGTGTCTACTTGGAGAGAGGGGATGAATTTGTGCAAAGGGTTGACTTTTGCTAGTAAAGTGGAGGTGAAGCGCGTATTAACAATTTGTGCCCTCAAGGAAAAAAAACACTTTAAGATCACAGGAAGCATCTCCAACAGCGCTAAATGGCTTTCAATCTGAAACCGAGAAAGAACCAGTACAATTAGATTTGAGACATTTACGTATCAATTGTAAAATGGATAACATAGTATAGTACTTATTAATCTACCCAAATACTCAACTAAGATATATCTAATTAGAACACATTACCGCTATATCTAATTTTGCGCTGTTGCGGTCGACATACTTTCGAGTGACTGGACGATACCAGCGGTAATAGTCATGATCGCGAGGCATCTCACCAGTCTGAGGAGGTGCATGGCAAAGTCGTTGTTGTCTCGCATCCCATGTAAGGATATACGGTCCATGCTCCTCCCTCCAATTCTTCTTCACCTTCCTACGCAAGTCTATTCTATGCAGTCTTTCTTCGTACACAACATGGTCAGGCCGCTCCTGCGCCAACCCAAACTGACGAAGGACACGATCTGGGTGGTGTATCTCTATTATGCAAAAACACACAAGTGGCACCCTTGCCGTCCACATATCCCTCCCTGCAACGCAAAAGTCAGGAAGGTGGCCGAAGTCTGCCTCGTATGGCTGCCACATAATCTACAATAGAAACAAAAAACAATTATCATAACATCAAGTTTATTAAAACAAAAATTAACATAACCAAACAGAATTTTTGTTTGCCATACTTGGTCCGGCTGAATTCTAACTAATTGCTCGCGATAGTGGATCAAGGCCATGCCGGATGGCCTACTCTTCGAGCTTGGCACCCGCACCCACCTACAGTTAGAAGTGAATAACATAAGATAAGATAATACCCATGTTATAGTTACTAAGAAGTGTACATTGCACACACAATATTAGAAAAATACTTACTTAAATGCAAGTGGAGCATATGGCCATGGGCCATAATCACATCCAGGTGGGGGCTCTATCCTCGGGCACAAGATTGGCAACCTTGCCCATGCCCAATACTGGACCAATGTGCACGCCCCACCAATCTGCGATGCCCCTTTCTCGCTTGCCCGACACAACTCTCTGTACAACCAGGCCAAGCAACCACTACCCCAACTATACTGTGGCGGATCACGAAGGTCATGCAGGAACGCCAAGAACATCAAATGCACCCTATCTCCCGACTTGTCCATGAAAAGCTTATCCCCTAGCAGCGCTAAAATATAGCACCGAGCATACTGGTGTATCTGCATCTCCGTTGCGTCATGAGGCAGTGGCACTGCAATGGCGTGAACAAGGTGGCTGATGAGAATTCTTTGCCCCACCAAAGTTTTGTTGTCATTCGCCGGAGTAAAACCAAGCAACTCCATGCACAGATCTCGCCAATCCCCATCCACCACAGCAGTCGGCCCAACCAAGACCTCACCGTCTATAGGAAGTCCGAAAATGACCTCCACATCTTGTAGGGTGATTGACATCTCACCATGTGGAAGATGGAACGTATGCGTCTCCGACCGCCATCGCTCAACTAGGGCTGAAATTAGGCAATGATCTATCTCTCTGGAAGGGGCCCTAAACAATCCTTCCAGCCTTAGCAACTTGATAATGTCAATCACCCGATTATCTTCCATCTGAATGCTTGCCATCTCCTTAGTGCGACCACAGCACGTAAGTGGGCCCGAGTCCTGCAAAATCCATAAAAATTATAGCGGTTATTACAACTACAAATTGTGTTTTGAAAGAACTTGCTAACTAAAAGTCAAAGACAACGTAAAAATTAAAGCGATTGTTAGAACTAGATATTTCACCTCGCCATTCCAAATGTCCTCTGATCGATGATATCGTTGTCACGTCAACAATGACTCGTTAAGTGGACCAGGGTGCAAGACTTGTGACTCGTCATCAATCCGAGGCTCCATACTGCAAACATTCAGATACTCAACTGTGAATACTCAACTGTGAGATCATTAATAGTGTGGGGGCAAAATGTATAAAGTTGATTTGGAAGAACCATTACTATTCTCTTAAAATCAATTAATGTACATGTGGTTTGTAAAATGTATAAATGTTTTAGTAACTCAACATAATGAAGTGATTCCATGGTATATAAAAACACATATGAATATGTATAAGCAATTCTATCATGTATACGATTTGTCTCCCCCTTCCCCTCCCCCTCCCCCTCCCCCCCTTATGCTATTTATGATTGACTAGAGCTACCACGCATTTAGATTTTCCTCAATTTTTCACATTTTTAAAATTGTGTGGAAAGGAAAAAAAGAAAAAGAAAAAAGAAATCAATATATGTTTTGGGGAGGAAAAATTTGTAATGGTTGCTTCTCATATACGAGTTTAGTGATTATCAAAATATAAATCATTATAGCTTTGCTTAATAGTGTTCTTATGTGATAAAATGGAAGAAAAAGCTTTTATAAATTGCTCATTAACTTCTCCAAAAAAGCAAAATAATGTTAGCTTTCATATAAAATAATCAAGATTCATTTTCACGTTCTAATAAAAATTATACTTTCTCCAATTTTTTATTGTTTTTTGCTTTGATGCATATCTCACTATATTATAACATATTAAAAATATCTTGCCATATATAATAAATTAAAAGTAAAATGCAATATGTTTCCTTGCAAAAAAAAAAAAAAAAAAAAAAAACCTTACAAAAAATCAAGATGTAGAATTCTTTACTTACATAATATATATTATATATTCCAATATAATCACATTATTTTGAGATGGGTTTAAGACTATTACTTTTAAGTCTCAACTACTATTCTCAGTTTTCACTTAACAAAAAAAAAAATTATGTCAAACTTTTTTGCGCATTGAGCCAGTTTGTGACTAGTGATGTTAATATTAGGCTTATTAGCATCATTCTTCGCGGTTAGTTCCCTATTGTTTCACTGTTAACATCAGCTCCTATTTAGTTCAGGTATTCATATGAATCTTCACACAAAGATAGAGAAAACAAGACACAAGAATGAAGGTTTATAGTATGCTCTAGCCCATGTGTCAGAAAAGATACAAATAAAGGTACGGCATTGTAAGTGAAGAAAAATTTCCTAGACAGCTAAAGCTTGATCAGATTCATTATCTGAAGTTCTGAACTATACGATGTCAACAATAGGATTTCCTGAAACAACCTGTAAACAAATCGACAAGATAATTGGGGACTTTTGGTGGGGAAGAAAGAAGACATAAGAGGATTCTACAGAAAGGTTGGGATAGCATTTTCAAGCCTAAACTTGTTATGGGACTTAGACATATGGAGCACATCAACAGAACAATGATAGAAAATTTGAATGGAGCATACTGACA
Organism: Castanea mollissima; assembly: GCA_014183005.1. NCBI lineage: Eukaryota > Viridiplantae > Streptophyta > Magnoliopsida > Fagales > Fagaceae > Castanea > Castanea mollissima. Next base: position 34,451,906 of record JACAVU010000006.1, on the reverse strand, counting down.
AAGATAGAAATGGGGTAAGAACTATAACCTTAATGTTGGAGTAGGAGTGGATGTTTTTGGAGCTCCTTGTGGATTCTTTACATACCTGGATATAAACTGCCTCAACCTTAACACGAGCCAGGCGATTAAGTGGGTGTTTGAGCTCATCTTGACAAAACCATGAAGATGGAATAGACAAAGTGTACTAGCTATTTGAATCAGTAACTACAAAAAAACATGCTGAAGATTCTGCTAACTCAAGCACTACAAGACCCCTAATTAGAGTGGAGACTTCTCAACAAGAACTGTATATCGGACTGGCCAACACAACTATTGAGAGTGGTCCTATGCCTAAAGTAAAATGGAAGAAGTCGTGGAGACTCAAAATTCATGACAATTAAAAGTCATTGGAAAAATCCCATAACAATAAGTGATGCTAAACCTGATATTTTCAATGGAAGACCTAAACTGCATGATGTGCAATGCAACCCAAGAGTCCATAGAGCACCTATTCTCAAAGTGCCTAGTGACTCGGAATTTGTGGTCACCCCCAACGACCTTTTAGAATTGAAGAGCTCAACCTGTCATCTATGGAGGAATGGATCCGAATAGTGTTCAGTTCAAAAGCTCCATCAAGGTCCCACTACTACTAGAAGAGTTAAAAAGTTTATCAATGTATGCTAACATATGTTGTGATGTAACTAGATGCAAAGGAGTAGACAGATGGTACATAGGATTACAACTGATCCAAGGCAGGGAGCACATCTCAAACTACAAAAACTCATTTGCAAGCCTGAGAATCCACTACTGTTGTACAAATGTACCAGAACATGGACACCTCTTCCTCCCTCATTTGTCAAAGTTAATTTTGATGCAGCATTAACAAACAACCAAAAATGTGCTGCGACAGATGGCCATGACCATAAGAATGACATTATTTGGTTTGTATTAAGCTAATAAGGATAGATAGATGGTCCTCTTATAGCAGAAGCAAGAGCAGCACTCAAAGCTCTGTTTTAGAAAGGTTTTGATGGAGGGAAATGAACTAAATGAAATTCAACGAATTCAAAGTTCTCTATGCAAATCTCACTAGTCCATTGAACCACTAATAGCGGATACTAGCTTAGCATCAATTTTATGCTATCGTTGGCAAGCTTTACATGTAGTTAGAAGGGGAAGGGGGGACAAACCTACCAGCTAGAAGGCCTTGCTTTGGCTGCTCAAAAAGAACCCCATAACTAAACTAATACCCTGTTGGCTTCCTATTGTATAATTGTCCCCCAATGTCGTGTGTCTTCTTCAGATGCTATAGAGCTTGTTTGGGCAAATTAGAATCCTTTACCAAGGCTTCTCCACGAAGAGAGGGTAAGATAAAAGGAACATTACCAAGAAGCAGACTATTTACCAAGGCTTTGAAAAGAAAAAATGGAAAATTAGGACAAACTAACTTTATTTATATTAGTAGTGCCAAGAAGCTACACATTTGACGAGGAAGAAGAGATTCAATTCATGAGGGAGAGCTTTGAAATGAATAAGTGACAACTGGATTTAATAGTACACACATGCCTTATCAGATCTCCAAATTAACATATCTTTGGATTTATGAATAAGATGATGTACATAATCTAGTAATTTAATGAAATTTACTCCTTTTTGGGGCAATAAGAACATGTTGGTAGAGAAGAGAAACTTTTGGTTCTAAAAGGCAGGCCATTGTGGATGATGTAATTTGGATTAAGAGGGATGCTATCAAGAGAGTATCCCACCAAAAGAAATAAAAAGTTCTTAAACTACAATTATTATTAAAAACAGATACAAAATCCGCTATCCAGAAACTACAAATTTTCAATTTTACTTAAAAACCATTCACTGTTTGAATGAAAATTAGCAGTAATCATATTCTTGATGGAGTGATTAAAAAAAAAAAACAAAACCAATGTTGAAATGTCATAGGTATACAATGATTAGACAGTAACAAGTGAAAACCACTCCAAGACATAGGTGCATCTCATTGTTTACCAACTTGTTTAACCGAACAAATACTAACTGCAACTTTATCTGAGGCCCTTCAAAAAAAGAAAAAAGAAAACCTTCCAATTTATCAAAGATTATTTAAAAAGACCTTACAAAACATGACTAATAGAAGGTCTCTAGCACAGACCTGTTTGGTTTAAAAGCACAACCAACCAAAAAAGAATGGAAAATCAGTTAAATTTTTTTGGGTAACAGAAATTTTATTAATTAAAAATTTACTAAGAATTCATGGTGAAAAAAATTATGTATAGTAGCTATATACCCCAAAACTAACACCAAGTTGATCGAAAATACAATGCATGTAGTATTTTTCTTATCAATATGAGACCACTCTAAAAAATTTCATTGAAAATTTAATATCATTATTATCTGTTCATAACCTTTTATTAAGAGTTTTATAACCTTTTAAATAGCACTACTAGGCTGTAAATATTTTGTTTCCATAAAAAAAAAAGCTTCTGTTCCAAAGTAAAAAGATACAACAACTTAATTTTTCATGTAACCTTCTTTTCCCTAAACAAATCACTATCAACACCTGACAATTTTGGACATGGTTGACTAGTCCCTACATTTTTCCTTTCATTATCTATATATATATATAAGATAATATGGACTAGACAGGAAAGGAGCTCCCAAAGAATTAAAAGCAAGATAAAGGATCTAAAATATCTAGAAAAACATCTGTTTGTGTTGCCAGAAACAGATGTTTGATGAGACGACAATCTCAAAATTGAAGTTTCAGCCCTTTTGAGAAAACTTCACCTCTCAAATTGCACCTCCTATCCTTGTAAGAGTAAGAGGATGAGGTGATGAGTTTAAGACTCACTACGTGTGTATGTGTATGTGTAAATTACTAAAAAAAAAAAAAAATCCACCCTCAAAAGTTCTCCTGTTTTTCAAACCATATTGTCCATATAAGACAAAAATGCAAGCAGACATGGTATTAGAGCCTGGTTTGAAAAATAGATCTTTAGTTTGAATCCTAGGAAACCCCATTTCGTTATTTCTTATGTTCTTCATGTGCAATGCTCACATTTGGTTATTCAGCATGCTTGCACATAAGGGAGGGAGGGTGTCAGTATGAGGTTGAAAGACAGTTACCCACTTCCGGTCAGCTTAAGCATTTGAAAGTCATGGTTTACTACAACTACCATTGATTGACACATGGCTTATGTTGACATGAATCTGGGAATCACACCTAAGAAGCGATGGTCACTAGTTCGAAACTCCCCTTCCCCTTCCTTATGGGTTAGAATTCACCATAAAAAAACATTTCTTTGTGCCCGTAGTGAAACTGTAAATGGTTTGTATTACTTTATAATCGTGGCTTATTTTGCAGGTGACAATGGACATTGCAACTCATTTTTTTAATCTAGATTCATGTGATATTCATCTAAATCATGGGGACCTTCTGGATGCAATTTGGTCTTGGACAGGAGTAAAGGCAGAGCATAGACAGAAAGTAGCAGAGGTATGTCATTAACATACTTGTAACTTAGCATCATCGAGTATGAGAAGTATGACCTGACAATTGATTCTGTTTCTGAATGAAGCTTCTTTCTATGATGGGTTCTCTGCGTCCTCAATCCTCTGAACGGAAATCAAAATGGGTGGTCATAACGCATCAGCTTTTGCAGGTTTTTGGAAAATGATTTAGGGAAAAAAAAGCTATACATCTGACTACTCCACACTTAATAGTATCTGCTCTCTACAACATATAATTGTCAATTCTTTTCCTTTTTTCCTCAAAATACGGTCCTAACATAAAACTTGTTCATTCTTTTCCTTTTTTCCTTTTAAATTCCTTGTTCATTTTTATCTGCTGTCCTAACATGGAGATAGATTTGAATATTACCCAGAAACCAACAAAAATAGAATATGCCAGCAACCCAAATCATACAACAAGTAACAAACCAAATTCGTCTAACTTAAATCTTACACTAACAAGAAAAACTAAAGCACTAACAACAGACATTATCAAACACAAACACTTGGCAAAACCCAGATGAAATAATTATTTAAAAAGCTCAAAAACATACCTGCAAACTTCCGTTAAAGGATCGCCTGAAGCCGGTTGTGAGGAAAGAGGAGACCGTTTGAGGGTGAGGGTGATTTCCGTTGAACGCCGAGGGGTTGAGGGTCACTGCTTTGGGTGTTTGAGGGAGAGTGTTTGAATTTTTAGTGAGAGTGTTTCAGAGAGACCGTTTGAGAGATTGAGAGAGTGTGAGTGTTTGAGTGAGGTTGAGAGAGTGTGATTGTTTCAGCGAGGGGTTTGAAAATGGGCGTGTAGATTTCGAGTCTTATAAACTCGATTTCTACGTGGCTACACGTGGAAAATTTGTCCACGTAATGGTATTGCCGACCACTGCAAATCGAGTTTTAAAAGCTCGATTTTTTCTTGGATCTCGAGTTTCTAAAACTCGAGATGCTAGTTTCCTACATTCTTTTGAACAGTGACAACTAACGAAAATGTTAGATATGTAATGGTAAATGGCAACAAAATTCCGTCAGATCCCGTATAACAAGCGAGTTTTTTACCCTCAAATTCAAAGGTGTAGGTGCAAAATGCTATCTTGCTCTATTGTTGCGGAGCACTAGACGCCATTTAAACATTTTATCCTTAAATTATTGAAAAAAATAATTGTTTTTTTTTAATCTTTAAACTAATGAAATTCTACAAATTTTAGGGATAAGAAACGAAAATTTTAAATTTTTTAAAAAATCAATACAAACTTAGAGAACAGGATATTTTAACCCAAAACAATAGAAGCTCTATACTCTATAATTCTTTTTGGGGAAAAATAAGATTGTCTTATAACTTCACCTAAAAAAGTTCATAAATTCTATAAAACTCTCATCTAAAAAAAATAAATAAATAATCGAAATCTTTAAAAAAAATTGAAATTATATTTTAAAATTTTTTATAATTTACCCAGAATTTTTAAAACTCTTTCTAGTTTTTTTTGAGGGGATAAAACTCTTTCTAGTTAAAATACGGTTTCTTACAACTGAAATTTAATAACTCTTTCTAGTTAAAATTCTATTTTTCTATAAAAAAATTTGTAACTCAACAGGATTAATGCATTTCTTTATAAATTTTGTTAAAAAAAAAAAACTACAACTTATTACACATATTTTGATGTACTTACAAAAATTATAAGTTAGAATGATTCAACTTGGGGTTTTTCGCAAAACACCTGCGTAATAAATACTTCTAAAAAAAAGTTGAATTAAAAAAAAAAAAAAGATAGAAAAATTCATGTTTGCTACGTATACGTGGATGAAAAAAAATATGTAAAATACATGTTATTTAAAAACATATTATTTTGCCATTCCAGTCGCACAGAGTACTCTGTGTCGGACTCAGAAGCTTTTGTTATCCAAACCAAATCCCTTTCAGAGCAATAAATGGCTGCCACATACTCCAACACCAATATCCAAAGCAACCCATATGAGCAAACACCTAGTTTTAGGTGCCACAGACTGAACAACCAACACTGCACAAATGGCAATAACAGCTCAGTCTCTTTCCTATGCCAAGCTTCCAAAGCCTTCAATAAACTTTTCTTCACCTCCATCACTTCCATTCTTTCATTCTAAAGCTTCTTATGTTGGTTTCAGTTCAGTCACCTTGCAGTCCTCTAAGAGCTTTCTCACACAGTTAAAAGGTGTTGGAATCAAATCAAGGCAACTGAGGAATGTTGGAGCCATAAATGCTTCTGAGGCTGAAAGCCCTTCAACAGATGTGGCAGAAAGATGGCTTCTTGAACCTGTTGGTTAGTGAGCTCTCTTTCTATATTGGTATAATGTAGTAGAATCCACTCTGAACTTTAGTTGACCATTTTTGTGATCTAAATTTGTGATTTCTCTTAAACCCATCCTGTATCATATGCTCAGTGAATATAAGTAAACCAGTGACTCATATGGGATCAGAAAAAAAGTAGTGATCTTCTTTTGATGACATGCTTGGTGATGTAAATTTGGACCTTGAAACTAAATGATTTCTTCTAATAGGTCCACGGGACTTATTGATACTCTCCTGCAATTCAATGTCTAACAGAAATGCGGAAGTATGTTTCAACTTGTGCTGAGTTTTAATGCTTCACATCCCCATAGAAACTGCTCCTTTATTCTTGCCAAGAGCCTTGAGGCTTAATGGCACTATTCGGTTCTTTCTTTGAAGAGAACTTAAGTTTGAATCCCCCTTCCTAATTGTTGTAAGAAAAAATTGCTCTCTTAATGTTGCACTATGCGATAAGTAACCTGAGTTATAGCACCAAATATGCCAATTTTCTTTTCTTCAAGGGCCACTTCAAGGTCCACAGGGCTCACATTTGTGCTTTATTCAAAAATTACAAAGAGGAACTTCTGTGCTGTTTTGATTGATACCCTCTACTAAATAATCTAACGATTATTTGGCTTAGGTTGCAATCAGATTAACTCCTTTTATATTTCATTAATGAAGCATTCTTGTTTAAGATTTAACAAATCTTCTACATATTTGCTATGTGGTAGGTGATGGAGATTCAAGACACATAGGTTCGAAGGTCAAAATGCCAGATGCATTTGAAATTGTTTCTGTAAGAAGTCTTAGCATCTGTTATAATGATTCTATGTAGAACTTAACCATGCAATAAGATGATATGTTTGTTTAAACTTTATCTAGAATGAGGTCACAGTTGGCCGAGTTCCTGAGAAAGCCAATATCGTGATTCCTATTGCGACAGGTATTTCTACCTAAATCCCTCTGATGCTATGTCATGCACTACAGTCATACAAGTTTCATTGTGATTTCAATCCAACTATTCCAACTATTTTCATAAAGTCACAAAGATTTATGGTATAATGTTTCAACTTAAAATTTCCTAATGGGCTTTCCAAGGTTTCTAATCCTAATTTTCATGTGTGATATATACCCCTCATGGAGTGCGCTGTGGATTGCAAAAATTCTGAACCTGATTTTTGCACCAACAAGCACCCCTGAATTAAATCTTTGGATCTTTTCTGAAGATGAATTTATTAGTCTAGCTGATTTATAAACAAAATTTAATTTTAATTTAAGCCATTTACTTTAAAAAAATAATTAATCAAATTATTGTTTATTTATGTTGTTTTATTAGTATTTTTTTAGAGTATATTCTGTCATCAGGAAACCTTTATGTTTGGATTCCAACAGACAGACACAGTTATCATGTTATTCATATACTGAAGCTAAAAATTGAGTTCTAGCAGTATCTGGTCTTCATGCCCGCATTCAAAAGAAAGGAGGAAATCTCTTGGTCACAGATTTGGATAGCACCAATGGGACATTCATTGATGACAAGCGGCTGAGACCTGGAGTTGCTGCCACTGTATTACCTGGAAATTATATTATATTCGGTACCATTCAGTTAACTTCTCCTAATTACTTAATTCTTATCTTTTTCTGGAAAACTTATTCACTTAGTCTGTTTTGCTGCATTCATGAGCTGCAATTTTTTAATTTTTAAACCTGAAATTTAGTCAACCTCATTACCTGCTGTATGGACATGTTTTGGTGTTATTTAATTGATGACATATATGTTTTTTTCATTCCTATTGCGTCCTGTTAGTGTAAAATGAATTTGATGAACTAAACACACCCTTCTATAATGAATTCAGTTCTCCAACTCAAATCCGTGAAAGCTATGATCTGTTTGATACTCCTCAAAAAGAATTTGATTGAATAAACACACCCTTTATAAATACAATCTGGACTCAATAGTATCAGATTAACGTCAGCAAAGAAAATCAAAAGTTATCCTTCTCTAGAATGATCTATTAACTAAAAAATGCCAAACATTTTCACAATGTGTGAGAATAAATCTTGTCCTTCTATTCTAAATCTGAATCTTTGTGTTTAACGATTGATAACAGCCACATTAAATGGCAATGAAATATTATTGCAAGTTGTCATTTTTCATTCTTATGGCAACCGGCTTAATTTTGCTATTAGTACCCCACCAAATAATCTGACATTTGAAGTCCCAAGGTATCTCCTAATTTGAGCAGTTTGTTTAGCAGACATGATGATTGTGTAAGTAGTGCAATTTGGCAAAGTTCCAAGACTAGATCATTGGAACCAAGAATTATATTTATTGGTTCCAACACTATTTTCAAAGAACTTCATTCTTAATAATGCATATATTCCTATACCCCTCTATTCCTCTCAGATAAAATAGTGAGATCTTGTTCAATCCTGTATAAATAACACTGGGTTTCTTGAGCATTGCATAAATTATTTTTTGAACATTGACTTCGATCCAAGGTGCCACTCACTTTGTAATCATCTTCAATTATGTAGTATCCACAGTGAGTGAGATGGTCTTCCACCATGTAATTGTAGTTCAAACAGAAATATTGTGGGAATAGCAAAGCTCTAAGTCTCGAGGAACATGAGGCTTATTGTTCTGCAGGTTAAATTCTGTTGAATCAGTACAATTTCCCACAGTTGGTTGAATTCAATCAAACCAGTTTTTCTATTCTTGGTTTCAAATTCAGAACCTTTGTTGGAAGGGTAATCACAGGTTAGTGATAACCAATAGAAAAAAAAATGATGCTCATATGTAGATGCTATGGCAGGTTCTAATTGCCCATGGAAAAGATGAAGGGGCTAGAAAATCAAATTAAAACTTCCACATACTGAAACAACACTACATTCTGTTGGAATGGGGTGCATGATTGACACATTGCCCATATATCTCCCAAGTATAACTTCAGCTTAATAAACTTGAATTGAGAAGAATAAAATCGTGCTTAAGCCAAAATCAATACTAGCCAGAACCCTACAAAGATGCTTATTGAGTTCATGGCACAAAGGGTAGGACTTTTTTTTCTTTGATAATAGAAGCACCCCAATAAATCCTAAAATTCTCATGTTGATGGAATGAAAAGCATGATAGATTTATGATATTGCAAAATCGAATTTTCTTTACATGACTTGAAAATGCAATTCGTTTTCTTGTCAAGGTCTATATGAGTTGAGTGTGGTGTACTTGTATCAAATGACTATAATAGGTATAACTTGAGTTGTGTGATTGTTATAATGAAAATTTGTTGAGTATGCTGTTATTTTTAAGTCTCTGGTATTATCTTTCTTGATTCACCATCTTTAGCACCCAAACTTCACTGCTACTTTAAATAGTTTATATATCTAATTAAGAACTGGCATTAGAGCTGGTCATTTTGCCGGACAGACAGCAACAAATGCTTGGATTAATTGCCATTTGTGCCATTTAAGTAATAAAATTTGATACTTAACACATTATTTAAAACATAGAATTTCAGTGTAGAATATTGTTTGTCTTTTTCCCTGAACTTGATCTAACTTATAGAGATTCAAAATCTTATTCTCGTAGGGAAAATCTGTAGTCAATGAACAGAAAATTAGTACATTGTTTATTACAATCATAAAATGGATGCTATGGAAATTCTTATCTACTTTACCATACTTTCCTTTACTTGTCTAAGAGGTTAAAACTAGTGGTTTTTCACATCCCATATGTAGAATCAATCTTTGTTTTATATTTCATATGAACACGGTAATGTTCAAAACAAGTTGCCAAAAAACAAAGAAAAGAGGTTTTATATAATGCTTATGGAAATATTGTTTTAAAGAAGTATCAAGAAAAAATAATTAATCTTCTCAATTTCTTTAACATAGAGATTCAACTCTAACCAAGTATCCATGTTGCATTGTTGAATGTAGTAGATCATAGCATTGCTTATTTCATGAGCTTCAGAAGTTCCATCTTAACAGCTAAAGTTTGGATCTCTTTTATTGCTAGGGGATATTCATTTGGCAATGTTTCGTGCTACCAAGCTTGAAAATGTGGAAGCTGCAACCAAAGCAGAAGAATCTGAAGATAAAGTAGAGATCGATAGCCCAACTGGGAATAGTGAAACAAGTTGAAATAGAGGATATGAATCATATGACATATGATTGTAAAATAAAGAGTTAGGCTGCGTTTGTTTGAGTGTAAAATATTTTCTGGGTGTAAAATAATTTCAGGTGAAAATATTTTCGGCAAAGGAAAATAATTTTTAGTGTTTAGTGGCATTTAAAAAAATACTTTGAAAAATAATTTTTAGTATTTGGTTGTGTTCTTAAAAATACTATAGAAAACACATTTTCTACTTGTTACTCACGTTTTCTCACATATTCTCAACTTCTAAACAAATATATAATATCATTTCTCAATACAGAAACACAAAAAAAAACAAAACCCAAAAAAAAAAAAAATAATCATCAAATCCGATTAGAGAAGAACGAAGAGAGAGAGAGAGAGAGAGGAGAGAGAGAGAGAGAGGCAACTGGGTTCGACGTTGAGGCGAGATTGCGCGGTAGAGGCGAGATTGCACGGTGGAGGCGAAGGCGAGCACGATCAGATTGGGTTCATTGGAGATGGGTTTAAGCGTTGGGGAGGCGCGAATTAGATCGGCGATGGTGATGGCGAAGGTGTGATCTTGAAGGCGCGATCTCACTGGCGCCTTCTCGAAGGCGCAATCTCGCCAGCGCGGGTTGGGGCACGATCTAGCTCACTCTCTCTACTCTCTCTTCTCACTCTTTCTCTCTCTCTCTCTTTGGGTGTTTGCGAGTCTTGAAATTGATTTGAAGGTAAAATAGAATTGTAAATCATTTTCCGGGTCAAAGGCCTTCTTTTACGGTCAATGTAAATGCTTTTCCGAAAAACTCTATTTTTCATGTGCAATCAAACACATGGAAATGTGTAAAAAAATTTCTTAAAATCGTTTAAAGCCAAAACAAATGCAGCCTTAATGAATGAATAAATTCAATTTTCTTCTTGGAAATTTGTTCTTCAAATTTTTACTGGATTATGAAAGAAATTGTAGATATCTTCTACAAATTTTCCTGGCAACAACTTCTAAATCTAATTAATTGAAAAGAGATGTACTGGATCATCCATTTCTATAGTCAACTTCTTATTCTCATTTTACCTTAGAACTAGCGGAAACCGTTTCAACACAATAAAATGTGTGTTTTTTTTTCCTCACTCTCTCTTTACTTTCATTACTCCTCCCTGTTATAACCCGGCAAAATCCAACCTATAATAATGGTCAGAAGCATCCTGTAACTCAAAACCCAAGCTCAGATCTCAATCAACCACACTGTTGGAACAAAACTTTGCTGGCAATTGGAAACAACAAAATCCAACCTCACATCGAAAAGCACAAACGCTCAAGCCTGGTCAGATTCAAATGCAAAAGAATGCACTTTAAATAAACTTAAAAACAAACACAATTAAATTACATTAAGCATAATTACTTTGGACTTTGCTAATGTGTGCCTTAAGAGCACATAATAATTATTTATTTTTGGAAATTTTTTTTTTCAGAAATTGAAAAAATATTGAAAATTTGTTCAATCCTCGAAATTTTTTAACCATAAATAAATAGTTTAATGTGTGCCCTTAAGACACATATTAACCGGACCCAATTACTTTTTATGAGAACTTTTAACATGACATCAGAGACAATTTTTCAAGAAAATACATTCCATCGTTAATGCTGTCTCATAGATAGCTAGGTAGGGCTATAGATGAATCAAGTTCTTAGTAAATAGCTCGATCTTAGCTCACATTAAAAAGCTTGTTTATTGACTATTTGTAGGTCCCACATGAGTCTCACAATAATAAAACTTTTTTTTTGGGTGCTTCCACAGCTTATTGTTCAACCACTTTTGGATTTATTTATGAATCTCACTATTATGTTTTTGGTTAAAATTATTTGTAGGTCTCAATCTATGATTTTTGCTCAAAATATCAAGTCTCTTTTTGCTTATTGTAGGTCTCACTCTACTTTTTTTGCTACAATACTTTTAGTAAAAAATCAAGTTTAGCTTTGAGTTTTTATTTACAATATTTAAAGCAAAAAGTTAGATAAGTTATGCCCAAATGAACTCTAATTTGTTTAGTAAATAAGTCAAGCTTAAACTCAAGTTAATACTCGAATATTAAATGAGTTAAACTCAAACATAATAATGTGTTTATGAATAAATTGTGAGCATGAAGCTTGATTTAACTATATATAATATTATATTTTATATATTTATACTTGGTTACAAATATAATTGTATAAAGTTGAAATTAGAATGTATAAGTTTGTAAATAGGCTCATATGATGTTAAATTATTATTTGTAGTTTATTAGTAATATAAACAATCAATTTGTAGTAAAAAATTATAAAATGTGAAGGCACAAATAATTTTAATTATGATTTTACTAAATACATGAAAAGAATAGTAAATTAGGTAATTCATGAACAAGCTTGAGCTTGTTCAACAAGAAAATGAATTAAACTTAAAAATATAATTTTATTTGGTTATTAACTTGAACTTGGATCGTATTTGAAATAAAATTAAATAACTATATCTGAACTTTTAATAATTGACTCAATTTAACTAGTTGCATTCAATTTCAGTCATGACTAAGCAAATGCTATATGTTAACAAAATCAAGTAAATAAGGCCAAAAATTAAAAATTAATTTCTTTATTATTTTTTCAATAAAATGTTTCTAAAATAGTTTTTAAACCATCGTCTTTAGGCTGGTTAACATTTCCCAAGTTTCATAGCTTACATTGCCTAATGTACTTTATAGGAAAAATTAATATTCAAATTATCTTCAAACTCCTCCACTTTTATAGTAACACAATTGTATTATAATTTAATAATATTATATTTTATATATTTATACTTGGTTACAAATATAATTGTATAAAGTTGAAATTAGAATGTATAAGTTTGTAAATAGGCTCATATGATGTTAAATTATTATTTGTAGTTTATTAGTAATATAAACAATCAATTTGTAGTAAAAAATTATAAAATGTGAAGGCACAAATAATTTTAATTATGATTTTACTAAATACATGAAAAGAATAGTAAATTAGGTAATTCATGAACAAGCTTGAGCTTGTTCAACAAGAAAATGAATTAAACTTAAAAATATAATTTTATTTGGTTATTAACTTGAACTTGGATCGTATTTGAAATAAAATTAAATAACTATATCTGAACTTTTAATAATTGACTCAATTTAACTAGTTGCATTCAATTTCAGTCATGACTAAGCAAATGCTATATGTTAACAAAATCAAGTAAATAAGGCCAAAAATTAAAAATTAATTTCTTTATTATTTTTTCAATAAAATGTTTCTAAAATAGTTTTTAAACCATCGTCTTTAGGCTGGTTAACATTTCCCAAGTTTCATAGCTTACATTGCCTAATGTACTTTATAGGAAAAATTAATATTCAAATTATCTTCAAACTCCTCCACTTTTATAGTAACACAATTGTATTATAATTTAATAATATTATTATTTTATGAGAGACCTCTCACCGTCCTTCCATGTAAAATGTAGGTCTCAGTGTCTCACATATTTGTGTGTGGTAGGGGTGTTCCCACGCGTGTGGGACCCATGGAGATAGGAAATAAATGCGCGTGCACAAATGATTGCAAACCAAACAACACCGTAGTCCACTCTACTCTGGTTCAAATATCACAGAGAGGTAGTAGTAGCGTGAAGAAGACAAAAAGGCACCAATCACCATGACCATGAGCCCCAAAAGGATGTGCTTGAGCGAGAAGAAGAAGGAAGAAGGCGAAAATGGTGCAGCAGAGAATAACGAGAAGGCAATGTGGGAGGGGCTGAACCCGGAGATACTGGCTCTCTTCTTCACGCGTATCCCCGCTGAGCAGAGGATCGGAGTGTTATCGCTGGTTTGCAAGTCGTGGTCCCAATGCCTTTGTGGACCATATTGCTGGGCTGACATCGACATCGAGCAATGGTGTCGCAACACCAACCGCACCGTCTTCAAAATCGACTCCGCCGTCTGTAAGCTCGTCCGTCGCACCAGGGGCACCGTCCGCCGCCTCTCTGCCTTCAAGCTCGGCGACCGCGGTTTCGCTTTCCTCGCCAACTGGTTCGTGTCGCACAAACAACCTTAAAAATCTGATCTTTCACTTTTTTATTAGTTATTTAGATTCTTCTGATTGTTTTTTTTTTTTAATGCTTTTAAGATTATAAAAGAATGGTGAGGATTTAACGAATAATACAGACACAAACAAAGTTGGTAACTATTTGAAGAAAAAAAAATATTTGAGGTGATGGACTGTGATTAGTGCACCGTTGCTTTTATTGTACATCTGCATCAACATTTGTGAAAAGTGAGTCATTACAACAAATAGGCAGTGAGTTTGAGCTCAAGCACCTCCTTTCCTTGTAAGAACACTGTTATGTTGAGGCAGTTTGTTCGAAAACCATTGGCTTTATGTAACTAAGCAATTTAGGAAAAAAAAAAAAACAGAGAACCAGTTAAAGACAATGAGAAATTACTTCAACTGAAGTTGTGTCTATTTGTTTGATCTTTTTAAGTCTTTTATTTGCTGTTTTCCTGTATTGTATTGAATAACAGAGGTGAGAAGTGGAGCGGGAGACAGATATACAATTAGAGGATTTTATAGAAGCTGTCTATTTCTTAGTTTGGTTCTTTATACTCTGTTCTGCACTCGCTCTCTCATTTTCCTTTATTATTAAGGAAGGAACACTGTGTCTTTGAAGTTATTGTACTTACAAGTTCTCAGCAGGATGCAAAAAAAGGGTGAATCTTTCTTTCAAATGGACATGATTGAGTAATACTAAATTGAGTTTGAATGGCCCTATCAAATAACTTTTACATGTTATGGATCAAGCCAAGTTAACATTAAAATCACAGCAGTGTTAACAACACTAACCACCTAAAGATGATGTCTCTGTTTTTCTTTTCTGTAGTGGCAGATTCCTTAAGGTATTGAAGATTCCTATGAGTGAGGTCACTGACAATATGGTAGAGAAACATGCAGTGTCACTTGCAAGCTTGACGGTCCTTGATATCAGCTACTGTTTGAAGATTACTTGCAAAGGGCTTGAAGCATTTGGAAAGAACTGCAACGCCTTGGTTCACTTGAGGAGAAATATGCCCCCACCAGAACTGGTGCCTACTTACAACGTGAAGCCTGATGTTAGTGAGGCACTAACCATAGCTGACACAATGCCAGGACTTCAGCATCTTGAGCTTGGTTATGGCCGTTTCACTGATGTTGGTCTTGAGGCCATTTTTGCCAAGTGCAACGCCCTTACCCATCTTGACATCCAAGGGTGTTGGAGTGTAAAGTTGGATGGCCATCTTGAGGATAGGTGCTTGCAGCTTCAGGAGTTTAAGAGCCCCTGGCATGATGACTTTGACATTGGGGCTTCCTCAGAAAATGACAGTGATGAAGCAGATAGTGATGAGGAATCTTCCTCAGATACGGACTAGCTCATGGTTTTCTGCCAGGCTTTGTGGTAATATTGACATAACGATAGGTAATTCAGTAAATCTTCACTCTTCCCTCATAGATTAGGGAGTGATGCCACTAACTCGATGGAAAATGCTACTGGCTCTTTCATTTCCTTTGACTTAAAGAGAAGTTGGTGTTTTTTTGTTTTGTTTTTGTTTTTGTGAGATTAATTCTGTGTTTGGTCTCTAAGAAACTGAAGGAGATAAGTGAAGATAAAATTTTGAAAACTCAACAAGGTTGACGTACATTGTTCTGTTAGGCATTTCATCAGATTACTTAATTTATATTTTTTCTGTATTTAATGATCTTGTTACAATGTGAACCCCAACCTCCAATGAACTTTCTTATCTTGGGGAACTAAGGAAAGCTCTTTAAACAAAGTAAACTAGTAAATAACAAGCCTACTAATTATATCCATGGATCAACTTAGATCAATGGAGTAAAAGTTTGAGCAGAGTAAGTTTTTTTTTTTTTTTTGGATTTTTTTGCTTTGGTTCTGTAAACCCTTCCCTATTTATAGTGATAATTCCACTGGCATGTTGGTCCATTCCTTCTCTTATACCTAGCTTTACTGACTGTTCTTAAACACCATACCACTGTCATCTCCTCTAGGTATTCCGTAGAAAAAAGAGAGCGTGGGATAAACTCTCGTCCCCCAAAAATCACGGGAGAACCAAATTAAAATAGCTGTCGAGTAGCATTTATTGTGACTCGATGGTAATTGAATGAATTAATGCAACATTGAGAAGAGTGGTTGAAGCAGCAATACAGATGTTTGAATCCCAATCATGTAATGCTCACGTCATATTATTTTATGTTCGAAGATTTCAAGGTAAATTCCAATAGCTTAGTGCTGACCAAGCCTCCTAATAGATGTTTGCCAATACGTCCTAGGAAAAGACTTAGGTGTTTCAAGAGCATTGCTCTCAGAGTATATAAGAATTACCTTACATCCTAAGTGGTCAAGGTTCACGTGATTGGCTAGGCTTCCTTTGTTATACCTAATCCCAATATGGTTGGGTCAAAAGTAGCAATAAACTTCATAGGAAAGATGCTTCTAGATTGGCATTTATGCCTACTCCTATACTAGCAGGTGGGCTTTTAACCAATTAGTAACACATTCTTTTATATCATTAAAAAAAAATCAAATAATGTGAAGAATGTTCTTTAAGTGAAGCTAGGGATATTATAAAATTTTATTACATAAGCCTCCTAAGTATTGTTTGTCACCAATCAGTACAAAAAAGAAAATCACATATTTCGTTATTTTTGTTGGAGTAACTCCAATCCAATTCATTGTAATACTTTAATATACCCATCAAGCCAAGAGCTTTGTAGAGAAACTGACATCTCCTGATTTTTCTAATAGAATCATCCAAGGTTCATAACCCCCTTTTCATTGTAACTATTGAATTTATTTAAAAAAAAACAGAAAAAAAGAAAAAAATAAGCAATATACTCAGCAAGTTAATGGTTGATGATTTTTAAATGGTTGATTATATATATATATATAATCAACCAAAAATGTGCTAGCTACTGTGTGTGTAGAAAAATCAGAGTTAGAAAAGTGTTTTGGAAGAGTTAAGTAATAAAATCTCTCTTTCTAGCTAGGGTTTCAGTTTGGCATAAGATTGTATTTATATCTTTAAAGTAGGGTTTTCAAGCTTATTTAGAGTGTTTTGGACATTCCAAAGGGTCCAGGGGCCGGGCCCTATCAAAGAGGGAGGCTTTAGGCTCTAAAAAAATCAAGTTCTAGGCTTTTGGAAAAGGCTTGCTTACACAGGTTATGCATACATATGCATGCATGATTCATGCGTATGCATGCGTCTCGAAAACCCCTAATTTTGACTGCTCAGATAGCCCGACTTTAAACGGCCATAACTCACTTAATATTAATCCAAATTAGGCAACATTTATGTTTAAATTGAAGCGTAGGATGTCTACTTTCCAATGAAACAAACCTTACTCAAAAAAGACTTTGCGGATCAAAAGTTATGGTCAAAATAGTGAGCAAATATTATTTTTCAACATCATTTTAAAAGTAATTTGAGTACTTTTGAGTTGTGATTACGTCCAATACATATCAAAGCGACATACCCTAGATATACCTTTACAAAACTCAAAGCTAATAGTCAAGGAGTAATAATAGGGACATATAATATGACACAACTTGTGTTACAACTTGCCCGTGTGGCGAGTTGTGAGTGGTAAAGGTGTGTCACCATCACACTTCTACCACTCACAATTCGCTTCGCAGGCTATATGTCCCTAGCATTACTTATAGTTTAGTGACCAACCGACTTACGAAAAATGTTAAGACCATAACTTTTGTTACAACTTGCTTACATGACGAGTTGTAAATGCAAGTGAAGTAAAAATGGTAGGTCACAACTCCACCACTCACAACTTGCTTATGTGGCGAGTTGTGAGTGGTAAAGGTGGTTCACCATCACACCTTTACCACTTACAACTTGTCACGAAGGCTATGTATCCCTAGCATTACTTATAGTTTAGTGACCACCCAACTTACAAAAAATGTTAAGACCATTACAACTTGCTTATGTAGCGAATTGTAAATGCAAGAGAAGTAAAAGTGGTAATTAAAACTCCACCACTCACAACTTACTATGTGGCAAAATTGTGACAAAAGTTATAGTTCTATCATTACTTGGTTGAGAAAGTACTTTAGCTCTCCCCATTGGGGACCGTTTGGATTCAACATCCTCTCAAGCAATAGGTCCCACCTCCTATACATCAAACCTTAGGATTTCCATCCAAAAACCAACTTGAATCATCTCATGAACACTAAACCTAACCCTAATTGGGTTCTCAACAAAACAACTCCAAAAAGTAATAAATTTTATTTGGTGGCTTAAAATTATACAACATGACAATACATGAGATAAAATAAGTGACATGAGGAAGGATAATGAAATTTAGAATAGCATGCTTTTTTTTTTTTTTTTTTTGGGAGAAAAATTTAGCATAGCATGTTGAACGTTTACTTATTTAGACAAGATAAAATAAATTTAGTTTGGACTTTATTCTAAATTTGGGTTGGGATTATGTTTTGAAAGAAAGTAGACTCCATTACGAAATTATGGGACTCCTTAGAATTTTCAGCCTTCTTCTCAAAAAAAAAAAAAAAAAAAAAAAAAACGATTCCTTTAGTCCATCTATTTGGGCTTGATAAAAGATGAAGGTTGTTTTTTAAAATTCCAGGCCCGGTCAAAAACAATTGAAAGCAGGAAGTGGTGCTATACTTATATTGTTGTGGAGGGAGATCATTAAGTCGCCCAAAAATAAAAATAAATAATTGGTGGGCTTAGTTAAAATCGAACAAGTTCTTCTTTCACTGACAAGTGAGCCAATTAGGCTGAACCCAATAATAATAATCTGATCCATTTTTTGAGTAAACAAAAGAATAATAATAATCTTTTTTGGCGCTTAATTATAAAGTGACCATGTCTCTACGTTTATGATCTTTGACCTCCGAGTCTCTCAAATCTCAATCCACTCGGGCTCTAGCTCCAGGGGCGGAACTACCTTGGGGCTGAGAGGGCCATGCCTTTAAAAAAAAATTCTCAATATATATATTAGCATAAAAAATATATTTTTGATTCTAAAATTAATGTATTTGACTCTCATCTCCAAAGCAATTTACAAGTTGACCCATGAAACTAAAAATGAAAAAAATTATCAAATCAACCCTTGTATGGTTGTCCCAAAAAATATCAAGAAAAATATTTAGCTAAACATTTGGACAATTTACAAATTTGGACAATAAGAAAAATCTACAAAACAATTCACATATTTAGATAATAAAAAAAATCTTTGAACATGGTCTAAGAAAAAAAAAATTATAAATCATAGCAAAATAAATCACAAAAATCTGATAATCTTTACCCAATTTCTACATCTCATTTGATAGCTCTTTGTCCCTTTCAAATAACTCTACCCCATAGTCACAGAGACAACTCCTATACTGTTAATCACTTCATTCACACACCAATTAGTGTTACCAGTAACTTGGATCAGTTGGTGTTTTTGAAGCAATTCATGAATTTTTTTATTTTATTTTTTTATTTTTAAAGAGCTGCTGCTCTTTAACGCAACCGGTGGAAATTTTTTTATTTTTTTTGAATGATAAAATTTTATTAATTTTTAATGTTTTATTAACTTTGGGACACACATGGCGTGCATGCATAAATGTAATACACATGTGAATCAACAACAATCTATTGTTTTAAACCTTATCTAAACTGCCATCAGAGCATGTGTGTGATTAGTTTATTCTACATGTGTGAATCAACAACAATCTATTGTTTTGAACCTCATCTAAACTGCCATCAGAGCATGTGTGTGATTAGTTTATTCTACATGTGTGAATCAACAACAATCTATTGCTTTGAGCCTTATCTAAACTGCTACCAGAGCATGTGTGTGATTAGTTTATTCACTTTATTGGTAATACACTTTGTGCCTTAACTAAATTGATGTAGTGATGGAAAAAACTTTATTATTTACATAGTTGAAGACTCAAAATTACCGTTCATTATCATGTGATTGTTTAACAGATCTCTTTTTCTTTTCTTTTTTTACTTCTTTTTCAAAATGACAACTTTTAGGCTGCGTTTGTTTCGACGGTAAATAACTTTCGGAAAATGTTTTCAGCATTTGCGGGTGTTTGGCAACACCTGAAATTTTGGTCAAATGGAAAATCAAAACCATTGACCGTAAAATAAACCCTTCCCACCCGTAAAACATTTTCAATGTCTATTTTACCTTCAAATAGAAATTTTCCAGAAAATCTAGAGAGACAGAGCACGAAGAGAGAGTAGGGAGAGTGAGATCGCACCCCAACCTGCGTTGGCGAGATCGCGCCTTTGCCTCTCTCTTTGTCGAACCCAATCGCCGAACCCAGTCTAATCGTCGAACCCAGTTGCCTCTCTCTTCGTTCTTCTCTGATCGAATTTGGGCATTTTTTTTTGGGTTTTGTTGTTTTGTATTGAGAAATCTCTCTTCGTTCTTCTCTGACCGAGTTTGGGTTTTGTTGGTCTGTATTGAGAAAATTTGATGAGTTTTTCTTTTTTGGGTTTTGTTGTTCTTGAGAAAATTTGATGAGTTTTTTTTTTTTTTTTTTTTGGGTTTTGTTGTTCTGTATTGAGAAATGATATTTGTTTGGAAGCTGAGAAAATATGAGAAAATGTGAGCAACAAGTAAAAAATGTATTTTCTATAATATTTTTAAGATCACAACCAAACACCTGAAAATATTTTTCAAAATATTTTTTAAAATGCTACCAAACACCTTATTTTCAGCTGAAATCATTTTACACCCAACCAAACGCACCCTTAAAGGAAAAGATCTCACATCTTTATGCTACCTCAACCTTAACCAAGTAGTTATAAAAATAAAATAAAAAATCCTTAACCAAGACACCAACAATTGTCTCACCCTTCTTCTTTTTTGCTGAATATTAGTGCATGATGTTGATTAACCATTATTTTAGTTGTTTTATTAAAGTAATACTAGACATGGATTTGAACTTTTAACTATAGTTTTTGTATTTTTTTAAAGAATCTTTTATATATAGTATTATGAAGTTGTTAGGTATAGAATTATGTGAAAAGAATAAATAGATTTTTTTAAAAAAATTATAATTTGGATAGAAAAAAGAATTGGTCAAGCTTTAGTCAGATCTTGAAAATATCAAGATGTGTCAATTGACTTACAATACTCTTGATTATAAATATTATTATTGATTTAAAAAAAATACAAAATACAAAAAAAAAAAAATTGAAAATTCATGCTGACAATGCATGGCTTTCAACCTCTAATATTGATATTCTAACTTTTTAAAATTCTTGATTAGAGAACTTTAGCTCCACTACGTTTGAATCCTGATTCCGTACTTGTCTAGCTCTACCCAATTTCTCACCTCACAGAATTCACGCTTAATTTGCAGAAAGGTTTCTGGTTTTTCTTTTTTGGATTTGATTGTTTGAGGTTGAGGTTGAGGTTGAAGGTGGAGATGCGGGAGTTGATGAAGTTGGCTGTTTTGTGAATCCAAGAGATGGTCATGGTAGAGCAGCTGCGTGCCTGGGACGTTTGTGATTTTGTCTGGGTGAGGTTCTCAGATTTGGAAAGTTTTGGTATGTTTTCTCTCTATGACTGTTGAACTTCGGAAATTATTTTGAACATATATATGGTGTGTGTTCATTCACTACAATCACTACCTTATGGAGCAAGTTTATTCTGAAATTAAATCTACTATTGCATGCTCTCTTTTTATATCTGGATTCAAATCAAATCTCCCCCCTTGTAACTATCAAACTATCATGTTGTTTGTAGATTATAACAACTAGTTTCTAATCTCATGCATATACATGAATACAATTAAAGATATATAATAAAATCCATAATATAATTCTTATATATATATATATAATTTAAATTTTATTGATAGTTATTTTTATATTTGTTAATTCTTTAAAAAATTTTGTAAGGATATTATTAAGTATAAAATGTAAATTGTCTATTTTAAAAAAAAATTATTTTGAAACTTTTTTTTTTACCATTAATTTATTTTAGACTATTGCTTTTTGTACTTAATAACTTATTTAGATGAATATTTATGATGTAGTTTCACGTTTGATTATAAATTCAAAAATAAAACTCTTTAATAAAAAATAATTTAGGAGACATGACACAAAATTAAAACTTTAATTTAAATTTCTCTTAGTTTTACCTATTATTATATATATAAATATTTATAAAATATATATTTATTAAAATGAACATTTTTTTTTTGGAATAGGTAGATTAATAAAAAGAAGGAAGATGAAGCACCATAATATAAACATGTCATTATCACTTAGCTGAGAACTTTGTAATGGAGGACAAGACCCATATTTTTTCAATGGACAGGCTGGGTTTTAACTTTTAACGCGGCATCCGCGTGGACTCGTTTGTCGACTAGTCTTCAAGTCAAAGCCAATTAGCCACACAGCCAAATTTTCCAGGAAAGAAGTTTAGCCAGCGCCAAGGCCTATCTCTCCCACTTACCTTCCAAAATGAAGCCCTTCAAAAACCTGTCCATTTCCTTCTTCTACTTCTTTGTCAGTACTCTTATTTTTCATTTCCTTATTAGCCTATGCAGCCAGATTTGATATAAAAAACAATTGCAACATCACAATTTGGGCTGCAGCTACGCCTGGTGGTGGCAGGCAGATTAACCCAGGTGGAACCTGGAGCCTCGAAGTTACGCCTAACTCACCAAGCACTAGTGGTCGCATTTGGGCCCGAACTATGTGCAGTTTCAATGGATCCGGGGTTGGTAAATGTCAAACTGGTGACTGTGGTGGGCTTTTTCATTGCCAAGGCGGTGGATCTGCCCCATGCACCCTTGCCGAATTTGCATTAAACCAATTTGGAAACTTGGATTTCTATGACATCTCTCTTGTTGATGGGTTTAATGTTCCTATGGTTTTTAACTCTACGTCTCCAAAGTGCTCAGGCATAGACTGTACAGGTGATCTCAACGGGAATTGCCCAACTGAGTTGAAAGCTCCGGGCGGGTGTTACAACCCTTGTACTGTATTCAAGACCGAGGAATATTGTTGCACTGGTGTGGACTGTAAAGCTACAAATTATTCCATGTTTCTCAAGGGTGGGTGTCCGGGTGCTTATAGTTTTCCTCTGGATGATAAACTAAGCACGTATACGTGCCCTAGTGGGAGTAACTATAACGTAGTGTTCTGCCCTCTTAGTTCCCTCTAGTTTGAGGCATACGACTAGTAGATAGCTTGTATACAAAGAAGTGGTGTAATCAAATCTCTGAAACGTTGTGAGCATATGCGTAATTAGTGTGGCGCAAATGCTCTAACATGTATTCACTTTGACATTGTAACAATATATATCTATGAAAGCTTGTGCCCCATAAAAACAAGATCTCTACTTTCTCAAAAAAAGAAGAAGAAGATTTCTATGAAAGATGGGAGATATTAACGTTCATAAAAAAATAATAATAAATAAAAAATCAAATTTTATTATAAAATTACATTTTAAACCTTCTAATTTAAGAGTTATAACAAATTATATCTTATAATTTCAAAAAGTAACTAATTAAATCTTAATTTTTTTTTACAAGATAGAATTTTTACTCTAGCCTATAATTTAAGTGTATATGTCTGTGAAACTCCCTCTTGGAGATTTGAACCCTGACCTTTGCCTCTTGCACTTATACTTGTGGAGTGACCACCGCACTAAGGGTGCGTGGTGGTATTAAATCTTAAAATTTTAAAAAGTAATGTTTATGAAGATATTTGCTGTATGGGGAGGGGCTTTAGAGCTTTCTCTCTTAGTCATGTTAGGAGGACAACCAACGGTGTGGCACATTCTTTGGCTAAATTTTCCAAACACATTATTGGTGAGAGGATATGGATGGAAGAATCCCCACCACCTGCGCTTGAGGCATTGTATATTGACAGTAGTAATATTATGAATGAATGAAGTGCTCTGTTGGTTTTGCTTTAAAAAAAAATAAAAAAAATTGATGGGCAAAATGGACTCATTACCCAATAACTCATTGTACTTGCTAAATAAATTGGACTTGAACATTTCTTCAAAGCCCACTTTGTATAAATACGGACTATAGTTGAGGGAAACCATTTCATACATAGAGATGGGGAGAAAATATGGTTGTGAGCCCGAATCTTGAAATAAAAGAAAGTAGGGTGGTAAGCCCAATAGCAATATGTGAAGCGAGAGAAAAGCCCACACCATGAAGTTAAGTTTGTTGTTTGTGAAGCCCATATTGTGAGGAAAATTTTGAGTTGCGATTCGTGAGGTGATTGGGCTTCATAAGAGACATTCATAATAATTTGTAGTAAAAAATCTCAACTCGTGGTAATGCATCCAAGGTGTGGGTTTTTTTTTTTTTTTTTTCTTCAAATAGTGTAGGGTGATTTGATTTTTTTTTCCCCAATAGTTACATATAGGGTAGGGTAAATTGAATTTTAGATGTCTCAATTAAAAGCAACAAAAAGTGCCAACTAATTGAGTTATAAGCCACTTGGCCATCCAAGAAGAGACTTGGGTCTTGGAGTAATTGGACTCATCAGCCAACTCATATTTTTATGATATTGTAGTTATTTTTTTGGGTAAATTTCAATTTAAACCCTATAATTTAGGGATGGTCTAAATTAAACCCTATAGTTTTAAAAGTACTAAATTAAATCCTAAACTTTAAAAATGAAACAAATTAAACCTTGGAAGCTAGGCTATATAAAGCCATCTCCCACCAAGATTAAAGCTACACGCTCACAATCATACTAGATTCTTGAACTATTTTAAAATTTTGTCAGCTATCTAATTAAAGCATTGGAGGATCCTTAACATGCACTACCCTGGTGTTGTTTCTTCCTAGTTACATTCTTTTGCAAAAGGTTATTACTCTTCCATTTGGCTTAGATGAGAAATTCAATTGATGACTATTTTTGGTTTCATCAACTCTTCCATTCAGCTTCGATGAGAAATTCAACTAATGACCATTTTTGGTTTTATTAGTTTGGCACCATATGTGGGGAATGATGTAATCTAACTTACAAGTAGGGATGGCAAAAAATATCTAACTTGGGTACCTAGCCCCACCTGACCCTAATGGGGTGAGTTTTACCTGACTCGTAAAACAGTAGGGTCGAGTTTGGGTTTTAGTAATACCTGACCCGTATATATAATATTAAATTTTTTTAAAAAAACCCTAAGCATAAATACACATTTTTCCAACCCTAAATCCCTCAGACCCATTCACTCTCACCCTCCCTCTGTCTTGCCAAGCCACCTCCCATTCTCTCCCTCTCCCTCTCCCTCACTCTCACTCTCACTTGAACAAAATCGATGTTGCTCACCTCGCTGGTGCCACTGCTCCTTGCATACCTCACGTCGTTGGCGCCGCTCCATTCTCCATCTCTCTGGTCTCTCCTCCCTACCTCCCTCACCTTGTTGCAGCCTGCCGACGCTGCTCCTCCTCTCTCACCTCTTTGGACCCTTCTTCACCTCACAAGGCCACAACTCTCTCATCACCCTCACCTCGTTATGAACTCAAGCTTTTGCAATGAAAATCGTTCTTTTTGGTCAAAGAATCAAATTTGTATTTTCTAGTTTAAGTGCTATTTTTGTTAAATATGATCGGCTTGTTTGATTTGATTTTGTAGGGTCTTCTTGTTTAAACTTAGGGTTTATATGTTAATTCTTGTTTTTACTTTTGATGTGGGAAAATATTGTAATGAAAAAAAAAGGTTTCTGATCTGTTGGTTTTTGAGAAAATAATGGGTTTTGTGGGTTTCTGATCTGTTCAGATTTGGATTTTCTTTTCTTGAGTGTTCATTTTCCCCTACTGTTTGGTTGCTAAGAAAATTAGTATTAGGCAAACAATTTTTTTTTTTGATTGGGCCACGGAATGGGCCCTGAAGTGGCATGGCCCACTGGGGCTTGTGGGGCCCGATGGGGCGGGTCTGGGATTTTTTTTAAAAAAGCCTATTTAATAAACGGGCCGAGTTTCAGCCATGGGTGCAGGCCCATAGGTCGGGTTCGGGTATAAAAAAACCTGCCCCGTTGCCATTCCTACTTACAAGCCGTCGTGACTCCATTTGAATTCCTTACCACTAATAGAAAGTCAACCTAGCTTGATCCAATTTAGATGTATCAACAAATTCAAACTCTCATAGCTAGTGTAGAAGAGTTGGTCAAACGGAATCAGGAGCTGAGACAGTGAATGTGCCCAGAAAATAGTAACATGCCACTTAAATGACGTAATCGGAGCAAAAACGAAGAAGAAGTTCATAGTTTGAAAGTCACAAGGGAGGAAGTTTCAAGCATATGTAGCAATCCAATCAGAACGATGACGAGTTGTTAAAGAACATGAGAAAAGAAATGGATGAAAAAAAGAGTGTTATGAAGGGAAAGACATCCAAAAACTTAGATAGGATGATAAGAATGACTAATATACCTTTCACCACTTGTGTTTTGGAGTGTCCACTACCTCTAAAGTTCCGACTTCCTCAGTTGGAGACATATGATGGTTTGAAAGATCTTCCAATTATATAGAATCCTTCAAGACGTTGAATCACCAGCAAACCTCCGACGAGGTAATGTGTGCAGATCTTTCCAACCAAACTTAAAGTAGTAGCTCAAGTTTGGTTTAGCAAGTTGGCACCCTTGTCAATTGCAAGCTTTAAACAACTGAGTGATTTCTTCGTATGACACTTCGTTGGAGGACAAATACACAAAATACCAATTGCTTATTTGCTAATGATAAAACAGCAGGAGGGGGAAATCTTGGGGGCTTTTGTGAAATGCTTCAATAGAGAAATCTTAGAAGTGGACGAGGCAGATGATCAAGCCTTGCTAATTGATTTCCAAGTAGGGCTAACATCGGAAGACTTTATTTTTGCAATGGCAAAGAGTCAACCAACCATGATGACAGATCTTATGCTCAAAGCACAAAAGTACACAAATGGAGAAGACACATTGGCAGCCAAATGCATAGTTAGTAAACGAAAGGAAGAAGAAGAAGTGGACGAGGAATTCAACTGACGACCATTTTTGGTTTTATTAATTTAGAGGCATTGGACGGAAGCAAATTGCTGTGTCCATGGAATGTTGAATATCTCAAGAGGTATTATCAGTAAAAGTGTAATTAGCATTACTTTATTTCCTAGTAATTCCTTGATAACTAAAAAGAAAAAAAGAGAGGACAAAATTCCTTCTAGCAAATAAAACTTCTTCAAGTAAAAGCATTATCTTTTCTTAGTTTATGTTTCCAAAAATTATTTTTGATAATGTAAATGAGTAAAATCATTAGGACGATAAATTCTTCATAAAAGAGTAAAATTGTCACAACAGTAAATTCTAAACACGAGTAAAATCATCACAACAGTAAATTCTAAACACAAGAATAAAATCGTCATAATGGTAAATTTTTACTTCAAGAACAAAATTGTTATGAAGGTAAAGAGTAAAATAGTGCTGACATGGCACTATCTCATTGGAGGGCATAAATACTTGGGTTTACGCCAAATCCTGACTGAATTTAAACTCAAATACAATCTACCAAGAGAATACATATCCCTCCTCTTTATTTGAATGTTCTAAAATTGAAATGAAATGGAATAAATAATAAAACATCTTATGACGATGGATTATACCCTTTTTTTTTTTAATATAAAGGAATGTATATAAATTGACATCATAAACAAAATTTTTATTTAAAAATCATAGAGAGGGTTCGGATACAATTGAAACGCGGACGTTTGCATTTCAGCCTTTTTTTTTTTTTTTGTTTGCTAGGATGCGCATCGTTCACTGTTCATTGGCCATGAATAGTGAATTTAGGCCAATGAACAGTGTTTTTTACACATTAAAAAATTATTTTGCTAAAGTGTTTTTCAGTTTTCAGTTTCAGTTCAGTTTTCAGCTATATTCAAATGGACCCATGATATAAGTGAAACCTATTCTCCTCCAAAATTGGAAAATTATGTAGTGAGGGGTTTTGGTGGGGGTATCTTAAGCAACCCATATTTCCCTTTGCCCCCCTCTCCTCCCCTCTCCACCCAAACACACTGGAAGAGTAAAAATCAAAATGGAGGGAGTACCTTAAATTTATGAGTGGCAAGTGGCAACCATGAACTGTAATCTCTTCTGTGTAGCATTTCATTCAGTCGCCTTCAAAGAGCCAGCTAAATTAGATTAAATAATTACAAAAAGAAAGTACCATTCTATTTCAACTACAACCAGCTGCAAGTGAGAAAATTAAAATTATTTTAAAATCCTATCTGCTACCATAGTAAATATCAAGTTCCAAACTTCCTGTTCCTCAAAACTCTATCAACTTGATCAAAAGGTATTTGAGAAATTCCAGAAAGATTCAAGTATTTTATTCCATTTTCACCAGTGGATAAAACTACTTGCAAATGCTTAACCTCTTCCTTCTTCAATTTTAAAAGCTTAAGAGTCTCTTTAATACAAGGGAAAAACGCTTGGGGCCGTGTACAAAAAGGCTGAAAAGTACAAAACAATGCTTGCATATCAGTTTCAAACTGACTGACCCCCCTGTCAGAAAAGTGAATCTCACTTGAGAGAATGCTGCAAGAAATGAAATGGTCAAGTCCTTCAGCAACACTTCTCCATAAATCCAAGAAGTCTTTTGGATTGAGGCTTGTCTTCAAAACTTGAAGCTGACTTCTAAGAACATCTAATGCTTCAACAAAATCAGTGCATACAACTAGATCCATGGTTGCTGATAATCTAACTGGAGACAAAACTTCTTGCTCTTCCTCAAAATGTTCCTTATTTTGGACATATTCCCATGAAAGATTTTCAAATGCACGAAGAATAACAGAAATTATCTCCATAAGCCAATTGGTCTCAAGTTCAGACAAATTTTTTATTTCTTCTCCAAAAAAGCAACCGCAGTCAATACCTTCATCTTTGTTATGGTGGTTGGAACCATTTTCAGCAATTCTCATCTCAAGAAAGTTCACATCATCACTCCACTCTTGCAGTTTAGAATCAACATACCTGGCAGCATTAATCAGTCCACATAATCTGATCAATGCACCATCATCATAATCATCAGGAGAGAATTCGGTTCCCTTGAAGCGGAAAAGCAGTACTTCAAAAAAGTACCAGAGGAATTTGACTGCAGTTGATCTGATAAATCGTAGACGTAGTAATGTGGCTGGCATAGTTTGGCATCGTTCAATCAATTCCCAGGAAATTTTAAGGGCGGATTCTGCAATGAATGGAGCTTTATGGTCTTCTCTAGTAGAAAGAAGATATTGCTCAGTGTATGTTGCCAATCCATGTTTATTATCAACAATCCAAGCTCTCTCATCTTTCACTTCTGCCTTTAGTTTCTTACAAGCATCCTTGAGCTCCATCTTTGCCCAAATCTTGAGCCAATCAGGCCTATCATGGAATATCATTAATACTGATATGCCTCTTGAAAGGCCTTCAAACCTTTCAGACTCTGCCAGGAAGAGACCAGTTTCCAAATTTACAAGCAATTGCATCTGTTTATCAAAAGCAACTATAAGGTCTATCAGATGAAGCCATGAAGTCACAACTTCAGATGTCATATGTTTTTCTTTGTATCTTTCAGCAAGACCAGAGAAAAATCTCTTTGCTAAAAAGCCAGACAGCATTTGGATCATTGCAGAAACCCAAGCTTCTCTAGCACTGCAACTTACCAGTCTTGCCCTATCAATCAAAGGTTGCAACACATCATCCACTCCAATAATAAAATCCCTCGTAATTTTATACACAAGAGCAAAAATAAACTCAGGCTGATCAGCCCATTTTGAGAAGTGGTATTCCATCCGTGATGCAATAGGAGATACCAGTTCATCAATAGCCCAAAGCTGCATACTGTACTCCTTTTTCCCAAAAAGATTATGCTGTCGTTCTTCCCTCCGTTTCTGCAGATGCTGCAAAGCACAAAGAGCTATAAAGCTATGCGAATATCTCTCTCTTTTGTCACCTTGCATCAAAACTAGAGGGTTAGGGAGGCCAGATATTTGTCCACTTTCAATTTTAGGTGTTAAAAGTTTTGGTGGCCATCCAAGAGAAGCAAGAAGAGCTCGGTGATCAGCAAAAACTTGTGGCCTAATAACTGCCAAAATTTTATCTACCCTATTATCAACAGATATCAATAGATTACGCCACTGAGGGCGGAACTTCACAACATTTATTAATGCTTCTTCAATATCATTCATGGCTTTTATGGCTTGAAGCAACTTTTCTTGCTTTGGTCCAGAGTCCTGCATTCCAAGACATAATAATGTTCAACGTTTTGGATCCCATCAACTAACCTACCACTTCAACATGCAACCACAAATACTGCAAAACAAAAGAAGGGAGGGGGGGGGGGTTGAAGGGACTAGACCATTACAGTAGCAACTGATGACTTTAAAACCTTTGCTGAAAAGAGGGATCCAGAGTGGTGATTCATGACACAGAGAACAGCATCTTCAAGATCCCCAACCAGAGCTTCCAACCGTAGCGCAGTTTCTGAGATATTAAGAAAGTAAGCTTAGCTTATGCCTTGGTAAGTCAAGTGGGAAAGGGTAATGGGAGGGGGGAGGGATGCTTGCTGTCAATCCATAAAGTTTACCCCATGATCGATTTTAATCCTTAAATTTAAAGTGGTCACTTTAAGCTTGCTAGGGAATGAAAACCAATCACTTCAAGTTTTTTAGGGACTAAAAGTGATTGGTTTAAACTTGAGGGACTAAAATTACTTATGGACCAATAGTGTATTTTGGCCAAAAAATAATATGTTAACAGATGGAATTGGGATAATGTTAATGTCCACAAGAATCTAAGCCTATGAATCAAACTATATAATCAAGTATGAGATGAACATAATTTCTCAGACTGACAGGTATGCATGCCAACAAAGATATACACCATTGCCTAATAAAGACACAAGTTGAGGAAGTAAATGCATGTGAAAGAAATTTAAGGATATGAAATTGGTAACAGTAATACTATTTGTCATGTTGGTCACACATTCAGAAAAGCATAAGAATGAAAAAGAAATAGAAATAGAAATTGGTCTGTAACCCACCAATGTAATTGCGAATACTCTCAATTTGCCTGACTTGCTTAGCAAGTAAAGCCAGAGGCAACTCTTCACCCAGTATCTTCGAACCAAACCCATCTACAATCCATAATAAAATCAGAACATAAACATGTTACATCATACAACAATAGTTTGAACAACGTAAATCAAGAATGAAACCAAACATATACAAACCTTGTGGAACAGTAAGGAGGTTGAGGTTGTGTAGTTTGAGATTGAGATTGTGAAGGGAGGTTTTGGCGGCGAAGGAACGAGAGATCCATGAAACGGCGCGTTTGGTGAGGCTTGTTCCGAGGGAGAGGAGGTGGGTGTCGAGATCAGAGCAGCGTTTGCTGAGTGATGAGAAGAGATGGGGAGTTTCGGAGAGGAGATCTTGGTGGGTTCGGAAATGTTGGTCGAGAAACTCCAACTGATGTGGGGAGAGATCACTGGGTTTGGGCAAAACCGCTGGAAGTGGAGGAGTTGGTGGTGGCGGTGGTTGTTGTGGTGATGACACTGTGGGTTCCATTTAGGACAGTCTTTTAAAAAACAGAATCTGATACCAGCTATTTTGGGAGCTTTTGGTTTTTTGAACTGGGTGGGGTTCAAGTGTTCAACAACTCCGACTTGGGGTTTCTCTTTCTGTTGTAGTCCATGGTTGTGTTACGAACAAATTTTGTTACTGTGTAACGTCATTTGTCTTTAGTGTTGGTTAGTGTTTGTTGGTATTCAGCTTCTCCACACATCTGCCCCCACAACTTTAGATATTGTGCGTACGAAATATGATTTTTGTTATAAAATTGAAATCGTAAAATTATATCTCGAAAACACGAATCGTAAAAGTGAAATTGTATTTTCCTTCTCAAAAAAGAAAAGAAAAGTGAAATTGTATCTTAAATTACTTGATTTTAATTGATGTGGTGCACCCTGTTCATCCATAATGTATGTAATAATCAGCGCTCAATATTGTTTTAATCTCTAAAATTTATATTAACTTCTTGTCATATTATTCTTAAAAAAAAAAAAAAAACTTCTTGTCATACTTAAATTAAAAAAAAAAAATTCATTTTTCATCCTTAATTTTTTTAAATAAATTTTCAGTACCCTAGGGGTGAAAATAAACATGAAAATTATTTTTTTCAATAATTTTTTTAAAAAGAATATATTTTTCAAAGTTTAAGAACAAAATATATTAATATAACACTTTTAATAGATTAGAGAGACAAAAAAAAAAAAATTGTTAACATATTTTGTTTTCTAGATAATAATAATAAAAAAATTTAATTTAATTTTAATCCTTAAAATTTGGGAAATTTTCAATTTTGCCCCCAAAATTTTTTAAATTGCAATATACACACTAAACTTTTGGGATAATTTTAATATTCTCACATTTTGGATTCATAAAACAAAAATTTCATTACCATATATAAACAGAATGACTTAAATTAAAACGATATATAACCTTAGAGCATTCACATTAATTTACTTTTCTGTCAGAACATGAGTTTCTCAAACATTATTGTAAAGTGCAATTTTGCTGAGTTGGTGGACCTGTTAAATTCAGATAGAGTTTGTTCTTTGGAAGTAGCCTGGATTTTGGAGGATATTAAACTTATTTGTGATGAATTTGTTAGCATATCATTTGTGTCTGTTCCTATGAAATGTAATCATTATGTCGTAACTCTTACTAATGCTGCAAAAGAGAATGAGAAGACAATTGTTTAACTTGAAAAATACCCCTCTTTTCTCTTTCTAATTATACTACATGATATTTAATAAATAAAATCTACTATCATTCCAAAAAAAACCACAAAAAACACTACTTTTTTTAATTTAATTACTTTTTTTTTTTTTATACACATACGTCAACCTTAATAGTATATCATTGTTTCAATTAAATATTATTTTCTTTCTATTCACAATTTAAATCCCAAAACCCACAACCACCCAACTCATTCCGGTCACTTAGCACAGCCGTCCCAAAACCCTTAACCATCCAACACAATCCAATCACCCAGCACAACCATCACACCGCATCTACATCCATACATGGATATCCATAAACACTCCAACACAAGTTAAACAACCAAATCAATGCCAAAACAAACAAAAGTACACAACCACCAATAAAGTATCTTGGATCCAGGTCCCAGTCTCAAGCCACTGTCTGCTGGAATTCAATCCACCTCAAGTACCATGAGTTATCCCAGGTCTCAAGCCACTGTCTGCTGCGACTGCGAGGAATCAACTCATTGACCGAAACCACTGCCTCACAACTCACACTCAGGTACTCTCTCTCTCTCTCTCTCTCTTACTTTCAATTTCATTTTCTTGAAGGTTTAGTTTGACTATATATCTATTTATGCTTGTCACTTTGGTTATATATTTACTCGATCTCAATCTCACTACCTAATTGCAAAATAAATATTGGCGAATCCTGTGAAAACTAAATTACAAAATGCAACAACTTTTTATTTTATTTTTTGTGACCCTTTAGCCCTTTCTTGTGATCTGAATTTTTTTTTTCCCTCTTCCTGATTATAAAATTTTGTGAAAACTTACTAGTATTATATGTTTTTGTTCAAAACGCAATGACTAGGCGAAGTAAAGATGTTCACCTCGAAATTAAATAAGACATGGAATCATACAGTTGCAATTCAACTGTTATTTCTATGAGTTTTTATTTGATAAAAACATTGGAATAGAATAGAAGTCAATTGAATGTGTATGTGTTTGTGGACACTAGAGCAATGAACGGTACACAAGATTGACACATGTCCAATGCACTGGACACAAGCCAAACCCTAGTTGTAAGATTAGGTCAGGAGGCTATTTTAAGGGAAGCCAAAAAAGAATGACCATTTCTCAATTGTTTTGTGCTCTGGCTTGTTGATTTCTCTTCTTCTTAGTTGAGCTTCATGCTGCTGAGTGAAAATTAAAATTTTATTGCTTCATTATTTGATCACTCTATTTGTTTGCTTGTTATGAAGATATCTTGGCAGATGCACTTGCCAAGCATCTTCTCCATGATCGCTGATACTTTCGGCTGTTATTGTTTCTCTTATGCCTGTTTGGCATCCCCGTTTTGAGACTTCGCTTATTCAAAGTACGACTCTTTTAAACATCATTATTTTCTAGATACAGCAGCCCATTTTCTAACGACTTGAAAATTAGCTGTACAGAATGAGCAGGCTTGGTGAGCCGCAACATTAATGACTTCCTAATCATATCTGATAATGCCTCCTACAGTACCATATTTGACTTTATTGGCACTTGACCTGGTGATTACAAGTGGCCCCATTCTATCACTGAATGCAATCCTTGATGGTCGTTGCTTGTTGATTTTCTTTGCACAATTTAAAGGTCTATGTGAGTTATAGAGGTTGAGTTTCTTCTCACCAATATTGATCCTCTAAATTTCCTTGAAAAGAATGTTGGCCTTTTTCAGTTATGTTCTTACTGCATAAAAAAAATGAATGTGCAAGTGTGAGGTACTGGAAATCTTTCACTAGACTTATGCTTGGATGTCTAGGGGGATTGCAAACTTAAAAGCATGATAGACAAATGTAAGGATGATAGCCAAATGTCTTGCAGAATAGCTGACCTGCAAATAAATTTACTTTGATTAGCTTATAATTTTTCATGTTAATATTTTTTAAGGAACCCTTTGATATACCTAACTGAAATAATTCTTTGAAAATGTCATTTTTAAATATCATCATAACAGCCAACTCCTCCTTTCCCTTCTTTTTGGTTGAGCAGAAAAAAGGGAGTAGTTAGGACAAAAGTAGTATTAATGTTTGTTACTTGCATTTAAACTGCATAGGTTTGACAGATTGAGTTTGTCTGCACCATTTTATTTAATGAGCGTGTGAAAAAAATGTTTAAGACCATTTATATACTTTCTTACTTTTAGAGACAGCTATTTATGATATTTGCTTGTCTATCTAGAGTACTTGCTCTCTTCCAATGGAGGCTGGGATGGAATTGGATAAAGAAAGTGAGAAATCTACTTCCATGGACTCTCATTTACAGTGGAGTCAGTGGCAATTGCTTGATTCCATCCTTCCTACAGGTGGGTTTGCTCATTCTTTTGGTCTTGAGGCAGCAATCCAAACTCGTATAGTATCAGGTCCTGAGGATCTTCGAACTTTTGTAATCCATGTGTTAGAGAATACTGGAAGCTTACTCCTTCCTTTTGTTTATTCTGCAACCTTGTCACCTAATTTGGAAACCTGGCATAAACTTGACAGAACATTAGATGCAATGCTCACAAATGAAGTGGGTCGAAAGGCATCAATTGCACAAGGATCAGCACTTATAAGAGTGGCTGCTGCTGTCTTTTCAGAAATCCCCTCTCTTAAATCCATGAGAGATACCTTTCTGGGTTCTGGGGTTGTTTCTTTCCACCATGCTCCTATATTTGGGCTTATATGTGGACTTCTTGGGTTGGATAGTAGAACCTCTCAGAGAGCTTACTTGTTTATTACAATGAGGGATGTTATCTCTGCTGCAACAAGGCTGAATTTGGTAGGACCTATGGGTGCAGCTGTATTGCAGCATCAAATTGTTCTTCTTGCTGAAGCTATCTTGGAAAAGTGGATGGACCGTAATGCTGAGGAAGCATGCCAAACAATTCCTTTGCTTGATGCCGTGCAGGGTTGCCATGGTTACCTGTTTTCTAGAATGTTCTGCTCGTGAAACTACAAAAAGATTGCATTAATTTGTTTTCTCTGTTGTTCTGCACTGATGACTCATGCTACAGCCTCTGTGGGATAGGCTTATACTGGTCAGACTTCCACCAATTTTTCCTTGCCTTCAGAAAATTAAAATCACCAGCTATATTTCTAAAACTGATACAGTAGACATATTCTGTTAGCAAAAAGAAAGCAATTCTAAAGATTGTTTTATCGCAAACTTTTATTTGTTTACTTCAGTCTTTACTACTTTGAGGTGCTATGCTTTTAGCTAGCTTCTAGAGGAGAAACTTACCTGAGTCATGTTGAATCTATCAAAACATAAGTCAAGCCACTTTCTCAGAGATATCCTAAAGAGCGTTTTCTTCCTAGTTTTGGACATAAAATGCTCTTAATTTGTAGAAAGAGATCAATTGTAAACTTTTAATGCTGGCTTTACTAGTTCGTACCCAAAACAAAATTATCAAAGAGTCACCGCAGTGGACCCGATGTCCATCTTTGCATGAAGATTGATGTCAATATCCTGGAAACTAAGCTTTACAAAAACCCACTTACATTCTTAGGAAAATGCTAAAGACAAAATTTTTAACAATTTTTTTTACAAATTGTTAATGTGGTGAGTAATTATTGGTAAGTAAAAAAGTGATGTTAGTAGTGGGAAAAAAAAAAAAAAAGTAAGAATTTGAGACCAATTATTTGTAAAACTATTGTAAAATAGTTTGTAACTATAGCATTACTCTTTAAATATTTTAATTCTTAAGAGTACTATGAGGGTCCGGTTCAATGGGATGGCAATCTTTGGGCTTAAGTCACAATTAATTAATTTGTGGGTAATTGGAAATATAGCTCACAATGGGTGATCCCAAGAAGAATTAAGTAGATGACTGATGAATAAAAGTTACTGCATGATGATTTGGGATTATCTATCGGATCGTCCGAGGAGATTCTCAGGTGGCCAAGGTACCTTTTAAGTTTTCCCAATTGGTTTATTCTTTCCCAAAAGAAATGTATTATCTTCCCATTTACTTGTGTTTTGCACCTTAGAAAAATGTTCCAACCCTTTTTCCTTTGAATCTTTCTCCTTTTATACTCTCCCGTTAGTGGATTGGTAATGGTGAGAATATTCAACTTGTGCATGGGCCCCACACTTGAGTGTAGGGCACTGTTCCATTATGTCTAATTTCATATAAAAAAGTGGGTCCCTTTAGCTTCGTCCCTATGATAATTCCTTTGTAATTTGAACCACGCTCGGATAGCGGACTCTTCCAATGCATTATTTATCCTCAGCACTACTTTCCTCCTCTGGAGATAAGAGTGATTTGTTTGGACCTTCAGGGTGGTTGTCTATGTAACAAACTTGTTTGGGCCTCTCACACGTGGGTTGGGCCATATTTATGGGTATTGGCTAGAATTTGGTCCCATGCTCCATCCACCCACGATCACATTTATTTATAACTCACTAAATAGTTTACAGCAATTTTTTTTAAAGGAAAAATGAATATATAAATAAAGGGAAAGAATCACATTTCGAGTCCTTAGGGGTAGTGATTGGACACATAAAAGAATGTAAAATGATAAAAACTAATAAATAAATAAAAACACTTGATTTCTTTGAATAAAGGCAAATGATTTTTTTAAAAAAATTAGTAAAGAAGGGAAATGTGAATGAATTTTAGGCAATATCATATATATATATATATATATATTTATTTATTTGTAGTAAATTACATAAAACTTTCCTAAAGTTTTAGGAATGAAATTTCACTCCAAACCTTAATAAAAATGACACTCCTCTCCATGAGTTTTGAAACAAATCAACACATAAATCATACCATTAATAACCTTAATGAAATATTTCAATTTTTGAAAATATTCATCTAACCAAATTATAAAGATGGTTAGTAAAGTTTTCTTTTTAGCCATTTTCCAGTCACTTTTAATGGCTATTTTTAGCAATCATACACAAATTTGTTTAGTTAAAAAGATGGAAAAGTAAGAGGATAGAAAAGTGAGAGCATACAAAACATTTTAGTTTTCCATCATATGTGTTTGGTAAAGAGGAAGGAAAAGTGGAAGGGTAAATAATAAATATGAATTTCCTTTGTTTCGCTAGAAAGAATAATGAGAAGATTAAAAAAAAAAAAAAAAAGTTTAGTTGGATTTACTATATTTCTCATGTTACATTTATTAAAAAAAATAAACAACATATTTGGTCAAATGGGTCTCAAAGGGTAAAATAGTAAAAGCATCTATTATCAACATTTTTACCTACTTTTCTATCCAATTTGTGGGGATAGAAGTTTGTGGGCCCAAGAAAAATCATTCACCCCATTTCCCTTCCCCTCTATTTTCTCTCTTCGACTAAATGATGGAAAAATCTCATTTTCTTTTTCCCCCTTTTCACTAAAACAAAACATAATATTAAAAAAAAAACAATATTATTTGACACAAAAAATCAACAAAATTTGATTTTTTTTGTTTTTGTTTTTTTGTTTTCAATATGAAAGAAATAATTATGAGAGTATTTATTATAATTTTTTGTTATGATAGTCATTAATACACATTTATTATAATTATGTTTGTATTAATAAGAATTTATTATGATCATGTTTGTATACAAAATTATTATTCTACCATTTGTTGATGCTCATTTTTGAAAAGCCCAGTAGCCGGAAGAAGCCCAACAATATGGGAAAGAAGAGAGTTAGTGAATTGATAGGAATGAACCATTAATGACAAGAATAATGGATCATAGGCTCATAAAATAAATAAATGGGTTTTGAGACAAGCAAATGGGCTCAGAGAAGTCTAAAAGAGGAAGTAGCAAACCCATGGACATTATGTAATGAAGAAAGGCAAGAATGGGCCACAGTAGGCCTGAAGTAATGAAGTAGGAAAGAAAGGGTTGATGGAAAGCCCATGAGCCCCAAAGATGAAGGATAAAGCAATTGGGCCAAGGAAGCCCAAAAGAGTTAGCAAAGTGCCTATGGGAATGTAGAATTGGGAAATGGGCCGAGGATGCTCAAGAAAAAAAAAAAAAAAAAAGGGTCAAGGATGCCCAAGGAAAAAGAAATGGGACAAAATAGCCCACAAGTAATGTAACAGATTGGGAAAGCCCAAAGTAGCATGAATAACCATATGGAGTCATTGAAAGAAGGATGGGCAGCAGGCCCAAAGAGGCCCTGTAAACATAGGTCCATTAACACCGTAAGGCCAAGCAAGGTCCAACCCTTGGAAAGAAACAAACCCATAAAGAATGAAAGACCAAAAGACGGTTCACGCCATAGGAGGTCAAGGATGGGCAGCAGAATGCACAGACGAGCCCTAGATTATGGCAAACACATAAGCAGCGGAGAAATTTTGGACATACATAGGAAGTGGAGCACGCGCAAGACCTAAGCACTACCAGCCTGTACCCAGCCAATATAGGAGTGGTGGGTCATGGGTCAGAGGTAAAAGAGGGTATAGTTTGGCGGTGAGGGAGAAGGGAAAGCCTATTCTGGGGTTCCTGCTTAAGCTCTTTTGGGGGAAATGTCTTACTGGGATGACATACCACCCAAAAGAGGAAGGGTGAGTTAGAACGACTAGGTGCATGTCACAAGGGATAGAAAGAGAGAATACCCACATTGTGGCAGATGAGAAGGCCACGGTGAGCAAACAAACAAAACAACCTTCTTTGTCTGGTAATGGGGAGTGGCATAGCCAGCACAATTAAGTGGCGGTGACTGTGGTGCTGACAAACCAGTGATGGTCGACAATGACACCTAGACTAGACAAAGGTTATTAAGGGGTAAAATGGTAAAAAACAATCGCGGCAAGCAGTATATAAAGGGCCTTTGCCGTGCACAGTAAGGGGGGCAACAGTAGCAATCACCACAAAAGTGATCACCATCACGTCGCATAAGAAAACACTAAAGAAAAGAAAGAAATCAAAAGGAAAAATTAAAATAGTAAAACAGGGGAAAGAAATAGAGAATTAGAAAAAGAGCGAGAGAGAGTAGAATGACAGGTATGAATTAATAGGTTTTCTCCTTCTCTCCCTCTTAAAGCCTACCTTCTGTTAAAAAATCCTTTTGGACACAAGCCATTCAGATCCGCTCCCTCAAAGTGTGTAATTTTCGCGGCAAGATCCTCCTACGAGGTTACCCACATTAAGGAAATGGTTCCTTCCTTGGCTAGAGCCCCGTGACTAAACTGAATGTAGCAAGCTAGTTATATTCTTCTTTAATTTTATTGATTACTGCTATTATTTCTCCTCTAGGCTCTATTATCATACTTATAATTTGTCTTTCTTTTTTATTTTAACGAAAGATTGCTTACTTAGTTTGCCTAACAATAATGTATCTCACTTATTATTATTTTTTTTTGTACCTCTTCTGCTGTAATTTTCTTCTACAGCAACTTTGCCTACCATGGGCATGTGACAAAAGTTTCAGCAAACAAAGGCATAGTTTGTGCACAAACCGGACCAAAGTAAATTGTAGTTGGGTCGGTCCTGACTTTCTTATCCAAAATACTTGGGCCCAATACAGCAGGAGGCAGTCCAACCCAAAATTATAAAAAGGCCCACCGCACCAGTATATAAAGGGCTTTTGCCGTGCACAGTAAGGGGGGCAACAGTAGCAATCACCACAAAAGTGATCACCATCACGTCGCATAAGAAAACACTAAAGAAAAGAAAGAAATCAAAAGGAAAAATTAAAATAGTAAAACAAGGGAAAGAAATAGAGAATTAGAAAAAGAGCGAGAGAGAGTAGAATGACAGGTATGAATTAATAGGTTTTCTCCTTCTCTCCCTCTTAAAGCCTACCTTCTGTTAAAAAATCCTTTTGGACACAAGCCATTCAGATCCGTTCCCTCAAAGTGTGTAATTTTCACGGCAAGATCCTCCTACGAGGTTACTCACATTAAGGAAATGGTTCCTTCCTTGGCTAGAGCCCCGTGACTAAACTAAATGTAGTAAGCTAGTTATATTCTTCTTTAATTTTATTGATTACTGCTATTATTTCTCCTCTAGGCTCTATTATCATACTTATAATTTGTCTTTCTTTTTTATTTTAACGAAAGATTGCTTACTTAGTTTGCCTAACAATAATGTATCTCACTTATTATTATTTTTTTTGTACCTCTTCTGCTGTAATTTTCTTCTACAGCAACTTTGCCTACCATGGGCATGTGACAAAAGTTTCAGCAAACAAAGGCATAGTTTGTGCACAAACTGGACCAAAGTAAATTGTAGTTGGGTCGGTCCTGACTTTCTTATCCAAAATACTTGGGCCCAATACAACAGGAGGCAGTCCAACCCAAAATTATAAAAAGGCCCACCACACCATTTAAAGGTGAAAGTATAATAAAGTAAGATACTAATGGAAAAGTAATGTTATAGACATAAACTATTTTACAATATTTTTACACATTTTTGTTGTGACCAACTTCTTACTGGTTTTCATCTAGGCTCACTACTAACATCACTTTTTCATTTACCGATAATCACTCACCATATTAGCAACTTGTAATTTTTTTTTAATAATGCTAGAGATACAAACTATTTTACAAAAAAATTTACAAAGTGCTTATGTGGTAAGTGATTATTGGTAAATGAAAAGATGATATTAATAGTGGACCTAAATGAAAACCCATAAGAGGTTGGCCACATCAACATTTTGTACAAATGTTGTAAAATAATCTATTACTGTAGCATTACTTTTTTTTTTTTTTTGTAAAAATGTTTGTATCTCTAGCATTACTCTTAATAGATGAATTAAATATCATATGATTTATAAGGAATCCTTTATAGCATTAAATTCAATTAAAATACATAGGGAGAGAAAGGTTTTAAACTTTGTGCTTTACCTAAACCTTGTTCATAAATCAATTTGGTAGACAGATAGTAGTTAAATAGAGAGTGTAAAGAGATAAAGTCATGTTTAGAGAGGAAAGTTCACTTAGAGCAAGAAAGTATTTTTCATAAAATCATAATTGATTATGCAATTGAAATACAAAATTTATCCACTGTTTTCCTTTTCCTTTTACTCCATTACAATCTAGAATAACATAAATGAATAACAAGATGGATAAGGATTCTATATTGCAACAACTTTAACTTTATTACCATAAAGTTTTTCATTGCAACAAACATTTTTTTATAGAACTAAACATGCCTTATCCTAATATGTTTATTATGAAATTTGTGAACATTATAATAGTGTGTAATCATACAGGGCACATGCATATGCAATCCTTTCCATGAACTTATATTCAAACCTTAAACACATTGAAAGTTCCTAAAAACCTAACATCCTAAAACAACCACTTCATGCCATCAACTAAACCTATATTCAAACTAGCAAAACTTTTTCAAAACTCATTGAAACAATGAATTTATTCAACTTATTTAAGTCAATGTTGTGGTGGGCCTTTTTATGATTTTGGGTTGGACTGCCTCCTGCTGTACTGGGCCCATGTATTCTGGATAAGAGAGTCGGGATTGGCCCAATTGTAACTCACTTTGGTCCGGTTTGTGCACAAACTATGCCTCTGTTTGTCGAAACTTTTGTCACATGCCCATGGCAGGCAAAGTTGCCGCAAAAGAAAGTTGCAACGGAATGGGTACAACAAAACAATAATAAGCGAGATACATTATTGTTAGACAAACTAAGTAAGAAATCTTTCGTTAAAATAAAAGGGAAGGACAAGTTTTAAGTATAATAATAAAGCCTGGAGGAGAAATGATAGCAGTAATCAGTAAAATTAAAGAAGAATATAACTAGCTTGCCACATTCAGTTTAGTCATGGGACTATGACCAAGGAGGAAACCATTTCCTCAATGTAGTAACCTCGCAGGAGGATCCTACCGCGAAAATTACACACTTTGAGGGAGCGGACCTGAATGACTTGTGCCCAAAAGGATTTTTAAGCAGAAGGTAGGCTTTAAGAGGGAGAGAAGGAGAAAACCTATTGGTGCATGCTTGCCATTCTACTCTTTCTCGCTCTTTTTCTAACTCTCTATTTCTTTCCCCTGTTTTACTATTTCAATTTTTCCTTTTGTTTTCTTTCTTTTCTTTAGTGTTTTCTTGTGCGACGTGATGGTGATCACTCTTGTGGTGATTGCTACTGTTTTCCCCATACTGTGTATGGCAAAGACCTTTTATATACTGCCTACCGCGATTGTTTTTTACCATTTTACCCTTTAACAACCTTTGTCTGGCTTGGGTGTCCTTGCAGATCACCACTTAGTTTGTCAGCGCCCTAGTCACCACCACTTACCTGTGTTGGCTGTGCCACTCCCCATTATTAGACAAAGAAGGTTGTTTTGTTTGTTTGCTCACCGTGGCCTTCTCATCTGCCATGGTGTGGGTATTCTCCCTTCCTATTGCTCGTGGCATGCACCTAGTGGTTTCAGCTCATCTTTCCTCTTTTGGTTGGTATGTCATCCCAGCAGACCATTTCCCCCAAAAGAGCTTTAGTGAGAACCCCAGAATAGACTTCCCCTTCTCCCCACAGCTAGACCATACCATCTCTTACTTCTGACCCATGACCCACCACTCCTGTATTGGTTAGGTACATACGGGTAATTCCTGGGTTTTGCACGTGCTCCACTTCTTGTGTACGTCTAAAACTTGTCCGTTGCTCATGCGTTTACCGTGGTTAGGAACTCACCTGTGCGTTTTGCCGCTCATCCTTGACCTCTTATGACTTGAACCTTCTTTTGGTCTTTCATTCTTTATTAGTCTGTTTCTTTCTGAGGGCTGGGGCTTGCTTGAGTTTTTCTCCTTTTAGTCTATTCCTTGCTCCACCCATAGTCTCGTTGCCATTCCTGCCACACCATTCTGCTATTCTTGCCACGGTGTTAATGAACCCATGTTTACTGGGCCTCTTTGGGCCTGCTACCCATCCTTCTTTCAATGACTCCGTATGATCATTCATGCTACTTTGGACTTTCCCAATCAGTTATATTGCTTGTGGGCCTTTTCGTCCCATTTCTTTCTCCTTGGGCATCCTTAGCCCTTTCGTCCCATTTCTTTCAATGACTCTGTATGGTCATTCGTGCTACTTTGGGCTTTCCTAATCAGTTATATTGCTTGTGGGCCCTTTTGTCCCATTTCTTTCTCCTTGGGCATCCTTAGCTCATTTGCTTTCCTGGGCATCCTCGATCCACTTCCCAATTCTGCATTCCCATGGGCACTTTGCTAACTCTTTTGGGCTTCCTTGGTCCAATTGCTCTATCCTTCATCTTTGGGGTTTATGGGCTATCTATCAACCCTTTCTTTCCTACTTCATTAGTTCGGGCCTGCTGTGACCCATTCTTATTTTTCTTCATTACATAATGCCCATGAGTTTACTACTTCCTCTTCTGGGCTCCTCTGGACCCATTTGCTTTTCTCAAGATCCATTTATTTATTTAATGAGCCTATGATTCATTATTCATGCCATTAATGGTTCCTTCCTATCAATCCACTAACTCTATTCTTG
Organism: Castanea mollissima; assembly: GCA_014183005.1. Lineage (NCBI taxonomy): Eukaryota > Viridiplantae > Streptophyta > Magnoliopsida > Fagales > Fagaceae > Castanea > Castanea mollissima. The sequence continues at coordinate 34,407,740 of JACAVU010000006.1, read as the reverse complement.
CCCATATTGTTGGGCTTCTTTTTGCTACTGGGCTTTTCAAAAATGAGCCTCAACAAATGTCAAGTTCCTTTTCATTTTATTCTTATTAATCTAAATTTCTCTCAAAGATCAATTTTTGAATAAATATTTTATTGTTTTGGGTTCCTAAAATTTCTAAGTAACTAAAGTTGGGAAATTCCATGACAAGGCAACAAATTCAAAAGATATTCTAATTTGTTTTTTTTTTGAAAGTGCAAAAAGTATAAAAGCAATTTTTGAATAGTTGCTTTTGATACTATATGTCAAGAGAATTAGTTCCTGTGGTTGTGGTCTTCTTTCATTTGTCATCAAAGGCTCATGTCTAGTCCTCACTCCTCAACCAGTAATTGCAAGAGGTTCAACTCTATTTAGGCAAAAGCATCAATTATGATCAAAATATTAATAAATGTGTTTTATAAATTAAACAAAAAAAATTACATGTACTCTGTTAGTTTTTATTTTAGGTGATGAAAATCATTTTAAAAATGAGTAACCAAACAAGATATATATATATATATATATATATATATATATATATATTTAAAGTCAAATTTGATAGAAAATTCAATATTTTTTTAGAGAGTTTCAACCTATTATGTTTGCTCTTGATGATAACTTTTTATCATCAGGCCAAGATACTATCAATTTTTGGTGTAGGCAAAGATTGAACCCCAAATCTCTTATTCAATTATAAGAGACTTTAGCAGTTGAGTTAACTAGAATTCACGAGAGAAAATTCTATTAGATTCTACAATTAGAATCTAATTTTGTACCACGTGTCTCATCTAAATTTTTATAATTTTGAACTAAGTGGGTTATTTAGTTTAAAAGATGAGAAGTCGAGCATAAATAAACCAAAAAACCCAATCGTTCATCTAATCTATACTTCTATGCTATTTTTTAAGTTTTCATCATCAAATGTCTAATTTTATGATATGTGTCCCATCTAAATCTAATTTTTTTAATTTTTGTGTCAAATAAGTTACTTAGAGCAAAAGATGAGGAGTCTACCATAAATGAACTATTAGAACCCAACCCATTTATCTAATCGATACTTCTATGCCATTTTTTAAGTTCCTATCATCTATATTAGTTTTTATACATATAATTACTCTAGCCATTGGGAAACGCACTTTGTTAAAATCTAATTTTTTTTATCGTCTAAAATACAAGAGTGATAATTTTGGAGTTAGGTTTCCTCCAACTTGATGCCATGCAAGGGAATACTTTTTTAAAACTTTCAAAGAACCACAGTAAGCAAGTTTGTTCCATTTATCATCTAAATAAATAAATATTATGTCTTAGGAACTTTTTCAATGGCTTAGATTTGCCTTCTCCGTGCATATAATATTAATATTTTTTATCACATAAGTTTCTTTGATTAACTTACAATTGGGTTTAAGCCCTTATTTTATTTGCAATTTTGCATGTTTGGCTCTTCATTTAGATGTTTTCAATTTTGCAAGTTATATGTTGCACGGTAGCCGATGCAATACAATTTTTAGTTTGCCTTTTTTTTAGTATCCAAAAGTTTGCTTCAAAATTCTTTAATTTATTTTTCTCTTTTTTTTTTGTTATGAGAAATTTTACTTATAATTTCTCAAATTCTGTTGCGCGGTAGCATTAGCCATTGATTTCATAGTAATTTCTTCTTCTAATTCACAATAACACACAAAAAGAGACATACTTCTATTAATCAAATTGATGCAAGAAACAAATTGATTTAAGAAACGTGAAAGGAATTTGAAGGAAATGAATGTGTTTATTTAATTTCCACCCATATCTTAATTTTTTTGAATAAAAGATTGCATATAACTTTATGCGGGATAACTAAATAATGATTCTTAATTTCCTCTCTCAATATAATGTTAAATCACAAAATCCTTGCTCTTTTTAATGGTATATTTGTGCCAAATTTTCATGATAAACTATTGCATGATAATAGGAAAGAATGATTTCAACTTTCGTGGACTTGGAGACAAATTTATTTAATATTTTATATTAATAAAAAGAAAAAAAATTGATTAACAAATTACACATTTATTATTATTATTTTTTCTTCAATTTTGTGGCTCAAATTTTATTTTTGTATTCAATGCGGCCCTTCTATTTACTTCTGTCTAGTGGATTTATGTTAAGAGTAAACATTCGATCAAGTTGTGGCATAAAACTAGTGTTTTACGCCAGCCAATAGGAGGCTGCCATGTCATCTCCTTTTAATGAGTCACTTAAATCCCTCTCCAAAGAGTCTAAACAGAGACCAAATTGAGAAAGAAGACCCACAGCCCTCAGACCGAAGCTTGCTCGAACCTCCACCACACCACACATCGAGTTCGCCGGAGCTGTGTGTGGAGCTGGAAACATACCGGAATAGAGACCGAAGCTTGCCTAAACCTCCACCACAGTAAATTATATTACAGTTGCATTTGCATTTAATATTTTTTTATTTTATTTTCTCTCTCATTCTATTCACTCCCTCACTTTTTCTGAACATCTCTCTGAACTCTCTCTTTGTTTCTCAATCTTTAACTCAAGCTTCTTAGTCTGACTTGTCGTGGAGCTGGGTGGCATCGAAGAAGATGAGGAGGTAGTAGGGTCTTGGGATTTTTGTGGAGGTGAGGTATTGAGAGACGAAGTGGTCGTCGAGGTGGATTATGCCAGTTTTGGATCGAGATTGGAGGGATTGGAGCTTTAAGACTTGGTTTGAGCCGGAGGAGCTGATTGAGGTTGAGGTTGGGGTTGAGATGAGAAGAAGGGAAATAAGGAGAAGGAGGGGGAGAGAGTGAGTGGGAGACATGGTTGTGGGTTTTTTGGGGTTATAGAGAGAATGAGTTTGGTTTGTTTTTGTTTTGGATCTTTGGATTTTTGTTGTGTGGCTTGATGATGGTGATTGGATCTTTGGATTTTTGAATGGGTATATGAATTCATTGATGGTAGCTGGTTGAATGGGATGGTGGCTAGGTTGTTGTGTGGCTTGATGATGGTGGTTGGGTGGTTGGATGATGGTGGCTGTGTGGGTTGTCTTGGGTCTGTGAGAGAGGTGAGAGTCTGAGGTGGAGGTTTGGGCAATCAAGATGGAAGAGGCAGGAACCTTTTTTCTGAGGGTTGTGGGTCTTTCTTAATTTGGTCTCTGTTCCGGTATGTTTCCAAGCTCCACGCACAGTTTTGGTGAACTCAGTGTATGGTGTGGTGGAGGTTCGAGCAAGCTTCGGTCTGAGGGCTGTGGGCTGTGGGTCTTCTTTCTCAATTCAGTCTCTATTTGGACTCTTTGGAGAGGGATTTAAGTGACTCATTAAAAGAAGATGACGTGGTAGCCTCCTATTGCCTGGTGTAAAACACTGGTTTTACGCCACAACCTGACCGAATGTTTACTACGTTTACTCTTATGTTAAACATTCAAAACACTTCATTTTTATTTCCCATTTTACCCTTAACTCTTTTTTTTTTTTGAGAAATAGGCCTAGGCTACCAAATTCATTTAATAGCTAAAAGATTAGTAACATACACCTTAAAAATTTCAGGAGGAACAGACTCCATCCAAACTAAAACAAAAAAAGAAAATTGTGCTCTCTTATCTAAAGCATGTGCCAAAACATTGTCTTGCCGAAATATATGAGAGAAAAAGTAGTTCTGTAGAGAACTTGCTAGAGACAGGATGTCTTTAATCAAATGACCACAAGCAAGTTGGGAGAAGCATTGGTCTCTGATGGCTGAGATGGAGAATTCTGAGTCACCTTCAAGAGTTGAGTTATGCAAAACCCAATTCATGAACAAACTGGACAACCCTTCTTACCTCGATTCTTTCAAGTGCAACCATGGGGGAAGGAATGAGGATAATCTCTGATAAAGAAGCCATTACTTTACCAAGAGAATTACAGACCATAACACTAGTACCTACTACATTCAAGTCTTCGAAGATTGCACCATCGAAGTTTGTTTTCAACGAACCAAGATCCGGTGGTTTCCAGACAATTTTCTTTGGAGGTTGTTTTCAACATGCCCTTAACTCCTTTTGTTTTCTATTTTTCTTTCTTTTCTTTCACGACTAAATCTTTGACCACCTATCAACCACCCCAAATCTCTCAATACCCTTAATATATCGAAAGTTAGTCAAAACCTAACATCCTAAAACAACCACTTCATACCCTTAGCCAAACCTATATTCAAACAAATCAAACCAGCAAAACTTTTTCAAAACTCATTGCACCAATGCATCTATTCATCTTATTTTAATCAATGTCAAGTTATTTTTCTTTTTATACTTATTAATCAAAATTTCTCTCTAAGATCAATTTTAGAATAAATATTTCATTCTCACATGTTTTGGGTAACTAAAAGTAACTAAAGCTGGGAAATTCCATGACAAGGCAACAAATTAATTTTTTTTTTGTTAATTTGTTCTTTTTTAAGGGAGTGTGTGGGCTAGCGTGGTCTTATAAAGGAAAAAGTGCAAAAACACCAATAACAAATTTTTTTTTTGTATAGCTGCTTTCAATGCTACACATATATAAAGAGAGAAATGTTAACGGATGTTTTAAAAGTATTGGTTTATAAGATATTTTTAGAAACCTTTAATGGGAAAAGAAAAAAAAATCCATTAATTTTTTTGACAAATTTTTATATTTCCTATAAAAGTTATGTCAAAACTTTCCAAAAATAGTTTATTCACAATTACCTAAGAGCACTCATAAACATGACACATAAATAAATTTGGTTGCCCTAGTTCTAGGTCTTCTTTCCTTTATCATCAGTGGCTCTAGTGTCTAGTTCTCAACTAGTAATTGCAAGAGATTAGCTTTATTTAGGTGGGAGCATTGATTATGATCAAAATATTATTACACATGTTTTATAAAAAAAAAAAAAATTCTTTATGTGGACTCCATTAGTTTTTTATTTTTTATTTTTATTTTATATATGATGGTGAACTAAAAATCGGACTATCTCTAGTTCGTCCATAGAGTCATCCAGGGCTAAAAATGTTAACCCAGCATATGAAGGTTGTCCATCAAGGAAGCACCTGATGGATGACCCCTTAACACTTAGAAATTTTCAAAATAAGTTTATATCTCAAAAGCTTATAATTCGGATCACGTTCTACTATTACAAATTATGACCAAAATCCTTACTCATCGCTCTAACTTCCCACTAACTTCTTAACTTCTAATAGCAGATTTAGAAGATAAGTCTAAGTCTTCTAACTTCTATATGAAAGAAACATTCTGGTTTTGTATCTCATACAAAACACATAGCGGAAGCAACAAACAAGGATCTATTTCATTCATGATTGATAACGTGCACAATGTAAATTTCAGAATTTAAGAACAAGATAGCGTACCTTGGTGTAGAGAAATTCAAAACAAATATTAGAAGCACTTGGGAACACTTTTAATCTTCACTCCAATTCCACTTTACGCCCAAGATGTGTGGTCTCTCAATCAGTTTTCAAAGGTAGAATGAAAGTGTGTCTCACACTCTCTCACACACCGTTTCTTATTTCTCTTTTTCTTTTCTACTAAAAATTCTGTATGTTTCTTCCTTTATAAATAACTGATTGTCTAATTGGGCTGGCCTATTGGGCCTTTCCAATTGGGCTTTAGTGTGTGGCTTGGAGGGGACCAAAAGGGACCAATATGACACTAGCTCCAATGGGCCTTGGGCTTTTCCGTCAACTCTTGACAAGTCCAAAATTACCATTAATTATATTTAATACCACTATATAATATAATTGCACTCTAGGTCTTATTAATAAATTATATCCCAAGATTTTATTATACACGTAACCCCTTCATAAAATATTCGTAGTAACACAAAGTCATAAATGTAGACTGCCACTTTGTAAATTACTATATCTTATCCTTGAGTACCCGGTTTAATCTTTTAAAGTTATTCATTATATATTTATGAAACAATTTCATAAATATATACTTTAGTAATTTCTTACTAAAGTGGTTAGGCCTAACTCTCTGAATAACTGAACCCATTAAACTTATCTTAAGGGATATATTTATATCTCCATCAAGAGACTATGAATTCCATCTTGAGAATATATGTTCCATCAACACTAAATGTGATTGCCCAACATACTGAGGTTTTAACCGTCACTTCAGATCTCACTCCTGATATATCAAAGCAACCTACACTTCATGATCAGATCCATTATTCTCTCAGGACTAAGAGTTCATGCAAATAGAAGTCGTGAGATTTATTATTCATTTGACAGTCATATAGGAGAACAATAAATCTCACAGCGGTCCTGTTCAATATGTTTTAACTCTTAAAACATATCAACATATCAACTAGAAGTCTCCACTTCCATGATCAAGACAAATCATCTTAGTTGATAGTTATAGCCTTCGCAGATGAAATGCCCAATTTCATCACCGACTACGAACTATAAATTATGAGTTTACAAAGAACTTGTGATTTACATCTTCTGTGACTTTTCACATAAATCACATACAATGCATCTCATGGACTATATGATAATGTCTCATATTCATGTTACCATTATTTTAGATAATAATAAAATAACTTTATCAATCATAATATTAAGTCATACATCACGTCATACGTAATGTCATACATAATATTATACATAGCATCATACAATAGGATTTAAGGGCATTAATCCTAACACTATAGTAGTTGTAGAAGATAAGACTGAACCTTCTAATTTCTATGGCAGTTGTGGAAGTTAAGTCTGAACTTTTTAACTTCCATCCACGTGGAGGAAGTTACTAAACAAGTAACACTCCAAAACTCACTAAAGGACTCATCCATGTCAAATGAAGATAAGTTTCCACCACTCCTAAAAGTTGGAATTCTTGAGAGAAAAACTAACTTAAGTATCAGAGGGTTCTTGGCCGGTTCAACCATGTCACCTTTGATCTTGTACTTCTTTCTTTTTCAGGCCTTCCAGACAACTTCAAGTCCATTGAAGCCCGGAGCACTCAGCCTACTGATTTCTGTGCATCATCAGCTGGCACCGTTTGTGGGAAGTTAAATCTATACTTTACAATTATCTTTCTTAGACAAAAGGTTGTATGGTCTGGACAAGGTCAATGGCCACCAAGAGAGTGGAATGCTTCCAACCATCCCAACTGCGCTCACCAGTCAGCACTTGTCATGGCAGAGCTAACTCGTCAGAACCAAGAATTAACTTGGAGATTAACTAGAGAAGGCAACATCATGAACGACATATAGAAGGAAAAGCTTAGAGTCAGAAGTTAGAGGAGAAAATGTGGAGTACAAGACTCAATCAAGGGGTACCGCTTCACGTAGAGTGCCACATTTGGAGAAGGAGATGGATTAAATGAGGAAAGTCATGGACAAGATGAGGGAGAATCTGAGAAGAACGAATCCTGTAGATGACTTGGTTCATCGAACTGATTCTCCCTTTATAGCTTCCATCAACAGTCATCCCCTGCCTTCCAAGTTTAAAATGCCTTCATTGGACTTTTAGGACGGAACGTGTGACCCGTGTGACCACATTGCAACCTTCAAGACCATAATGCACCTTCAAGGAGTTCCAGATGAGATAATATGTAAGACCTTTCCAATACCCTTAAGGGGCCAGTACGAGTGTGTTTAGTAAAATACCTCCAAATATTATTGGTACTTTCGAGGAGGTGAGTAGTGTTTGTCAACAACTTTATCGAAGGACAAAGGCATAAGCGCTCCTCGTCTAGCCTACTAACCAAAGAGCTAGGAGAGAATGAGAGTTTGTGATCCTTAATCACTTGCTTCAATAGAGAAGCCTTGACGGAAGAAGAGATGAATGATAAGTTGCTATTGGCAGCCTTCCACAATAGGGTCAGTTCAGATTTATTTATCCACAAGCTCTATGATCAGGAGCCACAAACCATGGCTGAACTCGTCCATTTAGCATAGAGCTTCATGAATGCAAATGTTGCAATCATTGCTAAGAAGAAGAAGAGAGCAGAACGAATGAAAGAAGACCCCCCACGTAATCCTGAACAATGGCCTTGTCTAAAGAAGGCTTGGACGGGGGAAAAGAAAGATAAAGACATTCAGAAGGTAGGTTCGTCTTCAGGAAGGGGTTAGCATTACACGCCTTTGAATGTTCCACTTGATCAAGTGCTTATGTAGATCAATGATGACCTATCCTTAAAGTGGCCAGAGAAGATGAAGGGAGATCCTAATAACTGTAATAAGAACAAGTATTGTCGCTTCTATAGAGATTATGGGCACGACACAGACGAATACTATGAATTTGAACCAGCAGATTGAAAATCTCATTAAACAAGGAAAGTTGAGAAATTTCCTTGAACGAGATCACAAAGACGAGAGGTTGAAAGGAAAGCTAGAAGAGCCATTACGACCCTCGCTTGGAGAAATAAGAGTCATTGTAGGAGGAACTTTAGCAGGGTAATCTTCCAAGTCAAGGAAGACTTACTTGAAAGTGGTGCAGAACGTCCAACCTCTGGACAAGTTTCAAGACGAAGGGGGCAAACGAGCAGGCCATTACTTTCACAGATGAAGACGCTAGAAGGGCCCATCATCCACATGATGATGCAATCGTCATTACTTTGCTCATTGCAGATTACACGACTAGAAGGGTGTGGTAGATAATGGGAGTTTAGAAGATATCCTATATCACTCTGCCTTCCATAGATGAGGCTGGACGAGATCAACTTTGTCTAGTGAATTCACCCTTAGTTAATTTGAAGGAATGAAGGTACAACCAGTGGGCACTATTACTTTACCCGTCGTGGTAGGGGCATATTCGCAACAGATAGCTAAAGAAGTGAACTTCCTCGTCGTAGATTGTTCGTCTTTTACAATGCTATCACTGGACGACCAACTCTAAACAATTGGAAGGTAGTGACATCTACTTACCATTATCTATCAAGTTCCCAACAGAGTAGGGAGTAGGGCAAGTGCAAGGAGATCAGTAGCCGCTAGAGAATGTTACTTAGCCATGTTGGCTATGGACAAGCATATACAAATGATGAACATAAAGGTGAGAAGGACTACAGCAGAACCCACTGAAGTACTAGAAGATGTTCCTCTGGACGAGGGTGACCATGAGAAGTTTACTAAAATAGGAACAAGTATGGAGGAAGAGACGAAGCGAGACATTATCCAATTCTTAAGGAAGAGTATTGATGTTTTCGTGTGGAGTCATGAAGACATGCCACGAAATGACCCAAGTGTCATTACTCATTACTTGAATGTGTATCCATCTTCCAAGCCTATTCGTTAGAAGAAGAGGTTCTTTGCTCATAAGCGAGATAAGGCTATCAAAGAAGAGGTCCAGAAGTTAACCACAACAGAATTTATTCGGGAAGTCTATTACTCGGATTGGTTAGCTAATGTGATAATAGTTAAGAAGGCTAACGGCAAGTGAAGAATGTGTGTAGCCGTCACCGATTTGGACAATGCTTGCCCTAAGGATAGTTATCTGTTGCCACGCATTGACCAATTGGTGGATTCAACAGCAGGTAATTAGTTGCTCAGCTTCATGGATGCCTTCTCAGGTTATAACTAGATAAGGATGGACGAGGCAAATCAAGTGAAGACATCCTTCATTACCAGTCAAGGTTTATTTTGTTACAAAGTACTGCCCTTTGGTTTGAAGAATTTGGGGGCAAGTTATTAGAAGTTAGTCATCATATGTTCCATCCACATATAGGACGAAATGTAGAAGCTTATGTGGGCGATATGTTGGTGAAGAGCTTGGACGAGAAGAAACATCTAGACGACCTATAGGAGACCTTTGACATACTTAGACGATACAATATGAAACTGAATCCAAGTAAGTGTGTCTTCGGGGTTTCGTTAGGGAAGTTTCTAGGATTCATGGTTTCACAGAGAGGAATTGAAGCAAATCCTGATAAAATCCAAGCTATACTGAACATGGAACTACCAAAGAATGTCAAGGAAGTCTAGTCCCTCACTGGACAAGTTGCAGCTTTAAACAGGTTTGTTTCAAAAGCTATAGATAAGTGTTTGCCATTTTTAAAATTCTCAGGAAGACATTTGAATGGATGAATGAGTGCTAGAAGGCCTTCCAAGATCTTAAGGTCTATCTTACTACAACTCCCCTACTAAGTCTGTCCATACTAGGTAAGGAGTATATTTATATTTAGCAGTGTCCCTACATGCAGTAAGCTCAGCATTGATCAGGGAAGAAGGGAAAGTGCAGAAGCCTGTGTATTATACAAGCCAAGTACTAAGGGGAGCAGAAGGACAATACCCAATGATTAACAAGTTAGCTTTTCTACTAATAACAGCTTCTAGGAAACTAAGGCATTATTTCCAAGCTCATGTCATCAATGTCATGACGGATCATCCGCTCAAGAAGGAAATGAACAAGTTAGAAGCTGCAAGACGACTAATCCAATGGGCCATAGAGCTTAGTGAATTTGACATCAGGTATCAGTCTAGAATTGCAATAAAAGCTCAAACTCTAGCAGATTTCATTGTGGAGTTCACTCCAAGTCATGGTGGCTTAGAAGGGTTGGATGACTCAAAGACATAAGTCGTCTATGTAGATGGTTTGTCCACATTACATGCAGGAGGAAGATGAGTTATACTGAAATCTTTGAAAGGGGACAAGTTCAAGTATGCAGCTCGTCTATAGTACCAGACAACCAATAATGAAGTTGAATATGAAGCCATTCTTAAAGGGCTAGAATTGGCTAAGTCCATAAGGGCAGAGTCAATAGTCGTCTAAGAGACTCTCAATTAATTATGGCCAAGTAAATGTAATATGCGAGGCAAAAGAAGAATGGATGAAGAAGTACCTTAGTAGGGTGAAACGCCTTATTAAGAAGTTAAGGAAGCTAGTTTCTTTCAAATTCCAAGGGAGGAAAACATGGAAGCTAATGCCTTGGCAAAGGTAGCATCTGCAGATGGATGGGTGGACGAGCATGATGAAGTCTAATATACGCCTAACATAGATCTTCCAGAGGTGCAGTAGATAGAAGGAAGAGAATTGGATGACCCTAATAATAGCTTACCTAAGGGATGGAAGACTTTTAGGGGGAGAAATGAAGCCAAAAAGCTAAGGATCAGATCAGCCAAGTATGTCTTATAGACGAGAGGTGCTATACAAAAGAGGCTTTTCTCAGCTTACTTAAGGTGTTAGCTCCCGACAAAGCAAACTATGTACTAAGAGAAGTTCATGAAAGAGCATGCAGAAACCATTCAAGAGCAAGAGCACTCGTCCATAAGGTCGTCCGGCAGGTTATTACTGGCCAACGATTCAAGCAGATGCTAAGACTTATGTAAAGGTGTGTGATCAGTATTAACACTTTAGCAGCGTCCCTAGAGAACCATTGGAGTACCTCACCCTGATAATCGCCCCATGGCCTTTTGCATAATGGGTATGGATATTTTGGGTTCTTTTCCAATTGGAACCAAGCAGATGAAGTTTTTGGTAGTAGGAATTGATTACTTCACCAAGTGGGTGTGAACGCTCGGATTTGTGTTAAAACACAAGAGCTTTTTAGACCCCAAAATAATAAATTACGGCTCAATTGATTAACTCTAACTTAAACTAAGTGCAGAAACAAGAGTAAATGAAGCACAATCCACTGATACTACTCTAGTGCATAAACATGAACAACAAACAATAAAAGTAAATCACAAAAGTAAAGAAAGAGAGATGCAAACACAGATAACACGGCGATGTGTGTTTATCGAGAGAAAATCGAAAATCTTGGCGAAAAACCTCTCTGCCGCCCTCCAAGCGGTAAATCGATCTCTAGAGAATAAAGTTGGAGTACATGAATAACAAAAAACCCTCCAAGTCTAGTCTACCCAATGTACTTGAGCCCTCCAAGCTCCTGCTACCAATAGACTTCTTAGAGTCATGTCTTCTCCAGCTTTTTGGATCCCACAATACACCCAATTGCATCCACCAAGCCTCATCGGCTTCTTTTGGCAAATCTCCAAAGCTTCCAAGCTCCAAAACACTCTCTACACTCTAAAAGGGTGTGAGTTGTGTTGGGTTCAATTCTCCTCTCAAGGTATGGCAATGGGAGAGGGAAGGAGAAGAGGCTACAATGATTTCTCGCTAAGGATGGTAGCTCTCTCTCTAAAAGATGGGTGTGTGTATTGTTGAAAATCTATTTAGGGTTTTTCTCTCTAAATGGCCTCTTATAACTTCGTGGGTAATAAGGGTATATATAGTGTGGGTGATGGGTAAGAAAGTCACACTTAAAAATCATCTAAGCAGAAAGTTTAGTAGGTATCTCGGGGGAAGACTTTACCCGTGAGACACTCGCGAAATTCTCCAGGCTGACACGACTCTTCAGCTTCTAGCATGTGCTTCTCATGTGGCTCTTTCGCGGGTTAACTTCTAGCGAGACAGTCGCGACATCCACTGATTCTTCATTTTATGCTAGATTCTTCACTAACTTAATACTAAACCTAGTACAATAAAATCACATAAAATACAAGTAACAAATTAAAACAAATATAACACTTTTTGTCATGCAATAAAGCAAACATAAAACATAGTTGTAAATCACAACTTTACAGGGTGGAAGCTAAAATCTTAGCAAAAATCACACAACAAAATTTTAAAAACTTTGTCTGGAAGAGCATTGTATGCAGGTTTGGGTTACCTAGAGTACTAGTGTCAGACAATGGACAACAGTTTGATAACACACCCTTTAGAGATTTTGCGAGCAGTTAGGAATCAAGAATCATATTCCTCACTCTCCCACCCACAAGCAAATGGATAAGCAGAAGTAGCAAACCAATTCTTGTTGAAGATCATCAAGACTTTGCTTGAAGGGGCAAAGGGAGTATGGTCAGACGAACTACCAGGTGTATTATGGGCCTACCGGATGACTGTAAGAACCCGCATAGGGGAAATCTTTTCAAACTAGTCTATGGAAGTGAAACAGTCATACTAGCAGAATTGCACATGGCCAACCATAGGGTGATGAAGTATTAGGATGAAGAGAATGAAAAACAACTTCATCTTAATCTCGATCTTATAGACGAGGTAATGATGGATGTACAGCAGAGGACAGCAAGATACAAAAATCTTATGGCTAGACGACATGATGCAATGGTGAAACCCAGACACTTCAACATTGGGGACCTTGTCCTAAAAAGAGTCTCCTTAGCAACCAAGAACCCGACCTATAGAAAGCTGTGACCTAATTGAGAAGGATCCTATAGGGTTATCAATTGCAAAGGGCAAGGGTCATACTACTTGGAAAACCTAGATGGACAAAAGCTAGAGCACCCCTGGAATATTGAGCATCTAAGAAGATACTATCAATGAAGGGTCAACCTAGATAAGCATCATTATGGACGAAGTTGAAGCTATGTGTTACTTTCTTCATATTTATTTGTGTTTATTGCTAGTACTATATGCCATTAATATTTTAATTCCCTAAAAGTACATTAGTTTCCAACTTTTGCGCTGTCTATGGATGAATTTGTGATGGACGAAGTCATGTACTTAGTCTGTCTATTTGTTTATAAGTATTTTTAATTCCCTAAAAGTACTAGCTTCTAAGCATGTGCTACGCTTGTAGACAATGTTTATGTTATGTATAAACAGTTTGGATACCCAATGTATATAATGTTGTGTGAATTTCTAATTCTTATGTTATTTTTATTCAAACTAGTCTACAAGAAGGCTAAAAGCCCAAGACGAGTAAAATCTCTAGACGTAAGGATATAACACCTATAAGCTTTCCTTAAAATAAGGATGAGAACAAAGAAAAAAATAAACCTAAGGTATATTCGTCTAGTCAATGGACGAGGTAAAGCCTTAAGGAATATTCGTCTAACCAATAGAAGAGGAAAAACGTGCACGTAAAAATACTTAAAATCCATGGTTGAATTTGACCAGCCAAACAGTCCAATATTTGGATAATAAATGCTGGAAACGTCTTACCCAAAGATGAATAAAGGACCGTCTAGCCTATGGATGAGAGATAATGCAAGCTATAAGTCAAATTCATGGACGAATAAAGCTTGCAAAAGAAATACCATTCATAGACGAGTTATACTTGGAAAATATAAAGAATGGTAAAGGTGTTGAGCATGAAAAGTTTATCCTAACATGAACGATGTAAACAAAGGAATTCGTTCATGCAAAAAGGATGATATAAAATGTCTTCATAAGCGGATGAGCCACACTTAAAACCATAGAAATAACATGGACAATGTAAACAATGAAAATCGTTCATACATAAAGCATATAACATGTTCAAACACCCAATGAGAAATGAAAATAGTAGACGTTCATTCATAAAATTTAAAGAAAGGTAAACGACCACCGTCAAAAAACCTTAAGTTATTCATAGCCAATGAAGGCAATTGTATTTGTTCCTCGTTCATACACTTGGACGAGGGAATTGTACTTGAATAAATTTTAAGATAAAGCCCAAAACAACGGGCATCTCAACAAATGAAAATAAATAAATTTTTTGAAAAAAGATACAAATTACTTGGATAAACCACTGGGGGCATCACCCCCAGATTTTAGGTCGTCCTTGCTGGCACCAATGGCATCCTTGGCAAGCTCTATTGAGGCGTCGTCCACAATATTGACATCCTCCGAGCTTGTTGGAAGTAGGGAACTCTCTGTGGCAGTGGGGATCTTAAGGAGTCAAAATCCATTTTAGGTTAAGTCTCCTTGGCATTAGAACATAAGTCCTCATAACCAGCAGCATAGTAGCGATCTAGGCGAGTGGTAAAATCGTCTGACTTCATGAAGGTTGCAATGGCTTCCTCCTTAGCCTTCTTCAGAGATGAGGTAAGCTCTTGGACTTTCACCTTAAGGTGACCTATATGAGACTCCTTCTCAACACAATTTGCCTTGAGCTCTTCCACCTCATTCTTTAGTTTCGTCTTAACTGCTAGAAGACGAGTAACCTTCTTAGTCTGCCTGATTACTTCCCCCTTCTTCAAGAGGATCTCGTTAGACAACTCCTTATTCTTCTCCTTGACAGCCTTAGCCTCGTCACAAAGCTCCTTAGCTTAGGTGGACGCAAGGTAAAACTTTGACGTGGCCTAAAAATAAATGGATGAGGGAGAGTTAAAATTTTCCTTAAAAATTCTTAGAAAATAAAATGAATAATGATTATCTACTTACCTTGAAAAGGTCATTAATGGAAAAAAGCTTAAAGCCCTTCACTGACATGTTGTAGCAAGTATTTACTTCATTCTTAGTGATGAGCCCTCTGAACAACCTCTAAGCATAACCTTCGTCCAACACCAAGTTAAGAGGATGCTTGCTTAACTCTGAAGGATGAGTCCTATGAGGAGTTTTGGCTGTAGGAGGAGGAAGATTCTCAGGCTAGACGAATGGAATGGTCTGGACGAGTACCATGTGCATTGCCGAGTCGTCCAGGTCTACTATCATAGGAGGGAATTGGGGAACCTTAGGGGAGGAGTCTTGTTAGACTTTCGCTTCTTGGAGCCTCAACGACTTGGAAGGTCACCAAGATCCACAGAACTGGATATGCCCTTCCTTTTCCCAAGTTGAACGACAATTTTTAGGACGACCAAAGGAGTTGTATCGTCTTGGACCTAGACATCCTCTTCACCCTCAGTACCACTGGTAACAACCATCTTGTTTTCTTTTATGGTGGCCAATCCTAAGGTGAAGAAGACAAAGTTAGTAATATATATATATATATATATATATATAAAAGAGCAATGGATGATATTTACTTCAACAAGTGGTTTCCTTGTGAGCAAAATTTGCTGCAGTAGGCTCAGGACCAAGTCTCCAAGCAGCTAGATGACTAAGGGTCACTAAGCTGTGGAAGGACCTCTCAGGGAAGGCACAAACTCTGTCAATACATTCTAAATCAAAACTGTCCAAGTGTGGACGAGTAACAACTGCACCAATAGAAGAGAAGGTTAGACGAGGAAAAGTTAGATAAAATAAATAAAATAAAAGGAAGAAAGACATACCTTCAGGACGAAGACGACCTAGGGGGTTGGTAAAAGGAGGGAAGGGGGCATAATTTACATCAACTGGGTCCTCAACCCAATTTCCAGAAATAAGAAAGAATTCTTTTTTCCAATGCCTGTTAGAAGAACTACAGCCCTTAATCAGACTAAATTGGGGGCCCCTAGATGAGAACTGATAAAAACCAACAGACTGTTTAATCTTTGAGGGCTTATAGCAATAAAGGAACTCGTCCACTGTGATTGGACGATTCCCCTCAAGTGCCTCATGCCATAATACCTGCATGGCTACTATCGTCCTCCATCCATTAGGATTGAGCTGGTTTGGTCCAATACCCAACCTATGGAGAAGACCTTTACAAATTTTTTTTAAAGGAAACCTAAGACCTACTAGGAAATAAGAGGTATAAACACCTAAACCAGAAGAAGGAGAACAATACCATTCCACCTCTTCAGGTAGACGAGATCTCACAAGGAATTTGGTATCTACCTACAAGAGTATTTAATTTACTTGCGTCTAGAGTAGATTGCATTTTCTTCCTCCTCTTCATCTTGAGGAGGACTAGGTGACTTTCTGGACAATCTAGCCTCAACCCCAGAGGCCATCCTACGTTGCATCTCCTGGAAACCTTTGAGGGAAAACCAAGGACCTAGACGAATAATAATCATCTAAGGAACTATTATCACTACTATTACTTGTACTACCCTCACCACTCTCATAACTGCTACCACCACTTCTAGGGGATACGTCCTAGTACTCGTCTATCTCTCTTTCTAAACTACTACCGGACACAGACATAATTGGAAGAATGAATAAGACAAAAACCTAAGGATGAAGGGAAGGACATACCTGATGAGACTAGAAGACAAGGACTAGACGAGGCTCTTGGACGAGATGGCAGGAAAGAAATTATTAGAAAAGTGAAGGGTAAGAGAGAGAAAGCACATATTTATAAGGCCCAAAGATAAGGTCAACGAAGTTATGTGAACCTACCAGAAGCTGACATGTGGCATTTTTCTAAAAAAGATGAATCGACGCGACAATTCAACCAATGAGATTTTGACATATGGCACAATCTGGAACAATAAAATTCAACCAGAGTAAAGACGACACGTGGTGCAACTATTAACCATTTAAATGATTGACGCGTGTCAAAAACCAACAATTATATTATAGTGTTCTGGACGACCCTTGGACAAAGGAGGCAACTGATGGTGAACTAAAAATCGGACTATCTCCAGTTCATCCATAGAGTCGTCCAAAGATAAAAATGTTAACCCAACATATGAAGGTCGTCCATCATTAGGAGGTCGTCCATGCGTATGAAGGTTGTCCATTAGGGAAGCACTTGATGGATGGCCCCTCAACACTTAGAAATTTTCAGAATAAGTTTATATCCCAAAAGCTTATAATTCGGACCATGTTCTACTATTACAAATTATGAACAAAATCATTACTCATCGCTCTAACTTCCAACTAAGTTCTTAACTTCTAATAGCAGTTGTAGAAGATTAAGTCTAAGCCTTCTAACTTCTATAGCAGTTGTATAAGATAAGACTAAACCTTCTAACTTCTATAGCAGTTATGGAAGTTAGAGAGTTAAGTCTAAACCTACTAACTTCCATCCACGTGGAGGAAGTTACTAAACAAGTAACCGCTCCAAAGCTCACTATAAAAGGACTCATCGATGTCAAATGAATGTAAGTTTCCACCACTCCTAAAAGTTGGGATTCTTGAGTTCTTGAGAGATAAACTAACTTAAGCTTCGGAGGGTTCTTGGCCAGTTCAACTTGGTCACCTTTGATCTTGTACTTCTTTCTTTTTCAGGCCTTCCAGACAACTTCAAGTCCATTGAAGCCTGGAGCACTTAGCCTACTGATTTTCTGTGCATCATCAATATATAAGATAGAAATTATACTCTAAGCTAATCTAAGTGTATATGTGTGTGAATCTCCCTCGTGGAAACTTAAATCTCGATCCTTGTCCTCTACACCTCACAAATACTTATACTTATGAAATGACCACAATTTAAGTGATGAAAACAACTTTAAAATTAAAATGAGTGACCATACAAGCTATTATTGCTTTTTTTTTTCTTCAACCAAATATTATTGTTGAATAAGACTAACTTTGGCAAATCATATATATATATATATATATATATATATATATATATATATATATAATTAAAGCTGAGAGAAAATTTAATTAGATTATACCATTGGAGTCTAATTTTGTGCAATGTGTCACATCTATTTTTTTTTCTAAGTTAGTTATTTACGCATCGTCTATTTCGACGTAAAATATTTTCAGGAAAATATATTCACATTTTACAATGTTTGTTTTACAGTAAAATATTTGGTCAAAAATAAAACATTTTCAATCAACCAAAACAACCAGGCAAAAAAGTATAAAATGTTTTACACTTGAAAAAACAGTAAAACATTTTGTGTTTTCTCCCCCAGTTGCTGTCGACACATTCTCCCCCTTTCTTACTCTCTATGTTCTTTTCTGCCAAAACCCAACCAGTCACCCATTGCTCATTAGTCCCCCTCCATCCCTCATTTCTTCTCTTCCCTCCCATCTCTAAACTCTCTCACTCCCAAGGCCAAAACCTTCTTAGATCTCACACCATCTCACACAACCCATTACCCTTGCCCATCTCACATTGATTCACCCATTGACTAACGCCACCTATTGGCACTGCCCACCACCATTAGTGTTACCGCTACCAGCCTTCATCACCGTCTCTTCCTTGCACAAACCTCTTCTTCTCTTCTCTATTGCACCATCCGTTAGGTGCGATTGACGAGCAATAGTCTTGGGTTTTTGGTGGTTGCTTCGATCTTAGCTCCATTGGGTTAGATTTTCAGGTTCAATTTTGTGTTGGTGGAACTTTTTTTTTTGGGTTTTCGATTTGGGTTTACTAGTTTTTTTTTTTTTGGGCTTTCTAATTTGGATTTTTAGGTTGTTGTAATTGTTGTTTAGGTGGTTGGTGGTGGTTAGGTGGCTATTGGTGGTTGTTTTTCTTTCCTAACCTGGAGTTTTGGGTGGTGGTTTGTGCAATTGTGCTTGCTAGCAAAAAATTTCATTTTATAGCTAAACAAACATGGAAAAATGATTTTCACTATATTTTCAAGTAAGCAATCAAACATTGTAAAATGAAAATGTTTTATTGAAAATATTTTACATCTGAAAATATTTTACATCAAAACAAACAAAGTGTAATGTAAAAGACAAGGCGTCCAGCATAATAAACCATAAAAAACTCAATCATTTATTTAATCTATACTTTTATACTATTTTTTAAGTCCTCACCATCTATTGTCTAATTTTGTATCACATGTCTTATCTAAATCTAAATTTTTTAAATTTTTGTGTCAAGTGAGTTATTTAGAGCAAAAGACGAGGAGTCCAACATAAGTGAAACATAAAGAACCCAACCATTCATTTAATCTATACTTCTATAGGATTTTTTTTTTTTTTTTTAATTCCCATCATCTCTATTAGTATTTATACTAATAATTACTCCAACCATCCTTATAAATTTTACACCCCCAAGAACCAACGCCATTGGAACATACTCTGTTAAGTTCCAATTTTTTTATTAGATTAAATCTAAGGCCTTGTTTGGGAGGAGGGAATGGAATGGAAATGAAAGTAATGAAAAAAATAATTTTAGAATATTCTTCCATTCCCTTGTTTGAGAGCTTTAATGGAGGGAATGGAATGGAATTTAAAAATCTTGTTTGGATGTTATAAAATAAAGGAATGGAGTGGAATGGAAAGTAAGTAACACCGTTTGGAAGTGACATTGGAAGGAATGAAATAGAATCATTTTATAATAACAGTACTATTATACCCCTCATTTTAAAGAGCATAAAAAATAATCAATGAGAACTTATAATTGCTTTGAAATGTTTATTATTTAGTGGATGATGTGAAATTAGTTAGCCACAATTGGGTCTATGTTAGATTATTGAATTACAATATAGTTTTGTCAAGGTGAATAGATTGCATCATGCTAATCAATAATTTAACAGATGAAGATAATGGCAGGAAAAATTAACAATAGCACAATTTCTTTATTTCGATTTGCAAATTTTTTTTAGGGGATGCTAGTTTTAGATTGGATCTTTTTTGGCTGGTGTGCTTTACAATGGATTTGATAATTTAATACATCTCCATCTCCTAATTTCTTTAAGGAAAAAAGAAAATTTTACTGTAGCTAAAAAGTAAGTTATGTATATTTCTATGTTGTAAAGCAATTCACATATCACATATTTATTCTCAACAAAATAAATATTGTCTAAAAATGCAAACAAATATCTTTAAAAAAAAACTCCGTGAATGAGTTTTGCCAAAATGAAACAAAATAACATAATCCATTTCAAAACTAAGGTTGGCCAAAAAATCCCACACTTTTTTAATTTTTAGGCCTAGACATTAGTGTCAATAAGACACATTTACGCTCATGATCTGGGCAACCAAAGAACATCTCCTTATATGTTGGATTTTCCATCAAAAATATGTAGGCCTTAGTCTTTGATATTGGATCTATGTCCAATATACCCAAAGCTGTGTGAACTTCTGCTCCATATAACTTTGAAAAACACTTTGTCATAACCTCAGTCGCCCTATCGATTGCCTTTGATACATTATCAAATGATTGGAAAATTACATTCTCGAGTTCATCATCTTCTGACAGTCGTCTTTTCTTGCTTTTAGAAGACATTGCATCTTGTGATAACACTCGAGAACGTGCAACATTAATTTCTGGTAACCTCTGATCATCTTCCACTTCAAAGTTCTCCAAAGAAACTTCATTTTGAGATATCAAATTATCAATCTCATGAATAGTGGTCGATGCAGCATACCTAGCACGTTTCTCTTTTGCAGTTTCAATATGATCACCTTTTGCTCCATCTTTAGCCCAAAGTTGTGCCATCTTAGAGTAGTTGGGTATAGATGTTGTCATCCATTTCTTGGCTGCAGGTTTAGATTGTTACAAACCAAGACAAATGATTAAACAACAAATACAATTATGTAATACAAAATTAAACTCACAAAAAATGGTAATTTACCGCTATGAGTGGCTCCCAAACTTCTGGTTTAGCTGTCCACATATTTAAAGAATCATTCCATCCAAAACCACTCAATCCATCTTTAAATATGTCATAGCATTCATGAAAATTCTTCTTTAGTGTCTTCTATCGATTTTTCACTTTATCCTTGTTAATCTCCATGTCAAAATTTTCAACCAACTCTTTCACTATGTCATCATATGCCTTAGAGGTAAAAGTTCCATTAACTCTACCACCTATGATCACTTGATGTAAAAAAGCATCCACTAAAGCATCATCCATAACACTACTCCATTGTACTTCTTTGCTTGGATCTCCACCATTCTTCTTTGATATCTTACCCGTGCTATAATTAATAGGACAAAGAACACATATAAAATATTGTGTAAATATTAATATTAATTATCAAAAGATAGAGAGCAATATCAAAATGCAAAGAAAAATTTGCATAACATTTAGGTCTAAGTAATTGAAATATAGCATAGTCTTAAACAACATGACAACAATAAACCCAAAAGCTATCACATTTGGACATAGTTTTGCCACATGACTGATGCTATAGAATCTTTTATAATATCTCCTTGCCTAGCATCTTCATCATCTTCTCTTGGAGTAGGGCCACACGTTCACGATGAGAATGCAAAACCTCTTCATCAACTTCAGCAATAAGACTTTCATCGGGATCGACACCTATTAAATAATTATGAAGTATGCAACATGCTAAAATGATTTCATTTTGTGTGTCAACACAATAATTAGGCTCTGTAGTACTTGCTATGATATGAAATCTCTTTTTAAGTACACTAAATGCTCTTTCAATAACTGTGCGCAATGACGTATGTCGCAAATTAAACAATTCTTTAGCATTTTCAGGGGGACGAACAGAGTACTCTTTTAAATGATAACGCACTCCCCTATAAGGTGCAATCAGATGACTTCTATTCATGTATCTCGCATCAACAAGATAATATTTACCTAATAAATAATAACAACCATTAATTATATACTACAAATTTTTTAATTATAAAGAATACACCCTAATATGTATTTGAATTAAATTTACCTGAGATTTTCAAGTTATCGTTTCTAGTTAAAGCACTCTTTATTATTCTTGAATTTGAAGCAGTTCCTTCCCAACCTGGTAATACGTATGTGAATTTTAAATCAAATAAGCATGCCGCCAACACATTTTGTGTTGTGTAACCCTTCCTACCCTGATATCTTGGTGCATCCTCATTAGACACTTTGACACGAACATGTGTTCCATCAATTGCCCCAATACAATCCTGAGATTAACATTATCTCTCAAAAACATTTACCTTAAAATATATTTGTACTAAACTACTATCAAATATAAATTATATGCATGATATATTTACCTTAAAATATGGGTTGAACCTACTACTTTGTAGTATTTCAAGTGACGCTTGGGTTCCATTAGGTTGTCGAAGAAATTGATCCTCTAACATAATTATTGATCTTAACACATTATGAAAATGGCGACTAATGGTCTCACCGGAACGGCAAAAAAAGAAGGTCATTGTATGAGTTGTCTGATTATGTGCTAGCATGTGAAGAAACTTGCTAACTTGGTTTTCAACTGTGGCACGCTGTGTGTCTTAAAGATCACCATCCCTCCGCAAAATTTCACACAAACCTTGAAAAGCTTGTGGACCCATGCATATCACATCATAGCATTTTTCACTATTCCTAAGTCGAGACATTAGTTCATTACGAACTTTTTGTCTTTCTATGGTTGATTGTGTAGGAATGTGGGGAACACGTGTTCTTTTTAGTCGTTGCCTTTGATGGATAATGTAACACAAATAACGGCATGCAGCATGAACCAAGGCTAGTTTCCACATAAAGTTCGAAAAAATTATGGTCTTCAATACCTCATTATTCAAATCCATCTAAGTAAAAAAATAGTTATGTTATTAGTCCAACTTAGAAAATTATGGGCACATGTTCTAAAAAAATAGTTACATTATTAGTCTAACTAACTATGAATGTGTTACAACTAATCTAAAACTAAAACTGTTAGACTATAAACATTTGCCCCCCTGACTCCTAAATTTTTTTAGTATTTTTTAGTTTAAAGTAGTTACTAACATGGAGGAAAAAAAGAAAGAAAAAAAGGACTTCTACTTGTTGAAAGTGACCAAACCATTACTTTTGTCTTGTCCTACGTGCAACTTGCACTTATTTCACTATTTTTTTATTTTTTATTTTATATCATTATTTACATCATTTTTACTATTTATGATACTTTTCACAGTATTTTATCTTTGAATGATACTAGAGATACTATAAATTTTACTACTTATGTATTACAAATTAACATGTCACCAATTACAAAAAATAATTTCAAACATTTATTCATTATATTTTTTAGTCTAAAGTAGTTACTGATATGGAGGAAAAAAGAACAAGAAAAAAAGGACTTGTACTTGTTGAAAGTAATCAACTCATTGCTTTTGTCTTGTCCTACGTGCAACTTGCATCTATTTCAATATTTTTTTTTATATCATTATTTACACCATTTTTACTATTTAAGATACTTTTCACAGTATTTTATCTCTGAATAATGCTAGAGATACTACAAATTTTACTACTTATGTCTTACAAATTGGCATATCACCAATCATAAAAAATAATTTCAAACATCTATTCATTATATTTTTTAGTTTAAAGTAGTTATTGACATGAGGAAAAAAAAATGAAAAAAAGGACTTCTACTTGTTGAAAGTGAGTATACCATTGCTTTTGTCTTGTTCTACGTGCAACTTGCACCTATTTCACTATTTTTTTTATATCATTATTTACACAATTTTTACTATTTATGATACTTTTCACAGCATTTTATCTTTGAATAATGTTAGAGATACTACAAATTTTACTACTTATGTCTTACAAATTAGCATGTCACAAATCACAAAAAATAATTTCAAACATGTATTCATTGTATTTTTTAGTCTAAAGTAGTTACTGACATGGAGGAAAAAAATAGAAAAAGGACTTCTACTTGTTGAAAGTGACCAAACTATTGCTTTTCTCTTGCCTACTTGCAACTTGCAAAGATTGTACAAAAAAAAAAATCCAATAAATCTAGCAAACAGTTCATAAATGAATTGGTAGATATGAATTCGTATTATTATATCACTGACGTTGACACTAATTGCAAAGGACACTAGCAAATAGTTCATAAAAAAAAAGAGACTAGCAAACAACCGAAAAGAAAAAAGAAAAAGATAGAGACATACTTGGTCCGAAAATTGCAGTAGACAAAAGAAAAAGAAAGACCAAGTGGCAGCAACTTCACTTTGTAGAGGACGACAATATTGTGCAAGAATGATAGCTATATTTTTTTTACGGCCGAATGAGAAAAAAAGGGTTGATATTAAAGGGGTATTTTAGGGATGTTAACAAAAATTTCATTAAACCTAAATCTATTCTCCCTTATTCCTCCCAATTTTGAGGGGAACAAAAATTTGAGTTTTTGAGGGAAAAAGGGAGGAATGAACATTCCCTCCTAACCATTCCATTCCCTTCTACTTAAACTCCTAAACAAGGGAATGGACTTTCCATTCCCTCCGTTAAAACTCCCAAACAAGGGGAGGGAGGAATATTCTAAAAATATTCTTTTTATTCCATTCCATTCCCTCCTCTCAAACGGAGCCTTAATGATCATTCCATTTCATTCCTTTATAAACTCCCAAACGGACCCTAAGTGAAAGGGAATGGAATGAGTAGGAGGGAACACTCATTCCTCTCTATTCCCTTAAAACTTCAAATTTTCATTCCCCCTGAAAATAAGAGGAATGTAATTAGATTTAATGATTTTTTACTAAAACTCCTAAAATACCACTATATATTCAACTCTTTATTTTAAAATAGGGGTCTAAAACTCCAAAAATACCCCTATATATTCAACCATTTATTTTAAAATCGGGGCCTAATAGTAATATTGTCATAAAATGATTCCATTCTATTCCATTCCCTCCATGTTGCTCCCAAACAAGATTACTTACATTCCATTCCATTCCTTTATTTTAAAACATCCAATCAAGATTACTTAATTCCATTCCATTCTTTTTTATTCATTTCCCTTATTTAAATACATTCTATTCATTTCCATTCCCTTATGATCATTTCATTCCATTCTATTTTATTCCCTTATGAACTCCTAAACAGAGCCTAAGGCTCCGCTTGGGAGTTCATAAGGGAATGGAATGGAATGATCATAAGGGAATGAAAATGAATGGAATGGAATAGAATAGAATGTATTTAAGTAAGGGAAAGGAATAAAAAAGAATCAAATGGAATGAAATTAAGTAACCTTGATTGGATGTTTTAAAATAAAGGAATGGAAAGGAATGAAAATGAATGGAATTTAAGTAATCTTGTTTGGGAGTAACATGGAGTGAATGGAATGGAATCATTTTATGACAATATTACTATTAGACCCCTATTTTAAAATAAAGGGTTGAATATCTAGGAGTATTTTGGGAGTTTTAGTAAAAAATTCATTAAATCTAATTCCATTTCCTCCAATTCCTCCCAATTTTGGGGGCAATGAAAATTTGAGGTTTTAAGGGAATAGAAAAAAATGAGTATTCCCTACTATCCACTTCATTCCCTCCCACTTAAATTCTCAAACAAGGGAATGGATTTTCCATTCCCTCCATTAAAACTCTCAAACAAAGGAAGGGAAGAATATTATAAAATTATTTTTTTCATTCCATTCCATTCCCTCCTCCCAAGCGGAGCCTAAAAGTGATAATCCAAGTGTTTGCTTCAAAATTCCTCTGTTTATTTTATTATTTTATTTTATTTTATTTTTTGTTAGAGTCAAATTTACTTATCATGTCTCCGTTTTCTTCAACATATTTGTATTTGTACTATTCACTGTTCACTCAATAATCTATTGATCTTTTAACTTTGCTAAAAAACAAACTATACATGCTATATAAATTTAATATCACTTATGTTCTAATGATTTAAATTTTAATTTATTGACATCTTTTTGTAGGGTATTGACGTACATGACCAACTATATCCGAATAAATAAGACATTAATGCATAGGTAAGAGCACTAGCATCAGTTGTGCTATCCCAAATGCCATTTTAACACACAAAAACCTATTTTCTCTATTTTATTATACCATTTTACAATACACCATGCATTTCTATTTTAACATTACAACACATTAAATAATACAAAAATCTAATGTAATATTTTTAGTTTCTCTAAACCCAAAACCTCTCTCTCTTCTCTCTACTCTAATCCAAAACTCATTCACCATTGCCCATAGTCCACCAACACCAAATTAGAAGCCACACCACCACAACAACCGCAAACCCACCAGACCACCACCACCAAAAAAAAAACCCTCAACCATAACAAAAAAACCCACAACAACCCAAAAATATAACCATCACAACTGCTAAACTGACGACATAACCATAGTAGCACTACCACAACCATAACCACTCACATCGAAACCCACCAATTCACACACCATCCCACAACTCATTACATTTACAAATCTCAAAACCTATCCCAAATCAAACAAACCTAGATACAAAAAAGACACCCACCACTGGCCGATTGATAGAGATCCGAAGGCAGGAGGATCCGAAGGCAGGAGCTTTTGAAGACATAGGGAGGTTGTCGACATGGCATGGAGAAAGACACATCGAGGTCAGTGGCGTGGCATGGAGGACAATGCAGCGAAGGCGTGGTGAGATCGGTAGTGGGCTGAGGAAAGTGAGTGAGAAGGCAAAAGAGTGATAGGTTGAGGAAGAGAGTGAGAGAGGAAGAGAAAGAGAGAGTGTGAGACTAAAAGTATCACAAACAGGAAGAAAAAGATAAATGGGTTGAGCCGTTGAGGAGAGAGAAAATCTTAATAAAATAATACTAAATATTTTACCATTTTTGTTGGTACCATGCCAAATTTATAATTGTACTGTAGCACCAGGCCATTTCTTTTAGCATTTGGCACATATTATGAAGCAAGTATTTTGGTGTTTGGTGTGCCAAATGCTAAAAAATTAGCATTTAGCACACTTGATGCTAATGCTTTAGTGACTTATTCCCTTAGAGCATTAGCATCGGGGGTGTAAAACCCCCCAAATTGCTACTTTACCCACTCAAACACCAAAAATCATTCTTTATCCAGGTTGTTAAACCTAAAAAAATATACAACCTTCTTATAATAAATCCTTAGAGTATTTGCATCAACTTGTGCAAAAAATCCTGTATATTTTAGTATAAGAATCTACTTTTTTATTTTACATACTCATTTTTCAGAATACCTTACGTCAAATTATCTATTTTATACTATATTTCATTAAAATATCAAATTTTCTTAATTTTTTAATGGTTTCTCTTTTTTCATATACAACAATGATCATTTACTCTCTTCTTTCATTCTTAAGATACATAAAGAAAGAATAAACAACTAAATGCAAAATGAATAATGTCATAATAAATTTACACGGTAACTATAGCAAATTTATAAATTTACACAATTATGCACGGATTGATGTTGGTCATTTTTAGGCAAAATGGTAAAAATTCTACACATTTTTTCTATTATACATAGACTTATGTAAATGCTCTCACTTGCAAGAATGTAAAACTAAAATATTATATTGTATTATCTTCTCTTTCCTCACGCATTCTCTCATCTCCATCACTCTATCATTTCTCTCTCTCTCTCTCTCTCTCATCTCCAGCTCCCTCTCATCTCCGATTGTGGGTTTTTTTTGTGGGTTTGGATTTGTGGGTTTTGTGGATTTAACAATAGATTTTGTGTGTTTGGATTTGGGTTTTGTGGGTATTTTCGATGATGGTGGTGGTGGTGTGGGCAACGATGGTGATTGCTATGTGTTGATGGTAGTGGGTTGTGGTTCCGATTTAGCTTTTATTTTGTTTTTTTTATTGGGTTTCTGTGTATGGATTTGGTGGTGGTGGCCTTTGATGCTGATGGTGGTGGTGGTGCTATTTGATTTTAGGTAGTGGTGGTGGACTGTGAGGGTGGTGGTTGTTGTGGTTTAGTTTAGTTTAGTTTTTTTTCTTTTTTTTGGGGTTTTTGTTATGGGATTAATTTTTGGATGGGTATTGATTGTGGTGGTGGTGGCTAGTTTTGATTGTGGGGGTGTTTATATTTGTGGGTGAAGGAGAGAAAGAGATAGGGAGAGAAGAGAGAGAAGAATATTTATATTATTTGATTGTGTAGTTTATATTATTTGATTGGGTTGTATGTTGTGGTGGGCCTTTTGTGTGATGTTGGGCTGGATTGGTTCCTGCCATGCTAGGCCCAAGGTGTTCTGGGTCAGGGAGTTAGGACTGGTCCAATTGCAACCCACCTTGGTCTGGCTTATGTAGAAACTATGCCCTGTTTAGCCCAAACTTTGATCACATGCCACTCGCAGGTAGAGTTGTTATGACAATTATGATAGGTAGATATAATAAAGATAAAAATAAAGATTTATTCACCACTTAGACAAGATAAATAGTGGGTCATTACGAGAAACACATGTTTTACGAGATAGCAATACAAATAAATATGGAACAGGTGTTAATAAGCCTATTGAATCACAAAGAATATCAATCTGCCGTGCAAAGTTATGTAACAGGGTCTAAATCAAGAAGGAAGCCATTTCCTTAATGTGAATAATCTCTCCAACGAAGAAATTAACTGCTTTGAGGGAACGGACCTAAAACGACTTGTGCCCAAAGAAGCCTCTTGCCTTTAGCAGAGAGCGTGGTTTGAAAGGGGGAGGGGGAAATCATCCTATTTGGTGCATGGCTACTGTGCTATTCTCTCATTTTTGTTTTTGTTTTTCTCCCCGATTCTTTCTTTCTTTTCCTTTTCGTTTTTTTTTTTTATCTCTTTGTGTTTTACTTAGTCGTTGTGGTTCTCTCTTTTTTGAGATTACTGTTTTTCATTCTCTCTCCCCCCCCCCTGGTGCACAGTAGGGGTTCATTATATAATTCCTATCGTGGTTAGCTTTTACCATTTTAACCCTTAACCGGCTTTGTCTAATGTGAGCGTCCTTGCCGACTATTATTGTTTGGTCAGTCGCCTAGCCAGCGCCACTTACCTGTGCTGGCCATGCTGCTCCACATCACCAGACAAAGAAAACTATTTTGTTTGTTTACTTGCCATGACATTCTTACCTGCCACGGTGTGAGTACTCTCTTTCTCTCCATCCCTCATGGCATGCACCCAGTGGTTCTAACTCAGTTTTGCTTCTTTTGGGAGGTATGTAATCCCAGCAGGACACTGTCTGCAAAAGTGCCTGAGCAAGAAACACAAAAATAGGTTTTTCCCACTCCCCACCGCCAGACAATGCCCTCTTACCTTTAACCCATGACCCACCACTTCTTGTATTGGCTGGGTACAGGTTGGTGGTGGCTGGGCCTTACGCGTACCTTACTTCCATATTCGTCCAAAATATACCTATTGCTCATGCATTTGCCGCGGTCTAAAGGTCCGTCTGCCCATTCTGTCGTTTGTCTTTGACTTCTTACAGTGTGGGCTGCTTTCTTGATTTCTCATTCTTTATGGCTTGCTGGGCTTTGCCCGATTGTTGGCTTCTCCTCCTTTGTGCCATTCTTTGTGTTTTATTCTTAGCCTTGCCATTACTTCCTACCATATCATTCTGTCATGTCTGTCGTGATGTTATTTGACCCAGAACTGTTGGGCCTCTTTAGGCTTGCTGTTCATCTCTTTTCTGATGGCCTAATAAACTCATTGGGTCTTTTACTACACTACTTGCGAGCTCTTGTGTCCCGTTTACTTCCTTTTGGGCATCTTTGGCCCTATTTACTTTCTTGGGGTATCCTTGACCATTTTCTAATTTTGTGCTTCCCATGGGCTTTTACTAACTTTTTGGGCTTCCTTGGCCCAATTACTTTATACTTCATCCTTGGAGCTTATGGACTTTCTATTGCCCTTCACTTTCTTTACTTACATTGCTTTGAGCTTGTTGTGGCAGCTGTAGCCCATTCTCACTTTTCTACATCCATCACGTCCATGGGTTTGCTACTTCTCTCTTTCCGGGCCTTTTTAGGCCTATTTGCTTCTTCAAGGTCCATTTGTTCACTTTATGGACTTATGATCCATTATTCCTGCCGCTTGGACTTAATGGCTTTTCTATCCAACTTTCTTTTGCCCACGTTGTTGGGCTTCTTCCTCTTGCTGGGCTTCCAAAAAATGAGCATCTACATATGTAAAAATAAGAAACGAGATGTCTGGTGTATTGTTAAGTGAGTTAGTGAGATAGATAAAGTAACTTTTTATAGTGCAAAATAGGTATTTTTTAGAAATCCGAATGTGAATACTCTTAGACCATTTATTATTTCTCAAATTAGTGAAATTATTTCTCTCGGGGGGTTTTTTTTTTTTTCTCTTCATTTTCAATTCTGAATTTTTTCAATAGCTTTTGGGATTATTTCCTAATCTCTTAGGAATTGTTATTTTTTAACGAGTTTTTTGATAATAGGTTTTGACTTTTGAGGATTAGAAATTGATTTAATTTGTTTTATAAATAAAAATTATGCGAGGTTACAAGTGTTTCATAAAGGATATATCTTAATCAGGTGTATTCGCACGCAATGATACTTTTTCTCTCATTTGGAAAAGAGGCCAAAGTTAATAATGGGTTTACAATATGTGGAGATAATAGATTTTTATCGATTGAAAATAATTGACCTAATATCTACCTTCATCATTTTTATGTTGTAGCTAGGATTAAAATTTTTATAAACTAAAATATTGGAGAAAATAAAAAATAAAAAAACTTAATCATTTTGTAAAGGGAGAAGACTATACTTGGGGTTAGAGTAATCGAGTCAACTCTAAAGATAACTAGTAAAAAAGATCATTCTAAAGTTCGACACTCACGCATTGACACTTACCATATATGATTTTTCAGTGTTTAAAATGAATTCTTTCTTATTTGAGACCCATCAATTTGATACATTGATGTCAATATGTCCCCTGCTCAAGCTAAAGTGCTACACAAACTTGGCCAGTTCAACACGTAGAGGTGCTCAGATCAGATGGTCACGTAAATTGCGGAGCTTGCTGAAGATTATTTTAGCATGCCAAGTACATGAAAAAGAAAGGTACTTGTATGATACGTTCGTTGTGAGCATTTTAAGAATGAAGTGCCACATAGACCTTAAAAAAAAAAGATAGTATATGTTGATTCTTTTTCCTTTTTTGAGTTCTTTGGAGTTGTGCATTACGGGAAGTTTTTGCTTACAAAGAGATTTATGCACCTAACTAGTCATTAAAAGCTAACAAAGGACTCGATTAATAGTCAACATCAATTAAATTTCACTTAATAAGACTTTGTATAAGTTAAATAAGCTCAATAAGCTGGAAAAGAAAGCACCGGTCAACTAAGATAGAGATTTCTAATGAAGTGCATGATAAATAGTTTGACAGTTATTTCGGTGGTAATTGAGTCTATAATATTGAAGATCCTATATATTATGTTATGGTTTAGGAACTCGAGTGAAATCAAAATGTTGTGTATATTCATTCGAGTCATGCGATACATCTGAGTCTGACCAAAAGGAGGATAATGAGAAGATCTTAAATGAAAAACAAATAATAATATCTGATAATTGTTGAACAGAAATGAGAAGCACATGTTGCTATTTTGGTGGTCTCTCTCTCTCTCTCTCTCTCTCTCTCACTGGCACTAGCTCCATCGCCAGTCAAAGGCAACTATTTTGACTGAGAAATTTCGTACTAGCAACAGAACCATCACACGCTCGAGAAAATGTACCATGGGCACTACCATTTCCACTAGACTTTGGCTGCTTAACGTGTTTTTACTTTGAGAAATACTAAGGACAAACCCGTTCTCACACTCAAATCGACATTTGGTTTATGTGTTAATTCTTGATTTTAACAATTTCGTATAATTCATTGTATATATTTTAAAATGTTAAAATTCAATTGACACATAAACATGTAAATTTTTATGGGAGAACGAGGGTAAATTTATTCTTTCCACCCTTTTAACAAACTACGTTGAGAAAATTCCAATTATGTATAGTACGCACCAAATCTAAACACGTTTTCCCATCATGATCACACTATCACTATCAAACCTATAATTTTGTGCAGTATGTCATTTTCAAAATTGATGGGACACCCAAATCATAGTAATGGCTAATGATTAGCTTTCCATTTCAAAGCTTTGATTTTGATTTGAGTTAGAACATTAACAATCAATTTCAAGTGCGTCAGTAGTCTCTGTGGGGGCCAAGGGCTTGTGGGTCAATTTCCACTATTCATTTTTGCCTTTACCAACATCAGAGAGAGAGAGAAAGAGAGGTGCCGAACCCAGAGGGAGAACGAAAAGGAGGAAGAGGAGGAATCAACAACAAAAAAAAACACTTTGAAAATTTTACAGAGAGAGAAGAAAATCATTAGCTCAAGCTCAGCTGGTGATTTCTCCTCTACTCTCTCCTACTTTTTCTCTCCTCATGACATGACATATTTTATTTAACTTGGGTTTCTTTGTTTTTTTTTTTTGTTTCCTTATTTCTCATTTCTCTCACCATTGTTTTCAAAAAAGAAAAAGAAAAAAAAGAAACACTCCTATTCCAATTCTAATTCGTACTACAAACACAAACTCTCTGTGTGTCAGTCATCACCTTCAGCATCCTCAACTCTCTCACTCACTCTCTCTCGCTCTTTCTGTCTCTATCACTCTATGGTTCGATCATGTCCTCCCTTCTTCGCTGACTATGGTTAGAGAAAGTCAGGGAAGTCTCTTCATTGTTCAGCCATCTTTTATTGTTTTTTGAAGGGTTTTTCTTACCTTGATTTGGGACTCTTTTTTATTTTTATTTTTTATTATTATCAATTTTGTCTTTTTGTTTGTTTGTTTGTTGGTAGTACCATTTCTATGTTCATTGAATTTTAGTATTTCAAATAATCTTAGAATTTCCTAGATAATCTTGTTATCCTTTTTTTTTCTAAATTTTATTTCTATTAAAAAAAAAAAAAAAAAAAACTCTTGTTCTTCACTCCATCTTATTGTTCTGGTTTAGTTGATACCACTACTTGAAGCTCTGCGAGCAATCTTCAGTCATTCCAGGTATCATGCCATTTTCCTTCCTTGTTTGTTGTTATATACAGTATACATTGGTGTCAAATTTCCTTCATTGAGAACTGAAGCTACTAATCAACTTAGACCCACATAAAATTTCACAGATTTTCTTTGTTTCTGTTGTTCCACTTGTATCCAGCTAGTTATAGTGCTAGACTTTGTTAACTAAATACTTTGAGTGACTCCTCTGAAGTTTACAGATTAACCAATCTTGTATTCATTTTGCTCAAAGTTCAAGTCTTCTAAATTCTGTCCTGTTTGTCTTAAAAGATGTTGTGACAAAAATCAAGAAGATAATTTAATAAGAGTTTTTGGGTCTTAAACTTTTTCCTCATTTTGGGAAATGTCAAACACAACAATCTTTCAACAAAGGATTCATATCTTAGAATTATAATTCTTCCCCCTCTCCCTGAAAAGGAGCTTATATTTAATATATGTAGTTCTTCCCCCCTCATGCTTTGTAGTTTGGGAAATTTGCGGCTTGAAAGTGTTGGTGTTAACTTTTTTTGTCTTTTAGTCCTTTTTTGGTTTTCATTAAGAGTAATTATTAAGCATTCCGATTTTGAGGTGTTTCATATGATAGCGGGTCCTATTAATTAAATTTATAATAAAACTCATTATTCATGTGAGAGGGGGAGCATTATTCCTAGAGTATTGAATAATTTTCCTTTTAAGCGAGTAATTTATTAAGGCCTTTTGTAGGGCTAGCTTTAGTTTCTTAGTTAATTTCCTTTCTCTTCAGTCAGATCAGGTCTAAAAGTGCAAAAATAATGTGCCAAATGAATTCCAAGGGTAAGTGTCTGTTGAAATTGTTGTTGTTGTTTTTAAGTCCTAATTTCAGAGCAGTTTCTTGTCTATCTAACACCTAAAACCATTTCCCTTCAATTAAATTTTTATGTTTTACTTTTACATATTCTGATATACCAGCTCACTTGCTCTATCTTTATATGCTGGAATGTTAAATTTCCTTCTCATTTAGGCATATTCAAGGAGATGATGGGTGCAACAAATGACAGTGAGAAAAGAAAAATATCCAAGGGTCGCCGAGATTTGGCATCAATTCAAGAAGCTTGCGCTGGAGGAAGCTTGGGAGTAGGGGGTGGTTTGAAGAAAGGCCCATGGACATCAGCAGAAGATGCAATTTTGGTGGAATATGTTAAAAAGCATGGAGAGGGGAACTGGAATGCTGTCCAGAAGCACTCAGGACTTTCCCGGTGTGGAAAAAGCTGCCGTCTAAGATGGGCAAATCATTTAAGACCAGATTTAAAGAAGGGTGGGTTCAATCCAGAGGAAGAGCGCCGTATCATTGAACTCCATGCTATGATGGGAAACAAATGGGCTCGAATGGCTGCAGAGGTTTGTGGCCCTTTTCCGTCCTCATTTTAATTTCTAATGAATATACAATGTTATAGATCTATTTTTTCTAGTTACGTTTACATGTGAATGCTATGTTCAGTTATAGTGTACCACATCATGCTATGTTTCATTGGCAGGAATTAGATTATACATGTGCACACAGCACAATCTTCAGTTCATGGACACATGTAGACATGCATACCCACACCTAGACACCCACATATTTAAATGCATATACTTAAAAACCAGATTTTAAAAAAAAAAAAAAAAAAATTGTTCATGGACTCTTGTAAGGTTAGATGTGCATATGTCAAGGTAGAGGGACATTGATTTTTAGGCGTGTCTGAGGC
Source organism: Castanea mollissima (assembly GCA_014183005.1). Classification (NCBI taxonomy): domain Eukaryota; kingdom Viridiplantae; phylum Streptophyta; class Magnoliopsida; order Fagales; family Fagaceae; genus Castanea; species Castanea mollissima. The sequence continues at coordinate 34,372,869 of JACAVU010000006.1, read as the reverse complement.
AGTAAACATATACCTTGTCATGTCCAGAAAGTACTATGCTGAACATGATGTCTGATGTGAACATAGTGCCATATAATTGTCTATAGTCTCATAAATCCAGTTTTCCTTTTGGGTGCTCTTTTCTTCTTCTTCTTCTTCTCTTCTTTTTTTTTTTTTTTTTTTTTTTTTTTTTTTTGGTGATACCACCTTTTGGGTGCTCTTGACACAATTATAATGGATTCAATAATGTGATTCTGGCGGAGAGGCACTAACACTTGTTTTCTCTGATTATTTTTATAAAAAAAATTATTTGAATGATGGATAGAAACTCTGATTTAAATTACTCTCATGCCTTTTAAATTGTGTTATTGACCACTTCTCTCACTTTTTTGTTTTGCCTCTGTATGATATGTGTTTAATACTAATGTGGTGTTCCCATGGCTAGAGTTTTGGTACTTTGCTACCAAACAATATTGCTAGTCTGAATCACAAAACGGCACAATTCTATATGTAACTATAATATTTGTACATTGTTTTTCTATATTGTCTCTTTTGAAGTGTTTAATTCTAAAATATGCTGATTTTATGGCAAGCTTTCGTCAACATCAAACTGATTCACACTTCATGTAGAGCAGCTTTTAAATTTCCATCTCAGAGCTTCTTTAGGTTCTTGAGCTGCCCTTCAGAATTGGGCTGGCTTTACCACTTAATCGTCTCTTGTTTGGCAGGGTTAGATGCTCAAAGCATGTCATACACATGTCACCAGCACAAACAAATATACTGGATTTTTGAGCATCTGTCCTCATTCTTAGCTACTTCCCCTTCTTTAATAATTGAAGGGCCTGAAGTTTATTATATTTTATTCTGAAATTTGGCAGTCATGCTTTAAATACTACAAGAGCTCTGTTGGGTGAGAATGGCTGTAATAATTCTTGTAAGATGTATGAATAATTGGCTGGCTTTTAACCTTATTCCAGTATGTTTATAAACCATATGATATACAGATGCATGCAACTTAATTACATTTCAGGATTTCTTCTCTTTTTACAAATTTTTTGGATATACCATATGAAAATCTTCCTGTGATGCTTTTAACTTATGTTCTTATTATCTTTTGAAGAAATTTATCTACCACTTTTCCTGGGTCACTTCACACTAGGACCCTATCTGTATTGAAGGAAGCTGGTTCAAAAACGTATTCAAGAAACTGTCAGACTACGATTGCTTTTGTGCTTAAAAAATAAGGAAGAGCTTACAACCTCCTTCTTTGAAGAGGATGTGGCACAGTACCAGCGGGATTAATAAGGATTTATGTCTATAATTAGGGTTAGTGATTAGGATGTTAACTTAGGTTTCAGGAATATAGGATTAAAATTTGGTGAGTACTAAAATTGTTGGATTTGTGGATATAGTGAACAGTTTGTGTCAGAAAAATAGATAAAGAAAAGGGAAAACAAGAGGAAGAAAATGTTTGTTTTCAAAATAGTTTCAGATAATAAGTTTTACATTATGTGTTTGACTTCCACTTTTAAGAACAATTTTCAAAATACTTAAAACAAAATTTAAAAAAAAGATGTTGGGGGCATGGTTTTAAGAACCGGACCAGGGCAAAAACCGTTTTTGCCTCCGGTTCCCAGTTCAACCCGGTTTTGGGTTGGCTTTTACTGGTTTTGAGGGTTTTTATCAAACCGGACTTCTGCCTAGTTCCCAATCAAACCAGTTGGACCGGCCCGTCTGGTTTTTAAAACCATGGTTTGGGGAGACCATTTCAACTTTGAGATTAAAAAAATATATTATTTTACAAATGTAATTATTATTATTATTATTATTTTGGATAATGATAAGCTTGAAATTTAAAACGTGAGAATTTTTTTTGTGATAAAAATAAGCTCCGTAATGTAAGAGATAAAAGAGTTTGAGAAAATCTGTGGAGTCTACTGTTTTCAATTTATTTACAACTATGCCATTAAAAACATTTTCTGTATCTTGAACACATTCTCTCAATTGCTTTCAAAATCTTGTTTTGAATAGGGAAATATTTTTCTGAATATTGTATTTAGAAAATATTAGCCAAACAATGATTCAATTGTGGGAACCACCATTTTAGGGTTTCCAAAAAAAATTTTGTATTTAATCCTCAAACAGGATGGCTGCATATGCTTTTGTACTGAAGTTACAGGAAAAACTACCTGAGAAAGGTTCTAAAATGCTAACTGACTTCAAATAGAAGAAAACACTTTAAGAAGAATATATTAAATAAGCTGCAACTAAGAAACAAACATAAGATCCCATTAAAATAAAAGCTTCAAACAAGCAAACTAGATAGATAAATCTCAGGCGGGCTCACAAATGAAATATGTGCTTTAGAAGTTGGATCCCCATCTCTTGTAAACCTTCTCAAACTACCTAGCTTATCCCATCAGGATGTTTAATTGAGTAATATAGCCAACATTCTGGTTTTATTAATCATACATGACATAATTCATCTATTTGCATTGGTTCCAATATTTTTGAAGACTTGATTTTCTTTCTATGTAAATAGAGAATTAAGTAACCATTATTGAAAATTAAGTCCACTTAGTCTTATTCATCTAATTGCTTTGGTCAAAATAATTTTGGTTGTCGTACTGAAAATTCCACATTTTTAATCCTTGCAGCCAAAGATAGTTGTGCAGAGAGCACAGTGTTGACTATGTTTCATCTTTTACTAGTACTTGCAACGCTAGATTTCTTCTAATTTGTAGTCATTCGGTTTTTAAGGCCTCCTGACTTGGTTGTTTATTCATTTTGGTGATGAATTTGCATATGGTCAGAGATAGACTGACCTCCATTTTCACATTTCTCTTTCTCTCCGTCTAACAGTTGCCTGGACGTACTGATAATGAAATAAAGAATTACTGGAATACAAGGATTAAGAGACTGCAACGAGCTGGTGCACCAATTTATCCACCTGAAGTGTGTTTACAAGTATTGAATGGGAGTCAAGACAACCAAAAGAGTACTTTGCCAACGGGGGACGCACACCATCATGATCACTTGCAGGGAGAAGATTTGGAGATTCCAGATGTGAAATTCAAAGATTTGGATCTTGATCGTGAGTGTCTCTCTTATTCACCAAAACTTCTTGATATTCCTGCAAGCAGCTTGCTCAAACAAGGTATTGGTTCATCCCGTCCATATAACTTCAAGATCCCAACAATTTATCCCTTCAAACGCTTCCGAGAGTCAGAGACCATGTTCCCTGGTCCGGATGTTAGTGTCAGTGGTGCTCTTCCAATATTCAGTCACTACATGGATAATACTTATGAGAATGTTGCTGAACCCTTTAACTTGCCTTCTATAACTTTTCCTTATCATAACACCAATGACCAGTTACCATCAGGTGTTCTTCCTGGCAGCCATGCCCTTTTAAATGGCAATTCTTCTTCTTCCGAGCCCATATCTGAGGCTATGAAGTTGGAGCTCCCTTCACTCCAATATTCAGAAACACAACCTGGCAGCTGGGGCACCCCTACTTCCCCACTGCCTTCACTTGAGTCTGTTGATAGTTTGATCCAGTCTCCTCCAACAGAGCAGACTCATTCACCAAGGAGCAGTGGTTTGTTGGAAGCCATACTCTATGAGTCGCAGACTTTAAAAGGCTCAAAGAACTCACCCCAGCAAACATCAGACACTTCTTTCATGCCAGCAGATGTGGTGGAAAGTTCGCCCATGAATCCCTGTAATAAGACAAAATGGGAAGCACATGGTGAGCCAAATTCACCTCTAGGTCATTCTGCTGCATCAGTATTCAGTGAATATACTCCTCTAAGTGGAAGCTCCATGGACGAACACCAATCAGTCGAAACTGTGCTGGGTGAGAATTTTTTACATCACATTAACTTTCTAAGATTGAATAATATAGCTGTGTTGAAAAAGTTTCTTTCACATGTTTTATGCAGGGTGCAGTAGTATGCCTGAAACAGACAGTCAGGATCGAACCCATTATGTCATTAAGAAAGAAATTTCAACTCAGAGAGACTTTACCAGGCCCGATGCTTTACTTGACCTGGGTTGGTTTGGGCATATTAATGAGCATGGTAAGGATCAGTCCACTCTTACAGATGCCATAGGGGCACTTCTTGGTGAAGAATATAGCAATGGCTACTAGCAAATTGGTGCTCTGACTGTTGCCTATATTAAGAAAGGATGTGACTTTGATGTTGCGCATGAGAGAACTCTTCTTGACTCCTATAAACTTTTTGGAGATTATTGAGATCTTCCTGGAACTTTAGTCATCTTTGAAACTATTTGTTATATTTGATAGGGAGTTTATTCTCAAACTTTATGCTGTTGGTGGAAAGTTTTTATGGTATTGTTGTTCCTTTGCACATTATGGTTGTTGGTTGGTTGTACTTTGGTGCTGAACTTGGAAGACATGGTTTTAGTAATAATATAATGCACATGTTCTATCCAAGAGTTGCGTGCAAACTCTTTTTTTTTTTGAATGCTAAAACTTTTTCTTTTTTTCATTACCTAACTCACGTATGACATTTTTTTTTCTATTAAGAATGTGTGTGTTTTTTTAATTTACTTTAACATAGTTGACATGTTATATAATGATGATATTTAAATGTGTATTATTTGATTTTGAATTAATAAATGATATGGTAGCCAAAGGCCTTGTTGCTGCATTGACACTTCCTCATGTTGTAATTATTTTTCAAAAATAAATAAATGATATGGTAGAACACTATGAAGAAATTATAGACAAACCGAAATGGCAACCTAAGTAGAATTGACAAGATTGCTAGCTTATTAAGTTATAACCATGTCATATACACAAGTTCAGTTAAGAATAATCACAATTAAATACATGTACTTTATTTTATTTTTTAAAATTATAAATGAATAATGTTTTTTAAAAGATACTTACATGGGGACCATAGGCCGAGCTAGGGGGTGCCAGGGGGTGCTGGGGGGGCCATGGCTCCCCCTAGCTTTTGAAATTTTCCTTTAATTTTACATATACTTTTATTATAGAGAGGAAAAATTATAGTCATCCCTTTATTCCCCTTGTAAATGCTATCTAACAGCATCTATTGTCCAAATTTTTATCTTCTCAACAAAACAAACCACAACTTCCCCTCACAACTTTGCAATAGGTCGCGTCTAGCGCCTAGAAGGCACAATTGATTTTAGAAGAAAGAGGGGAACACAGGAATTATGATCAATGGATTTATTGCTTTGTTAGGTCCTAGCAGGAGAACCACCTTAAAATACATATATATATATACCTACCTACCTACCTACCTACATACATACATACATATATATATATATATACATACATACATACATATATATATATATTATATATATATATATATATTATGGTAAGGTAATCTATTCATACATTTTTAAATTGAAAAATTATCCTAATTTTTCAAAAAATTTCTCATCATTGAACCCACAAAATTCTTTTCAATCGATGCAACTGTAAAATTATTATGCTAGGCTGGTGAGAATTTTAAATTTTTGGCAGTTACTAAAATTATGGGTATAATAAGTTTTTTTTTTTTTTTTGAGAAGGGAATGGGTATAATAAGTTAAATTGGTCAAAATATAGATGCAATTCTTTAAGTGTTGTACCTAAGTTTCCTAATTGGATATACCCACATTATTGTATTGAATAATACAAAAAAAAAAAAATTATTGTTTCAAAATTAATTTAGGGACACAACTTATTCCAAAACTTGCTCAAGCAATTGACTGTAATTAGTAGGAAAAAAAAAAGTAATGGATCAATGTAAAAGTAGTAGTTGTCTACCATTCATAGTCAACCACTTTAAGAAGTTGTGAAAAATTTGTAATAATTATGTCGAGATACATTGGTTTTTTTCAAAGAAACTTAAATTTCCCTAATTTTTCTTCCAAAGACATTTCTTCTTCTAAAAAGATTTCCCTAATTAATTTTTACCTAGTTTTTTTCTTTTTACTAGAATTTTTACCCAGTTGAAGTTTGAAAATCTTGGAGTACCTCTATATGTTAAGAAAATATGACTCTTGATGTACATTTTTCATTGTTTTCAAAATACCCTTAATGTTAACTTCAAATTGATTTAAAAAAAAAAAAAAAAAAAACTAAGGACAAAAAATTATTTTCACAAATGGTTAACAAATTTCTTTTTTGAGAAACTTTGACAAAGGTTAAAAGACAAACTGGAATTCGATAAAAAAAAAAAAAAAGAAGAGGCAACAGAGTCATTTAATTTGATCTAAATGCAAACAAACAATTGACTTTTACTATCCCAATACCTCGCATTTAAGTCTCATTAAACCATAGGTTGATGAAACTCTCTTAAAAAAAAAAAAAGTCTCATTAATCCCCTTTTATTGCCAAACTTTTACTTAAAATTTTAAGTTTTAACTTCTCTGAACTTCTCATTCTTAACCGGTTATTATTTCTCCTTCTTAATTACTTTTAGATTTTAAATGCTAATGTACAGGCTTCTCTGCTGAAAAAAATATGCTCTATAGAATTGCAATGAATAATTATATAGAAAATGTAAAGGCACAAATGCAATTAGCATACATTAATAATAACAATAATATAAATTCAACTTCTACTTTTTCATGCTTTGCCATTCAATATTTCCTCAATTTGAAGACAAAAACGATAATTGCACCTGTGATATTCTCTCTACAAATTTCACCATGCCACCAAAAATTTTAAAATATCTTCAATTTAGTCGCTGTCTATTTTTCTTAGAAGCATGTGTAAATATTCAACGATAGACAGTGACTAAATTGACAGCTTCTACACATTTTTTTTCTTCTATTTTGCTAAGTAATTTATCATGGTGTAGTTTTACAAGTTATAATTTGTGAGTTTCAAATTCTTTGAAAAGACAGTTTTTTTGAAATAAATAATGAAAATTGTTTTTGTTATTATCAAAGTTTTAATGTTTCGTTGGTGCAATCAAATTATACGATTGAAATTCATATTTTTGATTTGGTACTATAATGAAAGAAACTCAATCCTACTATTGAGTATTGACAGCAATTGTTTAATTTTATGCATTGTTGGAGTTTTAAGACCCAAAACTTTTATATATTATTTTTTTAATATAAAGGAACCCATAATCATATGAAAAGATTAGTCTCAATACCACAATATGTGATTCTAATTTCTCGCCTAAAAACTACCGCACCATTTTGGTGAGTTGGTACCTCTCCAAGAGAGCAAGGTAAATATATTTAACCATTTAAAAAAAGAAAAAAAAAATCTCACCTAAAAAATAAGAATTTATTTTTTTGCACTTAAGGTTAAATATTTTTAACCATCTAAAAAAAGAAAAAAATCTCACCTAAAAAATAAGAATTTATTTTTTTGCACTTACAAAAAATCAAGAGTTCACCTATCATATATAGATTCATAATGGTCAAATAAGTTATTTTATTTTATTTTTAATCCAGATTAAAATTTCAAAATATCTAAAATTCGCTCTTTCTGAATAATGATTTACCAGTAATTCAAAAGGTAAGGAGTTTAAACTCACAAAATCTAATCTTACCCCCTAAACATGCCCTAATTGGCTAATTATAAGATTTAAAATCTCTTTCATATACAATAAATACCTCTAAACTTTTTTTAAAATTTGAGTGGTGTGCACGCACTCGCCAAAACCTGTTGTGCACTCCAGAAATTCTACCAGCTGTAATATCTACTGTTGAGTGAAAGCTTATACAAGATTACAAGTAGACGAGCATTTGATATTTTGATATCACCACCAAATAGTAAAAAAGAGAGGAAATAGTCTACTTTGCTTTCAATAATCATCTTCAGTACTGATACTCGAACATCATGAAACAAAGTCAGATAAACCAAAGGGATATCAGAGCTATCCCAAAATAAATTTCAGCAGGTAATAACAAAAATACATAACCAAAGATGCTAATTAACATCTTCATTATAAAAGAAAGAATCAGATGTCTTTTGGATATTTTCTTTGTAGCAAAACCTGACCACATGATTATGGGTAACAAGTAATGGTGAAGGGGCTAAGTCCAAATTCAAAATGCCAATAAACTTATAACTCAACTTGACACTTCTTCCAAGTCAATAAGAAAACAGAAATGACACTTTATCCTTTTATAAGTGTTAAGTGGAGAGTGAAGTCGTGGATTCAAACACAAAACACATCACATGTATAACTTTAACTTACCAATATAAAAAAAAAAACCTCTAATTTGAAAGGATAAGAAGCTTTTGGAAGTAGCATTTTATGCGCCTAATATATTTTAATTAGTATTGGATAAATAAAAATAAATTGTATTCATTCAAATCAATTAGTTTGGATTAGGATTAGTTCAAATCATGATGAATTGTGATAAGTTTTGTTGATTGTTTATAGGAAGATAGTATTTATCTTTTATCGAATTGGAAGTCAATCTTGTATAAAATCATTGTTAACAATGAACATAAAATAATCATGATTTTTTAAGTTCATTAGGCTCGGTTCCTCCAAGCAATCAATAACAAAAACAATCTTGTCTATGATACAGAAACAACAAAATTCAAGAACAAAAGAGACATGTATAACTAGATATGAGAAGCCAAAGTTTGAAAAACTGAATCTTGAATCTAAAATCCAAGCAGCAAAGGTAGAAAGTTCAATAACATCACTAACTAGCAAGGAAAGAAGATGCATGAGCAATATCAAGATATCACCAGTTTACAACAGATTGAAGGTAGACTCAATACCTTCATCGTCCATGAGATTACAAGGTTGATTAAGATCAAAATCCAATACTCTTTGACCACTCTGATTGACTTCTCCAGAGGATGCTATTTTAGGTTCATCAGTACCTCCTGGTGATACTACTTCACTCGATGGAGGAGCTTCAACTAGTCCTGTAGAATCACTTCTTCTATGCCCATCATCAAGATCCCCATTCATAGGGAATGTCTTAATAATGCTTTCTTCTTCGATCTCATCATCTACAAATAATGCATTTGTTGCTTGTTTCTTCTTCTCTTTGTTGTGACTTGATCTGTGACCACCCAATGCCTGGAAAGTTGGGAAAGGTTTACCACAATCGCTGCACTTATAGCTGCCTTTATCATCATCAATCAAGCCAAGATCTTCTTGTTCTAAATCTCTCAACATCTTTTTCCAATTCTTCACTTTCTTCTTCTTCATGTTTTTTCCACTAACTTCATAACTATCTTTAAAGGGTTTACCTGGACTGCCACCTTTAGTTTTCTTGCTCTCAGTCAGCTCCACTATGTGCTTTTCTTGTCCTTCTTTACCGCAACTATTACTTCTTGCAGCTATGTACGGATTGAGACTAAAGAAACTCTTATCACGAGATAAACACATGAGATTCTGTGCAGCCTCAGTGCTATCAATACACTTCCTTCCTCTCTTGTCAGACTTGGACCAGTTAGATACATAGCTCAGAAGATCAACACCAGATCTCACATATGTCTCGGCTGAGCTATTATGAAGATGATCATCATCATCATCCACTTCATGGTCATTAGAATATGACCTGCCCGAACTCGAACTAGGACTGTTTTGATCAGCTATGGGAGGAGGTTGAATGCCCCTCCAATCTCTATCAGGATGAGACCTCATGTGTCCAGAAAGCGATTTTGTTGATGGGAAATCTTTGTTACATATACAGCACGTAAGCTTATCAGCCATCAGATCATAATTGACAGTCTTCGCCGCCAAACCCGAATCAGTATGACCCTGAAAGACATGTTTCTTGATGCTGTTCTTGGAAAGATCAAGCTTCATAGCTTGAAGATGAGATCTTCTGTGGCCTCCTAAAGCTTTTCCACCGTTAAAAGTTTTGCCACAGAAGTCACAGATACGTATATCCTGATGTATATTCTGATCGCTCTCGCTCTCTTTTGTGGCTTTTGGCCTTTTGTTTTCACCATAAGCCAAAGTCTCTAACGAAGATGACCCTTTCACCTTCCCCATCTCTTCAAGCTGGTTTTCTTGGTCATCAAAATCCATTGGAAGGAGAAAAGAGAAGGCACGAGAAAAAGGAATAAACAGCTAAGAAGCAAAGAAAGAGAGATACAGAGAGAGAGAGAGAGAGAGAGAGAGAGAGATTGAAAACAAAGGTATAAGACTTAAAGAGGAAAAGGTTTAATAAGATGGAAGAAGAATAAGAAGATTTGGGAAGCGAGGAGGACTTGTTTTTGGACTGTGATATAGCGAGAATATCTCAGAAAATATTTGCAAATAAGTCGGTATTCATTAAATTTCCGAAAGTGTAACAGATTTCCCATTGCACATGAATGACTTTTATTCCTACAATTAATACATGTAGTCTTCTTTGCCAACTTTTCTATGGCAAAGCTCTTAGGCTTCGGTTTCCATAAGGTATGTACATTATTCCAGTATCCCACAATATTCCCATTTAAACCTATTACATATATAGCTTTTTTATTTTTTTATTATAGTATATATAGTTTATTTTTGAAATCACGCCTTGTTATTATTATTATATTTTTATAAACATACAGTGTTGTGTGTGTGCGTCAGTGTGTGTGTATATATATATATATATATAAAATAAAGATAAACATAGGTATTATGCTGGTTCATGTGGAATTTTTTTTTTTTTTAACTTCACGATATGATGAGTTTGAGATTTTTTTTTTTTTTTTATGAAAAGAATTAATTGTATTTTGATTTTGATTTTTTGCATAATAGTTAGAGGAATGAGGATTTGAACCTTGGAAATCTCTCTTGAGGTACTTAAATTTTGCCTATAAATTTATAAAAAAGATGTCATTATTTAAATAATAGTATATAGTAAGTTGCTAAATTTCTTTTGGTATGTGGATTTATACTAATTAATAGAGCTTAGAGCCGGTTTTTTCTCTCTTTCTCTAGCTGTTTTTGTGTTTATCATTTTCTTTTCTTGGTAGATTGTGTTTATCAAATTATAAATGGCACATATGTCTCACATCTTATCTCCATTTTCAAACACACCTCAGCTTTTGCACAACATTACCAAACAACTGAATTAGCCGTCAACTGATCATTTTCATCAGCCACAGCTAAACCGATTCATTCTCCAAGAGAAGTTTGACTGAGGTCAAGTACTTCAGTTATGAACTACCCCTACATATTTTCGAGGAACCACCCATAAATCATGAACCACAAGCCTTTCTATCTTCTGTGTTGATCCCAATAAGAATACTATTAAGAGCAACTTAACTAATTAAAAACGTGGTGCATGTCTCCACCTTCATCCTCTTATCTTCTTTTATTCTACTTGATATTTAAGCAATCCCATTTGAATCATAATTCCTACCTTAATCCCCATTATTACTCACTTGCTTCAGCTAATCAATTTTTAAATCCTGTAAACATACTAGACCTAACAATGAGTTGGGTCGGATTGATTTGGGTTTGATCCAATTAAGATACGGATTAGAAATTTATCAACTTAAAATTGTTTGTTAGTTTTTCTATAACTCTTTTTTATACAAGATAGAATTTATACTCTAACCTAATTTAAGTGTATATATGTGTGAAGCATCCTCTTGAAGACTTGAACCTCAGCTTTTGGCCCCTACAACCCATAAACACTTATATTGGTGAAGTGACCACTGCACCAAAGATATACAATGGTAGTTTTTCTATAACTCTTCACCTTTAATGAGTCGAGTCAACTACATATACCCTTTTTTTATGTAAAAAAAAGGAAAAAAAATAAAGTTTTACATACTTTTTAATATCTACAGTACTCAAAGCTAAAAATATGGAACAATACATAAATCTTAATTCTAATAATCTTATAGTGCAACAATTCTACAAAATAAGAAAAGAAAATGCATATACATGCTATACACAAAACATAAAATAAAGTTAAATCATATATAAAAAAAAATTAAGTATGCATTTGGATTAGTATTTTTGCTAAAAGTTTGTTTGCATAGTTTTTCTTTTTGGATATGTTTGCTTGGCAAAAGTATAGTTGTACTTAACAAAAATTAAGGCTTTAGGAAGTTTTATATGAGCATATAACCTAAAAGGCTTAAATAAAAGGAGTAATTCAAACTCACGCTATATATATATATTTGAGAATTACACATCAAGTTAACAAGTTATACCTTCTCCAAAAAAAGAAAAAGAAAAAGTAATGCTGTTACTATATAAAAATTTCTTATATGACTTTATATTGTATGTAGAAATCCATTAAAACCGAATCAATAAAAGAAGAAATTTTAAATTTAGAAGAGAGTCTTAGTGAATGGTTCGTGCTAAGTTGATTTGGCCCGGTTATGTCATAATTAGGTACAGTTCAAACTAATAAACTATAGTGAGTTGTAGAAGTGGTAAAATTAGACACAATCCGTGAACCCAACATGACACGACACAAAATTAGTTGATTATAAGTTGAGGCTTAATAAGTTTATATCATATTCAGGTTAACATAATTGACCCATTTAATAAACGGGTTGGGTTAATGTTCAACATATAGAACCCGTTTGGCATGTCTAACCCATTTATTAAATAAGATTTTATCAATATATCCTTCAAACTCTAGGTATATAAACTTATTAGTTATTGTGATTTATTTTCTTTAACATATTGTGATTGATTAATTGTGATATTGGGATATGTGTTAGTTTTAAATAATTAGTTGTGATGCAATTACTCGTTAGTTCTGAATTTTATATTAAAAATATTTATTTGTTTGTTTTTTTATAATTTTTTTTTTCATTTTGATAAAATTAATAAACAAATCAACGTAACTGACTCGTTTAATAAAGGGGTCGTGTTACGGTTGAAGAATCTTGACACGTTTAATAAACATGTCGAATTAGTGTTGACCTATATGGTAGGATACTTATGAGATGACATGACATGACATGAATCCTACACATGAACACGAATTGCCAGCCCTAGTGAGTTGAGCCAACACTTAATTAATAAGAGAAAAATTATGTGCTATCCAAATAAAACGATGGACCAATACACACTCGTATAATTGTTTTTTTTTTTTTTTTTAGGGGAGCACTCTTATAATTGTTGGGAAGCTTAATTACCACATGTGGTAATTTAGATTTTAGAGCATGCTTTTCTTATCTGAAAAAAAAAAAAAAAAAAACTTTGTGGAACATGTATGCTAGTTATGCGTAGACATACATGTTATACACCCACGCTTATTTATTTGGTATGGACTATGGAGATTGCACTCATACCATTTTATATGAAAATTAATTGTTCCCCTCAAAATTTATTTTGAAAAAAACTTTGAAATTTTTTTTTTTTCAATCATTAATTGAATTTTTATAATTTTACAAAATTTTAAGAAAAAATTAAAATTTTGACAATTAACCGCAACACTTAACAAAAGTTGATAGAGAGATCTTAATTAAATAAATTTGAAACTTAAATTATTGAAATAAACAAAAGCAAAAATAGAAAATTGAAATGAATTATAGTAAAATATAGATTGTGAGTTTTGCATTTTAAATTTACTTTTATTATACACCAATCAAAATATTGCATAATTTCTCCATTTTGTTAAGCATATATATTTTGAATAATTATATATATATATATATATATATATATATATATATATATATATATAAGATACACAGTAACACACATATGCACTATGCAAAAGAGTTAAATAATTAATATTTTATGATAGGTCATGATCATGTTATACCTAGGGTTTGTTTGAATAGTGTTTATTTTGCTAAAACTGAGAATTTATTACTGAAAGTACTGTAGATAAAGATAAAAGTTAGTTGAATAATACAATGGAGTCCATGAATAGTATTAAAAAGTGCAGTAAGACTCATGAATAGTATAAAAAATAAGCCGAATAGGGAAATAATTTATAATTTTCATTGGTTCTCAAACGCACACCTAATGTAACTCTTTCACTCTTTTTAACTCTATACCACTTAATAACTTTTTATTATCTTCTCAAAAAAAAAAAAAAAAACTATTTATTACATTAATATTTGAAAATCCTATTGTTAAATTATAGGTTGTCTTTTTTTTTTTTTTATTATTAGGAGGGTTGTCTTCTTCTTCTTTTTTTAAATGCACACCAAATGTCATTTTATTATTTACTTTATAATCTATATAATAGAATTTATTTCAAGAAAATCAAACTTGATTTAATCAAAAGTTCTATAGCTCTAGGTTGCTTTAGTTTTGTTGATGTCCAAAATATCACAAGTATTGTGTTGAGACCCAAAATATCACAAGTGTTGAAATCTAAAACTAAAAGGATCCTCAAAGGTAGGTAAGGCCTAATCCACCAACCAAGGCCCACTTAAAAATGAGCAAGAGGAGGCCCAAACCCATGAATGGGCAAGCTTTAGGCCTTAGAAAAAGAAGGAAAAGGAAAAAGGAAGCTCAGCCCATATTTGGTAAAGAGAGTTTCTTGGGGAGCCCATAAAATGATTGGACTAAGGTACCTTGGGACTGCCAGAACCATGAGATCCTCGGGAAATACAGGTTGGAGTCAGCTGAGATGTGGACAGCTCAGGGGAGCATGCTCATAGACATAAGGAATGAAGACAGGGGTGCTCATCAACCGCTTACGGCTCAAAAAAAAGCTGATGACTTAGAAATCAACACTTTATGAAAAGAAGCTTGGTACCTTGGGGAACACAAGAAGGTGGACCATGAAGGAAGGTGGTTGGGGTTCTTTTAGCTTGACAGGGAGAAATCTTCTCATTTAGAGAAAATGACAAAAGGTGAAACAACCAAAAAGGTGGGTTTGAAAATGAGCATCTAGAAGCATTGGAAAGAGAGGATGGAAAGTCAGCTCTTAGGACTCCCTAAAAGAGAAAGGTCAGCTAGGGACCTTTTGGGGGGAAATCTCAAAAGGAGAATATAGTGAGAAAATAAGGAGCTCTTAGGACCCCCTAAAAGAGGAATGTCAGCTAGGGACTTTGTGGAGGGAAACCTTAAAATGAGAATATAGTGAGAAAATAAGGAAGGGACCAGCCACCAATGTTGCTGACACAACATTGGTCTGGTACCCAGGGCAGCAAAACCCTAGGAAAGTACTATAAAATGGGGTGAAGCCATCAGCAAAAACCATTTAGCAAAAAAGAATCAAAGCAAAAAGATCATTTAAAAAGCTTTTTTAAATCTTAAAAAAAATAGAAAAAGGGAAAAAACTGTGAGGAATCTGAGACAAACACTAGAGAATACATTTGAATTCAAGGGGATTCAAACCTCACAAGTCTTGGAAGCCTACAAAGAGTTATCTAAGTCTGTGACTTTTGAATTTATTTGAACCTTGTGACACATCCTAGTGAAAAGAATGGTCCAATATACTAGAACTTAATATAATGAAATATCATTCTATTTTTCTGAGGATCCCTGACGGCTTATCTACCTTTTTTTTTTTTCTTTACTGTTCCTTACTGTACAATATGTATATATTTTGTATGTATAAATGTGTATGTGTTGTAGGAATCATGTTTTGTGAACAATTTGGTTCATAATCAGCTCAATACAACTTATTGTTCCTTACTGTACAATACGTATATGTTTTGTATGTATAAATGTATATGCATTGTAAGAATCATATTTTGTGTGCAACTTGGTTCGTTATCAGCCCAATACAACTGTGATGAACCAAGCTCATTCCACCAAACCACAAGGCCCAAGATCATTGTTTCTACGTGGCCTGGGTACTATCAAAAAAAAAAAAAAACCCACAAGTTTAATACAAAACACATTGATTTTGAGATTTAATTGGTTTCAAACTAAGCTAGTGTGGTACTACAAGAGGAAATCCTAAGAAGGATCAACAAAGAATAATTTAATCAAAATTTATTTACCGCTGGAGTAATATTCACATAAAACTAAAAATCGTGACATGAGTATTCGTCTTAATTGGTTTCAACTTTCAACGAATATATAATGATTTACTAATAATCTTATGCTCTTAATTTAAAAAAAAAAACTAAAGTCCTCTAAGTAAAAATGCTAACGTAGAAAAAAAGTAAGAACTTGCAAAAAGTAAACGTGGCAATACAAGAGATACCCAATTTATACTGTTAAGGAGGTCAACAAGGTGACTTCCTAGGCTGCACAGAGAGGAAGAGCACAGGGAAAAAACTTCGGTTACAGACTCACAAATGTGGTTTTGGTGACCAAAAGATGAAAAAAGACTGCAACTCCATGCATGTCTGCATATCATGTAAACAACCCAAAAGTGATCTCTTTGAGCGGTTCCCAAAATACATAACTCCCATTTGTAGAGTTTAAGAGAGCTCATAATAGACAGTCTTACTCCCCTTCCTTTATTTTGTTGGAGCGGTTGATTCCCGAAGTGGTGCAAGATAAATTGTAGCTTAACTTTTAACTGATAACACGCCAGTTGGAGGGTTCATCAAATTAGCTAAAATTTGAAAACAAGAGGTGCATCATATTGGCTTTAATCACCATGGTAAATTACAAATACAAATGACCATAAAACAAGGAAAACTAATAAGGGATGCATCAAGCTCCCTCTCTCTCTCTCTCTCTCTTCAAATATGAGAGATACATGGAAGGCCATTAAATGTCGCAGGCATAATTGCTCAAGCTAACACAGCTTTTGAAAGCAGGCAATTTTCAAGCCTATACGTATTTCCCTCTATATTTTGGCTTAGGTTCTTTACTGAGTTTAGAATCACCAGTGGCAGTTAACTGAGGATCTGGACTGAAAACTGCAGAATGAAGATTACCATCTTCTAACCACTTCAGATGGTTTTCCCTGAAATCTATATGTTTTATCCGAGCTGCCTCTGCAATTTCCAGAGTGTAAGGACTTATCTTGACCATGGTCAGTAATACACGGCTATATCGTGAGCTCAATATCTGCTCGGAAGTTGCAATCCGTTTGAAACACGGATGCTCGGGAAATGGTTTTCTACATGATCATCTTCTCTCAATACAGGGTAAAAGAAAACAAGCCTGCCCCCCATTATAAGCATCCTAGCAGCAAGGTCAAGCAAATCGTGGACACACTCGACTAAGCTGTAAGCTCCAGTGGATGGTATGTGGTCTGTCCTCTTGTCATCAGGAACGGTATAAGGGTCCACAGTCCCCTTCAGCAACTTACGTCCACCAGATTTACGTCCCCCAGCACGAACTCCATAAGGAGGATCACAGATTATCGCATCAAATATCTAACAGCAAAGCATATGAATCAGCACAGAGGATGCAGCAAACTGAATGGAAAATAAAATTGTAGAGCTACAAATTCTAAAGTAGGCAATAAGATTCCTGGCAAAAAGGACCATAAAATGCCACCATAAGTCTTACAGTTTCATTTCTTCAAGTCTCATCTTAAACAAGAAGCAGAAAAAAAATCAAGTTAAGAAGCTAAATTTGAAGATAGAGCCGTCAACCCAATGTAATGAAATGAACCTAGTAAGTTCAGATTGTTCAAAACAAACAACTTGAAATTCTTCAATTTCAAAAGGTGAAAAGATTGTAGCAATAATGACAATAGCATGTTCCCCAAAAAAAAAAAAACATCATTGCATATGTCAAAATGATTCACACATCCAGCTACATTCAGGTCACAGGTCATTTGACCTTCCCAAGTCCCAACCACAAGCCCAATAAACCATTCAAAACATGCTCATGAACTTTAACATGCACTCTTAATGCAGATAAGAACCCCACAAATCCATTAGATTAGGAGAAGATAGGATGGTACCCCAATGTCTACATTGCCACACCAAGGTAGAGGGAACTACATGCCTTCTTCTCTGTCTAGACTTTTTAAATCATAATGCACCCTCAAGCCTTATGGTTTATTCAGCATCAAAATTTAGTTCTAGGTCAACATATTTAGTCATTTTCTTCCCCAAGCATCAGGGTGAAATCCTGTTATAAGTCCATGTGGGTAAACTAAAATACAAGATAAAGCTGAATGAGGAATTGATATACTATTTCACAATGAAATACAAAAAAAAAAAAAAAAATTCAGGCTAGTAAGCCTTTTTATGAATAATTGGCACACATTGGGTGACCCCTTTTTGATAACTTCCTGTGCTATTATCAGTTTCTTAAAACTGGCTATGGAAAGAGCGAAGAAGCTGCATTTACTGAATCTGGCTAATTTAAACCAAACCTGTCAATATGAAACATTCTATATAAATCTAAATTCTGTTGGAAAGAAGTAGCCATTCAGGAAGAACCTACCTTCCATGAATCAGGCAGATTGAAATTTGTCCAAACTCCAAATTTCCAATTAAAACTAAGTTAGCTTCCATGAATCATAAGTTTATTTAAGGCCTCTTGAATAAAAATACAAAAGCTTTATAGACCGGAGAGAAAAGATATTAGTACAAACTAGGACAGTATGGCATGAGGTTTGAATGATACCAAACTGGGACAGTATAGCATGGCTTTTGAGCAATACCCCAGTTGTATCAACACCTCTTGCAGAGCCAGGGAACTGGAATTCAAACCCCACCAGCATCTCCCCTATTTACCTGGCAAAAAAACTAGGACAGTATAGCACAGTTGAACATCTTAAATTTACCCTATTTGATATATAGGGAACTTTCTATTCTTACCATGGTACATGGTATATTTTTCAAGGGTCACAATCACCATCCCACACATTACCTCTAATACCGTGCACCACCACATTGGAGCATCATCAGTTTGACATATAATTAAGCAACGCCAGGTGGAATACCCTTAGTTTTTTTAGGTGACCCAGTAGCACTGCCACATCAAGGCATCTTATGATCTTATCAGCTTCCCTAGCATACAGTCTGGAATCTGGATTTACCAAAAATTAAATTAGAACACTCTGCTCCAAGAGGAGGGATGAATTTAACCGAAGGAGAGTATTCAAATAGATAGCCCATGCTTCTGCAAGTTTGGGGCATATCCATTAATTCCATATTTGAATTCCTTGCCATGAGTTTAACATTGATTCCTCACTCACAGAAAACATTACTATATGATCTCCATATCAAAATGTGACTCTCAACGTCATCCACATATATAGATAGATACTTCTAGCCCATTTATCTCTGCCAAAGTCTCATGATCCAAACTGATTTTATTTCCTCATCATTACACCAGGTGCTTCCAACAGAACAGAGAGAAGCAAACATACAACTTTGTTGTAAACTATCTCCTTATTCACTAGAATTACTAGAAAATCTTATTTATCTTCTTGAGCTTGGTCCTTGCACCAAATAATTGAACAATCTATAAATTCAAATTCTCATCTAACATTCTCTTCTTAAATTTTCTTTTTTTTTAGACACAGAATCATTTCCCTACAGATCTGTTACGTTGGATAGGGGAAATTGCCAAATTAAAGTGATAAATCCTAGTGTGCTGATCTGTAAGTGACGTAGCATGAAATTATATCTTCAGAAGGCATGAAGCCAACTTAAATTGGAAGACTTCATCCATGCCCATATTTGCAAATATCACATTAAAACCAGGTCTGAACCCTAACATATGTAACATCAATAGAAGTAAGTCATACATATCAATTACTCATCCAGTAAAAATCAGTGACACCAACAAAAGAAAATGCAATGCTCGATCACCCAGCTCATTCATTTAGAATCCAGCTCATGGCTTAATCTAGTAAAAAATAATAAATCTTAATGCATGAACATAAATGAAGTAACAGTATTATAGAGTACATCTAGCCATTATCCTTTTGACAATGATAAACCACTTTATTATCCTCAGCCATGCCTATATTCAGCCTTAGAATTTTACCCACAGTAATTATTTCTAACTAAACAAAACTTACAGTTTTATCAATTTCATTAAATTACTCAAAATGGCACATTCGTTATCCCTTAAATCAGCTATTTCATGGTTTTACCATCAAATCTTCAGAAAAAAAAAAAAAAAAAAAAAATCATCTTAAAGGAAAGAGCATATACTGTGATTACACTTCAAAGGAAAAAAAAGGTGGGTGTAATAAATTGTAAATAAACCCTGCCAAACATCAGCATCTATGAAATCGCCAAACATTCTGAAAGAACTAGCCATTGGGATTCACCAAACAAACCGCTAAAATTTTATCATATTATATACTTTATTAGATGTTGAAAAAGGTTCAATGCACTTTGTCTTTGAGTAGTAAATGTCCATTATCAAAATGACTGCACTGCTATTCAGCAAACCCAAATCATACCATCATCACAGAAAAGGGGAGTGGATGGAGGGCGCTTCTCAGCTAGAGTTGGGGCTCCATGGAGAATCACAATGGTAAAATACAAAATATCAAACCACAAGAGAATCAAGTGCCATGCAACTATAGGTCTTCTTGGACCTTTAACATAATGCCATGTCTCATTGCTTTTATCAGTTTGCGATAATCAAAATTAATAATCTATCATAATGTCATTATCAAGAAATAAAAGTTAAGTGTGCTGATATGTTTCACTCAAATGATAATAAGTATTAAATAATATCATAGGAAAAGCAGTTACAATGAAACAATTCAAAACTCTGAATAGCATAGCATTAATGATAGGTTAAGGATGCATTTTGAATTGAAAAAGAACCGTATAAATTACAAGAAAACAAACAAGGTAATGACTCATATAAAACAGTATATAGAAAGTTTGCAAGAAATGACCTCTTTCAATCCAGGGCGCCATGGAGGAAGGTTATTATCTGCCCTCAACAGACCAACTGGCATCGGTAACCCATACTGCAAAAAGAATGGGATTAGCTAGAATTATAGGACTAAAAAGTCTCATTATTGACTTTTAGTCACACCAGGGAGTTTCAACCTACAAATTTCTCCTTTTTAGTTGTCTGTTGATGATAACGGAAAGCATTTTAAAGTACTAAAAAAAGTTCGAAATCCAAAATTGTAAAGCACATATACCTGCTTAAAATTGCTCCAAACATTACAATCAGGGCCTCGCCCATCACGAACTACCCTAATGTCTATGTCTGCACCCTGAACAATTTACATCAGTTCATACTGAAAGAAAAGTATTTACATGCAAATAGTTCAAATGATTCAGAATTCAGAAAAAGAGCAAGAAATACAAACCATTGTCATTGCTCCAAAGTGTGCTGCAGCGACAAGAATGCTACCAGTGCCAACAAATGGGTCATAGACAAGTTTGCCCGGTGTGGCCAATGCTTGGTTGGCCATTAAGAAAGCCATTTCTGCATCCATGGCCGTTGGGCCAAGATAATTGCGGCTTTTTAACTGATACGTTGGCAAAAGGCTCCTATCGGCACCCCCAACTTCCCGACCAAAAAAGATTCTCCTTCCATCAACTGGTGGAAGTCCATTACTAGATCCATAGTCATCAGTTTCCATAACCCAAAACTTATGGTCTGGATTCTTCAAATTAACTTGACCCTGCAGCCTATATAGGTCAGCAAAACCGCTACCAATGACAATTATTACAACATAGATACATACATGTATAAATATGTATCACACCTTCTCTTTTGAGTTTATAAAGAAACATTAAGGAATTTTATTTTTGCAAAAAGACATCTACTTTTTCTTTTTCAATCTAAGCAAAATGCAAGAGGTCAAGCCTTGGTGCAATGGCAACTGGCAAGTGCCTTCCACCAAAAGCAACCAGTCATGAGTTTGAGTTCGGCAATCAGCCTTTCCAAAACAAATTGGGGATTAGGGTCCATTTGGTTAGGCCTTTTAGGAGCCAACAAGAGCGTTTTTAAAACCCAAAACTCCATTTTGTAACAGCAACTCCTTATAGCTTTTTTTACAAAAGTTCATTATAAACCCAAAACACCGTTTTGCAGCAGCTTATCCAAACGCACCCTAAAGCTGCCTACCATGACCTCTCACAGACCCATCAATAATATAGTGAATAACTCATGAACTACAAGGAATGAAATACGCGTACAATGACGGAAAATTCAACTATGTGATGCAGGGTTGAGCCTATCCTAAGACTCGAAAACTAAAATCACAAAAAAAAAAAAAAAACACAACAATGAACAGGAGCATTAACATATTACCTTGAAAGGAATGTAGGTAAATCTTTGAATTCGATCATTTTGGTCTTGGAAGCTAATGACTTTCCCAAAGCTATCAACAGTAATTTTGAAAGTGGTTCCAGGCTCCAAATATGGCAACTTCCTCTCATCTGGATAGCTCCGTATACACTCTTCCAATTCTTCATAGCTACTCCCTTCTCCCCAAATTTCATACATACCCTTCACAAGTATACCTACAATTTACCAAACCCCAACAAGGTAAAATGGAGTAATTGTAAAAGCATATTGAAAATAGTAGCACAAAAACAAAGACAAAGACATAGTTAAGGGGTGGGTGATGCGTACTTCGATTGGCGATGTTACGAGCGACATCCTCGGAAGGGAGGTCGACGTAATGGAAAGGAGAGTCAGGGTGGTGATGAAGCGGAAGCCTCCACTCCAACGAAGACCACTTGTCGTTGTCGTCTAAGAAGAGTTGTGCTAGAGATTCGACCTCTGCTTTTCTGTAATCTAACAATCTGTGAAAGAACATACACAGATACCACATTTTTTTAAAATATTTATTTGGCTTGCTGTTTTGCTAATGCTACTAGCAACAACTACAACTACAACTACAAGTCGGCCAGGTTCAGGTTCAGAGGGAAAACGAAAAAGTCGAAAACCCAAACAAAACCCTTGGGCTGGCCTGGCTTGGGGTGTGTTTGTACTTTGTAGTTTGCACTTTGCAGTGCACTATTGGGTTTCTGGAGTGCTCGATGAAACGACACCGTTCCTTCAGAATTATGTAATTTCCTTTGTTATCCTTTTTAAAAAAAAAAAAAATTCAAATAGGTTTTTTTATTTATTTTTTAAAAGTAGTATTTTTAGGGATTATTAATAACAAAATTGATTAATTTATGATGAATTTTATTACAATTTTTTTTAAGCTGGCAAAATAGTACTCATAACTCATAAGTCATGCTTAATTAATGCAATATCAATAAAATGAATTTTATGGCATGCTTTTGTGTTAATAATAATAATATCAACATGGATTTGGATGATTGAAATAATTGCATAGTGCAATTATGCAACTATAAGATCTTTTTTTTTTTTTTTTTTGAGAAACCTGCAACTATAAGATCTTTGTAAGGCATATTGCTATTCTTTGTAGTTTTTTCTGCTTCCAAAAAAGATTGGAGTTTATTATAAAAAATTAATAAAAAAAAATATGTAAAAGTATAATGTAAAAATTAAAAATGTTAAAAGTTATTGATTGACCATAAACAAGTTTGCCCGGTGTGGTGCTTGGTTGGCCATTAAGAAAGCCATTTCTGCATCCGTGAGGGCTAAAGATAAGTGCATCTTTTTAACTGATAATGTTGGCAAAATCAACGCCCCCCAATTCTCCTAGTTCAGTCCATTCAAACCACTTCGATTCACTTCAACCTATTCAATTTATTTTGATTTACTTTAGTCTTGTTCAGTCCATTCAGTCCACTTCAATCCTATTAGGCCCATTTCGGTCCACCTCAGTCTTGTTTGCTCCATTCGCTACTTCAGTCCTAGAGATGTGTTTGTAGTCCTAGAGATGTGTTTCTGGAGGGGAATTAGTAGGCGAGTGGCTGAACAAAACGATACCATTCCCAAAGAATTATTTCTACCCCCTTTTTTTTTTGTTTCCTTTTTCAAATATGAATTTTAAAACAAAATATTTTTAAACTGGCAAAATAGCACTCATATGGTCATATAAAATTTTATTTATTTATTTATTTATAATTTAATTAATGCGATATCAATAACATATTGTGAGGACTCGAGGACCGAAGATAAGAAGCACCGTTGTACCCTTCAAGGGAGAAGGGAGATTGACCATCTTGCAGCTTGATATTTCACTCTGGCTTGAATACATGATGAATTTTCAGAGCGATTATGCTTCAGAAGCATCCATATATTCCCATTTCTATTTTCAGATGCATCTCATAAATCTGAAACCACCCACCTTAATTTAATTGATTAGTGTCAGTAAGGTCTAGAAGGTGGACTACTCACATGTAGTTGCTATGAACTATGAGAGTGGATTGGAAAAGTTCTCCAAAGATATGCCTCCTTCCTTAGTAGAAACGTGTGGAAGTTTGTTTGAAGCAAGTTGAAGTTTATTAGCCACGTCAAAATCAGTTTTAGGTGTGAAGCCAATTGTCTGGGGCCCTGTCCTTTTCTGGGCAAAACCTTGGAGGAATTCAAGGAAAAATCATGGAAAACTCTTAAAATTTTTCAGCAATACTATGGGGATTTTAGGCAACTTATTGATATACTTAGAAATGATTGATAAATTTGTAAGCAAATATTTCTTAGAAAATCCATTTTTAAAAAAAGAAAAAGAAAACAGACATTGCTTGAAGGTTGTCAAAATTGGGATCTTATGTAGAATCGTGGGAGGTAGTTGAGATCGTAGATCATAGGATCAAATCGTGGATCGTAAGATCTTACATTATTTGAAAAAAAAAAACAAAAAATACACATTGGTATGTTAAATAATCACATAAATTATATATTCATTGATATAATTACCATACATCATTATATCCATTTGTAAGCACCATTTAAAAATGCCAAAAATCTCAAAACATGATACTATTGGAATATTTTTTATTTGGGTCTAACTGACACTCTTTCTACATTTGAGTGAAAAAACTTAGTCTATTAGGATTTTATTTTTCATTTAAGTCCAATTGAGCTTTCTGTCAAGTTAAAAAACATTATAAGAAATAAAGGTCATTTGGGATCGTCAAAATTGTGTGATCCTATTGATCTTGAACAATTGCAAAGATCCTTGAAAGATCCAGATTGTTTTGGGCAGGTGAGATCGTAAAATCGTAGGATTCAGATCGGGATTATGACAACCATATGCTTCTTCACCTTTGTCTCTTCATATTTTATTAAATAGTTTAGCTTCTTTAATTGTTGCATGAGGTTTATCCTGTGTTTTCCAGTACCAATTCATTTAATTTTATCAAGAATTCTATTTAATTGAAGGCAACTTATACGTTGACATTCTCTGCCTGCAAGGAGAGTTTCATGAGACTATTGATTATAATTTGGCTAATCATATCTGCTAGCTAGGTGTCATTGTATATATATTTGAATTTGAATATGAGCAGTCTATAATTGTAAAATCAAATTTATATATTTGAATTCACAATGATATAGATTGACTTTTAATTAATTTCCATAAAATTGTATGATATGATAACAGTGACATTTTAAAGCTCTAAAACTTAGATTCTGGTAGTTGATCTCAACAGTACCTGCTTTGCTTCATACAGCTTAGAAATCTCAACAAGTTCTATGTGGTTTTGATACTCATTCTTCTTCCTAGCTACTTCCCTGCCAATGATTCTCTCATTTGCTCCGAACATTGAACTGGAGTCCACTCTGCTTCCATACCCCACTAAAAAAGAAAGGAAAAGAAAGTGTAAGAAAGTAATTAATTAAACTACTGACAGAACTCTATACGTTCTATTTCTATTCTTTTAGTTGATTTGCTTTTCTTCCTTCCGTTCAGGAGATAAAAACATGAATGCTTACAAAGCTTTCTGCTTCCCAAGATAGATAACGTACTAGGGGTTTTAACCTGATGAATGACTGCAAGGAGGGTGAGCTTATCTCCAGGCTTAAGTGATAGGCCATGCAGTGCCCGCCCAATTGCGCTTGAACTAACTTCTCTTGATGCATCCTGAATCACCACCACCCTCTGTGCTTCCATGGAAATAGTAAATCGTTTCGAAACTCTTTACTTGAGTTACAATTATTTTTGTCAAATTTAGAGAGGAAAAGAAAACAAATGCAGTATAAAAAGATTGATATTCATACTATTGTAGTACATACAGGCTACAGCAAGAGGACACAGGAGTCATCATCATCGGTTGAAGTATTAGAGAATCTTTCTATTTTCACTTTTTGGTATTAGATTTTTGAAGTGTAAGCAATGTGTGGAAAATGGGCAACCATAGAAAATTAAAACTTTTAGTAAGTTTACAAAAGGTTAAAGAAAAATTGAAAATAGAACTGAAACTTGCATAGCTAAATGCCTTTAAAGATTAAAGTTGAACAGGTCAAGTTAAAATGAATATACGAGAATACAAAGAGTGGTGATTCCAGGAGAACATCAATGAAGTTTCAAGCGCATATGGTATATCCGAAAGGAATGAGATGATGGGTTTTAAGGTTGTAAATTAGTAGCCATTGTTAAAACCAAAGCTGAGCATCTTCTTCATTCTTCATAAAAATCATTGTCTTATCCTATTCATGTTACTATATACAACTGCAAGACAGCTAGAGAATAGAGACACAGAGTTTGGCTAATTCTGATGGAAGAAACAAAGTTTTCTTGAGGGAGTTCCTATTTTTAAATAGAATAAGTCAAGAAGAATCCTCGACAATTGCTCATGCTGTCTTACCAAAAAAGTGACACTGGATTCTATCTCCGCTTGAAAATGGAAGAGGAATCATCATCTCGATATAGATGTTGCTTTTTGTTAGCTTTCGTCCATAGTGACTCATATGTATGTCAAATGCTAGTATTGATAATTGGAATCGATTTTTTTTATAAAAAAAATAGTATTTATGTATATGTATTTCTAAACCAAGCTAAAAAAAATCATTCGTGCTCATAGATCAATTTGGGTGCTTAGATTTAGACTTGTTTATTATTAGCTCATGATGATTACCGAAATATTAACACATTCAGATGCAATGTGTATTTGCATCTAAATGTGTTAATCCTAAAACGGTACTTCGACATTAATCAGTATTGACATATTTCGTTTCTTTTGCTAAATAGATATGGTCTTTGGTATGATATTAACTCTCTTTTTCCTAAGTTTGTACCTTAACTTTAAACTTACCATCTAGATAAGTTAGACCCATGTGTAAGGGTCAAAATAGTAATTCATAGATCTATAATTAGGGTCATTATATCCCTAGAGCTAGTGGCATACTCTAGGACTCATGTGTAATAACAGGCCTATTCTAGGAGAGGGTTTGGATACAGCTGAAATGCGCACGTCTGCGTTTCAGCTTTTTTTTTTTTTTTTTTTTTTGGCTGGGATGCGCACCGTTCACTGTTCATTGACCATGAATAGTGAATTTAGGCGTGAACAGTGTTTTTCACACATTAAAAAAATTATTTTGCTACATTGTTTTTCAGTTTCAATTTTTAGTTTTCAATTGTATCCAAACGGACCCTAGGTAACAAATGTAGTAGCATTCACGGGGATCCCCTTGGAGCGCCGACAACCACAACAATAGATATTCCATGATTGGTGGACACTCCATCTCTCACCCTCAAAACATGCAAACCTCACTAGGGGATTGGTTCATATTTCAATAATGACAATTTACACCCTTAAAACCTTTATATTTAACTTAAAAATAAAAATGCATTAGAAATGCAATTGGTCTTGTCATGCTAGAATTACACTACTTTTATTTCAGCTTTTTAAAGGAAATTATTTTATACGATTTTTTTTCCAATATATTCTGTTGATTTGATTTCAACTTAAGGAATGACAGAGAGACAATACATACACTTTCTTAGCCAGGTTGTGTTACCATCATGGCTAATCTAGTGTTTCATGAATGTACCAAACACATAAAAATTGATTGTCACTAGTACCTGACATTTAAACTCGAAAGTCTATAATCTGCTATTGGTTGCTTCTGGTTATCATGTTGCTATTTGTTGTTAGTCTCTTCTTGGGACTTGTGGTTGAATCTCAAGTCTTTTGGCTTGTGTGAATTGGATTTGGCTTATCTGTCTAGTTTTTTTTTTTTTTATTTAATTGGAATCTCCTTTTGTTTTAATAAAAGACTACCACATCATCTGCTAACAAAAAAAAAAAAAAGATGAAGATTAAAACCTATTACCACTTATCATTGTATTTTTAAAACAAAAGGACATGTCTAGTTAAAAAAGTATTGGAGGTAAGTCAAACCCGTGTGAACTTTGTAATTGTGTATTTCAATAAAATTTTGCTTGATTATCAAAAAAATAAATAAAATTAAGAGGGTATAATCAAGGCTATGCATGTTTCTAGTTGTCATCAAGTTGCAGATATACTTACTAATAAATGACTTGGTCTTCCATTATTTTCAAAGCTTATGCTTAAGATGTGATTGCTAAACATATTCTGGACCTCAGCTTATACTAATTCAAATTAGTGAACCTATTGCTACTTCAGCAAGCGTCATTTTGAGGGGGAGTGTTAAGTAAAAGAAAGAAAAACAGTAAGCTACAAGTCATGTTCTGCATTAAACACAACAACAGCAACTTCGCATAAGTAGAGATTCATGTGAATGGCACAAGATCACTTTTAGGATACGTTTAGTTCGATATGCCCTTGATCTTATGCACATTATGATGATGTGACGTTAAGATTTTTGGTTTATTTTATTTCTTCTAACATTATCATAATTTAAAATTATAAAATATATCACTTCATTTTAATCTCATTAACTTCTTAAACAATATAATGTTGTATTTTTTGTATTTAGCCAATATTGTATTTACTTCCCTGTGATAGTTGAAAGGGTTTTGCAGTAATAGTTGAAATTAAGGAGGCCATAGATTTTGATGTTGATAAAGAGATTAGGTAATTAGGGCATCAGTTTTCTAGAATATATATATATGTATGTATGTATATTAAGAATGTTAGATTTTTTTAGTTAAGATGGACTTCCATTAGTTGGATTTTTAGTTTGTGAAAAACAGGATGTACTAAAGGTTTTTTTTTTTTTTTCCTTAACAATTGTTATATAGATAGCTTACGATAACATGAAAAAATAATTCATGAATTTTGTAACTCTTAAAGGTTTAGAACAAAAAATATTTAAAAATTATAAATACATTTATAACTATAATTAAGAGGCATGAGTAAATTTGGTTAACTCAAAGAGGCATTAGTAACTTTCCATCTAATGTTCATAGTCAGTAAATGAAAATAAATTGTAAGTTATATTTATTGTCAAAACTCGAGTATATAACACTCACCATTGTGACTCCACCTAAAACACAACCTCCTCCTACTTTGTTGTTACAATACATTCATTTCTTTTGTTATAGTCTTGTAACACGAAGAACTCCAATAGTGATGGCATTTAAGTGCTTCATCTTAGCTTTATTCATTACAATATCTATCTTTAGTATTGATGTTACCCTTGCAACTCGCCATCTTTTCCAATCTTCTCAACCCAATAGACCAAACTTGCTAGTCATACCCACATTGCCTAAACCAACACTACCACCTTTGCCTTCACTGCCTACTTTGTCAAAGCCAACGCTACCACCTTTACCTTCATTGACAACATTGCCAAAGCCAACGCCACCTTCTTTTCTGCCTCCATTGCCAAACTTGTCAAAGCCAACATTACCACCTTTGCGGCCTCCATTGCCAACATTGTCAAAGCCAACACTACCAACTTTGCTACCTCCATTGACAAAGTTGCCAACATTGCCACCTTTGTTGCCACCATTGCCAACGTTGCCAAAGCCAACGATACCACCTTTACTTCCTCCATTGTCAACATTGCCAAAGCCAACGCTACCACCATTGCCCACATTTCCGTCTATCCCCATTATTCCAATTCTACCAAAACCAACATTGTGAACCATTCCCTTAATCCCACAAACCCTAATTACTACAAAGGTCTAGTCTAAATATCCACAATAATTTAGTTCAATTACAAGGTTTACAATACTATAAAATTAATGAAAAAACTATTGTGTAGGATGGTGGTACAATTGCGTTACAAAATTGAGGGCCTCTCCCTTTTTTAGCATCTCAAATGTTATGTGAGGATTTAATTGTGATGTGATATTTGTTTTATCGCGAATTATTATGTTCATCTTGTAGTTTGATTTCATGTTATCATACTTAATAATCTATGTTCATAATAATCTTTTAAATTTTCGGTTGGAATTTCTCCTAATTTGTTGCCGTTATTATTAGAGAAATCAGAATGATGCTTATCCATCAAAATTTATCTATTAACCTTGGCTTATCAAAAGGCTACCAAGATTAAGGATTTGAAGGCCAAAATAAGGGGCCAATCAAGAAAAAATATATAAAGTAAGTAACAAATTTAGACAATAACATCAAAAGGCTATCACCACCACTAAAGAACTAGGTCATAGGGTACAATTTTGATAAAAATTACTCATCACAAACTCCCTTGAGCTCAACAAACTATTACGCAAATATGGTGGTACGTATATAAGCATCATAAATTATATATAATTTATTTATTCTCATTATCAAAATCAAAACTAAAAAAAGAGCTTAGAGATTTCAGGATCAATAGGCTTCATTCAAGTAGTTGCGTTATCTTATGCTGATATAAGCTCATAGTTTCCTTTATTTTCAGAAAATAAGGTAGTCTCATCAATACAAAACAATGTTGAGCTAGCTCTTAATAACATATACAACATTATGTGGCCAATGCCATATATATATAAAATTGTTGGATACACAAAATGGTGACACGTGCCCCTTTATCAAAGCCTATAACAATAACATGTGTGAAAACATTTAATAATTATTGTTAGGTTCTAAAAATTTAGAACAATTGACAAATCGTGAACATAAACTTGTTTAGATATAGATCTTAGGGTCTATAGGTATTATTAGCCAGTGCTCCAGATGATTCAAGTCAAGATTCAGGAACAAGCAAGCTGTAGAAAAGAGAATTTGAAATTTGCCTAGTTCAACCGATCAAGAGACAGGCTTGACCGATCGAAACACGCATCTACAGAATTCTATTTTAGCTCAAACTCTACTTAATCGTATTGGATTTCAAGTAAAACACTTCTAGTATAAAAAGGAAACCTAAGCACATTTTTATAAGGCTTTTTAGAGAGAGAAGAGTGTGCCTGTTTTGTAGATCTAGGGTTTTATACCCAAAAGCTCTCTAATATCTTCTACCGGTATTATTCCTTGAAAAATTTCAAGATCCAGTGTTGTAAAAGTTGCTGCCTTCTCTAGTCATCAAAGGTACTAATGATCTAAACCTTCAAGGGTGGTCTTGGAGTCACAAACAAGAGAGTTTGTGTTTTTTATCACAAGTGTGGATGCTTATATTGCAAAGGCCTAATAGAGAAGGAATCTGTGGATTCAGAGCTTACATGTGGTCGTGTCAGTAAATTCTACATGTGGTAGCAATAGGATGTTAGTGATCTAAGTCTTATTGTAAAATTCGATTTTCTATAGTGGGTTTGCTTTTTACCTTGAGGATAGCTAGGTTAAATCCTCCCCAAGTTTTTACCGGTTTGGTTTTTCTGGGTCATCATACCATTTGTTATTTATTTTTGCACTGCTTTGCATGATATGATTGTTTTGTTTAATCTAGATGATAGGCCAAAAATGTATTGACCCCTTGTGATGGATTAATTAGCTAAATTTAATTAATTAAGCAAATTAACATACAATGTACGTGGTAGCACAAACAAATCATCAAATAACTAAATATGCAGCGGAAATTAAATGACACGATGATTTGTTTACGAATAGGAAAAACCTCTGAGGCAAAAACCCTACCGGGTGATTTTAAGGTCACCACTCCTGAGAATCTACTATTATCAAAACAAGCGGTTACAAGTAAAGGAATTCCAGTACCTTATACCAACCTACAGTTGAACCCTTACCCCAATACCCAATTGGAAAATCTCTCCTTTTCAATGCACGGCTCTCAGTACGTGACTAAACAATCGATGCGCAGATCCTAGTATGTGACTTGATCACCAACTTGAGAAGGATGTTGGCTGCAAGTTATTCTGTTCATCAACCAATGAAGATCATGAAGTTATTTGGTCACAAAACCCTAGGGCAAAACATAGCAGCTTCTTGAAGATGAACTAGGGCAAATATTGTCTTTGGTCACAATTTGCATGCACAAGACTTTGCTCAATACTCGCACAATCCTAAACAGCCCTTAAAATAATTCTTTGATATGTTTAGAGTTGTGACAAAAGAAAGCTTAAATACATACTCACGGATTGGATGAAAAACAGCTCTGAAAAACTGAATTTCATAAACCTTGATAGATAGCCATCTATCGAGCTAGCTGTTGAGCCATGGGCTTCAGCAGCTTTTAAACCTCAATAGATACTAGCTGTCAAGCTAGTTGTTGAGATTTAAATCCAGCACTTTCTTACTTGATTCTTGAACAGACTTGCATGGTTTTAATACTTGTACTTGAAGTT
This sequence comes from Castanea mollissima, assembly GCA_014183005.1. Lineage (NCBI taxonomy): Eukaryota > Viridiplantae > Streptophyta > Magnoliopsida > Fagales > Fagaceae > Castanea > Castanea mollissima. The sequence continues at coordinate 34,340,673 of JACAVU010000006.1, read as the reverse complement.
TTGTTCCTTGAAGTATTAAACACATTCTAGATTTACTAAATTACAAGTAAAGTGCATTTTGTCAAAGAATTAGTCAATATATAAAATGTTGACATATGTTTCCTAACATAAAATTACATATGTCCTAACAACCTAAGTATTCATTTGGCTAAATAACTAAGTTAAACAACTTATATTTGAGGGGTCTAATAATGTACAATTATCAAACTTAATAATAAATACATTTTAAAAAAACAATTGAAAAGGAAAAGTACGGCCACACCTTTAATATTAAAAAAGGTATGAGGTGAAGAATTTGACCAGGAAAAAAGCCAAAATTAAACGACTTATTTGAATCTCCCTAGCTACAATGTTGATCATCTTGCCTAGGTTTCAAGAGAGAGGCTGGAGGAATTTATGGCTTGTTTGGATGTTTAAAAAAGGAGGGAGAGTAGAGTAGAGGGAAGGGGAGTAATTCAATTACCTTTTTTGGAAGTTTTTTAAGGAAGGAGGGTGAGGGGTTTGGAGGGATTTGGAGGGGTTTGAAGGGGTTTCAACTACCTCCAACCCCCTCATTTTTAATTCCTCCAAATTGGAGAGATTTGGAGGGAGAGTAGAGTACATAAAATTATTGATAAAGTAAATTACCTAATTTACCCTTATTATATTTATAAAATTACAATGTTAAAAACAAGGGGAAGGGTTAATTACTCCCTTCCCCCTTACTAATTATAAAAACATCCAAACAAGGTGGAGGGTAATCATTCTCCTCTACTCTCCTCCCCACTACTTCCCTTCCTTCTACTCCCCTCTACTCTCCTCACTCTTTAAACTCCCAAACATGCCATTAAGGTTGTCCTCCCACCGAAACCTCCCCAATTTCTAAAGCCTAGTTTTGCAAGGAGGCCTCCGCCAAATGAGATGTTTAAGATAAACTTCGGCGGTGCTGTTTTCTGAAATGAGAACAAGAGTGGTATCAGGGTCGTCATCTGGAATCAAGCTGGTCTTGTTATTGCATCTCTCTATCAACAACTTCCATGTGTATATCAAGCTCTGAAATTGAAGCTTTGGCAGCGGCTCGTGCTTTTGAGTTTGGGTCAGAAATTGGAGTTGCCATGCTGTTCTAGAGGGAGACTCGGAGCTGGTCATGACAGCTTTGCTGGAAGAAGGAGTGTCCTTAGCCTCAATTGATCTGTTAATTAAGGATGCTGTTCACCTTTCTACTTCGTTTTCTAAATTGTTATGCTCTTATACAAGGAGAGACGGGAATAGACTTGCCCATAGTTTGGCCAGGCATGCTATTAATATTGATAGAGGATGTTTCACCACTTTCTTTCTCTGTGTTTCAGGCTGATTTTTGCCAGACTTTCTTCGGTTTAATAAAAGCATTTAAGGTCTTCTTTCTCAACCACAACAAAAAAGCTTAAGGATATAACGTTAGTTTCTTATAATAAAAAATAGAAGTTGTCGTAAATTATTTTAAATTTAAAAAACAAAAGGGAATCAACATTTGAGAGTCTTTTAGTGTTAACTAAGTGGCTTAAAAGGTCGATAATAACTTTTGGAATATCAAAACGGTTGATAGCCCATTCAAACATAGCATTAAAATCACTTCAGCCGGAGACAAAGCGACTTGTGGCTATAAAGACTTCCTTTTCTTATTCTATTTGGTATAAGGTAGGACAGTTATGGCTAAAATTACTAAAATTTCTTTGTATTTTTGCTATTTTCTTTATCATTTACTTTCCTGCACATGCAAATAAGTAACTTCAGTTTTTTTGTTATTGTACCTATATTTTTAAACTTTTTTTAATAGATATAATAAAATTTAAACCTATAGTTTGTTATATGTAAGATTCGAATTTTACCTATAATAAAAACTCTTTATTATCAGACCAAAATAACAATTGGTTTTTGATGTAGACGAGGATTGAACTCCAGATCTCTTATTCAACTAATAGAGACTTTACTATTTAAGTTAACTAGAACCCACAATTTTCTTTAATTAAATTGAAATTGTCTTTGGTACGACATTAACACTCTTATTCCTAAGTTCATACCTTAACTTCAGACTTACCGTCAACTTAAGTTAGACCAATGTTTAGGGGTCAAAATAGTGATTCATAGATCTATAATTAGGGGGTAACACCCATCTTCTTTATAACCCTAGACTTAGTGTCATACTCTAGAACTCATGTGTCATAATAGGTCTATATTAGGTAACAAGTGTAGTAGCATTCACGGGTCAGCCCTTGGAGTGCACACAACCACAACAATAGATATTACATGATTGGTGGACACTCCATCTTTCACCCTTGAAACATGCAAACCTCGCTAGGAGATTGGTTCATTTCCCAATAATGACAATTTACACCCTTAAAACCTTTAAATTTAAGTTAGAAACAAAAATGCATTAGAAATGCAATTTGTCTTGTCATACTTGAATTACACTACTTTTATTTTAGCTTTTCAAAGGAAGTTATTTTATTAATACGATTTTTTTCCAATATATTTTGTTTGGTTTGGTTTCAACTTAAGGAATGACACTTTCTTAGCCAGGTTATGTTACCATCATGGCTAATCTAGTGTTTCTTGAACATACGAAACACATAAAAATTGATTGTCACTTAGTTCTTGACAAAATTCGAAAGTCTATAATCTTTTATTGGTAGCTTCTGGTTATCACGTTGCTATTTGTTGTTAGTCTCTTCTTGGGACTCGTGGTTGAATTTGAAGTCATTTGGCTTATGTGAATTTTGCAATTGTACATTTCAATAAAATTTTGCTTGACTATCAAAAAAATAAATAAAATCAAGAGGGTATAATCAAGGTTATGCATGTTTCCAGTTGTCATCAAGTTGCAGATATACTTGCTAATAAATGACTTGGTCTTCCATTATTTTCAAAGCATATGCTTAAGATGTGATTGCCAAACATATACTATTCCTCAGCCAATACTAATTCAAATCAAGGAACCTATTGCTACTTCAACAAGTGTCATTTTGAGGGGGAGGGTTAAGTAAAGGGAAGAATATATATATGTATATATATATATATATAATATATATATATATATATATGGGGGGTAAATATACATATGGGTTCAATTCAAAATAGCCAATGTTGTATTTACTCCCCTTCCCCTGTGATAGTTGAAAGGGTTTTGCAATAATGGTCGAAATTAAGCAGGTCGCAGATTTTGATGTTGATAAAGAGATCATGTAATTAGGGCAACAGTGTTTTAGAATATATATATATATATATATATATATAGCGGAATAAATTAAGAATGTTAAATTTTTTCTGTTAAGTTGGACTTCCATTAGTTGGATTTTCAGTTTGTAAAAAATAAGTTGTGAGGTACTAGAATTCCGAGTAAGATAATTACGCCACATGTGCCAAGAAGGGTAGTTACTGTGCCGAGGAGTCCACGTCCTTGGATTCTATGATCATGTCATCAATATGTCATCAAATGAGACCTTACTATACAGAAAGAGTTTTGGGAAGGGGACTAGTACTAACGTGATTGAAGAGCTGGTGGCTGCCACCACATTTAATGCATCCCACCAAACCTCCTGACCGCATTTATGTGGAGAAGACCCTTGAACAGTGTTGCCTTGGCTGCAACAACTAACAAGGGTTTAGGGAATGTTTCTAATGGGACTAGCACTTGAGTGGTAGCCTGTGTGATCAACAAATGGAAGGCCAAGATTGTCTAAAAGGGTCTATATAAGATAGAAGGTCCCCTGGAGAGAAGGGATCGGAAAAAGAGCAAAGAAAAACACTGAAGTACAAAGAACTAAAGCTGTAAACAAATCTCATAGTGATATATTCAAGAAGAAATCTCCTTGGACTTGACCGAGGAGAATTATCCTTCACAATATTGTGGTTGCCCTCTGTTTTTACTTGTCTCCTTGTTATTTTTGGCCTATAGTAAGCATTATCTCACCCATAAAAGCCTAGTCTTAGAGCCCACTCTCTAACAAACTCATTGTGTTGGGCTATTTGGGCTTGGGTCCTTTAGTCTTTTGGGCTCAAGAGCTAAATTCAGTCCTTACAATTGGCGCCGTTTGTGGGGAGGCTTGAACTTCAAGGCGTTTAAACGTTTAACTATGGTAGGCTTAGGGCCAAACCAAGAGGATTTTGTTAGCCCTCAGCGCCAGGTTCGCTTCCTTAACCTTAAACGAAAAGGGGATAGGGAGGTTAGTGTGCATACTACACATACTAGCAAGAGCCAATCTCGAGGAGGGAGCTACATCTCTTACGAGGAAAATACCAAAAGCATGCAACAGGAAATAGACCGCCTTTGTAGGAGGCTACGCCATGAGAGATGAAAAAGGACTCCCTCATACTTTGACCACTCTTCTGAAGATGACCAAGATGGTAACTATAGGCCCAAATCAAGGACTCTCATCAGTCAGTCTTTCTCAAAGGAGGAGGAGCGCCATCATAGGCGCAAAAACAGGAGCTCGTCCCGCAAAGACCTAGGGAATGACGCCATGAGCAGAGCATTGAACTAGATCTCCAAGTCACCCTTCATGCGTAGAATCGAGGCAGGGAGACTCCCTCACCGGTTTACTCAGCCCACGTTTACCATGTACAACGGTAGGACAGACCCCGTATAGCATATAAGCCACTTCAACCAGAGAAAGGTTGTACATTCCAAGAACGAGGCCCTAATGTGCAAGGTGTTCCCCTCTAGTTTGGGGACCATGGCGATGAGGTGGTTTAGCAACTTGAAGGAACACTTTATCGGCTCCTATAGGGAGCTCACTTAAGCATTTGGGGCTTGTTTTATCATTTGGGGCTCGTTTTATCACTTGCAGCAGGGTTCCTCAACCTTTGGACTCATTGTTGTCCATGACAATGCGTGAAGGGGAGACCCTGAAAACATATTCCAACAGGTGCTAAGAGATGTTCAACGAGATTGAGGGAAACTTCGATGACGTGGCCATAAGCACCTTTAAGGTCGGCTTGCCCACCGAGCATGACTTGAGGAAGTCCTTGACAAGAAAGCCCATTGGGACCGTGCACCAACTCATGGATCGCATTGATGAGTACAAGCGGGGTCAAAGAAAACCAGCAACAAGGAAAAGGAAAGGCTAAGGTGATCCCCTAAAAGAGGAGGGATTTCAGGTCCAACCGATATAATAACAACAGACCTCGGAAGGATTTCCCTAGGCCCTTAGGTCCAGTTGTTACCCAGGCAGTTAACACTGTGTTCTAAGAGCCCATGCACTAGGTCTTAGAAAATATTAAGAATGAGCCATACTTCAAGTGACCGAATAAGATGGGAGGAGACCCCGCGAAGCATAACCAAAGTTTCCACTGCCAATACCGCCAAGAGTATGGGCATACAATCGAGGACTGCAAGACTTTGTGGAACCATCTGAAGCAGCTGATGTAGGCAGGAAAGTTGAGGCAATTCTTGTATCAACCTAATGAACAAGGTTGCCATCCTAGGCCAAGGGTGCATAGAGATGCTTCTTTAAAACCCCCACTGGGTATAATTAACGTAATCCTTTCTGCTCCAAGGAGAATTGGCTTCTTTCAATCCAGGGTAATGTCCATAGATCGACCATTTGCCGAGAACTTAACCCCTGGTTCGAAGAAGAGCAGGGTGAAGGTCTGACCAGCCTTGAGCTTCTTTGACGAAGATAAAGTTGGAACCTCACAACCACATGACAATGCCCTAGTGGTTACCTTATAAATTAAGGGATATGACGTCAAGAGAGTGCTGGTAGATCAGGGCAGTGGCGCAGAAATCATGTACCCTGACCTATACAAAGGGTTGAAATTAAGGCTAGAGGACCTAACTAGCTATGATTCCCCTCTGGTGGGCTTCGATGGAAAGATTGTTATCCTAAAGGGGCAAATCAGACTGCCCGTGCAGGCAGGATTAGAAGTAGTGGAGGTGGATTTCATTGTGGTGGATGCCTACTCCCCTTATAGCACCATTGTGGCGAGGCCCTAGCTTCATGCTATAGGGACCGTCCCCTCCACCTTACACATGAAAGTAAAGTATCCATTTGGGGATTAGATCGAAGAGCTAGTGGGGAGCCAATCTATGGCCAGACAATGCTTGGTGGCTGCAATTAGAAATCAAGCCGGAAGAGAGCGCTTGGCCTCTAGCAGGCAGAGTTTATAGTAATTAAAGGCACCGATGTCATCCATGGATGTGATGGAAAGTGAGGTGGAGTGCGAGCAACTAGAAAGGGTTATCGTTAGGGATAATGAGGATGTGCTAATAGATTTTCTTAGAAGAAATGTTGATGTATTTGCATGGAGCCCTTACGAGGCCCTAGAGGTGGATCCGGACTTTATCTACCACCGTTTAAACATCAATCCATCTGTTGCCCCAAAAAAGCAACCACCTCGACACTCATCCAAGGAACACTTCGATGCCGTCAAGGAAGAGGTACTCAAACTTAAGCGGGCTGGAGCCATAAAGGAAGTGTTCTACCCCAAGTAGCTAGCCAACATGGTAGTGGTAAAGAAGAAGAATGGAAAATGGCGAGTGTGCGTGGACTTCACAGATTTAAATAAAGCTTGCCCAAAGGACCCCTTCCTCCTGCCTCGGATAGACCAGCTAATAGATGCAACCATGGGCCATCCTCGGATGAGCTTTCTAGACGTCTTCTAGGGATATCACCAGATACCGTTGGCCCTAGAGGATCAGGAGAAAAATTCCTTTGTCATGCCTATAGGGAATTATCATTACAAAGTAATGCCCTTTGGGTTGAAAAATGCAGGGTCCAATTATCAGAGGATGATGACCAGAATGTTCTAACCACAGCTAGGCAAATGTATTGAAGTCTACATAGACGACATGGTAGTAAAGAGTAAAGTGGAATTTGGGCATATAAACGACCTCGAATTTTTTTTTGGAATATTAAGGAAACACAAGTTGCACCTTAATGCTTCGAAGTGTTCTTTCGGTATTGGCTCTAGAAAGTTTCTAGGCTATATGGTTACCCATCGGGGACTTATGGTCGATCCTAATCAGATTAAGGCAATCAGTAACCTACATTCGCCTTGGAACCCTATGGAAGTCTAGAAATTAACAAGAATGACTACCGCCTTGAATCATTTCATTTCCTGATCAGTAGACAGGTGCTGGCCTTTCTTCCAGCTATTGCACAAATGGAAGAGATTTGAGTGGACGGAGCAATGCTCCTCAGCCTTTAAGCAGTTGAAGGAATATCTTTCTCGGCCACCCATTATGTCCAAACCCGAGAAGGAGGAGGTTCCATTTGCCTACATCCCAGTGGCATCGCACGCGGTGAGTCTAGTATTGATACGAGTCAATAATGGAGTGCATAAACTAGTCTATTATGTGAGTAAATCACTACACGAGGTAGAAGTCTACTATTTACCCCTCGAGAAGGCCATCATGGCAATAGTACACACTACGCGAAAGAGCCTGCATTACTTACAGGCACATACGGTTGTGTTACTAACCTAGCTCCCCCTTTGATCACTGCTTCAGATTACGGACTACACGGGGAGGATTGCAAAGTGGGGGACAATTCTAGGAGCTTTCGACATCAAATATATGCCACACACTTCCATGAAGGGCCAGATCCTTGTAGACTTGGTGGCTAAGTTTGCTAAACCTTCGTTAGTAGAAAATGAGGAAAGACCAGCCATGGATGGAAAATCAGTTAGGATGGTTTCTGTACAGGAGCTTCCATTGTGGAAGGTGTACGTGGATGGTGTGGTCAATGAGAGGGGATCCGGAGTGGGGCTAGTTATGTTGTCTCCTGAGCAAATCATCATTGAAAAATCCTTAAGGCTGGGCTTCTCGGCCACAAACAATGAGGCTGAGTATGAGGCTATGTTAGTAGGAATGACTATGGTACGAAAGATGGGAGGACGAGAAATGGAGATATTTTCAGACTCAAGATTGGTCGTAGAGAGAGTTAGAAGCCCAAGACGTAAGAATGTAGGACTACGTGAATCGAGTCAAGCACTTGCAGGTAAAGTTTGAGTCTTTCTCCCTGTAATAAGTCCTGAGGAGCAGAAACACACATGCTAACTCCCTTGCCACTCTTGCAACCTCCTTGGCACGAGATTTGCCTCAAGTGATCCTTGTTGAAGATCTGCACAAGCTGGCTGAGGGCGTAACAAAGAGGATCCTTCTTCACCAAATTAGGGTGGGGCCTAGCTGGTAGGGATGACAATTTAGATCCAACCTGTGGATACCCAACCCGGTCTGACCCTAATGGGCCAAATTTTACCTAGCCCGATAAAGAATAGGGTCGGGTATGGATTTTTTTTTTTTAACCCGAAGCGGGTCCGGGTCAGGTCTGGGTTTTATAAAAAAAAAACCCAGAATTCGGCCCGAAAACCCGACCTGGATAAAACCCAGATAGGTGAGATTACTAAAACCCCCTTATATATATATATATATATATGAAACCCTAAGTCACTACTTACTAACCCAACCGCCTCTCATTCTATTTGCACGCCTCACTGCCTCTGTCAATGCTCCTCAGTCCTCACGACCTCAGCCCCTCAGCCCTTCACGCCTCATTACACAGCCACGCCTCAGGCCCTCAGCCACGCCTCATCACACAGCCACACCTCAGGCCCTCAGCCACGCCTCATCACGCCCTCACGCCTTAATGCCTCAACACGCAACCACACCTCAGCCATTTGGTTTTGGCTATTCAAGGATTAAAAGTTATACAAACGCTCTTTCTCTAGACCGTATTTGTTGTGCATTCATCCTGAGGCAGTAGACCCCCTCCTAGAAAAGCTGCACGAGGGGATTTGTGGAAGTCATACAGGAGACAAGTCGCCGTCTCACAGGGCCCTAACCTAGGGGTACTGGTAGCCAAATATGCAAAGGGATGTGCAGGAATATGTGAAGAAATGTGACTAGAGCTAAAGATTTGCCCCAAATATTCACCAACCTAGGGGTGTTTTGAATCCTCTCTCTAGTCCCTGGCTCTTTGCTCAATGAGGTTGGATATTGTGGGGTCTTTCCCTAAAGGAGTAGGAAACAGGAAATGGCTTTTGGTTGGCACTGATTATTTCACCAAGTGACTTGAAGTCGAGCCCCTGTTAAACATTAGGGATGTGGACACCAAGAGATTTGTATGAAAAAACATTATTACTTGATTTGGGATTCCTCATACCCTCATCTCGGACAACGGCCTTCAATTTGATAGCAAAGACTTTAGGAGATATTGGAATTTTGAGGGGTTATTGTGGGGTACTAGAATTTCGAGTAAGGAAATTACGCCATGTGTCATAGCATGGTCGAGAAGGGTAGTTACTGTGCCAAGAAGTCCACGTCCTCGGATTTTGTGATCACGTCATCAATACATCAGCAAATGAGACCTTACTATACAAAAGAGCTTTGGGAAAAGGACTAGCACTAACGTGATTGAAGAGCTAGTGGATGCCACCACATTTAATGCATCCCACCAACCTCCTGACTACATTGTGTAAAAAAGACCCTTAAATAGTGCTGCCTTAGTTGCCGCATCTCACAGGCATTTAAGGAAGGTGCCTGATGGGACTAGCACTTAAGTGGTGGTTAGCGTGATCAACAAATGGAAGGTCAAGATCGTCTAAAAGAGTCTATATAAGATAGAAGGTCCCCTAGAGAGAAGGGATCAGAAAAAGAGCAGAGAAAAACACTGTAGCGCAAAGAACTGAAACTGCAAACAAATCTCATAGCGATATATTCAAGAAGAAATCTCCTCGGACTTGGTCGAGGAGAATAATCCTTCACAATACTGTGGTTGCTCTCTATTTTTCCTTGTCTCCATGTTATTTTTGGCTCATAGTAAGCGTTATCTCACCCATAAAAACCTAGTCTTAGAGCCCATTCTCAAACAAATTTATTGTGTTGGGCTATTTGGGCCTAGGTCTTTCAGTCGTTTGGGCTTAGGAGCCAAATCTAGTCTTTACACAAGTTGTACTAAAGGTTTTTCTTTTTAAATTTTTTATTAATAACAATTGTTATATAGATAGCCTAGGAAACATGAAAAAAAGTTCAAGAATTTTGTAACTCTTAGAAGTTCAAAACAAAAAAATATTTAAAATTTATAAATACATTTATAACTATAATTAAGAGGCAGTATTAAATTTGGTTACTCTCAGCTAAAAAAGAGGCATTAGTAACTTTCAATCTAATGTTCATAGCCAGTAAATGATAATAAATTGTAAGTTATATTTATCATCAAAACCTCAGTATATAATACTCACCATTGTGATCCCACCTAAAACACAACCTCCTCCTACTTTGTTGTTACAATACATACATTTTTTTTGTTATAGTCTTGTAACACGAAGAAGTACTCCAATAGTGATATCATTTTAAGTGCTTCATCTTAGCTTTAGTCATTACAATATCTATCTTTAATATTGATGTTACCCTTGCAACTCACCATCATTTCCAATCTTCTCAACCCAGCATACCAAACTTGCCAGTCATACCCACATTGCCTAAACCAACACTGCCACCTTTCCCTTCACTACCACCTTTGCCTTCACTACCAACGTTGCCAAAGCCAACGCTATCACCTTCATCTTCATTGAGAACGTTGCCAAAGCCAATGCTACCACCTTTGCTACCTCCATTGCTAACATTGTCAAAGCCAACGCTACCATCTTTGCTACCTCCATTGCCTAAGTTGTTAAAGCCAACGTTACCACCTTTGCTACCTCCATTGCCAACATTGTCAAAGCCAACACTACCACCTTTGCTACCTCCATTGCCAAAGTTGCCAACACTGCCACCTGTGCTTTCTCCATTGCCAACATTGCCAAAGTCAACATTGCCACCTTTGTTGCCTCCATTGCCAATGTTGCCAAAGCCAACACTACCACCATTGCCCACATTTCCATCTATCCCCACTATTCCAACTCTACCAAAACCAACTTTGTGAACCATTCTCTCAATCCTGTAAACCCTAATTACTACAAAGGTCTAGTATATTCAATTAGATGGTTTACAATACTAAAAACTAAAAGATTAAACTATTGTGTTGGATGGTGGTACAATTGCGTTACAAAATTGAGGACCTCTTGCTTTTTTAGCATCTCAAATGTTATGTGAGAATTTAATTTATGATGTGATATTTTTTTTATCGTGATTTATTATGTATCATCTTGGAGTTTGGATTTTATGTTATCATACTTAATAATCTATGTTCATAATAATCTTTTAAATTTTCGATTGGGATTTCTCCTAATTTGTTGTTGTTGTTGTTAGAGAAATGAGATTGATGCCTCTCTATCAAAATTGGTCTATTGACCTTGCTTATCTTCTACCAGGATTACGCAAATATGGTGGTACATAAATAACCATCATAAATTTATATACATATATATATATATATATATATATATTTGTTTATTTATTTTCATTATAAAAAACAAATTAGGAATGAGCTTAAAGGTTTTAAGATCAATAGGCTTCATTCAAGTAGTTGCGCTTTCTTATGTAAATATAAGCCCATAGTTTCCTTTATTTTCTAAAAAATAACGTAGTCTTATCAATATGAAACAATATTGAGCTAGCTCTTAATAATATATACACCATTTTGTGGCCAAGGCCCTATATATATAAAATGGTTGGATACACAATATGGTGACATGTGCCCTTTTATCAAACCCTATAACAATGACATGTGTGAAAACATTTAATAATTATCAGACTTCATAATAAATACATTTAAAAAAATGAAAAGGAAAAAGAACCGCCACAAATTTAATATTAAAAAAAAAAAGTCTGAGGTGAAGAATTTGACCAGGAAAAAAAGACAAAATTAAATGATCTATTTGGTTACAAACTTAATTATTATCATTACCATATTTATAACTAATATGTTAAAAATAAATAATACAATAGAAGTACTCAATTCTAAAAGCACACCTTGGTGCGATGGTGTGATAGTGGAGGCCCATTGTGTCCTTGGTGCTTCGTATCAAGACACTCCTTATCTTGAAAAGTAGGAGGCCCATTCTAAACTAGTTGTTAACTTGACAATCCATTTGCATTGAAAATTCAAAGCGTGATGTTATTACAAAGCATAGCACAGATCCAAAATGATAGGAATTCATTTCTCATGGTAGTGAGAGATATCACATGGCATCTAATTCAAAAAACCATTGCTTACTTCCATGGACCTTGCATTAGTTTTAAGCGTAAAAATCAAAGTTACCCATCTTTCATGGCAAGTAAGGCAACATAATAAGGGAATTAATCTCAATTTGACGAGCAGTGAAAAAACTCATTGTCACATAATCAAATCATGCATTCCCCCAAAAAATGAGCAAATTAAGAGTTTCATGATGATCTCATGGAACAAAGGGCATCCTACAAAGGTTGTACATTCTCTTTGTCATCCAAAATCCTAAAGCTTAACATAACCAAGAATGGGTCTCGATATGCAAATGGTTTTTTGGCTTTTTTGACCCAAGTACAAAAGAGAGGACTTAGAGACTCGAGATCACTCCCCACTCTAATGTTTTAGACAACGAAGGCTAGTGGTGCACTATGAAGAACTGTTTAAAAGTTATTGCTCACAAAAATAAGTATCAACAACTTCTTCTTTTTTAATAAAATGGTAGAACTTTATTAATAAAAGTAAACAAGTTACACAAGTATAAAGGAGAAACATCCATCCATGTTTACTCCATAAAAACCACAAAAACACACCAAACCAAACAGAGAAATACACAAACTAACAAGAAAAGACCAATCCCCATTTTATATATTCAAAAAGCTACATATCCCCAGGTCTTTCTTCAAACCATTGTTCAGAGGTATTCTTGAGAGATAGAGACCCTCTGGTAAATTTCTAGTGCTGCCAACGCCCCTTCAACTATTACCTTTGGTTGTAGTTGGACTTTCTCAAAGTAGACCTTGTTCCTAACATTCCATTCTGCCCATGATATAGTAGCCCATTGTTCAAGCTCCTTCCTCGTCAACTTCTCCACCAGCATACCAAATAGATGAAAATATCCTAGATTTCATTGCTACACTTTTGCACTCTACCTTTTACCATCGCCCACACATTCCTTGCAAATGGGAATTCCCACAGCAGATGAGCACTTGTTTCTGGCTTTTGACAACACAATTCACAAACTGGATCCACTTGTATCTTTCTCTGATGAAGATTAGCCCTTGTAGGGAGAACATTTGAACAAGCTCTCCATAAAAAGGTTTTAATTTTAGGAGGTACCTTCAAATTCCAAATCAATTTCCACCATTTGCAATCTTCATGGGCTTTTGAATGTTCAACATCACCATTCTATTTCAAACGTAGAGCAACTTGATATGCAGACTTGACAGTAAACTCATGTCTCCCATTTTCTTTCCATATCAAGGCATCCCTCATACGACTTCGACGAAGTGGAGTAGCTAAGATTTCCTTCCGAGTCCTGGGAGCAAAAATTTCATAAACTTTAGCTCTATCCCATTGCCAAGTATTAGTATCAATGAAGTTAGACACCATACACGACAACCTCTCTTCTCCATTAAAAATCGGTCTATGTGATAACCACTTAGATGATGAGACCGAAATCTTTGTACCATTCCTCACCCTCCATCTTGATCCTTCCAATATAACATTTCTTGCAGATAACAAGCTTCGCCAAACATAAGAAGGTTTATATCCTAATTCAGCCTCGAAGAATGAACACCTAGGAAAGTACCTAGCCTTGTAAACCCAGTAAAACAGAGAGTGCATGTGATGCATCATTTCCCAAGCTTGTTTAGCTAACATGGCCAGATTGAAGGCATGTATATCTTAGCATATTGAAGGCATGTATATCTAGGAAACTCATACCTCCCTTTTCCTTTGGACTGCACAATTTCTTCCAATTAATCCAGTGGATCTTCCTTTCATCTTTTGTCTGTCCCCACCAATATTTAGCTAATGTAGAGTTGATAGAATCACCTACTGCCTGTGGAATTTTAAAGAGATTCATAGAGTAAGTTGGAATTGCTTGTGCAATAGTTTTGATCAAGATCTCTCTCCCAACTTTAGAAATAAATTTTTCCTTCCAACCCATGACTCTCTTATTTATTCATTCATGCAACTCTTTAAAGGTATTAACCTTTGATTTTCCACTTGCCATAGGTAACCCAAGATATTTTTCACATTCATTCATAATCCTTGCTCCAAATAAGTGTTGTATCTCCCTCTTTACCTTATCTCTTGTATTTTTACTAAAAAACAAGGTAGTCTACTGTCTATTAATGGCTTGACCAGATGCATATCAACAACTTCAATTGGTTGGAGTTGGCTCATATTTGTTACCGAGCGACTGTGTAACCCTATTTTCTCATATAGTTATTCTTAGTCACTAGCTCCGATAGATGTAAGCGCACTGCTGAATCACATAAATTCTTTGTATTGATTTATCTTTTCTCTAATCTTGAGTAAACCAATTTTCCACAATATAATCCTTGCATAATAATAATAATGTCATAATCACTATACAAATAATTGGGAAAATAATAAAGAGGTGATGAGAGAGAGAGAGAGAGAGATTATTCATGTAGTGGGAATTAAAATCATCTATCTCTCAACAAAAGAGTAAGATCATGTGAAAATTGGAAGCTCTCAACAACATTAAACTAAAAATACAGAAAATATTCTTCTAACAAAATTGTGGTGGAACATACTTTAAATGAGAAATCTAATCAAACCCAGCTACATGCCAACTTACTTTCTACAATGAATCTTACTTGCAATAAAAGACATGCATATCCATATGGACATACTTAACGCTATCGTAAAATTCACATACAGTATAGTGCCCAAGACCTAGCATTTATAAAATTTCACCATCTTGGCCCTTGAAGAGTTTAAGTTGAAGGAAGATCACTTCTAAAAATAAATGGTTTACAATCATCATAACATAAAGAGAATGGTAAATGCAAGCGTCTACACAATAGCACATGGGAATGTAGTGGATAGTAGGAATGACTGTGTGAACTGTGACTCAAATTTTGAAGTAAATTTATAGAGTATTTTTATCAAATTTTTATTGAAATATAATACGCCTTGTGCCCATCATAACTTAGATTAATATACCAAATTAAGCGACTTTATTAGTGTCTGAAAGAAACAGTATGAAATTAAATGCAATATTGGCACTTGGCAGCGGGATCTTTTGAATTTTGATAGTTGTTTAGATGGTATATTAATGAGCAACTAATTACGTTGGTTCGGGATTTGTACATATAAAAAGTATTACGGCTTGCTTAAGTGTTGCAATATTTTGTTTTTTAATTTTTTTTAATGTACACGTGGCATAATGGGAGATAATTTAGAAATAAGTTTCTGCAATTATATGTACAATAGACTTGCGTCCATCTTTTTTTTTTTTTTTTTTTAATTTTTCTTTAACGTATATTATGAATTATAATTATAAATGTGAGGTGCCGAAGAGCCGAAGACCCAAGGATCCAAAAAGCCGAAGACCTGAAGACATATTGAAAGGTCTAATGAGCTGAGAAGGATAAAGAAAAAGGCCCGAGAATGAAGTGGAATGGGTGGGTAAAGGAAGAATGAGAGATTGATAATGTAGGAGACATATTGCAAATATCTAGGTATGACTGGATAACTATGAGCGTCGCATTAAATGTCCTGTACTAACCGTTCTGGCCGCATTGAATAGGGATTACCAGCTTTGTTTGCTACATTAATGTAGAAATGACCTGAACAGTACAAAACACAAAGCTAAAACTTCTCTCTACTACCGACTACAAAGGAACAGACAGGTGTCAATAGAAAGGGGTAGAGTAGATGGAGAGGTGTATGACTAGGATGATAAGGGCAAAGGATATAAATAAGAGAGAAAAGACACAGAAGAGGGGACTTTGTTGTTGCTACTCTCTCTACAAATTCATTATATTTGAATCTTGAGTCACAAACCGTTGTTGTGAATGTTGAGTTAGATATATAATTTTTGGTCCTTACAATAAATATATTTATATAAATTTTTCTAATCGGAAGTAGGATCATATGATCCTTATGAATTAAGGCCAATACCGTGACCCGATTTGGAAATAAGATGTAGTATATAATATGGGCAAGTTGAAACTTTTCTCTCAAGATAGTCTCTAAGTCATCATCTCATTATTCGTTCTACTTTCTGGTAAGCTAATTAATAGAAGTTTCTTCTAGAAGTATAAATGATTGGTATTTTTGTTCTTACCCATCCAACAAGGCATTTTTTTACCTAGCGTCTTATCCGCGCGTGGTCCTCTGGCCTGTGATCAGCTCTAGTGGAACCACGCCAAACTGCCAAAGTAGTAAATATCTGTCTTAGTGGACAGTTTCCCACTCTCTGCATGTTCAGTGCTGAATATGCTGAAGTCGCATCAATTTTGTCTTTGTAAAAAGTGATCTGTTTTGTAGTGACTCGAAAACATCATCATGACAAATGCTAGTATCCATAATTGGAATCGAGTTTTTTTTTTTTTTTTTTAAATATTATTTATGTATATATATTTCTAAACCAAGCTAAAATAATAATCATTCGCGCTCGTAGATCAATTTGGGTGCTTAGATTTAGACTTGCTTGTTTATTATTAGCTCATGATGCTTATTGAAATATTAACACATTTATATGCAATTTGTATTTGCATTTAAATGTGTTAACTCTAAAACGATACATTATTATCAGATCAAGACATTAATCGATTTTTTGTGTAAGTAGAGATTGAATCCCAAATTTCTTATTTAACCATCAGAGATTTTACCAGTTGAGCTAATTAAAACCCAAAATTTTCTTTAGTTAAATTGAAATTGTCTTCGATACAATATTAACTCTCTTATTGTTAAGTTCATACCTTAACTTTCGACTTACCATCCAGTTAAGTTAGCCCTATGTTTAGGGGTCAAAATAGTGATTCATAGACCTATAATTAGGGGGTAACACCCATCTTCATTATAACCCAAGAGTCAGTGTCACACTCCAGGACCCATGTGTCATAATAGGTCTATAATAGGTAACAAGTGTAGTAGCATTCACGGGTCACCCTTTGGAGCGCTCACAACCACAACAATAGATATTACATGATTGGTGGACACTCCATCTCTCACCCTTAAAACATGCAAAGCTTGCCAGGGGATGGGTTCATTTTCCAATAATGACAATTTACACCCTTAAAACCTTTAAATTTAAGTTAGAAACAAAAATGAATCAGAAATGCAATTGTTCTTTTCATGCTTGAATTACACTACTTTTATTTTAGATTTTTAAAGGATGTTATTTTATTAATACAATTTTTTTTCTCAATATATTCTATTTGGTTTGGTTTCAACTTATGGAATGACACTTTCTTAGCTAGGTTGCACTACCATCATGGCTAATCTAGTGTTTCATGAATGTACGAAATACATAAAAATTGATTGTGATAGGCCAAAAATGTATTGATCTATTTGGTAAATTAATCAATTAATTAGCTAAGTTAATTAATTAGACTTAATTACATGCAATAAGCGTGGTAGC
Organism: Castanea mollissima; assembly: GCA_014183005.1. NCBI lineage: Eukaryota > Viridiplantae > Streptophyta > Magnoliopsida > Fagales > Fagaceae > Castanea > Castanea mollissima. The sequence continues at coordinate 34,323,204 of JACAVU010000006.1, read as the reverse complement.
ACAAACAAATCACCAACTAAAGTAAATGCAGCGAAAAATAAGTTTGACACAAGTGATTTGTTTATGAATGAGAAAACCGTCGAGACAAAACTCCACCGGGTGGATTTAAGGTCACCACTCCAGAGAATCCACTATTATAAAAAACAAGCAATTACAAGTAAAGGAATCCTAGTACTTTATACCAATCTACAGTTGAACACTTACCTCAATACCCAATTGAACTTGTAATGTAGTGACAATCTCTCCTTTCAATGCACTACTCCCAGTATGTGACTAACCAATCGATGCACGGATACCAGTGTGTGACTTACTCCTTTGCGTGAATCTAAGTACGTGACTAACACACCAACTTGAAAAAGATATTAGCTACAAAGTTCTTTAATTCTTCCAAATGATGAAGATCAAGAAACTCATTGGTTATAAAACTCTTAGCGCAAAGACGCAGTAGCTTCTTCAAAGAAAATATGAACTAGGTCAACTTTTGTCTCCGATCACACAATGCATGAAGGGATGCTTTGATTCCTTATGTGACGACATTTAAAATAATCCTTATATATGTCTAGGGTTGTGAGAAAAGAAACCCTACACAAATACACTTGGATATACGTGAAAATAGATCTAGAAATCTAAATTTCATTATTCTTGATAGACACTGTTTCTGTCGAGCATAAATATTAAACCTCGATAGATATCTATCTGTCAAGATATTTGTTGAGTTTTAATGAAAATCACTTCTTCACTTGATTCTTGGACAAATTTGCATGACTTCGATACTAAACTTAAACTCTTGTTCCTTGAAATACTAAACTCATCCTAGATCTACCCAATTATATGTAAAGTGTGTTTTGTCAAAAGATTAGCCAATTTACATAATGTATGTTCTAACAATATCCACATATGTCCTAACAGGTTGTCACTTAGTTCCTGACACAATTCAAAAGACTATAATCTTTTATTGGTTGCTTTTGGCTATCATGTTGCAATTTTTTGTTAGTCTCTTCTTGAGACTTGTGGTTGAATCTGAAGTCTTTTGGCTTTTGTGAATTTTGTAATTGTGTATTTCAATAAAATTTTTCTTGATTATCAAAAAAATAAATAAAATCAAGAGGGTATAATCAAGGCTATGCATGTTTCTAGTTGTCATCAAGTTGCAGATATACTTGCTAATAAATGACTTGGTCTTCCATTATTTTCAAAGCTTCTGCTTAAGATGTGATTGCTAAACATGCTCTTCCTTAGCCTATACTAATTCAAATCAATGAACCTATTGCCACTTCAGCAAGTGTCATTTTGAGTGGGGGGACTAAGTAAAAGGAAGAATATATATATATATATATATATATATATATATATATATTATATATATATATATATATATATAATAGTATAAATTAAGAATGTTAGATTTTTTCTGTTAAGTTGAACTTCCAATAGTTGGATTTCTAGTTTATAAAAAACATGTTGTACTAAAGGTTTCATTTTTTTTTTTTATTAATAAAATTTTGTATATAGATAGCTTACGAAACATGACAAAAAGTTCAAGAATTTTGTAACTCTTAGAGGTTTAGAACAAAAAATATTTAAAATTTATAAATACATTTATAACTCTAATTAAGAGGCATTATTAAATATGGTTAACTCTCAGCAAAAAAAAGAGGCATGAGTAACTTTCCATCTAACGTTCATAGTCAGTAAATGAAAATAAATTGTTAGTTATATTTATCATGAAAATCCCAATATATAACACTCACCATTGTGACCCCACCTAAAACACAACCTCCTCCTACTTTGTTGTTACAATACAAACATTTTTTTTTTTGTTATAGCAGTCTTGTAACACGAAGAAGTACTCCAATAGTGATGGCGTTTAAGTGCTCCATCTTAACTTTACTCATTACAATATCTATCTTTAGTATTGATGTTACCCTTGCAACTCGCCATCTTTTACAATCTTCACAACCTAGTATACCAAACTTGCCAGTCATACCCACATTGCCTAAACTAACACTGTCACCTTTGCCTTCACTACCAACGTTGTCAAAGCCAACGCTACCACCTTTACCTTCATTGACAACGTTGCCAAAGCCAACGCTACCACCTTTGCTGCCTCCATTGCTAACATTGTCAAAGCCAACGCTACCATCTTTGCTGCCTCCATTGCCAAAGTTTTCAAAGCCAACATTACCACATTTGCTGCCTCCATTGCCAACATTGTCAAAGCTAGCACTACCACCTTTGCTACCTCCATTACCAAAGTTGCCAACACTGCCACCTTTGCTTCCTCCATTGCCAACGTTGCCAAAGTCAACACTACCACCTTTGTTGCCTCCATTGCCAAAGCCAACGCAACCACCATTGCCCACATTTTCGTCTATCCCCACTATTCCAACCCTACCAAAACCAGCATTGTGAACCATTCCCTCAATCTAGCAAACCCTAATTACTACATAGGTCTAGTCTAAATGTCCCCAATAATTTAGTTCAATTACAAGGTTTACAATACTAAAAAATAAAAGAAAAAACTATTGTGTTGGATGGTGGTACAATTGCGTTACCAAATTGAGGACCTCTTCCTTTTTTAGCATCTCGAATGTTATGTGAGGATTAAATTTATGATTTGATATTTGTTTTATCACGATTTATTATGTATCATCTTGGAGTTTGGTTTTTATGTTATCATACTTAATAATCTTTGTTAATAATAATCTTTTAAATTTTCGATTGGGATTTCTCCTAATTTGTTGCTACTGTTGTTAGAGAAATGAGAATGATGCCTATCCATCAAAATTGGTCTATTGACCTTGGTTTATCTTGTACCAAGATTACACAAATATGGTGGTACATATATATGCATCATAAATTATACATTCATATATATATATATATATATATATATATATATATATATATATATATATAATGTTTATTTATTTTCATTATCAAAATCAAAATTAAGAAAGAGTTTAGAGGTTTTGGGATCAATAGGCCTATTGATCCCAAAACCTCTAAGCTCTTTCTGAAAAATAAGGTAGTCTCATCAATATGAAACAATGTTAAGCTAGCTCTTTATAATATATACACCATTATGTGGCCAAGGCCCTAATATAAAATTGTTGGATACACAAAATGGTGACACATGCCCCTTTATCAAAGCCTATAACAATGACATGTGTGGAAACATTTAATAATTATCAGACTTAATAATAAACACATTTAAAAAAAATGAAAAGGAAAAGAACCGTCACACCTTTAATATTAAAAAAAAGTCTGAGGTGAAGCATTTGACCAGGAAAAAAAGCCAAAATTAAAAGACTTATTTGGTTACGAACTTAATTATATTAGCATTTCTATATTTATAACTATTATGTTATAAATAAATAATACAATAAAAGTACTCAAGTCTAAAAGTACACCCATGGTGTGATGGTGCGATAGTGGAGGCCCATTGTGTCCTCGGTGCTTGGTATCAAGGCACTCCTTATCTTGAAAAGCAGAAGGCCCATCCTAAACTAGTTGTTAACTTGTCATTCCATTTGCATAAAAAATTCAAAGCGTGATGTTATAACAAAGCATAGCACGGATCCAAATTGATAGGAATTCATTCCTCATGGTAGTGAGAGATATCACATAGCATCTTATTCAAAAAACCATTGCTCACTTGCATGGACTTTGCATAAGGTTTAAGTATAAAAATCAAAGTTACACATCTTTCATGGCAAGTAAGGCAACATAATAAGGGCATTAACCTCAATTTGACAAGCAGTGCAAAAACTCATTGTCACATAATCAAATCATGCATTCCCCAAAAAATGAGTAAATTAAGAGTTTCATGACGAGCTTATGGAACAAAGGGTGTCCTACAAAGGTTGTACATTCCCTTTGTCATCCAAAATCCTAAAGCTTAACATAACCAAGAATGGGTCTTGATATGCAAATGGTTCTTTGGCTTTTTTGACTCAAGGTCAAAAGAAGGGAATTAGAGACTCAAGATCACTCCCCACTCTAATGTTTTAGACAACGAAGGCTAGTGGTGCATTATGAAGAACCGTTCAAAAGTTATTGCTCACAAAAACGATTATCAACACCTTTAGTTGGTTGGCATTGGCTCATTTTGTTACTGAGCGACTGAGTAATCCTATTTTCTCATATAGTTGTTATTTGTCACTCGCTTCAATAGATGTAAGCCCGCTGTCGAATCATATAAATTCTTTGTATTGATTTATCTCTTCTTTAGTCTTGAGTAAACCGATATTTCACAATATCATCCTTTCATAATAATAATTATGTCATAATCACTATACAAATTGTTAGGGACATATTTATGTAATTGGCTAATCCTTTGACAAAACACATTTTACATGTAATTGGGTAGATCTAGGATGAGTTTTGTACTTCAAGAAACAAGTGTTCAAGTTAAGTATTGAAGTCATGCAAGTCTGACAAAAAAACAAATGAAGGAAGTGTTGTTCATTAAAGCTCATAGATATCTCGACAGAATCCTTTCTATCAAGATTTAATGTTGAAGCTTGACACAAGCTGTATCTGTCGAAAATTACGAAATCAAATTTTTTAAATGGGATTACACGCATATGTTTATGTATTTGTGTAGGCTTTCTTTTCTCACAACCCTAGACATATATAAGGCTTATTTTAAAGGTCGTCGCATGATGCACAGAGTTTGCAAAGTGTATGCCAAGAGAATACAAGCAAAAAGTGGTCTGATTCATTATTCTTTCTGAAGAAGCTACTGTGTCTTTACGCCAAGGGTTTTGTGACCAAGGAACTTCCTGATATTCATTATTGATGAACTGAAAAACTTTGCAGCCAACATCTTCTTCAAGTTGGTGAAGTTAGTCGCATATTGGGATCCATGCATAATTGGTTAGTCACGTACTGGGATTTGCGCATTAAACGGAAAGATTGCCAATGTAATACAAGTCTAATTAAGTATCGGGGTAAGAGTTCAACTGTAGGTTGATATTTCGGGATATGCCAAAGGGTTTGGTTAGATTCCTTGTACTTGTAACTGATGTGGAATAAAACACTCAAGTCGTCCCTGGACGACCATCACCCCAGACGCCGTCCAGAAGTTATCCTCAAGACGAGGGTAGCAGTCAAGGACGTCCATAGGGTGGTAGCTAAGCGACATCTCTCGTCCGTGGGATGCGCACTGACTGCCCTATGAGGACTCGTCCACACACAGATCAGCGGACTAGAATGTTACACTTGGAATTAACAGGCGCACTCGACCAAGGAACTCCAGGACGAAGGCATCACACTTAGGAAAAATCTCCGAGTTAGATGAAAGTCCCTTATCCCGCGCATAACCGCCAGGTATCCGTTGTGAAACAAGAGCATAACCTCCAAACGGTTATGCAAGTTACGAGCCCCATCTCTCCTTGAAGCCAAGAGAAGTTCATATTTTGGTAACCGCCCATGAGAACACTATATAAAGGCTGTTTCAGACAAACCTAAGGTATGTGAATTTTTTACTCCAAAAAAGTTGGAACTCATAATATGGAGAGGAAAACTAACTTTACCATCGGAGGGTTTTCGGCCGGCAACCCCGGTCGCCTTTGATTTGCTTTTCTTTCTTTGTTCAGGTTGCCGAAAGAACCAGTGGTCTCATCAGTACGAAGCATCCAGCCTACTGATTATTCTTTGCATCATCAGTTGGCGCCGTCTGTGGGGAAAAAAGGAAACAGGTTCTTCTATCCCAGACAAAAAGGCTGAATGGTTCGAACCAGATCAAGGGCTACCAGCCCAGGCCACCAGGAGAGTAGGGATGCTTCCAGCAATCCCCTTCGCGATCGCAGATCGGCCCCTGTAATGCAACCGCCTTCTATTCAGCACATACAATCCATGGCCGCCGCCATGGCAGAACTGACACGTCAGAACCAGGAGTTGAATAGGGAGATCAACCTCAGAAAACAGCGTCAAGGACACATGGAGGGGAGGGCCCAAAGTCAGGAAGGAGGAGGGGAAAATGTAGAGTCCGAAGATCAAACAAGGGGTACCGCTTCAAGAAGGGTGCCGCACTTGGAAAAAGAAATGGACCAGATGAGAAAGGCCATGGAGGAAATGAGGGAAAACATGAGGCGAGCAAACCCAGTCGATGATATGGTTCACCGAACGGACTCCCCTTTCACAGCCTCCATCAACAGTCACCCTCTACCCCCGAAATTCAAAATGCCTTCTTTAGACTCGTACGATGGAAATCGTGACCCTTGCGATCACATTGCAACTTTCAAGACAACCATGCACCTGCAGGGGGTCCCAGACGAGATCATGTGCAGAGCCTTTCCCACCACACTCAAGGGACCAGCGCGAGTGTGGTTCAGTAAGATTCCCCCAAACTCAGTGGGATCATTCGAAGAACTGAGTAAGCTGTTTGTCAACAACTTCATTGGAGGACAGCGTCACAAACGTTCCTCTTCCAGCCTGCTGACTATAGAGCAAGGGGACAATGAGAGTTTGCGATCTTTTATCACTCGGTTTAACAGAGAAGCCTTAACGGTGGACGAGATGGATGACAAGTTACTGCTGGCCGCTTTCCACAACGGGGTCAATTCGGACTTGTTCATTCATAAGCTCTACGAGCAGGAACCACAGACCATGGCCGAGCTTGTCCATTCGGCCCAGAATTTTATGAATGCTGAAGACGCCATCATAGCCAAGAAGAGAAAACGCGCAGAGCGCTCGGAATCGGGCTACCATCGCCATCCTGACCAGGGACCTCGTCCAAAGAAAGTTCGGGTAGACGAGAGAAAGGATAAGGATGGTAAGAAGGCCAGTTCCTCTGCAAGGAATCAGCAATACACGCCCCTGGCTATGCCATTAGAGCAGGTCCTTATGCAGATCAAGGATGATCCGTCCCTGAAGTGGCCGGACAAAATGAAGGGAGACCCCAACAAGCGGAATAGGAGCAAGTACTGTCGTTTTCACCGGGACCATGGGCATGATACAGACGAGTGCTTTGACTTGAAACAGCAGATAGAAAATCTCATTAGACAGGGAAAGTTGAGGAACTTCCTTGGACGAGACCAGAGAGACGAGAAAATGAAGGCCAAGGTGGAAGAATCGTCGCGCCCCCACTGGGAGAAATCAGGGTAATTATAGGGGGAAGCTCTACGGCACAGTCGTCCAAGTCAAGGAAGACATACCTCAGGGTGGTGCAAAACATCCAACAGTCTGGACGACCTACCAGGACGAGGGAGGTAGACCAACAGGCTGTCACTTTCACGGACGAAGAGGCAGGACGAATTCACCACCCGCATGATGACGCGATAGTCATCACTCTACTCATCTCTGATTACACAACCAGGAGGGTTCTGATAGACAATGGTAGCTCTGCAGACATCCTCTACTACCCCGCATTCCAACAAATGAAGCTAGGACGAGATCGGCTTCGACCAGTGAACTCGCCGTTGGTAGGATTCGGAGGAATGAAGGTGCAACCTGTGGGCACCATCACGTTGCCAGTGATCGTTGGGACGTATCCGCAACAGATAACCAAGGAGGTGAATTTCCTTGTTGTTGATTGTGCGTCGTCGTATAATGCGATTATTGGAAGGCCAACTTTGAATAGCTGGAAAGCGGTAACCTCTACCTACCACCTGTCCATCAAATTCCCAACCGAGCACGGAGTAGGCCAAGTGCAAGGAGACCAGCTGGCCGCCAGAGAATGCTACTTAGCCATGCTGGCCATGGACGAGCACATGCAGGCAATGAGTATAGACGGAAGAAGGGTCGTGGCCGAGCAAACCGAAGCACTAGAGGATGTCCCTTTGGACGATATCCACCCCGAGAAGTATACCAGAGTCGGGGCGAGCATGGAAGAGGGGGCAAAGAACGCCTTGATTCGGTTTCTGAAAAAAAACCTCGATGTCTTTGCATGGAGTCATGAGGACATGCCTGGCATTGATCCGAGCGTCATTACCCATAGCCTGAATGTGTGTCCCTATTCGAAACCAGTGCGACAGAAGAGAAGAATTTTCGCTCCCGAGCGAGACAATGCCATCAAGGAAGAGGTTCAGAAGTTGGTCGCCGCGAAGTTTATCCGAGAAGTTCATTATCCAGACTGGTTGGCGAACGTAGTCATGGTTAAGAAGGCAAATGGCAAGTGGCGGATGTGCGTGGACTTCACTGACCTAAACAAAGCCTGCCCCAAGGATAGCTACCCATTACCGCGCATTGACCAGTTGGTGGACTCAACGGCGGGTCACAAGATACTTAGTTTCATGGACGCTTTCTCGGGGTATAACCAGATTCAGATGAATGAAAGGGATCAGGAGAAGACCTCATTTGTCACGAGCCAAGGGTTGTATTGCTACAAGGTTATGCCCTTCGGTTTGAAGAACGCAGAGGCGACCTACCAAAGGCTGGTTAACCATATGTTCCGTCCTCAGATCGGGCGAAATGTGGAGGTTTATGTGGACGACATGCTTGTGAAGAGCCAGGACGAGGATAAACATCTTGACGACCTTCAAGAGACTTTTGATACGTTGCGGCGGTACCACATGAAGTTAAATCCGAGCAAGTGTGCTTTCGGGGTTTCATCGGGTAAGTTCTTGGGGTTTATGGTCTCGCACAGGGGAATTGAGGCGAATCCGGATAAAATTCAGGCAATACTGAGCATGGAGCCACCGAGAAATACCAAGGAAGTCCAGTCCCTTACTGGACGAGTCGCTGCCCTCAACAGGTTTGTATCGAAAGCTACTGACAAATGTTTGCCTTTCTTTAAAGTCCTTAGGAAGGCTTTCGAATGGACGGATGAATGTCAAAAGGCCTTCCAAGACTTGAAGACATACCTAATGACGGCCCCATTATTGAGTCCGTCTGTACCTGGGGAAGAGTTGTACTTGTACTTGGCAGTGTCCCCACATGCGGTAAGCTCAGCGTTGGTTAGAGAAGAAGGGAAAGTCCAGAAGCCGGTCTACTACACAAGCCACGCGATGAGAGGGGCGGAAGGACGGTACCCGATGATGGAGAAACTAGCCTTCGCATTGGTCACGGCTTCTAGGAAACTGAGGCATTACTTTCAGGCACACGTCATCAACGTCCTAACAGCCCATCCCATAAAAAAAGCGATGAGCAGGCTGGAAGCTGCTGGGCGGCTGGTACAATGGGCCGTTGAGCTCAGCGAGTTCGATGTAAGGTACCTCCCGAGGAGCACAATAAAAGCGCAAGCGTTGGTAGATTTCATCGCAGAATTCACCCCCAGTCAGGACGACCTGACCAAGGACGAAGGAAATGAAAATTGGGTGGTAAATGTAGACGGATCGTCCACACTGTATGCAGGAGGGATAGGAATTGTACTGAAGTCCCCTGAAGGTGATAAGCTGGAGTATGCGGCCCGTTTGCAGTATCCGACTACCAACAACGAGGCTGAGTACGAGGCTCTACTCAAGGGGTTAGAATTGGCCAAGTCCTTAGGGGCGGAGTCGTTAACAATCAGAGGAGACTCTCAACTAGTCATCAACCAAGTAAACGGGATGTGTGATGTCAAGGAAGATCGAATGAAGAAGTACCTTAACAAGGTGAAACGCCTTGCCCGAAAATTTTCATCCATCAGTTTTATTCAACTTCCCAGAGAGGAGAATGCAGAAGCAGACGCCTTGGCGAAAGCCGCCTCGGCAGGGGTCATAGACGAGTTTGACGAAATCCAGTACATGCCGAGCATAGACATCCCTGACGTACAGCAGATAGGAGGAGGAGAGAATTGGATGAGTCCGATAATAATTTACCTCAAAGAAGGGAGGCTTCCAGAGGACAAGGATGAGGCAAGAAAGCTAAGGGTCAGGACGGCCAAGTATGTTCTCATTAATGAAGTGTTGTATAAACGAGGCTTCTCCCAACCCTACTTAAGATGCTTGGCTCCCGACGAGTCAAATTATGTTCTAAGGGAAGTTCATGAAGGGTCGTGTGGAAATCATTCAGGGGCAAGGTCCCTTGTCCATAAGGTCGTCCGTGCCGGCTACTATTGGCCAACAATGCAGGCAGACGCTAAAGCCTATGTCAGGGTATGTGACCAATGTCAACGTTACAGCAATGTGCCTAGACAGCCGTCGGAATACCAGACTCCAATGACGGCCCCGTGGCCCTTTGCACAATGGGGGTTGGATATCCTGGGTCCTTTCCCCGTGGGGATCCGGCAGATGAAATTTTTGGTGGTAGGAATAGATTACTTTACCAAGTGGGTAGAAGCCGAGCCTCTTGCAGCAATCACTCAGCAAAAAGTAAAAAATTTCGTATGGAAGAACATTCTATGCAGGTTCGGAGTACCCAGGGTATTAGTTTCTGACAACGGGCGTCAATTTGATAACGCACCTTTCAGGGACTTCTGCAATCACTTTGGGATCAAGAATCACTATTCTTCACCCTCCCATCCACAGGCAAATGGGCAAGCAGAGGTAGCAAACCGATCCCTGCTGAAAATCATCAAGACTCGGCTTGAGGGGGCGAAAGGGATATGGCCAGACGAATTGCCAGGTGTTCTTTGGGCCTACAGGACGACCGCACGAACTCCAACAGGGGAGACCCCGTTCAAACTAGCCTATGGGAGTGAAGCTGTCATACCAGCGGAGGTCCACATGGCAAGTCACCGAGTGATGGAGTACCAGGAGAAAGGCAACGAGGAACAACTGCGCCTCGACCTCGATCTTGTCGATGAGGTAAGAATGGATGCGGAACAGAGGACGGCAAGGTACAAAAATCTCATGGCCAGACAGCATGACGCCATGGTGAAACCCAGGCGGTTCGGTGTGGGGGACCTCGTCCTCAAAAGGGTCTCCTTGGCAACCAGGAACCCAGCTCATGGAAAGCTGGGACCCAATTGGGAAGGACCCTAGAGGGTAGTCAACTGCAAAAGGCCGGGGTCCTACTACCTGGAAGCCCTGGACGGGCGGAAGTTGGAGCATCCTTGGAACGTGGAACATTTGCGAAGGTACTATCAGTGACGAGCGGGGAGAAGGGAAGTCAGTGGCAAAATTACAGTTGTGATTTGCGTATTTGCTTATGTTTGCTTGTGCTTTTACTATTATTGTGGTGTGTTATGAATAAAAGTGCACTAGTTCCTAAGCTTTTGCACTACTTACATACTGGCTTATGAAAGACGATGCTATGTACTTGACATCATAATAAGGCGCTAGCTTATAAGCGTGTGCCAAATCTGTGAACAATGTTCATATAATAATATGGTGTGGATTTCGTGTGCGTTTGAATTCCAGTTTCCCTGATAATGTCCACGGACGAGGAAAAAGCCCTAAATAAAATCTTGGGACGAAGACAAACTCGTCTAAGATTTCCATTAAATGGGGATAAAGCAAAGGAAAAATGCTAAGGCATGCTCGTCCAAACTTCCTTAAAAAAAAAAAAAAGAGTGAGGGCAAAGTAAAGGGAAAAATGCCAAGGAATTCTCGTCCAAAGCTTTCCTTTGAAAAGGATAAAGCAAGAGGAAGAAGCCAGGACTGCTCGTCCAAAACTTTCCTTTAAAAAAAAAAAAAAAAAAAAAGGAATAAGATGATAAAAAGTCAAGAACTGCTCGTCCAGAGCCTTCAAAAAAAAAAAAAGAGGAGAGAGAGGAAGATAAAGCAAAAGGAAAAAGGGCAAGGCCCCCTCGTCTAAGAAAAGAAAGTAAGATTTAAGATATAACATACCAAAGACGAGCACTCGTCAAGACGAGAAAACGTAAACGTTATAAACTACTTTCGAGAAGGCGAATAATAGTTGCCTAAAGGACAGGCCAAAATAATACAATCACCATCAGTCCTAAGTGGGTCGTCCATAAAAAGCTGGTAGACGGTCATTCAACACTTAGAGCACAATCTAAAGGATAATTACATAAGTGGTGACAAACAAAGAAAATATCCTTTAACTTGAAAAGGGTAGACGGCCACCGTCCAAAAACCCTTATAAAATAAACAGTAATAAACATTGTTCATAAGCTCGTCTAGAGCACTCTAGACGAGTAAATTGTACTTACATAACATTTCAAAGTTCTCAAATACATTTAAAATAAAATAAAAAAGATGAGGAGGAAAAAAAGAAAAAGCTAAACAACAACTTCTTCAAGAGGGAGGGGCATCAACGTTGGGGTCGTCCTGGGGTGGTTTGGTGGTAGCGTCGTCCTCGATATTGACGTCGTCTGAGCCTGTGTGGACGAGGGAACTTGTAGCAGCAGCGAGGTTGAGTTTAATGATGCTAAAGTCAACTTCAGGAAAGTTGTCCATAGCATCCATCCTAAAGTCCTCAAACCTTGCTGCGTAGTTTGTATCCATCAGGTCAGTGAACTCTTTGGACGCTTTGAACTCCTCCACTGCCTCGTCTTTAGCCCTCTTCAGGAGTAGATTTAGCTCTTCGTTCTCCTTTTGAAGAAGCTCAAGACGCTCGTCCTTCCTGGCAGCGTCAGACTTCAGCTCTCCCACCAAAGTCCTGAACCCCTCAGCCTCGTCCTTGGCTTTGTTCGCCACCTCTGCCCACGTCCTGCAGTCGTTTTTGATCTCTTCTATTCTTTTCTCCAGAAGGACCCTCGTCTTGTCCATCTCTGTGGCCTGCCTGGACGCAGCTATGAACTTGGACATTGCCTACATAAAAGAATAGAAAGTTCAGGTGGTAGAAACAATATTAAGTAAACTAAACAAGTCAGGACGAGGCAAAGTTGCTCACCTTGAAGAGATCATGGACGCCAGAATGCTCGAACTCCTTCAAGGACATGTCGTAGCACGCAGCTACGTCCTCTCCCTTCACAGCCTCTTGGAACCGTTCCCAAGCCAGGTCCTCGTTCTCCAATAAATTGGTAGAAGTTCTTTGAGGAGGCTGGGACGAGTCAAGAGCAGGGGATTTGGACGGAGTGGTGCTGAGGGGCGTGGACGAATCTATGTCAACCAGGACGGGAGGCTGAGGGGGAAGTTCAGTCCTGGACGGCCCGGACTTAGCCTTCTTTCCACGACGACTTGGCAAGCTAGCCAAGTCCACGTGTTTGGACAGGCTTTTCCTCTTCTCCCCAGAAGCAGGACGAGGCTGGGTCTGAGGCTCAGTTCTGGCTACCTCGCTGACAACCTCCTTCCCTTTGTTTCCCTTCATGGTTGCCATTCCTGAAAATAAAATAATAAATAAATACAAATAGTGATTATGAACAAAAACGAAAAAAGTATAGAGGAGCACTCACGTCTACGTGTAGTTAACTCGTGTGCTAGAGCCTCGACGGACGGTTCAGGGCCAAGTCCCCACTGGTGTAGACGTTTAAGGGTCACCAACGAGTGAAAATCTCGTTCAGGATGTAGACGGGCCCTGTGGACGCGGTCACGATGGAACTTGCTCAAAGAAGGTCGTCTAACGGCTGAAAAAAAAAAAAAAAAAAAAAATCAAGGTCAAATCATCGTCCAAATAGAAAGTACGATACAAAAGAAGCAAAAAAGAAGAACATAACATACCTTCTGGACGAAGGTTCCCTATTTCTCCAGTATAAGGAGCAAACGAGTCTCTACCAACCTCGACGGGATGCCCCGCCCAGAAACCAGAGACGAAGAAAAATTCTGTCTTCCAGTTTCTGTCAGACGAGGGCAAGGACTTAATCAGTCTACAGTCATTGCCCCTGGCTGTGAACTGATGGAAGCCTCGAGATTGATTTATCTCGGAGGGTTTATAGCAATATAAGAACTCGTCCACGGTGATAGGACGGTCCCCGCCAAACACCTCCATCCATAAGACTTGCATGGAGACAATTAGTCTCCATGCGTTGGGGTTAAGCTGACACACTCCCAAGCCCAGCCTAGTGAGTAGTTCCCTAGCAAAGGCATTTAGAGGAAGTCTGAGCCCCCCTAACAAATAGGCTTCATAAACACCTATTCCAAAGTGAGGCTGACAACACCACTCACCTCGGACAGCTAACCTAGGGTTTAAACTATCAGGAATCTGAAACCAGGTCCTAAGGGAATCTAACCTTCTCTCGTCCGTCCTTGAAGGAACCTCTAGAGCACAACTGTATACGGTTTCCTGTTCGTCTAAAGGTGAGGACGGCAGGGAGCTCGTCGAGGTGTCAGCCCCTGAGGCTGTCCTCGTCCTAATACTTTCTTGGAAAGCATCTACAGGGATTCCGGGAACACCAGATGTGTATTCCTCGGTTGTGTGACCACTACTACTATTGGCGTCACTAGAGGTGTCATAACTAGAGTCGTCATGATACTCGTCTATGGCCCTGACCACACTGTCGCTAGACGAGCAGGAGGCCATTAAGAACGTCCTAAACACTTGAAAAGGAAAGCTAAAGAAAGTGTAGAAAGATTACCTGGCTCTAGACGAGAGAAACTAAGGACGCTGAGAGGAAGTCTTAGACGAGGATACGGACGAGAGTGTCAAAGCAGAAAATTTGAAAAAGTGAGAGGGGCATGAGCGAGAAACCACTATTTATAAGCAGAAAATTCTCGGTAACTGTAACGACGGACCTAATCAGCAGGCGACACGTGGCGCATGCCTCGGAGGAATAAACTAGTTAGCTGACCTCCTATGGGTGGGCGACACGTGGTGCATTGTAAAATCTGTTGATACGTCGCATAACTCCTGGACGAGGGGCAACTGATGTGGAATAAAACACTCAAGTCGTCCCTGGACGACCATCACCCCAGACGCCGTCCAGAAGTTATCCTCAAGACGAGGGTAGCAGTCAAGGACGTCCATAGGGTGGTAGCTAAGCGACATCTCTCGTCCGTGGGATGCGCACTGACTGCCCTATGAGGACTCGTCCACACACAGATCAGCGGACTAGAATGTTACACTTGGAATTAACAGGCGCACTCGACCAAGGAACTCCAGGACGAAGGCATCACACTTAGGAAAAATCTCCGAGTTAGATGAAAGTCCCTTATCCCGCGCATAACCGCCAGGTATCCGTTGTGAAACAAGAGCATAACCTCCAAACGGTTATGCAAGTTACGAGCCCCATCTCTCCTTGAAGCCAGGAGAAGTTCATATTTTGGTAACCGCCCATGAGAACACTATATAAAGGCTGTTTCAGAAAAACCTAAGGTATGTGAATTTTTTACTCCAAAAAAGTTGGAACTCATAATATGGAGAGGAAAACTAACTTTACCATCGGAGGGTTTTCGGCCGGCAACCCCGGTCGCCTTTGATTTGCTTTTCTTTCTTTGTTCAGGCTGCCGAAAGAACCAGTGGTCTCATCAGTACGAAGCATCCAGCCTACTGATTATTCTTTGCATCATCAGTAACCATTTGTGATTGATAATAGTGGATTCTCGGGAGTGGTGACCTTAAATTCACCCGGTGGGGTTTTGCCTCAGTGGTTTTTCTCGTTCGTAAACAAATCACATGTGTCAAATTTAATTTACACTGCATTTAGTTATTTGATGATTTGTTTGTGCAACCACGCTATTGCATATAATTTAACAAATTAATTAACTTGGGTAATTAATTAATTTGCAAGGGGTCAATTTATTTTAACCCAACACATATAATTGGGGAAATAATAAAGAGGTGATGAGAGAGAGAGAGAGAGAGAGAGATGATTCATGCAATCATCTATATCTCAACAACAGAGAAACATTTTGTGAAAATTGGAAGCTCTCAATAACATTAAACAAAAAATACAAAACATATTCATCTAACAAAATTGTGGTGGAACATACTTTAAATTCTGAGGATTTATGAGAAATCTAATCAAACCCAGCTATTTGCCAACTTACTTTCTACAATAAATCTTACTTGCAATAAAAGACCTATATATATGTATGTGAGTGTATTCCCTTATCTCATCTCCCTTCTCCTGTATATATGTGTGTGTGTGTGTGTTTCTCAACAAAAGAAAAAGACCTGTATATCCACATGAACATACTTAACACTATCGTAAAACTCACATACAGTATAGTGCCCAAGACCTAACATTTATAAAATTTCACCATCATGACCCTTTAAGTTGAAGGAAGATCACTTCTAAAAATAAATAATTTACAATCATCATAATATAAAAAGAATGATAAATTTTAAGCGTCTACACAATAGCACACGGGAATGTACGTAGTTGATAGTAGAGATGACTATGTGAACTGTGACTCAAATTTTGAAGTAAATTTACAGAGAATTTTTATCAAGTTTAATTGAAATATAATATGCCTTTTGCCCATCATAACATAGATTGAAATACCAGATTAAGCGACTTTATTAGTGTTTGAAAGAAAGTAGAAACAATATGAAAATGCAATATTGGCAATGGGATCTTTTGAATTTTGATAGTTGTTTTAGATGGTATATTAATGAGCGAATAATTACGTTGGTTCGGGATTTGTACATATGAATAGTATAATGGTTCCCTTAAGTGTTGCAGTATTTTGTTTTTAAATTTTTTTTAATGTACACGTGGCTTAATAGGAGGTAACTTAGAAATAAGCTTTTGCAATTATATGTAGTAATAGACTTGTGTCAAAAATTATTTTTGTTTAATGTATATTATGAATTATGATTATAAATATTTTTTCATATATTTTTCTAATCGGAAATGATCCTTATGCTGATCCTAAGATCCAATACTCTAACCAATTTTATTTAAAATCTAGAATCTAGATCCTGTAAACCTTGGCCTCTCATGGAGTAACAATAATTGCAAACTATTATAAGGTTATGCAGTATCTAGTAGACCTAACATAACTCAAGAAAGTAACTGTAAATACTCGATTTCACACTCAATGAGTTTGGGGGGAAAAATAAAGAAAAAAGAGCATTGACGAAATCTGTGAATTTCTTGTTTCTTATCCATTGGAATATCACAGCTTCACCCTCAAAGAGCAATAAGAAATTTTTTGGGCATTAACTTGTCATTCCATTGGCATAGCACGGATCCAACATGATAAGGAATTCATTTCGCATGGTTGTCAGAGATATCACATGGCATCTAATTCAAAAACCATTGCTCACTTGCATGGACATTGCATCAGGTTTAAGCATAAAAATTAAAGTTGCACATCTTTCGTGGCAAGTAAGGCAACATAATAAGGGCATTAACCTCTCAATTTGACAGGCAGTGGAAAAACTCATTGTCACATAATCAAATCATGCATTCCCCAAAAAATGAGCAAATTAAGAGATTATGACGAGCTCATGGAATAAGGGTGTCCTACAAAGGTTGTACATACTCTTTGTCATCCAAAATCCTAAAGCTTTACATAACCAAGAATGGTTCTTAACCTTGTCGGGGTTGACTAATTAAGGATGATATGCAAATGAGTTTTTGGCTTTTTTGACCCAAGTTCAAACGAGGAGAGTTGAGACTCGAGATCACTTCCCACTCTAATGTTTTAGACAACGAAGGCAAGTGGTGCACAATGAAGAACTGCTCAAAAGTTTTTGCTCACAAAAAGAAGTATCAACAATTTTAATTGGCTGGAGTTGGCTCATATTTGTTATTGAGCGACTAAGTAACCTTATATTCTCTTTTTTTTTTTCTTTTTTTTTTGGAGAAGAGTTCACAAAGCGACCTATGCTATAAAGACTTCCTTTTGTTATTTTATTTGGCACAAGTGGGGACTGTTATGGCTAAAATTACTGAATTTCTTTGTGTGTTCGTTCTTCTTTTGATCTTTGCCATAATTGCTAATGGAAGTAAGAAACTTTAAATTTTGTTTTAAGAAGAATAGAAGAAATTTTTGTTGTTATACACTCATACCTATATTTATCCATTCAATATGGCCCTTAAGTAATTCTCAATATATATATATAACGGTATAAATTAAGAATATTAGATTTTTTCTGTTAAGTTGGACTTCCATTAGTTGAATTTTCAGTTTGTAAAGAACAGGTTGTATTAAAGTTTCTTTTTAAAAAAAAAAAATTATTAATAATTTTTATATAGAATGCTTGCGAAACATGAAAAAAAGTTCAAAACTTTTGTAACTCTTAGAGGTTTAAAATAAAAAATATTTAAAATTTATTAATACATTTATAACTATAATTAAGAGGCATTAGTAAATTTGGTTAACTCTCAGCAAAACAAGAGGCATTAGTAACTTTCCATCTAATGTTCATAGTCAGTAAATGAAAATAAAGTGTAAGTTATATTTATCATCAAAACCCCAGTATATAACACTCACCATTGCGACCCCACCTAAAACACAACCCCCTCCCACTTTGTTGTTACAATACATACATTTTTTTTTTTTTGTTATAGTCTTGTAACACAAAGAAGTACTCCAATAGTGATGGCATTTAAGTGCTTCATCTTAGCTTTATTCATTCCAATATCTATTTTTAGTATTGATGTTACCCTTGCAACTCGCCATCTTTTACAATCTTCTCAACCTAGTATACCAAACCTGCCAGTCATACCCACATTGCCTAAACCAACACTATCACCTTTGCCTACACTATCACCTTTGCCTTCACTATCACCTTTGCCTGCACTACCAACGTTGCCAAAGCCAACACTACCACCTTTACCTTCATTGACAACGTTGCCAAAGCCAACACTACCACCTTCGTTGCCAAAGCCAACACTACCACCTTTGCTACCTCTATTGCCAAAGTTGTCAAAGCCAACATTACCACCTTTGCTGCCTCCATTACCAACATTGTCAAAGCCAACACTACCACCTTTGTTACCTACATTGCCAAAGTTGCCAACATTGCCACCTTTGCTTCCTCCATTTCCAACGTTGCCAAAGTCAACACTACCATCTTTGTTGCCTCCATTGCCAACATTGCCAAAGCCAATGCTACCACCATTTCCCAAGCCAACGCTACCGTCTGTCCCCACTATTCCTACTCTACCAAAACCAACATTGTGAACCATTTCCTCAATTCGGCAAACCGTAATTACTACACAAGTCTAGTCTAAATGTCCTTAATAATTTAGTTCAATTACAAGGTTTACAATACTAAAAAATAAAAGAAAAAACTATTGTGTTGGATGGTGGTACAATTGCGTTACAAAATTGAGGACCTCTTGCTTTTTTAGCATCTCAAATGTTATGTGAGGATTTAATTTCTGATGTGATATTTGTTTTATCGCGATTTATTATGTATCATCTTGGAGTTTGGATTTTATGTTATCATACTTAATAATCTATGTTCATAATAATCTTTTAAATTTTCGATTGGGAATTCTCCTAATTTGTTGCTATTGTTGTTAGAGAAATGAGAATGTTGCCTATCCATCAAAACTGGTCTATTGACCTTGGCTCATCTTCTACCAAGATTACACAAATATGGTGGTACATATATAAGCATCATAAATTTATATATACATATATATATAATATATATTTGTTTATTTATTTTCATAATCAAAATCAAAATTAAGAATGAGCTTAGACGTTTCAGGATCAATAGGCTTCATTCAAGTAGTTGCGCTATCTTACGTGGATATAGGCCCATAGTTTCCTTTATTTGTAGTCTCATCAATGCGAAACAATGTTGAGCTAATTCTTAATAATATATAAACCATTATGTGGCCAAGGCCTATATATATATATATATATATATATATATATATATAATTGTTAGATACACAAAATGGTGACTCGTGCCCCTTTATCAAAGCCTATAACAATGACATGTGTGAAAACATTTAATAATTATCAGACTTAATAATAAATACATTTAAAAAAATGAAAAGGAAAAGAACAGCCACACCTTTAATATTAAAAAAACATCTAAGGTGAAGAATTTTACCAAGAAAAAAAGCCAAAATTGAAACTTATTTGGTCACGAACTTAATTATATTATCATTACCATATTTATAACTATTATGTTATAAATAAATAATATAATAGAAGTACTCAAGTCTAAAAGTACACCCTTGGTGCGATAGTGGAGGCCTGTTGTGTCCCCGGTGCTTGGTATCAAAACACTCCTTATTTTGAAAAGCAAGAGGCCCATCCTAAACTAGTTGTTAACTTGCCATTCCATTTGCATCAAAAATTCAAAGTGTGATGTTATAACAAAGCATAGCACGGATCCAAAATGATAGGAATTCATTCCTCATGGTAGTGAGAGATATCACATGGCATCTAATTCAAAAAACCATTGCTCATTTATTCGGTTATTCTCTCTCTCTCTCTCTTTGTTACTTTGTGCATGTCACCGTGAAGAGCAGGTTGAGTTGGGTCAAAGCTTGAAGAGTTGAGCTTAAAAACTTGTATCGGAAAAAAAAAAATTGTGTAGGAAACGTGTTCAACCATGTCTAGGCTGAACCCTGTGTCCCAACTGCGTCTAACACAAGTGCAACTACCATTTAGCCGCAGCCATGCTTCCCAAACAAAAAGTGAGAATGCCATGCCACTGGTATTAAATGTGGTTCAATGTTAAAATTAAAAAATAATACCAATTAATCATCATTCCTCACAAAAGCATCCCAACAAACAAAACCCAAAACCTGGCCAGGGAAAAGTAAAAATTAAGAAAAAATACTAGTACTAAAATTTCTTAGATGTTACCTTGGTAACAAAACCCACTACACTGAACACAAAATGCAAATAAATTAGTATATCCATTACCATTATAGTAAATTTAGTTCAATTTAGAAACTAGCAAATACCCATTAAGCAATTCGTCACAATAGCAGCCCAACCAAATTAATAAATAAATAAAACACAAACATCTCTCAGAAAAACAATAAAAAATTTAGTAGAAATGCTACCAAACTTTTGGAAAGATATAACCTTGGCAATCAAAATTCAAAACCCAATACAATTGATACGAAAAGTAAGAATAACATCAATTACCCCTTATTTTATTGATGAGTAAGGTGATAAAATTTTCTTACAAAAGCTCAAAGGGGACAAGGACAACAGTAGGGAACATGCCCATCATCATCTTTACAAAAAAATCCGGGAAGATGGTTAAGATGGGTTGGGGTCCCCAAGTTGAACAAAATGCCCAACGGACTAGAGAATGTGCAAGGCCATTAGAGACCCAAAACAAAAACTGAAATTGACATCAATAAAATGGGGAACACTAAAGTTTATGCAGAAACAATAAGAAAGCTCAAAAGAGACACAACCTTGGAGATGAATCAAAATAGTTGATGCGAAACCTGTAAACATAATTAAATATCCACAAAGTCAAACAGACAAACAAAACCCAAAATCTTAAATAGAAACTAGTCTCATCACACGCGCTTTGCGTGTGCGATGAGACTTTTCTTTTTTAGTAGTCTTATTTTGTAAAAAAAAATTGTATTTAATTATTTTATATATATATATGATTTTTATTTTAAAAATCTAATTTATAAGTGAATAAATCAATTTAAAAATTAATAGGAGAGTGGTCCTATTTTTTAGGCAATATTTTAGAGGGAGTTGGAGTTGCATTTTTACCGGATTATCCTTTAGTTTTGTCTCTACTTAAACATAAGACTGTAGGGGCATCTTTGAACTAAAAAATGAGTTTTTACCAGATTGTCCTTTAGTTTTATCTCTACTTAAACATAGGATTGTATGGGCATTTTTGAACTAAAAAAATAGGAATCCAAATAAGGGAAGCCCCTTAAATAGTAGTATAGATACTTCCAAAGTTCAAAAATGACAAACTTGGCAAGAGAACCAATGCAATTGACACAAAAAGTGTGAATGCTGTTGCAAATTCATATTATCATAGTAAATATAGTTCAATGTAGAATTTGGCAAATAATCATCAAGAAGTACTCTTCACCACAACAAAGCAAAATACCAAAAGATATAACCTTCGCAACTGAGTCCAATATCTTTTTTTTTTTTTTTTTGATGAGGAGTCCAATATCAATTGACACAATAAAAGTGAAACCAACATCAAATATCGATGCCGTCATGGTAAATTTAGTTCAATACTAGAGAAAAACAAGCATTTATGATAAGTTCTGAAAGTAATTGAGTGCAAAATTATAGATGGTAAACAAAAAACAAATCATCCATGAAACTCCCCAAAGTACTAAAATGATAGGCTACAAGTCATTCTACTTATTAGTTATACTATTATTCAACGGGTTTTCCTTGTTTGGACCGGATTTTTTTAATCTAAAATACCCTTATTTCCCTAAGTTTAAGTAGAGACAGAACTAAAGGATAGTCTAGTAAAAATACATGTCTAACTTGCACTAAAATATTGCCTACAAAATAGAAACACTCTTCTACTAACCCACTTCTTCAAAATAACTATACGTTTATTGTTTTTTTTTTAAATAGAAAAATAAGTTAAACAACCCACTGCTATTTTTTTCCTTAAAAAAAAAACACCCCATGTTTATCCAAAAACAAAACTAAATATCAAAAAAAAAAACTAAACTAAATAGATATAAACCCTTTTTTTTATAAGTAGATACATTTTTAACTCTCACAAAAATATTGCCTACAAAACAAGATCACCCTCCTAATGGTTCTCAAAATAATAATAATATTATTATTATTATATATATATATATATATAATAAAAAAACATAATTTTTTTTTTTTTTTTTTGCTACTACCACTAAACAAAATTAAAAAAAAAGCCTCATCGCACGCATAAAGCGCGTGTGATGAGGCTAGTTATATATAATAAGTTTGTGCAACAACAAATTTTTTTGTAATAAATTTAGATATTTTATTGACAGCTTTGATGCAAATAGATTGCAACAAAAATAATTTAAGTTAAATTATTACAATGATATCTTTGTTGTAATACATAATTGTTTCATGTTTCATGTTTATTATTACAATAGATTTTAAAATAATTGATATCAGATTATTATAATAATATATACATTGCAGTTTCATGTTTGTCACTGTAATAGATTATAAAATAATTGATATTTAGTTATTGTAATTATACACTCATTGCAATAGGATATTACTTTAAAATTTTCATTGTAATAGATTGTAAAAATAATTGGTATCAAGTTATTACAACAATTTCACAAATTTAAGTTATTGCAACAAATTTTCCTGATGCAATTTTATATTAAAGCCTTTATTGCAAATTAAAATTATAATTTATTGCAACTAATGCAATTTTATATTAAAACCTCTATTGCAAATTAAATTATAATATATTGCAACTAATTACTATTAATGTAATAATTTACCACTTTTAAGTTACTATTGCAATGACTTTTTACTTATAGATATAATAATGTGTCTTGTGACTAATACCACTATACTAATTTTGTTGTATTAACACTTGATGTAATAGACTTATTTTGGTGTAGTGTACTGTAATAAGGGCAACGATGATAGTAGTTGACCTCGCTATGGTTAGGTTGAAGATCCCAATAGCTACGCTTCTTCTTCGGCATCTCAATCTCTAGCTCTCTCTCTCTCTCAATGCATCTCTCTCTCTCGGTATCACTCTTTCTCTCTAAAAATATCACTTTGGCCAGTCAAGCTATCTATGTTGCTATGTCTTTGCGTGATCCAGAATTGTAATTAAAAAACATTACCTAGAGAATAGGTTTAAATGAAGTAACAGTTAAGTAGAGTAAAAGGCAAAAACACTTACTGTATTAATTAAATTGTGTATTATTGATCTGATGATGTAGCACTCAGGTCAACGGGAACAGATAGTCCTCCTAAGTAGTCCCAACTAATAATAAAAGGCCACCTATTTAAAACAATGCTGACTCAGCTTCCTAAATGGCAAAGCAAAAACCAAACCCATGTTAGATTTAACCACACAAATTAAACTCCAATTAAAAAGAATTAATCGGGAAAACACACATGAATTTAAAAACCTTTGTCTCTCCAGAGAGAGGTCTTTCTCTCTTAAAAACTCTAGATTAGTTTTCCTTCTTCCACTCCACAACCATCGCTCAGTC
Source organism: Castanea mollissima (assembly GCA_014183005.1). NCBI lineage: Eukaryota > Viridiplantae > Streptophyta > Magnoliopsida > Fagales > Fagaceae > Castanea > Castanea mollissima. The sequence goes on along the minus strand of JACAVU010000006.1, from coordinate 34,299,434 downwards.
TCAAATGTTCCACAAGATGATGTCAAAGAAGCAACACCATGAGTCTAAGGCTCTCCGAAGTTTGTTATATTCGATGGTGGGTTTGCTGTGAGCACATTGGTTCTAATGTGATGTACCTTTCTGGTTTGGAATTGTAATGTTTTTGGCTAGAATGTTGCCATTAAAAAATGAATATACTGAATATAAAGAATCTGTATAGAAGAAAGGATTCTTGGAGATATATATATATATATATAGGGAGAGAGAGAGAGAGAGAGAGAGAGAGAGAGAGAGATAATTGAGTTCAAGTTACACCTGATGTAATTCTAAACAATATTATATTACTCAATAATTTGTTATTAAATTCATATTTTAAAAGTCTAACTGTTGAATTATATGTTCTTAACATGCATGCCAATTTTTATGCCAATCCGATGTAATTTACCACTCGATCCATAAATTCATCTTTTATGTATTATTTTAAATTACAAAAAGTTGAATTTAAACAATTGATTGATAACATGGCTATTGGTCTTTGATCATCTATAAATTTTGTGAGCATTGAGATTATACGAAGATAATGTAATCTAGCTTCAAATTACATTATCTTCATATATTCTTCATGCTTGTAAAATTCAAGGTGATCAAAAATTTATAACCACGTCATCAATCAATTTTTTAAATTTAAGTTTTTGTAGTTTAAAATAATGTATAAAAGATTAGTTTATAGATTAAATGGTAAATAACATCCAATTGACATGAAAATTAAGAACATATAGAACATGTAATTCAATGGTAGGATTTTCAAAATATGAATTTTATAAGTTATTGGGTGGTGTAACTTAAACTCAACTATCTAATACGTTTGGATGGTTTTTATTTCCACACTTATAAGATACCATGCTATTTTCAACGCCTGTGGAAGGCACGAATTTCAAGACCTCCATCTATGTGAAGATTAATCATTTTCCTATAATTGACAATTTTGTTTTCGTTAGCCATTTTGAACTCACAAGAGCATCCACATCTGTGGATGTAAACATTTACAAAATACAAAAAACAACCAATTTTACACATTTTACCCCCAAAAATCTTCCATATCAATCCTTTTAAAATTGTGCATATTTACACATTTGCTATAATAACACTGTAGCTGTGTATCCTATTATTTTATTAATTTTCCATTTTGCTCCCTTTTTTTCTCTTTCTTCTCCATCTGCAAAACCAACTCATACTTCTTCTCTCCCTCATCATCTTCTTCTTCCTCTAATAATATACACAAACACACCCGCACAGACAAACCAACATAGAGACGCACAAAACCCACCATCTCTCACTGTCTCACAGAACTTGCAAGAGCACCACCACCACCAAAACACAAATCCCACCATCCACCCCACATTGTCCAACCATCACCACCCAACCACCACCACTATCACCCATTAAAACAACCACCACCACCAAAACCCATTAAAACAACGGAAACCCAAATTCCACAAAAAATCAACTCAAAATTAAAGTATTAACTGAAAACCCATAACCCAAACCCAAACCCAAAATCAAATACAAACCCAATGGTGGCAGAGACTTGAGGGATCTGAGAATTAAGGAGGAGGATGAGGGATTTCCTTATGTTTCAATCATCTTCATCTTCATCTTCATCTTCTTCATCATCATCATCATCTTCTCTCTTCCTTGTAGCTTTTGAACTGTCGAAAAAAAAAAAAAAAAAAAGATTCAGAGACTTTGAGGGATGAGAAAGAGGCAGAGACTTTGTGGGTTAGGGGGAAGTGATAGGCGGAGAGTTTGAGGGTTAGGTGGGAAATAATAGAAAAAGTGAGGAAAAATATTATTTTAATAAAAAAAGTGTGTATAATAGATAAACTGATATGGGTGTTTTGTAAAAATGATGGTGTGAAATAGAAAAAGTAAGTTTTTTGTGTAAAATAGACTAAATCTTTTAGACATACTAATGCGGTTGCTTAACCGCATTTAACAGCCTAACAAGGCAGCCAAGGAGATCTTCATTTACCTGTAGGCAAACTCCTTTCCTAGACAAATTCATGGCCCTACCCATAAGCCAAAAGAAATTTAATTTTGATTTCTCCAACAAGCAGACAACAGTCTTTAACTTTCTACCCTAGAGGTGACTTTGCATCAAAGGAAAATTGTATATATGTAATTTTTGCAGTAAATTTGTATGGTGACATGTTTATGTTACTTCAAATACAATTCAATGTTAGCCACAAAACTAAAACATGTCTATGATGAAGATGAGCCTCAAGCATGAAAATAAAAAAAGTAGAAATGCAATATTTCCCAACACAATTTCCACTAACATGGAAGGCTGTGAACTTGAAAGGGCTCTCTAGATTGCTGAGAGTTTCAGTGATTGCTGCATGGAGATGTTGCATCTTTTCTAGAGCTTCTTCACTAATACTGGCTGCAAATTCTGCATAGTTTGTGATCTCTTTCATGTTAGTAGCTTCCTTCACTACTTTTGCAATTTTCAACTGCACAGCAGGATGCTTGCAGACCATGTAAATAAACCAAGCAATTGTGGTTGCTGTTGTGTCTTTTCCAGCTATGATGAAGATAAGAATTATATCTCAAGTATGTTGGATCAGTGTCTGTCACTTGCGGAAACCTTGATAGAATGTCTTCTCTGTTCATCTGCATTGTGCATGGTAACAAATTTATCTGATGGCTTTTTTTGATAAGTAAATAGTAAGGGCTAAAACAAATTTATCACATGGCTGTACTAACTAATACGAAACAGGAACTTTTAGCTAAAATCAACCCACAGAAGATTCGTCCTCTGAGTTCTTCATTTGCTCGATCTTGCTGTGGATTAGCTAAAACACGAAATTGTTAACAAGTTTGGTGCTTCATTTTAAGGTTGCTTCTTATCCGATTTTTAGAATCTTCTTGATCATCCAAAAGCTATCAACATAACGCCAAAGGGTCATAGCACTTGAATCATTAAAGGCATCGCAGAAATTCTTGCCTTCTTCATCTGATCCACACATGCTGTCTAATTCAATTCCAAATGCAACTTGGAAGTTGGAACAACAAATCCATAGTTGATTTCATCAATAGATCCTACATGAATAATTAGAGTTAGTCAATGCGCAATACCATAAGGCATTAATCTCTTTGTGAACACTGAATTGTCCAAAACTTACTTGAATATCCAATATCCGGTTGGCAGTCGTTGCTTCAGGCACTAAATTATCAAATTTTGCAGCATTTTTTCTGAAAATCTTACTACTAAAGTCCCTCAACACCTTTATGGAGAACTCATGGCTTGATGCCTTTCTCTGTTGGCGCCACTTGTCACCATCTGACCATCAACCGTCAAAACTATGGAAGGAAAAGATAAAAAGAATAATAAACACACAAAGAAATTTAGTAGTTTTAGCCATAACTGTCTAGCTTGTGTCAAATAAGATGATAAAAATGAAGTCTTTATAGCATAGGTCGATTTATCTAATGCTTAGATAATTTTTTGTTTTTGTTTTTTTTTGGGATGTGGATGCATAGGTAATGTTAAGTTGTGAAAGGGTCATCAACGGTTGGACATTCCAAAGGTTATTAATTAATTAAGTTTCTTAGAGGAATTAATTAATTAAGTTAATTATTCATTTATATACCAAAAGGGTTAACTAAATCTTTAAAAAAAATAAATACTATAAAAATGCATTAAATAAATTTTAATTCTTTAAAAAAGGATGATTAACTCTTTATTAACCTTTTAAGCTATTACATTAATTTCTTCCCTTTTGTTTTTCCAATAAAAAATGGTCTATATATTAACTAACTTTTATATTTTTATTATGAGAAGAAATTGATAGTATATCCTTAAGTTAAATCATATTTAATAAAATAATTTTCTTTTGCAAATTGAAACAGTATAAAGCTAGCATGAAAAGACCAATGCATTTTTTCAACGTAAATAAACTTACTTTTATGAGTGCAAAATGCAAATTTTTGATACCGGATTCTAAAATCAGCCCCCTTCTAAGTTTACATGTTTTGAGGGTCAGGTGAAGTTACCCCCAATTATTGAATTTTTAAAATGTGATGGGCTATGTAAAAGTACATAAAATTAATTTTAGGGTAAAATACTCTTTTTTATTTTTGTGCCTTTGTGTTAGAATCATTTCCCCTCTCCCCTATGTGTGTGTGTGTGTGTTTGTTTCTATAAAAAAAATGTAAAGAGTTTTATAATAGTTAAAAACAAAAATAGGGATGAAAAAAAAATTCCAATATTTTAGGAATGAAAAGATATGGCATATGACATATGCCATATGTTTGTTCAATTTAGCTTAAAAGCCCAAAACCCCCACATCATCCGGACTTATAAAATCTGACCATTGTAAAAAAATTTGCAATTGTACTACAGTGCGATTCTAAATGTAGAATCGCACTGTAGCTCAATTTTAAAACCAAAAAAATATCATTTTATTCTTTTTCACTTTTTGCTTTCTCTCTCACAAAGGTCCTCATTTACTTTCTCTCTTACAGATTCTAAAACCAGTTCTGTTTCAGTGTTTCTCATTTACTCTCTCTCTCTTACAGAGCTCCTCTCTCCTTAGTCCTCACTCTTTCTCTCATCTCACATCTCTCTTTCTCATTCAAAGCTTGCACTAGAGCTGGGTTGGGTTCATGGTCACAGCATGGCGATCGGCGTGGATTTGGATTGGCGAGAATTGATGAAGATCGAAGATCGTGGTGGGTTGTGTTTGGATCAGTGAGCTGTGTGGGTCATGGGTCAAGGGGTGGGTTTGGAGCTATGGGCTAGGTAATGGGTTTGGATTGGTGGATCAGTGTATCATGGGTCAAGTGGTGGAGTGGGTTTGGATCGGTGGTGATTGGTGGGTTTGGATTGTAGAGATTGGTAGGTTTCTCAGTGGGTGGCATGGTGGCTTCTTCTTCTTTTTTTTATGGTCGGTGCTTCGGGTAGAAGGATGTTAGGAGTGCTGTAAAATTGAGTTTTGGTTCTGATGGGATTTTGGTGGGCAGTGGACAATGGTGGCGTGGTGGGCATGGTGGTGTTATGGTGGTGATTGGGTTGCTTGGTTGTTGAAAAGGGGACAGAGGCAAGGATAGAAATGAGAGAGAGGGGAGTGATAATTTTTTTTTTATTGTATAATTTATATAATTTTAATGTGTTATAAAGTAAAATAAAAGTTGTGATGTTGGGAGTATTGTAAAATGGTATGGTATAATTAATAAAATAGTTCTTTGAGATGGTAAAATAAGATAGAATACAATTTTCAAATGGAAATGCTCTAAAAGGATATATATATTAGCGAAATTTATTAGATACTTCAAGAGTATCATCTCTTCCTCTCACATGAGGGTGAGACTCACCCCAATGTGAGAGGGAAGGAGTATACTTCTGAAATTCTCAATAATAACTCATATATTAGGAACTTATGTATTTTTATTATTAATTTATTCCTCTTTAAAGAACTTTGTGGAACTTATGTATTTTTACTGGTGGTTTCAAGTTTGAACTGTCAAGTGCGTACGTTACAGTATTATTTAAGATAATAATAAAAAAAATCCCGTAAAATATTTAAATTTGATTTTTTTTTTTATAATAATTTGATTTTTAATCATGTTTCCTTCGTTAGCACATCTTGACCAGGGCGAAAAATTTCAAGGGAAATGTCGGAACTATGCATCCATTTGGATATTGATGATAAGCTTATAGTGTTTGTGTTTTGGCTTTTTTTTTTTTTTTTTTTTTTGGGAGAAGCGCATTTTAGCTTTCCAGTGGGTCCCGTGCACTGTTCACAGGACCCACAAACCTCTTTTTTCAGTAAAACTTTCATTCAAAGTAGGTCTCATGGCACTATTTACACATTTAAAAATTATTTTATTACAGTATTTTCAATTTTCAGTTTTTAGCAAAATAAGTGGTATCCAAACATACCATAAACCTTTTTTGGATGAACTTTATGAATGTCAACTTATTTGCATAGGTATGGAGATCTCATTTGGAGCAAAATGCATAGAGGAGAAGTGTTTTTGTTATTGTAAGTTATCTTATAAGTTTTTACTTATTTAATATTTATAATGTTACAATGGAGGGTTTATATCTCTATTGAAAATACTAATGAATGTCAGTTTAGCTACAAAGATCTTGGCATAAGTTATTTTTTGTAGTTAAGTAACTAATATTAGCAAATAAAGATGTATGAAGCCCAGATCTAAGCCTTAGGGTTGAATAAAAAATAAGAAGACTATTAATGTGACAATTAAGTAACTAATATTAGCAAATAAAGATGTTACCCACTAGTAGGTAATTTGCTATACTAGGTTACTTTTTTTTTTTTTTACATTTAATGGTTCCATCCTCACATTGTGCAATCTCAACATCACATGTGACAGTTCTTTTGTCACATTTGATGGTTTCATTCTCACATTATGCATCTCCAACATCACATTTGACAGTTCTTTTCTCACATTTGGTAGTTCCCTTACTTTTTTCTCACATTTGACGATTTCATCCTCACATTGTGCAGTTCTAACATCACATGTGATAGTTATTTTTTCACATTTGATGGTTCTTTTACTTTTTTCTCACATTTGACAGTTCTATTCTCACATTGTGCAGTTCCAACATCACATGTGACAGTTCTTTTCTCACATTTGATAGTTCCCTTACTTTTTTCTCACATTTGACAGTTTCATCCTCACATTTTGTAGTTTCAACATCACATATGACAATTCTTTTCTCACATTTGGTGGTTCCCTTACTTTTTTCTCACATTTGACGGTTTTATCCTCACATTGTGCCGTTCCAACATCACATATGACAGTTCTTTTTATCATATTTGACAGTTTTTTATCACATTTGATGGTTCCCTTATTTTTTTCTAACATTTGACGGTTCTATTATCACATTATGCAATTCTAATATCACATTTGATAGTTCTTTTGTTACATATAGTGGTTCATTTATTTTTTTCTCAAATTTGATGGTTCCATTGTCATATTAAGCAGTACTAACATCGCATCTACTTTATTTTTGTCACATGTGATAGTTCTTTTGTCACATGTGATAGTTCTTTTGTCACATTGGGTGGTTTCCTTACTTTTTTCACATATATGACATTTTCATATTCATATTATGTAGTTCCAATATCACATATGACAATTATTTTCTCACATTTGGTGGTTCCCTTATTTTTTCTCACATTTGACGGTTTTATTCTCAAATTGTGCAATTCCAACATTACATGTGATAATTCTTTTCTCACATTTAGTGATTCCCTTACTTTTTTCTCACATCTAATGCTTCTATCCTCACATTGTGCAATTCTAACATTACATTTGACAATTACTTTGTTACATTTAGTGGTTCCTTTATTTATTCTCAAATTTGATAGTTCTATTGTCACATTAAGCAGTACCAACGTCGCATCTGACTCTATTTTTGTCACATTTAGTGGTACCCTATTTTTTATTCTCAAATTTGACAATTTCATTATTACATTGGGCAGTACCAACATTACTTATTACCGTACTTTTATCACATTCGGTAGTACCCTATTTTTTTTCCTTACAATTGATAGTTCAATCGTCACAATAGGTAGTACTAATATCACATCTGACTATAATTTTACATTTAACCCCACCACTAAAGTCACTTTTTTACTTACTAATAACTGCTCATCACGATGGTAATTTTTTAAAAGTTATTAAAAAATTCAGATATAAAATGTGTAAAAAAAAAAAAATCCCAAGAAATCAACCCAACCACAATAATTACTTTTGTTCCAAAAAAAAAAAAAAAAAACAGCTAGAATTATCTTGGTTTCTTTCATAAATATTAGAATATACCAATTAACTTCCTACGTATCTCCCTTGGTAGCTTCCATCACATTCACGAGCATACCTCCCTATAAAATAACATAGTTGAGGTCATTTTCTTCATGTTTATATTTTTGTTATTTATATATACTATAAAACTGAAGATGTATAACTTTATGTGCTCTCTAATTGTTCTTATGCAACATTTGCAATCTAATCACAGTTGTGTGTTTATTGTGGTGTCTAAGGCTAGAAATAGGGTTACTATACAATTAGCAAGTTATGCAAAAAATCCAATCCAAAGATCCAATATGAAATAGTCATCAATCAAGGCTATTACACCAGATTTTATATTTTTTAGGCATTTTCATTAGATCCATGTGTGCGGAAGTGTCCCAAATGACTGTGTTTGACAAGGGTATAACCATCCCAACTAAAGTGTCTATGTAATTTTGTTTCATAAAATTATTATTACATTTAGAACCATCTAAAACAAAATAAACATCCCAAAAACATTTCCATAATAACAAAAGTTACCAATAAAAAAGCTAAAAATAATTAAATACAATTGACCAATTTTACCAAAAACGAACAACCCAGTCCTTTTAAAAAATTTATCAAAGTAATTTTGTCCTTGAGAGTTTAGCATTTCAACTATAATGATAAGAGTAAGCCTCATTTGAGTCAATAAAACCTCTATTAGCTAAGTCTGAGAGAGCCCTAATAGTAATGAAATGTTTTTATTGTTGAAGACTTATTAGTGCCACAAGGTTTCGTAAGGTTTCGCAAAATTTTTACAAACTCTTTGTTAGGAACTCGATGGTTCCTAATGGGGATTGATGGGAATTATAAGAGAATTGATGAAAATTGTAAGGAAATTGACTTAATTCTAGATAGTCACCCTCTATAGAGAAAGAAAGAGATTAAGAGAGAGAGAGAGAGAGATGCACTAATGCACTAAGAAATTGATTTATTCTTCAATTGATATCTCATGTTGGATTATAATCATGCATTTATAGGAGACTAGCTCTAATCTCATTGGCCCACATGGCCTCGTTCTATTGTTACTATTATTCCCCATGTGCATTAATAATTCCAACATGTGCTAAATGTAATTAACATGCTTGAAATTATAACTAACTAACTAACTAAATCTCAATACAACAATTATTATCCATATACTTATAACATTCTTAACACTCTTCATTCTAAAGCTGTTTGGTATTTGTTCCTATAAAATACTGGAATGTGCAATTTGAACATAATTGGCTGTTAAAATGCCAATTTTCTAAAAGTAGTGTGTGAATGTACAAAATTCTATAATAATATCTATTTTCTGTTGTGCTGTAAATGGAAGCAACCACTTTTATTTGGATAAGTTTGTCTTAATGGAACATTAGGAAATGTGTTCTAAAATACGGTTGGGCTTTATAGAATTTCTTAGGCATACTTATCTTGATTTGTGAAATACTTGAAATGGAGTGAATTTTTTTTTTTTTTTCTTTTCAATTATCACTTATCACCACTCATTCATTAGTATGGCATTGTTACCAAGAAATAATCCATCACCACTAGTATTGCAAGAAATAATACATAAATTATTTTAGGTATCTAAAAAGCCCAAACCTTCTCTTTCCTCCTGTCCATTGGAAGATGCCATTGGAATCCATTGTGGGCAAGTTATGATCCATTTTAAGGTTACAAAACTTTGAACTTACACATAACTATACTCCTAAGTTAAATTTGAAGTTCATGAAGGTGGACTTTTATGTAGGGTCACTCTAAAAGGCTTAAGCAATGGGTCTCAATGGACTTTTATGCAAGACTCACTAGCTTGTACAATTTAAATGTAGCTCTTTTTAATAAAGCTTGGTTTATTGTAATTTATATATATATATATATATGTATATATATGGGTTGGATTTAAGTTACACCTAGTGTAACTCTAAGTAATGTTACACTACTCAACATTTTTTAATTGGATGCAAATATTGACAAATCCACCATTAGATTACATTATCTTCGTATATTCTTCATGCTTGCAAAATTTCAAGATGATTAAAGAATAATAGCCATGCCATCAATCAATTGTTAAAATTCAAATTTTTGTAGTTTAAAATAATGCATAAAAGATGAATTTATGGATGAAATGGTAAAAACATCTGATTGATATGAAAATTGGCATGCGTGTTAAGAACATATAGAACATCTGATTGAATTAATATTTTGAAAATCCAACCATTGAATTACATGTTCTATATGTTCTTAACACGCATGCCAATTTTCATATCAATCAGATGTTTTTACCATTTCATCCATAAATTCATCTTTTATGCATTATTTTAAACTACAAAAATTTGAATTTATATATATATATATATATATATATATATATATATATATATATATATATATATCACAAGGCTAGTGTTTGTGATGGCAGTTCAAGGTATCTTTGCAGCAATTGTTAATGGATGGTACTATGAAAGTCCTAATAAAACACTAATAAGTAATTCATAAATTTGCAGCTATCACCGCAGAAGGCCAAATATTTAGGGTATGTTTGTTTTCAAAATTCAATTTGTAAAGGAAGTTGAAAACATGCAAAAGGCTGTTTTTAGTTTCTAATTTTCAAAAGTCAATGAAAACAAACATTTAATTTAATGAATCTGTCTCATTTAATGAGTTAATATTAGAGTTCAAATCCTAGTAACATCATATTTTAGTATTTTCTATTTTTTTCTTCAAAATTTTTTTTTTTAATTTCAACTAACCAAACATGTTTTTGATTTGAAAAATACAAGAAAATTGTTTTTTTTTTCTAATTCCCAAAAATAAGTTTTTGAAAATATAAAATAAAAACCGTTATCAAACATAGTCTTAATGTTTCTCAAAAAAAAAAAATCTTAATAGGATAGCCTTTATTTATTTCTCATGTTATTAAGCAAGTATAAATACATATAATTCATTATACAAATAAATCAAATGTGGGCCACATTAACTCTCCCAATGATCACAAATTCACAATATTACACATGCATCGATCTATCTTTTTTCTTTTTCTTTTTTTGAGGAACAACCCATGCATTGATCTAGTTGTGAAATATTCTCACTTAGATAAAGAGTCCAATGCATAAATCATGAATAATGTCCTCAAAATGTAAGTACTTTTCTTCAATGTATTATAATGTATGGCACTTTTCTTTAACCTCTCTCTCTAATTGTGTGAATATTGTAGATCTTACAAACATCAAGAATTACAAGAGATATTTCAAGAAGTGGATCAATATTTTGTTCAAGAGGAAAACCAAGCATTGATAGAGAAGATGATGTATTAAAAAAATGTTGAGATATTGGGATATAATACTTTGAGTGAAATAGATGAATCAGGGCTGGCATAGAGTGAAATCTAAATGCACAATCCTTATCATTTTGCTTAAATAATGAGGAAGTGGTTTGTTTGTGAATAATTGTATTGCATGATTTTAGAAATGATAGATAAATAAGTTGTGTAGCGTACTTAAGGAAAAGATGTTTTTTTTTTTTTTGAGAAAGAGGTAAAGATGTAATTGAAACAAAAGTTTATAAGAAATAAAAGAACCGTGATGCTTCTTATTAGAAACCTTGAAAATTTAAGATAATTAGGAGTAGTTACTCTCTTTTTTTCCCTTGTAACCATCAGCCCTTTTACCTATGTTATTTAATGTTAGGAAATTGTGTCACAAACCACTAAATGAACGTCACGCAAATGCTAGCGTTTACTTAGGTCATTACTATGAATTGAACAAGATTGATGGCAAATTATGGCCCAAATTGAAAATCTTATATCCTTATCATTTTTGTAATATATATATATATAATATATATATATATATATATATATATATATATATATAGCCAAAGCTCAAAGAAAATTCAATTAGATTTTCATTAGATTCTCAATTTTGTGTTATGTGTCTCATTTAATTTTACATTTTGTGCCGAGCGAATTATTGGAGGTGGTATATTGTGTGCCCGGCATATATGCCGGGTCACTCACATAGAGGCGGGCCCCATGCACTGTGGAGCCCACCTCTATGTGAGTGACCCGGCATATATGCCGGGCACACAATATCATTTTCGGAATTATTGAGTGTAAAAATAAAAGAGTTCAAATTCAATTAGATTCTAAATTGGATTTCAATTAGAATTCAATTTTTCGCTACATGTCCATTTAAGTTTTTAATTTTTGTGGCAAGTGAATGATTGGGTACAAAAATCAAAGAGTTTGAAACCAATTAACTTATAAATTATATATATATATATATATATATATATATATATATATAATGATAAACCACTACATAATATAGAAATGTATGGTTTAAAAAATATATAAGCTAATACCATGTATAATTTAAACAGTATAAATGTAATTTTTTTTTTTAATTGTACGTATGCATATACATGAGGTTACACACTAATAGTTATAAAGTTTAAATAAAAGAATAATTTTCCGTTGGTTAGGATGATTATCATATTGCCCCTTGGACTAAACTTTCATTGTTGCCTATTCCATGAATTTCACATGTATGACACACAGTGTGACCGATTCTCAATGCAAATCCTAAGCACCACCAACGACACCCTATTCATTGCCAACCCTCTATGGAACGAAGCTCCCAAAATCCAACCACAATTCACAATGGCCTAAAATCCATCATCTATCACCACTTTTAAAGCCATTAAAATCGACATACACCCTTATCAATCTTTAGATCACCACCACATAGACATCCACCACTCAGGGATGGAGGGAGACTTGGACTTGGGGGAATGCCCCCTAAATTTTATATTTCAATTAATATATACATAGACACCAATTTTTGTAATTTTATTCTATAAAATTACACTTTGCCTTCCTTAACATTATCATTGATTCTTTAATAGTATTACTCAAGCCACAAATTTTTTATAACATTTTCACAAATTGTTGAGGTAGTAAAATTTTATTGGTTTGCATCTATGCTCATCACTTACATCACACTTTTATTTATTAATAACCACTCACTACATTTTCCTCATTTGAAAAGCCAAATCTAAAATCTAACGCAAAATAAACAAGCCCAAAAAAATTATTCAACAACAAAATTTACCAATAGAAAGCTAAAAACAATTAACCTTAATCAACCAATTTTACCCAAAACAAACAACCTGACCCTTTAAAAATTTTAAACAAATTAATTTTGTCCGTACCTGCATGCATACATAAAAATAAAATAAAATAAAACAAAAAAAAAAGACCCATTAGCTATTAAGCAACCTAGCCAGAAGCTAAAGCTGCAGCATACAACCAACAACAAAGCTGTTCCCCTAACTTTAAATCTTGACTCTGTTCTAACCACCACCGAAGGCAAACACTACAGCACAAATGGCCAAAAAAATCAATACTCAACACCACTTAAACCACCAAACACTACCTAACGTGCGCCACATCTCGAACCTTCACAACATGATGCTCATGAGAGAAAAGTCGAAAGGAAGGCTTGGCCAAGTGGGGAGAGAGAGAGAGAGAGAGAGAGGTCGGCCAAATGGGGATGACGAGGAGGAATTAAAAAAGGAATATGAAATAGACCATAGTCCATAAACCCCATCATTATCTTGGGTTGGTCTACCACAAGTGCGAAATTCTATCCAATTAAGACGGACAAAAAAAAAAATTGTTAACATTTTAGTTCAGTCCGATGTAAAGTGTGACAATTAAAAATTCAGGGAGCAATGTGATAATAACATTAATCATAGGGAGTGTTAAGCCATCTGCCCATTTAAGATGTAGCAAATTGAAATATTCAAGTTTTTTTTTTTTAGGTAAAAATGCAAAACTAACCCTCTAATTTTCACATTTTTTTCATTTTGGTCTCTAACTTTCAATTTTGTCATTTTAGTTCTTTAACTTTCAATTTTTGTCAATATAGGACTCCATTAAAACTCAGTTAGTGACTACCATTAGAACTCCTGAAACGACGTTGTTTTGCATTTTTTTTAATTCAAAATTAAAAGAAAATAAGAAAAATTTGTAAAAAAAAAAAAAGATTTGAAGAACACCCAAATCCCAAACTGTGTAAATTTGGGGGTCAGTTTGAGAGAGAGTGAGTGAGCCGGTTTGAGAGAGAGAGAGAGAGTGAGTGAGTTGAGAGGGACTAAGATGGCAAGGACTCATCCAGCAAAAGCATTTCCAGTGAACAACAGCATAACCCTAATGAACTGGAAGATATAGAAAAACACGTCCCAACCGTGAGGTGTGTCGATGACCTTAACGTAATGCTTGTCCTTGGTGGTGTAGATCAAATTCAGAGCCTTCATGAGTAGCAAACCAACCATGAGCAGATGGATCCGGTGAACAGAGTGCTTGTTGGTGAAGTAGATGTAGGTCCAATACGCAAGGGAGAAGACAAAGAAGAGGGAAGGGAGGTGAAATTTTTTTTTTCTCAAATTTTTCTTTTTTTCTTTTAATTTTGAATTTTAAAAAAAAAAACATGCAAAACAACGTCATTTCAGGAGTTCTAACAACAGCCACTAACTGAGTTCTAATGGAGTCTTTCATTGATAAAAATTGAAAGTTAAATGATTGAAATGATATAACTGAAAGTTAGAGGACTGAAATAAAAAAATGTGAAAGTTAGAGGGTCAGTTTTGCATTTTTGCCTTTTTATTTTTTATTTTTTACACAAAATAGAAAATTCTACTCTAATTTAATTTAAATGTATATGTGTGTATGAAGCTTCCTTATTGAGATTTGAATCTTAACCCTTACATTCCATACTCCAAAAGCGCTTATACTTATAGAATAACTATCATACTCCTTAGTATACAATAATAAAATATTCAAATATATATCGACAATGATAAGTTTACATTTAGTATTCATGTAAATTGTACCCACTCAATCCACTCATTCTTTCCATCCAAAAAAAAAAACAGTCATTCTCTCAATGTGGCTAATATTTATCACTTTGGAAGAAAAGTGTACAATCATTTTAAACTACAATGTACACTTTACATGAATAATACAATATACACTTAGTGATTATTAACTATATTATGTAAAGTGTACATTGGGTTTTTTTTTTTTTTTTTTTTTCTTCTCTTAATTTTAGGATTTATACATACTCTATAATTCTGCAAGTGTTGTTGACCTTGTCAACATGAAATGATGAATTCAACTCACGCTCTAAAAGAGTATCACAATTTTCAAATAAATTTCAAAATACAATACTTGGCAATATGTTTTTTTTTGTTATTTTATCAAAATATAATTTCCGCCCAACACTCATGCTTTAACACCAAGTTATTCCAAAAATACGGCCTCTTCCAATACTCATTTTCACAATTATCATACATGTAACATTTTCACATAAACTCACCAATTGTTTTTCCGGCTAACATGATCCTAAATAATTTATGAAAATGTGTAAAATAAATTTGGGGCCCTACAATTTTTTTTTTTTGGGGTATGAAGATAACGTAGGAGGTCAAAAATAATTCCTCACCCGAGTCACATTGGAAAGAGAATAGTGTAGGTTGGGTAAGGGGAATATCCGTTTTAGGGTTAGCGAATAAATATGGACACTATAAATACTCACTCATATCGCCCCGTACACTCCTCTCTCTAGCTTCTTTGCTTTTTCTCGTTTGTTAAACTCCGCCTCCCTCGTAAGTCGCATCGTCCAACTCAACTCAACTCAACTTCAAACTCAGATCAGATCGAATCCGAATCCAATGGCTATCACTTTCTCAGATCTCCACACCGAATCAGGCCTCAAATCTCTCGACGAGTTTCTTTCCGGAAAATCCTATGTCTCTGGAGACAATCTCACCAAGGATGACATCAAGGTATACGCTGCCGTTTTGGTGAAACCCGGTGACTCTTTCCCCAATGTTTGCAAGTGGTACGACGCTGTTTCTTCCCAACTCGCTGCAAGGTTTGCTCTCTCTCTCTCTCTCCCTCTCTCTATTTACTGTGTTTTTATTAATTAATATAGTTTCGGTTTTTGTTAATTGTCAATTGTCAATTGTTGTTGTTATTGTTAGCTTCCCTGGGAAAGCTGTTGGAGTGAGAGTAGGCGGCAAAGGTGCCCCAGTTGTTGCTGCTCCTGCCAAGGAGGTATGCTGTGCACATTTACAAGATTGTGAATTTTTTGTTTTAGTCTTTTTGAAAATTCATGTAACACTTTTCCAAGACCTGGGTCTCTATGTATTTTACAAATAGTAATTCTGTGTAGTATGGTGTGGTGTGGTGTGTTTTTATGAATAAGATGTTAATAGACTTATGGTTATAAATCCTGGAATGTGATATGCTGCATTAACTCTAGTGTGTTTGTGCATTTGAAGTGATCAGATCAGTCAACAGATTAGACAGGGATCAACAAAAGAAAGATTTTTGTTAGTTCGTTCGTGGGCATTAGCGCCTTTAGAGTGATCGGTATAGTTCACTAATTGTTGTTTTGTGATCAGTGTATAATGATTTTCAATGTAAAAGGAGGTGAAATTTTTTTTTTTTCATTAAGAGCATTCTAATTTTTAATTGGGTCTTTTTCTTTTTCTGTAAGGATTTTGTAACCCCTTCCCTACCTTAGAGACTTAATCCAATCCCACAAGAATAGAAAATGGGAATAAATGTGAATGCTGCAACCGGGGCGTAAAAGTGTCACTACAATTGTTGTTGGTTTCTCATTCCTAAAATTGGTATTAAAGTTGAAAGGGGTTTTAGAAGTTTATGTCTTGGTTGAATACTGTTACCCAATGGCCTTTACTTATTTGTGTTAATGGAGCTGGAATTTTCTTTCTTTTTACTCATTTTGTTCATGTATAGCTCATCTATGGATGTCTTTTCCATAGTATACATATAATCTCATTCTGTGAGAGTGACCTACTGGTTATGCTGCTCTAGTTTGTGCTGAAAGCAGCACCGTGTTCGTATTGTCTAACATGTAAAGTTTCTTATTCCCATTTGAAATTTTCAGGAAGCTGCTGCTGGAGATGATGATGACCTTGACCTCTTTGGTGATGAGACAGAGGAGGACAAGAAGGCTGCAGAGGAGAGGGAAGCAGCTAAGAAGCCAGCCAAAAAGAAAGAGAGTAGGTTTTATTTGTTAAATTATCCGACTTACATGAAGTACTTGTCAATAATGAATTAAAATAAAGGGCAAAATACTATTTTGTTCCCTAAATTTTAACAAAAGTTTTTTTTCATCCCAAAACTTTAAAAAGTTCTTTTTTCAACCCTAAACTTTGTATGGAGTTTTTTCAATAATTTAGGGACAAAAATAGGGATGAAAAAAGAACTTTTTTTTTTTCAATAGTTTAAGGATGAAAAACAAACTTTTAGTAAAGTTTAGGGATATAAAAAAATATTTTCAATAGTTTAGGAACAAAAGATAAACTTTTCAATAGTTTAGAGATGAAATATGAACTTTTTAAAGTTTATGGATGAAAAACAAACTTTTGGTAAAATTTAGGGACCAGAATAGTATTTTACGCTAAAATAAATTTGCATTATGTTCATGTTGAAGTTATCAATCATGTGGGACTCGCATAACATAACCTTAACTTAACTTTTGCTTACCTGCCAAAACTAATGACATTACCTGCAAGTGTTGGTTTATGCCTCTTCATTTAGTATTTTTACACTTAATCATTTTAGGTGGAAAGTCTTCTGTTCTTTTGGATGTGAAGCCTTGGGATGATGAGACGGACATGAAGAAGCTGGAAGAGGCTGTTCGCAGTGTTGAGATTCCCGGTCTCTTTTGGGGAGCATGTATGGTTTAATTCTTTATCAATATATGGCTTCTCCATAAAGGTGCTTCTAATTTCCAATTTTCTAATGTGAATGCTAATACATTTTGTTTGTTACAGCAAAATTGGTTGCAGTTGGTTATGGGATAAAGAAGCTCCAGATCATGCTTACCATTGTGGATGACCTTGTATCCGTGGATGACCTAATTGAGGAGCGTCTTACCGTCGAACCTTGCAATGAGTATGTCCAAAGCTGTGACATTGTTGCCTTCAACAAAATCTAAGAAACATCTTACTGGTTCAGGGTAGTAGCCATTTTCATTCGGCTATATATTATTTTTGTCGTTAGTTGTCATCTCCAGTTACTGGTTTCTTTTTTTGATGTGCTTTTGTTGGGTTTTGTTTTCTATAATGGTGAGAGATGAAAATTGAACATTTTGAATCTCCTTGTCATCGCGTCTACCTAATGATATACTCTAATTGAAGCCTTTTTAGGCATGT